>JARWKJ010000005.1:40374976-40974976 GCA_029959095.1 Rhinichthys osculus
GTGTGTGTGTGTGTGAGCTGAAGTGGTATTTCAGACTGGACGTGCTGCGATAACGATAGCTCAGTTCACAACGACAAAACACACAGATCACTTTGGTCTTATCAATGGGACCATTTGGCAACTTTTTAAAAGTAAACTTTCCATTCAGAATCTTATTGGCATCCATTTCGGCGTCTTGCGCTCGTCATCCACTCAAAACGTAACGTTAACCTACTATTTGGCCGGCTCGCAAGCCCAAACGAGTGTGTGCGTCGTGCCTGTTGTTTTGTTTCCGGTCTAGCTAGATCAGCTTGTGCTTTGGTCGACGAAGCAACAGAACGTCCTCGCGCGGCGCAAGCCATTGAAATGAATGGGTTTCATAGTGCAGCGCCGCGCATGCCGCGTCCTGTTGCAAAAGCATGTGAAAAAAAACGATAAAGTTTGCTAGGCCAAAAAGACCGTTATTCGCGCGATAAAAAAATTAACTCCGTTAAAATGGGTTTGCGTTAACGCCGTTAATAACGCGTTTAACTGACAGCCCTAAAAAATACAAGACTTGAACATAAAAACAAGTACAATCAATAAAAGCCAACATTGCCATAGTTGAAAAGTGAAATAAAGTCATATAAAACAAAACAGTATTTCAGCACCATGGACAGTTGCAGGTTTTTTTTTTTACGGTAACACTTTACTTGAAGGGGTATGAATAAGACTGACATGACACCTTCATAATCATGACATGACACGTGTCATGAATATGAAGGAGGTTGTATGCATGTTTATGACAACTGACATTAAGTGTCATTTGCTCAATTATGACATTTTTAATGCAAATATGACATTGTTTGAGATGTCTTTGTTATGACACCTTGACATAAACCAATAAATCATAACCTGTCAGTGTCTTTGTTATGACAACTTGACAGAAACCAATACATCATAACCTGTCAGTGTCTTTGTCATGACAACTTGACATTACTAAGACAACACAACCTGTCATAAATATGTCATAAACTTGACATAGCAGATTAATTATCAAACTTAAGAAACCACTTAGCTTTATGGGTTAACATTACATTAAACTGTCATGTGGTTGGTTTTGACATTGGCTGTCATGAGGCCATTATAACTGTGTCATGAATATTTTTCTTGACCTCAACTACAGTGGTACAAATTGAATTTGTCATTAAAATGTTATAATAATCCTGTACCACAGGATTAATTGTTTAAATCATCACCCTGAGCAACAGGATTTACACAACCATGCCAGTTAGAGCTTCAAACAAGACCACACTGGATAATGACCACTCGCTGCAGCCAACAAGCTCATAGAACTCTCAGCTTCTAAATGACTGATCCTATTCAGAGGACATACAGACCACTGGCACCAACACAGTTGGATGACATCAGTTCCGCTTATATCCACTGGCACAAAGTGTGATGTTTGATTAGTGCGCCCTGTGTTCTAATGGACTGCCAAACTTGACAACTGATGCCTGTTTGCTCATGAAAAAAAAAAAAAAAAAGTTAAAAAAAATAAATAACAGAAAATGGACATTAGTGGCTGTGGAAATGCAAAGGTGATTTGTGTTGTCACTGTATTGTATTTGTAATTTTGGGGCTGTATAACACAGCAGATATGCTCACATGTCCAATGTAGAGTCTAAATCAGTGGTTCTCAACCTTTTTTGGGCCAGCGCCCCCTATCCAATATCCAGGTCCCCGACCGCCCCCCACCCCCAAACTAATGAGCGAGCAGGAACGATTAACAGATGAAATAAGTACAAAATTGTCATTTATTAATACAATTGAACTATACTCCACAGCGATTAATCCAAAAAACAAGCTATAAACTACATTGAATAGCAATAGCAGTGTTTCTCACAGGATTTTTGGTAAATCTGTGGTGGGTGAACCTCGGGCCTTCTAGGGGGGTTCGGGGGCAAGCCCCCCGTAAGAAAAATGTGTGCATTTTAATGTTAAATGCATCAATCTGGTGTACTCTGACAGTTCAAAATTAAAAGCTCCAACCCATATTCAGTGTGCAAATTAAACAAAGAAAAATTCAAACCTCTTTTAGTTGTGTTTGTCTACATTGCACTACTACATAATAATAGTTATATTATATTAGTCCCATGACATAAATAGCCATATATTATAAAACAAATGCACTGAAAAATAAAGGACGATCATTAAAGTGGTAATGTTTGCTCGTAGGTTTTATTATGCATTTAGGAGAGTATTGCAAGAAGCTGCTTACATTAACCTTACTTTCGAAAAAATAAATATACAATCATGATTTTTCATGAAAAATTATGTTTTTATTGTAGGCCTAAAATACTTTGTTATCAGGTATAATTAATACAATTACAATTAATTTGGTTTGTCGTGATTAATTTGTTTTCATAATCAGTAAAAAGAAAAATCTTCTAACAAGAATAAACACATATGAACAATTCAATTATTATTGTATTATTAATTGTTTTTATATCTTGAAACTAACGTTACCCAAGCAGCGTTTCGCTCTCAGATGTGATGGCGGAATAAATAGCCTACATTACCAAAATGTGATTGCAGAATATATTTAAATATTAATATAATATAAAAATTATTAATCAAATTGTCATTTTCAAATTGAGTTAACAATAATGCCTGACCAGTAAATTACTTGGTGAACAAAGAAAACATTTTGGCATTAGGCATTGGAATTAGTTAATGCCTACAATTTTTAAAGTTTTACCTTATAAATATAATTTAGTTTAATTTTGAAATTCGTTGCCGGAGTAAATGGGAACATGATTTATTGAAAATATTTGAAAAAATAGAAGTGTTTCTTAAGTCAATACTTTTTAATGGCTTGTCAACTTTCCATTCCTCCGCTGTGTGATTCTAGCCAGCGCTGGATTGTTGTCAGCGCGAAACACATGTTTGAGCGCGTGAATGCAGATTCTTGTCAGCGCTGGATTCTAGTCAGAGCGCTGGTCTATAACTGGAAAAATAATGGAGTCGTTGCAAAAGTAACGATACATAGCTTAGGCTACATGTACAGTAAACTGGAAGAAGAATCACAACAAGCGTGTAGGTGAGAACACTCATTTAAACAGCATTCACACCCGAACATGACTGCACATGCACATTATATTTTTGACATTATTGATACTGCTTTCAATCGTAATGCAATAGAAATGAACACAAAAAAACTGCTAGTATACTGACGGTGGACTTGCGGTCAGGAGTAGGCTAGAACGGCCGCTGACGAATGATTTTCTTTTTTTTATTTGAGCGCTGCTGACGTTTTCTTTCACGCGCACCATAGACGCGCGCGCGCACACAATATGACATCACAATCTACGCATGTGTTTTACAACATAATTTAACATATATGGTCCTAACAGTTTTTAAATAGCCCACTTAAAGTGTTTATTACAAATAAATTACTAAATGCTTAAAATGAATCACAGTAAATGAACACAAATTTGCTTTACTCGTGAACGCCCCCCATTAACACCTGAACGCCCCCCTTTCAAGACTCTTGCATCTAACGCCCCCCGTTGTTCTCTGAACGCCCCCTGGGGGGCGGTACCGCCCCCGTTGAGAACCACTAGTCTAAATCAAGTAAAATGAAATATACAATAATAATACCAATAAAAAAAAATAATAAAAAAATAATAATAATGAAATAAAATATGATAAAAATGAATATATATATAATAATAAAACAATAATAATAAAAAATAACAACATAATAAAATAATTTTAAAAAATGTGTTAACAGTTAATCATATAAATAACAAATATTAATGTTAGTTATTGTTAACTTTGACATTTACTATTCTGTAAAATATCTATCTATCTTACTGTAGACTATCTATCTCTGTATCTATCTATCTATTATCTATCTATCTATCTATCTATCTATCTATCTATCTATCTATCTATCTATCTATCTATCTATCTATCTATCTATCTATCTATCTATCTATCTATCTATCTATCTATCTATCTATCTATCTATCTGTCTGTCTGTCTATCTGGTTATATTACCATAGGGTAATATTTGTGTTTGTGTATAAACAATTGCATCAGAGGCTGACAGACCACAGAGAGCTGACAGTGGTAATAGAAAACAAGTGACTGCCACAAACGTCTCATGAGACATGTGCAGCACTCCACATCTCTGAATCACACCCCTGTTCACACTTCTCAACTACATCTTTCATATTATGCATGTGTCTGTACTTTCAAAACCTTCAGTTTTCAATGGAGTCAGCACAACCTGAGGTCAGATGACATACGGTACGCACTACCGGCGATTATTTACTCTTGACCAATTACTTGTGTTGACTGGAGGTTAATAACATAACCTGACCTCTGAACACATTTGACATGACCTGCTGACATCGTGAAACCTAAGCATTCTTTCCCTTATCATAGATTCTTTTGACGGATGGATGACCGGTGCTGCTCACTGAGATCCCTTTCATCTGAATATCCTATAACAAAACTGATGAAACGGCTAAACTAAATATCTGAACAAAGCTATTATTGTATTATATTATATTATATTATATTAATTGCATTATATTATATAATCTTGTGGGGGGGGGGGGGTATTTTATTTTATTCTCTTCTCTTTGATTGGAGTTAAGATGATAAATGTTTTAAAATAATTAGTTGTGCCATAGCAAATCTAATCCCCCAAAATGAGTTACTAATTGATTAAATTTATTTGACAACTGGGCATCCCAGCCAAATTGAATTTGCGTCAACCTCAGATTCAATACAATTATCAAGATAACATAATACAACTAATAAGCCTCATTCTAATTTTGCAAATGAATTCTAAATTGGAATGAAAACCTAATCAGCAACAGAAGTAGACCGCAACGTTATCAATAACTAAGTTATCCGAAAGGGAAACTTCAGGTCAATGTTTGTGGCAAAATGCAGTGCTAAACAACCAGAGAAAAAAAAAAAAAAGCTTTAGGCTTGAATACCTTTGCAGGCACAAGACTATGTTTAGCAATATTTAGAAGACGGCACTAAGTGTGTTGAATGCAATTCCCCCCATTTACACTTTCTCTATCCCCTTGGTTTCGTGTCTTATCCGCTTGTCCCTGAGAAACCTATTACTGGCCTTTCCTGAGACGCCTGCAGCAAACAAAAGCAGAATCCATTCGGTTCAAGTCATGTGAATGTGAGTGAGCAGAGCATGAAAAACCAGGAAGAGGTTCCAGCATAAGACTGCAAATTCTGAGAAGTACTTAGCACCTCAAAGCATTCCTCAGCTATAGCCATCTCCAATTTCTTCGCAGCACAATTTTATGTACCACCTTTTATTACACGTCCGTGTTTAATGGATAATGTCATATAGCGCTCCTTCCAGCAGCTGTTTCTAAAGAGTGTTTTAGCAATACTGTCAAAAGGAGCATAATGTTTATAAGATATTTCAGACCAAGATCTAGCCAGCTGTTTGCCATAATCATAAATTGCTTTATATATTTCGCCATGCCAATGCCCACATTTTCTATCTTCTCTCTCTATAATATGCATTTTGAAGGACAGGCCGATTCCGAATGACTTTTAGATCAAAACAAGAGGAAAATAAGTGTGTTTATGTAAGTTTATGTAGATTATGGATGGATGGATGGATGGATGGATGGATGGATGGATGGATGGATGGATGGATGGATGGATGGATGGATGGATGGATGGATGGATGGATGGATGAATGGATGGACGGATGGATGGATGGATGGATGGATACATTTTCACAACATTTAAGCACATTTTGAGTGAAACGACTCTGAATATATACTCTAAATATATAAAAATTAATCACCATTATTATTCATTATTATTTTTGTTATATTTATATATTCATGTAAATGTATGTATTTATGAATTTATGTATACTTTCTTTCTTTCTTAGTGCAATATTGATTAATTTTCAAGAAAATAAAAGTCAAAATGCGAAGAATGTCATTGTCCAGAAAGGGCTTCACTGTCTTCAAGCAAAAAAAAAAAAAATAATTACTTCCTTAAGATTTAAGTGTGAAACATGACCAGGGAATGTTCTTGACAGCTTTCATAAATATCCAGGGCCTGAATTTCGTTTTGGAAAATGGGGGGGAAATCTCCCCTTAGATGATTCTCATGGGGTTTTTTTTTTTTTTTTTGAGGGGGAGAAGGGGGGGGGGGGGGGGGGGGCCATTGAAAAGTTTTTTCAATGGGTCTAACACTAGGCTAGTATTCATATACAGAAACTGAATAAAGTTATCAAATGGAAAATAACACTGGGTAGTATTTTAGTCCTGAATAAATTAAATGCATAGGCTATTAATCCTGATTCCTTTAATTTAAAGCTATCTTTTGTTGTTTTGACAACAAAATTAATGACAGACACATATGGCTGCCATCACTTTAAGAGCTAGTGCACGGATCCTGTGTTCATTATACTGGCATGCGTTTTATGCTTAGGCCTATTAAAGACAAAACTGACTATGTTTAGAGTAGGCCTATAGCCTACTCACAAATACAAAATTGACAATTTTGCGTGTTAAAGCAATATAATCCGCGAAAAATAGTTACTGGCCAGCTGTTTTTGTAAATAATAATCTCTCAGAGAGCGCGCGAGCACTGATTAGTTTAAAATCGCTTGAATGTTCAAACTGGTAAGACTTAAAAAGACTTCAGTCACGATGCACTGCTGGCCCGATTGTCATGTCCCGACCTTACAGTCTATGGTCCCGACTCCAAAACGCGAGTGTGTATTATCGCCGCAGCGCTTGATGCTTGCCTTGCACAACACATTATGAGAGAAGAGATAGAAGACGCGCGCGGCACCGCTGAACACTCACGCTGTTTGTGAAATAGCGTCTGGAAGATTGTTGTTAAAATAATGATTTGATTTGATTATCTGTGTGGATTACGATTGCGTGAATTTCCCGCATTATAAATGGGAGACCTGCGGGAATGCTTAGAATTATGCGCAATACCCGCAATCCCGCGCCGAAATTCGAGCCCTGAGATTCACCCAGACTGATGTCTTTCATTCTCATGCTGTTTTTGCAAACAGAATTTGTGCATGTAAAAATGTCCACTCCCTATTAACATAACAAAACACTCATCTCACGTGCACACACTCCCACATAAATAAACATAACCTCCCACACACCACTAATGTGGATCAGAAAGCATGTTTTATCTTCTTATGACCTAAGCAAGCACACATTTCACCTTGATGATAGGAGCAGATACCGTAACGTTTCTGTCAGGATGTTAGCTGGCGGCACTGATGCATCCTGGGAGATGATGTACAACGTGCCGAAACCCGCGCCGCCTGCCTTCTGACGGCGAATGACAAAGAGCCTGAGGTGCTACACGCTAATGTGCGCTAGTAATTGCTAACGAGGGAGATCGAGGCGTGATTTATTTTCCAGTAATGAGCATCCATCCTTGCTATCTGCTCCCCACATTTAGCTTGAATTTCATCACCTTGAACTCCCTCAAACAAAAACATTCTTTCCCCATCTTCTCTCACTCAATCCTGTCTCAATGATTTAACAATCAGACACTGAGATTGCAAATTGGCTGCCGCAAGGGCCGTGGAGGGTGGGAAGAAAAAAACTTTAATAAATTCCCTCATGCCCTTGTTTGGCGGTGTATTCAAACCACTATTAGTGTCATATTTGTTTGCTAATCTCTGCCAGTGAGCTTTCAGAGGTAGATGTGAAGACAAATGACAGTATCTGCTCATGTTTAGAAAGTAGTTCCACTAATGCTGTACTTGACCCTCAATGGTTCATCAACAAAACACAAGGCCATTAGTCCCAGATGTACCACACCCCCTCCAACAAAAACAACTTAAGAGGACAGCTCAAAAATGAAATGTTTGAAATGAAATGGGCTGATGTGGTTGTGTATGATTAAAGGTCACATTTATTAATAGATTATCATTAAACGCTGTGTGCTTTAAAGCGTGCGAGTTACTCATCCTGCTCTAAGCAAGATGGCAGAATTTTATGATTAATTTTGAGAAAATAAATAATTTAATTAAAAAAAATGAAGAGGAGAAAAGACATGCTTCATTTCCCAGTTGCCTGGGTTTATTGCGTAATAGCACTATTGAAGCTACAGTGCTAATTAAGGCAATCAACCACAGGGGCGTTAGGTTGCCCCTCCCTGCCACTCTCAGAACAATAGCACATAATGGGGGTTATTTTACTTACTTGTCTTATTCTTGCATCAACAAGTCCAGATGAGACAGACAGAGTTGTACAGGGAGGATATGGAGTGATATTGCAGGTTAGGGCCTCTGAAATTGGTTAGCTGAGGATAGCTGAAGATCCCATGACACAGCACCAGGTGTCTGCCAAATCATTGCTCTTACACTTTTTACTCCAAGCACTGGCGGGACCGTTAAGATGAATTTTATTCATTAGGATTAGGTTTACTTAATATCTAATAACTAATTAATAATCACAATGATTTTAGTACTTAATTTGCTCTGTTTATCCAATTGATTTGTCCAATTGACTTGAACTGAAAACAAAGTTATCTTAACATTTAGGAAGTACGTAGAACTCGCCCCAAAATAGGCCATGTACAAAAAATATATATATATAAATATATATATATATATATATATTAGGGCTGTCAAACGATTAATCGCGATTAATCGCATCCAAAATAAAAGTTTGTGTTTACATAATATATGTGTGTGTACTGTGTATAATTATTTTAATACATAAATACCCACACATGCATGTGTATTTAAGAAATATTTGCATGTATATAGACTAGGGATGTAACGATATTGACGATATCGCGCTATCGCGGTGGTAAACGTGTCTCGATATCGTCGTGGTTGGGTTACAATATTAAAAGGACAGGTGTCCGTCACAAAGCAAGAGGAATAAACACAGTCCCGCGGATCACAAACTTCCAAGATGCCGTCTGCAAGTGTGTTTATTGTCTGCAACAAATCGCAGAAATCAAGGGAGAAGAGAAATGTAGATGAACTGCTGCGCTTGTGACAGGGCGCATGTTTACCTGAACGAGCAGAGAGAGAGCGAGCCCCGGACGCGCGCGCGCACTCTCTCTCTCTCTCTCTCTCTCTCTCTCTCTCTCTTCGGAGCCAAGCAAGCGAAAGGCTCAAAAGGTCTCAAAACTAAGCGCTGTATTGCTCTCTCTCCCTCGCAGGCTCGCACATATTAATCAAAATAAATCGACAAGATGGTTTTTTTTTCCTGACGTACATGAACGCTAAACAAGTGATATGTTAATGTGCATTTTAGCATTGCTAATATTCCTGTGTTTTCGTCTCGTTCGGGATCCGTTTGAAGCTGAATGCATCACCTGAAAAGCTGGCACGTAACGTTACGTGTCAGTGTCAAATAATGTACACATAATGAATGGCGACTGTAGAAAGTAAAAGCTGAATCCCGGACATTTTGGGTGATCTCGAAATGTGGGACTGATTGTGCAAATCAGCAATGTAACGTTAGGATAGCCTAGCGTAGCAAACTAGCGATTTTTAAAAACGTTAAAAACATTTCAATAAACAACATAGTTGCAAATATATATGTACATAACTGTGTAGAGCACAAAACAAGACTGTCATAATTTTTTAATCAATCATTTAAGCCAAAAATACTTACATTTATGGGACTCTCTGGATGATATGCCTGCCATTGTTGCCGGTTGCGCAGTGCATTCTGGGTACCCCTTGGTTTCAAGTAAGCTCGCGAAAATTCTTGGTTTTAAGGGGTGTTTACCCCTTCCCCTTAGCCCTATTATTTAGATTATCATCACAAACACTATCGTGAGCTATTTAACAATACCGTGAGCTTTTCCACAATATCGCAATAAATATCGTACCGTGAGGTCAATATCGAAATTGTATCGTACCGTGAGATTTTGATATCGTTACATCCCTAATATAGACTGAATGTAGCCTATATATAATGTATATTTTATATAAATATAAACATTTTATATATAAATAACATATTTTTCTTAAATATATACATGTGTGCATTTATATACAAAATAATTATACACAGTACACACACATATATCATGTAAACACAAACTTTTATTTTGGATGCGATTAATCATGATTAATCGTTTGACAGCCCTAAATATACAAAAATTCAGCCATCTTGCTTAGAGCAGGATGAGTAACTCGCAAGCGTTAAAGGATGGATGGATGGATGGATGGATGGAATGATGGATGGATGATACTATTTTGGTTACACTTTATTTAGTCCACATTAGACATTCTAAGTGAGTATATTATTTTTCTCTGACCATACGGGTATTTATGTGTGTATGCAGAATTAGACTATAGGGACATTTTTTTGTTGTGTTTGATTAGGCTATATTCATTGTCTGAATGTTGGACTTCTCCTTAATGTGTCCTACCTGACCATTAATTTTATTTGAAAACTAAAACCATGTCTGTCTTTCTCACTCTCATTCCTCATGATCTCTTTCTATTCTTCATCTCAGTTTACTCTTCAAAGAGCTTCTCAGAAAAGAAATATGCACATTGTGGTTGCCAGGTTGAGTGTAATGGTGCAAAAAGCAGCAAAGGCCTCTTTCTATTTAGATAACGCATATGCACTTAAGCCCCCTGCACTGTCACACACAGTGAACGCTGCCATAAAGCACAGACAATTAAACAACACAGCAGGAGGCCATCGATCGGTCACTGTAGAAGCTTCTTGGATTCATTAGTGCTTCTTAAAAGACAATTACCCCTGCAGTGGCCCTTCTATGGCAGAGATTAGGGCCACAGTAAACGGTCATGATCCCTTTATGTTCATGAACTGAGTCTGGGAACCAAGACTCCGGGTGATTTAATGACATGACCATGCTTACAATTAATTCAGCCCAAACCACTCAACATACAGATTCAATTCAAAATGTTGTAAATATATTTCAGCTCTGTACACAACGCCTATTTTGGTGTCATTATTATAATATATCTCACGATTATCATAACAGTTTTAATTCATTCATTCATAAATAAATAAATGCATCTTGGGACCCAATTCTGTTCCACTCACGAAGACTTCGACAATTCCCATGGAGTACTGAGTTATATGACCCATAATGCCCTGCTTTTAGCACTTTTACATTGAGACATTGCACTTCAAGTTCATGTTTTGCTAAGTGTAATGATTCACAAGCGCAAGGAAGGCAGCGACTCATCTGAGAGAGAACTTAACAGAAGTACTTTGCTTCCGAAAGGCATTCTGCCTTTTGCTCCACTGGCTCAAAGATGAGCGTGATTTCAAGTGGAAAAACACAACGAGACGGGCTGCCGCGCTGTTTACAGTGGGTATTAGGGCGTAAAAAAAGCTAAAGAATTAGGCAGAAGGGGATGAGTGGATGGGGATCTATTCATTTTTCAAGGCGTTTTAACTTCTGCGGGTGAACAATCGAACGAGAGGGGGGAGAATGCAGCACACGCAGAGCGAGTGAAACTTATCACTAGCTTTTTATTCCGTGCATACCTGTTGAACAGCTGGGGATAACATTAATATTTATAGAAACCAAAGACCAGGGAGGATTTACCGTACTTTTAAAATCCATTTTCCCCGCTTAATGCCATTATCAAGCTCCCACTTCCGTCTTTCTTTCTTTCAGAGGCATTAATATCAGTTACTTACTGCTGTACTGAACCGAAAGGTTCGGAATCTGGTGGCTGGAAGAAAACAAGATAGTGAACTAATACCCTCCTTTACATATTCCCTTTTTTTTCTTTCTTTTTTTTTAATCCTGTTGTGCAGGGGAGCAAACACAGGTCTTTTTCAAGTATGCAAAATGCATTTCAATGCAGGCATTATAAAGTATGCACATACATTAATATGGTACTGTCTTTAGTGTATACTACTACTACTACTACTGATATCCTTTAATAATTATTATTAGTAGTATTATATACTTAACCCTTGTATGGAGTTCGGGTCTGTAGGACCCATTTTCATTTTTTTATCAAAAGAAAATGATACGATTAATTATTTTTTCAAACTCAGACTCATTGGCCTTGGCTCATTTTCTGTAAAGAACATATATCAGAACACTGTACCGTCTGCTCTCACATTCCAGCACATTTTACCCTCTGTCTTGTGGGAACCAATATTTATTTTCTCTAAATTGGGGGCAGGACACAATAAATTTAGCTTTGCCAGTGTGGTTGCTTATCACAACTGATCAAGATGGCCAAAAGATTTGCTGCTTAGAGGGCCTTGCAATTGATTTAGGAAGAGAGAGAATATTTTGATGATGTAGAAGAATAGAGGAATGATGATGCAGCCATCATGAGGAGGATTCAGGAGGAGGATGCTGGTGCCACATCCACCCGACCTACAGAACCACCATCTGCAGAGCCTGAAGTAAGTGTGTTATGCTGTTGCAGCATATGTCTGACACTCATGCCTTGCAAGAGAGAGAGAGGGTGTTAGTAAAATTCCTGATCTTTTCAATATTCTAGGTTGCGGCCAGCAGCAACAAAATGAAGTGCTGCGAAGTGTGTGGACCCAAGATGGACAGTAAAACACAATATACATGGATCAAGTGCAAGAAGTAGATACTGTATGCAACATACACACAGTAAAATTCTGCCCCACATGTGTTGTACAGGCTGGTATGTAAAGGGAATGTGTTCAACAGGGCTGATGTGTCGTCTAGAATCTAGATTACTGTATGTGTTCAGCTTGTGTTGTGTAAACTAACCTGAATGGGTTAAATTTCTAATGGAGTTCAAATAAATAATAAATACATAGTCATGAAAAACCTTGCTTCATTTGTAAATTTGTTGAATTTTTAGACTCATATCTTGATCTTTTTTTAATTATATTTTATTAAAAAACAAACAAAAAACGAGTAGCACTTTAATTCTTAAATGTGATCTAACAAAGGTAAAGATAAAATATTAACCATATATGTGGTTTATATTGCTTGTAATTTGGATGAAGTAAAACATCTGTTGAGTATTTTAACATAAAAGTTTGATTGTGTTGAATTTAAAACCCCAAAAATGCAGCGGGTCCACCAGACCCACAAACACTGGCTGAATAACAAAAATATGAACTGTAGTGTTTTTTTAACATTTTTAACAAGGGTTAAATACAGTTATAATTACAATTTCATACAGTTCATGTGTGTGTGTGTGTGTGTGTGTGTGTGTGTGTGTGTGTGTGTGTGTGTGTGTGTGTGTGTGTGTGTGTGTGTGGCCTGGTAAACCCTACGTTATGGGGACAAGGATGGCAATATCCGAAATCCTTGTTCGTGTGGGGACATTTTTTGGTCCCCATGAGGAAATCAGCTTATAAATCATACTAAGTGATGTTGTTTGAAAATGTAAAAATCCAGAATGTTTCCTGTGATGGGTAGGTTTAGGGATAGGGTTAGTGTAAGGGAATAGAATATACATAAAACATGAAAACACAACATGTGTGTGTGTGTGTGTGTGTGTGTGTTCCATACATCAGCTTTTACTTGTTTTACATTTACAATGCTCACAACACAGATTATTTCACAAGGCAGTTGCTCTTTCTGTGATGATCAAAAATTCATTGAACACGCAAAAGAAACCACATAAAACCTAACAATTAAAAGAACCGAGAGACAGTCATGCTCCCCATAAACAAATGCCAAACACAGGGAGAAGGAAGAACGGAGAAGGGAAGAGAAGAGATATAAATTGTATTCTGCATGGCAGTTGCCAGTATTGATGTAGTTTGTCAAACAGGCAGGCTAGTTGAACAGTGCAGAAAAGTAATTTGCCGCAGTCAGTAGGATAATAATAAAATGCAGTCCACCAATTGACACAATTACCATACCTTCCTAGTTCAGCCCGTCACACACCTCCACAACCCTTCACGGCGAGTGTGAAGCCTTTAAAATATTCATACAATACTGTTCAAAAGTTTAGGGTCGATGAGTTTTTCAAATATATTTCTGAATGTCTTCTATGCTCACCAAAGCAACATTTATGTGTTCAAAAATAAAGTAAAAACAGCCGAATTGTGTTATATTATTACAATTTAAAATAAATTATAGCCTATATATTTATTTTTTATTTTTTAAATGTAATTTATTCCTGTGATGCAAAGCTAAATTTCAACTCTTCAATGTTACATGATCCTTCAGAAATCATTCGTATATGCTGATTTAGTTCTCAAGAAACATTTCTTATTATTAACAACATGGAACACTGACTATAACTGTAGTGTACGGAGGTATTACTTATTGGTCCAAAAAACTACCCACAAAACCTCTTACAATACAACTTTAATTTAGAAGGATGTCCTGTTACTTTATCCACTACAGTAAAAGACCTGGGTGTTATACTAGACCGCAACTTGTCTTTCGAAAATCATATTTCATATGTTACAAGAACACAGCCTTTTTCCACCTTAGAAACAATGCTAAGCTACGTAACATGCTATCTGTTTCTGATGCGGAAAAGTTAGTTCATGCATTCATGACCTCGAGACTAGATTACTGTAATGCTTTATTAGCTGGTTGTCCTGCATCCTCAATAAACAAGCTACAGTTAGTGAAGATCGAATGCATTAATATTATGAACAGCAGCTATGCTAATTATTTCCCATCTGCTTTTCTGCTGTTATCTATAGCGTTCGTCAGCTCCAGTTTGTTTCCAGCCTCTCACTGAGACTTCAGATGCCCCAACACCTGCGATGAGATGACTAAACGCCTGTGAAGAGACGACTCAACGCCTGTGAAGAGACGAGTCAGTGCCGGCGATATGTTATGCCCTAAATTAATACATGATTAACTAACTGTATTTTTCTAAGTACATTTCTGAAATGCACTTTCTGTAAAGCTGCTTTGAAACAATATGTATTGTGAAAAGCGCTATAAAAATACATTTGAATGGAATTGAATTGAATTGTAGTGTACATATTTGTAATAGATATATCTACAGTCTAAAGTTTGGATGTGTCTGTCATTAGTTAAACATCTTATTCTCATGTCTTAATGCATAGACTCCTATGCTATAAAATCCTCTGCTGACAGTATGTGAAAGACGCCCATTAGCCATGGCATTAAACATATTATTCCAGCGTATCACCGAATACAGTCTAATGAAGCCGTTTACACAATCAGCTATTAAAAGCTCCCAAACTGGGGCTCCAGTCTCCCGCAGATGTTCCCACTGGGCTTAGCGACGGCTTCCTAATTTCTCACTGTAGCTTAACTAAGACTGGAGTCCAAAAAGCACATAAAGACCCCAGCTGCTACCAAGATGTTTCCATCTCTACTGTTTAATTACACATCTAACAAACAATTAATGAGATCAATCAAAGGGGTGATGTGAAAAGTGCCACTAGGGCTCAGAGTGGGGAGGCTGAGAAAGAAAGAAAGAAAGAAAGAAAGAAAGAAAGAAAGAAAGAAAGAAAGAAAGAAAGAAAGAAAGAAAGAAAGAAAGAAAGAAAGAAAGAAAGAAAGAAAGAAAGAAAGAAAGAAAGAAAGAAAGAAAGAAAGAAAGAAAGAAAGAAAGGGACACTAACAGGGCTTTCTTGAGGCTAAAGACGATTTAATAGATCTCACAAGCTGCGGAATAATTAGGTCGGTTAAGGTCAGTTCTCTAGAGAACAATGTGTAGCGATTTAGCCTTGAGCCTATCTAGTTTTCACAGGTTTAAGTGGCTGATAACAGGATCCATTTGTATGTGTATGTGTGAAATTAAAGCAAAAAAAAAAATGTTTGTCCTTTGAGACACCTAAAACGTCCCACTCTGTTCAAACGACTTGATTTGCACAGCAGATGAAGAGCCCATCAAAACGTTCCCTCAAACACATGTCCAGCATTACGACCGTCTACCTCACTCCTCTGTTTTCATACTCCTATTTCCTCCTGCCAGATAACAATCATATTTGTTATTCATGCATTCTCTCTCTCTCTCTCTCTCTCTCTCTCTCTCTCTCTCTCTCTCTCTCTCTCTCTCTCTCTCTCTCTCTCTCTCTCTCTCTCTCTCTCTCTCTCTCTCTCTCTCTCTCTCTCTCTCTCTCTCTCTCTTCTTCCTATTAGAGGTTGTTGTGGTCAAGGATTTTTCTCAATCCCTTGTAGAGATCTGAAGTGAATTTGCTCCAAGGCTAATACTTTTACAAGCAAACGAACAAACAAATACATGTGTGCAATATTCAATACTGATTAATGAGTATGTGAAATGAAAGATTTTTGATGGTTTCTCATGGTAAAAAGGTGAGTTTATTAACACTAGTTTATTCATTTTATATGCTTTAGACATGTACAACATCCGTGTTTCACATCATTATTGGTTTATTTAACAATAGAATTGTGTATATGCGACATCATCGTGTGATTATGTAAATTAACTCATGTATTTATATTTGAATTGTTTTTTTATGATTTTAATTGCATTTGTAAAAATAAAATTGTTTGGGGGTCAGTAAGATATTTTTTTTTCAATAATAAATAAACTAATATTCCATAAAGACACATTAAATACATTAAATTGATCAAAAGCGACAGTATGAATGTTAAAATATTGTTTATTTGTTTTACTTTCTATTCTTTAAAGAATCCAGTTTTTTTCCCCTAAATGTTTCTGATGGATCATGTGAAGGAATACATTAAAGTATATTAAAATAGAGAATAGCTATTTTAAAATGTAATAATATTTCACAATATTACATTTTTTACTGTATTTTTGATTCAAAAACATAAAAAGAATCTTACTTACCCAAAACCTTTGAACGGTATAGTGCAATTATTTATGCTAAAAGGAATGTGTTAAATTGACAGCACAAATCTAAAAAGTAAATTCTATATATGCACTTACACATTAATCAGAGTTATAAACTCAAACATTTTCTTGCTTAATTTTAAATCAGAGATGCTGAAACAACATTTCTGTCCTAACGCTCTCATAATCATGTCACAAGACAAAGAGGAATTGCGAAACTGGTCTAATGAGCATTTTCTAGTCTAATGGTGGAAACAGTCTAATGGCATGCTCTTTAGGAAATGTAATGGCCAAATAAAAAGCACATTAACATCAATCACAATGTTCCTTAATTTTATATTGCCAGCAAAACAGGCTCGGCTCCAGCTCTAACTCTGCGTACAAAATCCAACAAAACCCGCTGTACTGTGAAAGCAGGCCTGAAGCACACTCACTGTCAATATAGTAATATATCACACAATATATTATAAAATCATATAATATATATATATATATATTTAACATATCATCCGACCCCACACACTGTGTCAACTGTGTTCATGAAACACTGTGTAATTCAAAATGGCCTGAACAACCCTACTCCAAATGGGCTATATTTAAAATAATTTAATAATTTATAATTTGGGAGCATGGAACGTAGGTTTGTTTGACCCATAGGAATTCCAGATGACTTTAAATTCAACATGCACAGTGTGAGTGAGACACGCTGTAGTGTTGCCATGGAATGATGCAGCTTCATAGCGTGTGTGTGTGTGTGTGTACGCTTGCGTGCTTGTGTGCGTACGTGTGTGTGTGTGTGTGTGTGTGTGCTACATGAAATGTGTTTCATCAGTCAATGTCACACACGGTGATGGCACTATTTGTCTGTGCCTGCTTGACTTCCTGTACAGACACACAAACAGACACACACACAAATAAAACTTTGCCATTAAACACCACTCTGGCCCTCAAGCCTGAGGGACGTCTTCTTTCAAAAGAAAGAGAAGATAAAATATGAGTCATCGCTTTTCTTTTTTTTTTGCTTTGAATTTTTTTTCCCATACTCACAGACTATGTGTCGCTACACTTTTTTTATCCACCACAATGTGCACAGAGCTTCTGGGAGTACAATACCACAGAGTTCACAAAGTTTTTTTTATTATTATTTGTTGCATTGCTCTTTCAAAAATGAAACTGCCACGTCCACACACCTTGCAGCATCCTCTGGCTTCACACTAGCCTTCTCTTTCTCCGTCCCTCACATCACACACTCGGCTCTCTGATGCCGCCCCGCTATGTGTTGAACTTTTTTAAAACTAGGCCACTTTTAAAAAATACAGCAAAGGGAGAGAGAGACATTTTATCTGATCCTATAAGCTATAATCTCATCTAGCCGAGCATGAAAAATGCTTATTCTCACATCCCCCCTAGTCTTACGTGCAGGGATGCTTGATTACGCCATTAATCATGTACAGAGAGAAAAGTAAGAAAATGTGTAGTAGAGAAAGTGGAGCACTTTGTGAGCCGGGCGTCATAGTTACAGTGAAATTCTTATTTATGTGTGAGATGGTCGGATGGAGACTGTAAAAAGGACTAGTTTAAGGACTAGTTTGTCTAAAAAGGAAAATTTGGTTATTTACACTTGTGTCATTCCAAAACAGTGGTACACTCTTATAAATAAATGTTATTTATTAGCATATATAGTCCAATGAAGAACCTTAAACATCCGTGGAACCTTTCAATTCCACAAATAGGTTAATCATAGTAAAGAAAAGGCACTTAAGATTATTAAAAAGTTATTCACACTAAGAAAAAAAAAGAGGTTATTTTAAGAATTGTTCCAAGAAAGGCTCTTTGGGGAAACTAAAAGGATTCCTTAATGACATTGCCGAGGAGAAAAACACACACATTTTGGAACCTTTATTTTTTAGAATGCATTTTAGTATAATTTATAAATTATTATTGCATTTATTAATATTTGATCCTATTTTCGGTTTACTTTTAGGTTTAGTAATTTTGTTAAAAACCTTTTGTCATTTTTATTATTTGTGTACATTTCTGTTACGCTTTAATTTATTTTATTTAATATATATATATATATATATATATATATATATATATATATATATTGTATTATTTCATTTTATTGTTATTTCATTTTATTATTCGTTTTAGTTTTAATAATTTAAGTACTAGTACTATTTTAATTTCAGTTAGTTGCCAAGATAACATTTCTAATAAAATTTTGTTTTAAAGTTTTTCATTAATATTTGTTTGATTTTATTTCAGCTTTATTTCAATACATATGTTCCACTTTTTGTCTTTAAAAAAAAAAAAAATTAATAGCAATACAGTGGACAGAAACTGGAGATTTTAAACTTCGAAAAAGAAAACCATAAAACTGGTCTACGCAAACCTGAATTCATACAACAGCATTTTTTTGTTTTGTTTTTGAACATACCAAAATGTAAGTCATTTATTGATAATCATTCCCTCCAGTGAGCTTTTAACTGCTGCAACAGAGTCAATGAGTTGAAATTGAGAATCAAGTCAGTCTGATTTAATGATCATACATATTTTATTTTGGGAACCAAATCTACCCATTTATTCAAAAGACTGCAACTCACAGGAATGATTCATTCACAAATCAGATGTTGCTTCTTCTCTGATAAATGCTCATAAACTCGCTAAGGAGAGCTAGGTTGAAACTCAAGGATTTCAGTCAATTTAACTTGTTCTTTAACTTGTTCTAAATCTGAGATATTTGCTCAAGCTGAAATGTGCACAGGCAACTAACATGTTTTAATAGATTTTCTGAGATGAACTTAGATTACTCATTAAAACAGATGACGTTCAATTCCAGATGTCACTTACTGAAGATGTATGTTGAGAGAGGGATAGAGCAAAACAAATGAAAATCCTGGGAGATATAAAGGTGTGAGTGATGGTCGTAGAAAGAATGATGGTCTGTTGCTATGACGATGGCTTTTTACAGGTCAGTGTGTGTGAGGATTCGGTTCAGAGCCGACATGTGGAAGAATACTGTAAGTGTAACTCCACACAACCCGAGATAGAAAAGAAGCATAAAACAGGTGGACAAAGCTCCATAAGAGCATTCTTGATTTCCTTAATGCTATTTTCAGCTTAAGATGTTTTTTAAATCTGTAGTGTAGACAAACCAAAGATTCCATTAATGTATCAGATAGTTGCAGTGATCACGACACAATTTTCAAGTTGTTTAGTGCTAGAACATCTAAAGAAGAGAATTGTACTGACTGTGCTGTGTGACTGAAATAAGGCTTGGCTGTGTGCAGTCGCCTGATTCTAATAACCCCTTTAATTATTCTTCTCTAACTGGGGGGCAATTACTTTATCACACACAGGGACTATTAGTGTTGGATTACTGTGGTCATTAAATCAATTAAATATGCACAAGATGGACGGAATGATAGATAGACAGAGGCAGACAGACTTTGAAATTTAATTTAAGTGGATTACATAATGGAAACCTGGTCAATTCATTGCATCTTTTCTGTTATTTTTAAATGACAAATACTGTAATTGTAGCAGCCACTGTATACACTTATAATGTAGGCCACCAGCAATGAAAAATTTAGACATTACAATTAGGCGTCTAATGGAAATGGAGCAACAGGTGTGTATTATAAAACCTTGTGGTCTCTGTCCCTCTCTGTAGTTTAATGTGTGGGTCACTGCAACCATGTCCTATAGCTAAAAAAAAAAAGGTATGGACAAAAGGTCTGTGGAAAAAAAAAATCCCTGATCAGAAAAAAATCGGTGCACACTTCAGTCTTGACACTTGTTCATTCATTTGTATGTTTGTCCGTTCATTCATAAATGAATGAATGAATGAATGAACAAACATTCATGTTAAGAATATATTTAACTAAATTTATAAAAAGCCATAGACATTTGACACTATATTTTTTTATGAATGAATGGATGAATGGACTTATGAAAGAGTGAGTAAGTGAGTGAGTGAGTGAACATTTATTTGAATGAATGAATGAATGAATGAATGAATGAATGAATGAATGAACATTCATATGAATGAATGGAATAAATAGATAAATTACTGAATTAAGGAATTATATATACAAATAAATAAATAAATAAACATTCATATTAACTCTTTCCCGCAGTGTTTTTTTTTTCTTTTTTTTAAAGTTGCCAGCCACCGCCCACATTTTTTATAATTTTCACAAAAATGTCATGGCCCCCAGAATATTTTGATGTATGAATATCTGAACATGCAATAATATATCAAAAGAAAGAACAGACCCTCTGCTTAAAAAAAAATAATAAAAACAGCTTTATTTTAGCTTCATGCATTTTTTTTTTTTTTTATCAACACTTGAATGTGGGTAAGTTTAATAAAAAAGCAACATTTTGAGCAAAATGCTGAGAAAATCATGTTTTTGTCAAAGACTACATCCGGATCGGATTCAGAACGATAATCAAAACATAGATAGAGTAAATTGAGTCCATCAACACCCCCAAAGCTTGCACAGTCCTATAGCTTGTATTGGGTCAACATTTCATTCAGTAACATAAGGCAGGTTTGGATTTATTTGCTGTTTAATGTTGATGATCGCATTATTTTACATATGCATGTGATTACATATGCTATCGCTTAATTCTGCTTCTTCTTCGCCTGTGTTTTGATCCAGAGATTCAGTACTCTTTCAGAAGATGTGTCATAGTGCCCCCTACAGTATAACAGTGTGAAAAAAACGGAAAGCCAGAAAATTCTGTGTTTGGCAGGGAAGCGTTTTCTCACAAATAACGGAAAATTATGTGTTTGGCGGAGAAAGAGTTAAGGATATACTTAACTAAACAATTAAACAGATATATGACACTATTTTTTTTAAGAATGAATGAATGTCCTTAAAAATAAACTGGTCTCTGCATACGTATAATCTTATAGTACATTTCATCATAGTTGACACAGTGTCTTTTACCTATAGCATAAAACGCAATTTCCCTGAAGCAAGCCTGCTGGAGTTCATAGACAGCTAATGCGCACAAAACACAGTGAGACAAACTGCACTGTTCAAAATCAAGTCTTTAGTCACTCTTTAGTCCCATTAAGATACACAGGGACCACTCACTGAAATGGCTAATCAAGCTCTGTACAATTAAATAAGTTCGCTAAAATACCACAAATCGTCCCCCTCAATGATCCCTGATGATAATTGAGTCTCGATGAGCAGCTGGTACCTGCTAGGTCGCATGCGAGAACAGAGATGCGGAACACGCAGTGAACCTGAATGACTCTCCAAGTGGGAAGCGGTAAGTCGAGTTAACATTAGCAGGTGTTCTCTGTAACTGTCTTCTAGTGGAACAATATCAAACAGGGATCGGGAAAACTTAAGTTACCACTGAGAGAACAGCCAGCCAAATCTCTTTAGTCAAACATCTGTCAAAACAGATGTGCCAGGGCAAGGCCAGGGACTCGGAGAGGATGAGAATAAGATGAAGCGGTAGAGAAAGGATATTAAAAACCGCAAGGTCTAATTTCTGGCACAATCAAGAAGGATAAATGGTAGAATCTGTTGCTTTATTGAAGACTTTCTACACCAGCCAGTTTGTTTC
The DNA here is from genome assembly GCA_029959095.1 of Rhinichthys osculus. Taxonomy (NCBI): domain Eukaryota; kingdom Metazoa; phylum Chordata; class Actinopteri; order Cypriniformes; family Leuciscidae; genus Rhinichthys; species Rhinichthys osculus. Next base: position 40,397,301 of record JARWKJ010000005.1, read on the forward strand.
CAGTAGGATTTCATTAGCGCAAGAGAGACTGGCCCAGGTGCCTTAGCAAAACCCACGTGGGCTTTTGAATCTCATATTGAAAGAGACTCATATTCATTAAGTCTTGCCAAAACGGAAAAGCGATTCCTTCACTGGGCTAATTACAGATTGTCCCATCTGGCAGCAGGAGATAGAATAATTCAGACATAACCAAATTAACATTGTCATTGCATTTCTGGGTCCATGGCGTCGACATTTGGGCTAATAACGGAGAAAGTCCTTTGGGTGTTAAGCTTAAGTAGAATAGTTTTGTTTTCTCAAGCTATACGCTTTTAAGAACTACCCGTTTGTAGTTGGATTTTTTTAAACAGTCTAAACTGGAAAACAAGAAGACACATTTTGTATATTTCTTCACTATTCTACACAATTTAGTATAAGCAGTACTAGTAGCGTATTCACACAGTGAGAATCAACGGACTACGAGAGGTCCATGTGCAGAGTATGTGAATAATATACTTGTTAAAACTTGTTGAACGCAGCGTTAATAGCGCCATGGCCAAGACGCAGAAAGCGATTGATGTGAAACCGCAGTGTGCGTGTTATGTACCAAACCTGTAGTTCATCAGGTAATCAGCGCCTGTCCCCACCCACTATACCGTAAATTGTGCGTATTTAAACGCGCAATTGAATGGGTAAAATAGAGGCTCGCTTTCACCGGCTTTTTCTGTATATAACACGGAATACATAATTAGGCCTAGTTTACGCTTCCCCTCCCATCTCTTTATGTGACACTCCCACTTTCCCCTTGACCATCCCATGAATGCAAATGCATGACACGAATAGCGCATTTTGCCATTTTCTGTTCCCGCGACAGGCAGTCTGCGCTTGCATCTCGTGCGTCCCATTCGTACATACCTCGCCATGGTTTTATGTGCACTTTGCGAAACAAATACGCCTGAAGAGGGCGCAAAAGCATTAGTACATCTGGCCCTCTGTTCTAATATATTAAAGGCTATGAAAAATAGAGAAGGGGAATTCAAATCAGGCTAAACTGTCCTGAAAAGCATGGTAACATGAACAAGACAACATCATGAACATTATGTACCAGCACGATAGCACAAACATGTCCACTATTACCACAATTAAACAGCTGCTGTAGGCTCTGCAACTCCAAATCAAATCTGACAGCAAATATATTAATTAAGATTCTACAGTTAGAAGGTTTTTTTTTTTGTCCAACAGAGGTATCAAACCTAGGTGAGAGGAAAAAAAAAATATTTTGAAAGGTCTTTTTTTCTTCTTTTTTGTACCAATCAGAAACTCTCTGACTATAAATAATTTTGCACATTTGGGTTTCCTGACATCCTGAATTTGCAGTGGATGGGGTTTTGTTGAGTGGCCATACAAGCTAACAAAATGTTGGAAGTTAGAATGACTGGAATTGTTTACAGCACCTTCAAGATGTTGTTTATGCGTGGGTTCACTTCTGTAACTCAACAATCAATAACAATTTCGATCTGACCCTTCCATGGCCTGGCAGTACTTCCACAAGTGAGCTCAAAATGGCACAGACAGTCTATTTATTGGAAACGGGGGAGAAACAAAAGAAAAAAAGTGACATGCTAGAGGTGAGAAAAAAAGATTTGTGTGCAGGTATTAACTCCAGAACATACCAACTTACTTACTTTTTTATTTGTTTGTGTGTTTGTTTGTTTTAATCATAAGAGGTGGAGCTCAATCCATAAATCATTACTTGGCATGGGTCATTGTAGTTTGACTAAATGCAATATATTTCTGGAAAAGGTCATTGTCTAATTAGCTACATTCAGGTGACGTATAGCTAAATGTCTCTCTATTTTTCTAAAAGACTTATCCACCCATAAGGCATGTTTTTCAGTTCCACACATTGTCATCTTTGTGATAAACAGTGTTAAGCCCTATTTCCAGCAGAAATATTGTCTTTATTACCAAACGTTTATGGTTTTACCACGTGGATGGTTATTAGAGAGAGAGAGAATTTGCCTAACTCAATAAAAAGGCAATGTAGATACCAAAACATCAATGTGTTTGCTTAGAGAGAGCTCTTATGATCAAAATATCTGCTGCTTGGATAAGCTCACATTGAATCAGCATGTAAAAGCAAATCATACACATAATTGCTGTTGCTGCCACAGCAGGTTGTTGTCCACCGCAGAGATTGACCACATGCCAATCCAAAAGGTCTACTACAGATAAGATGGCAAGAAGCATTCAGAAAGATTCAACAGATGTCAGCTTCCATATTGGCTTTCAAAGATACATCAGATTTAAGCTAAAGTTATAACCGCAAGAGCCGACACAGATGGCACTCAGATGGCAAACCTTCGAAATGAGTTTCCAACTCAGAAATGCAATTTACTGCAAAGATTAAAAGAGCCAATAAATGTTCTACAAATATCAGATTTTCAAACTATAATACCGTTTAAGGGCAGAGTGAGTGTGCGGAGGCATCAGTGCATCCGGGACACAGCCACTGCTGCTCGTGGCGATGAAAGAGGGGCTTGAGGGTGACAAGGCATAGCGTCGTTGAGTGCCAAGCGCACCCTCTTGGGAACGGGGGCCAGTGGCGGTACAAAAACAAAAGGAAACATAAGATTTTCCGCCCGGCCCTCCACCGGGGCAACTTGATCCACCTCTGGGTCGCCCGTCTCAGGGTAGTTTGCACCTCCGCTTGCCTCCTGGTCTGGCAGCGGCCTGGATGGGCGTGGTCGACTTCCTGTGGCTTACTCCAAGCGAGGCCAGCTGCCAGGACTGCCAGACTTCTGGCACTATAGACTTCTGGCACTATACTGTGACGCCCACATCCTAGTGAGCTCCACATGCACTTTCGGAAAGAATGGTGCCGGGGCTGTGCGCTGAGAACCAGCACGGACTGCCCCAAGAAACCAATCATCCAACCGGGAAGCTTCGGGATGTGGTGGAGGGTTCCACACAAGCCTGACCTTCTCGGCGGCCCGAGAAAACATAGCCGCCCATTCTGGATCGGACTCGGGCAACGCTACACTCCCCGAAGGGGGTAACGCAGTCGAATCCTCATCTCCAGAGGACTGAAGCTCCCCCTCCGATTCTGCGATCGACATCTGATCGTCAGGCGGAGCCCCAAAGGAGACGGCTGGTCTTCCATGAGAAGGACCAGCACGCTCCTTTGAAGGATCCAACTGCGGCAGCGCTTGTGAGGCGTGAGGGACCCACGGACATTGTCTCGGCGGGGAAGCCCTCACGGTGATCCTCAGATCCCCCTGGCCATGCACAGAAGTAGGTCTATTCTGAGGTCCAGAATAGACGCTATATCGGGGCATAGGCGAGGGGACTGCACCTCGATCAAGTCTCGATCTTAACGCTGCCATAGTCATATTCCCGCAATAGGAACATGAACTATTCACAAAAGCTGCCTCAGTGTGCTGAATGCCCAAACACGAGAGGAAGCTATTGTGACCATCTGCTGGCACCAGGGAACGACCGCATCTTGAAACGCACCAGCGGAATGAAATCCTAAAAAAGGATGCAGGGTCATGCTTGTGTTGCTCTTTTAGTCAGAAAATTTTTAAAAAAGAGAAAATAAAAAACTCTTTCCGTGCTGAGGCACCCAGGGATAGCCGCGGTGTAATGTATACACACTCAGGGGAAACGCCCACTGAAACCGACACACACACACACACACACACACACACACAAGAAGTGTAATGCTGTAAAAACAGCAGTTTGTGAGCTGTAATGCTCGCGGCCACCGCTGATTGCGCCGTCACACCAACACAAGACCAAGTTCTTCTCTTGATTCACGCACACCAAAGTCTCTTCCTGCAGCACTCGTGAAGTCAAACAGAAGCTCGGCTCCAAAGTGAAAGACAATGTGTGCGTGCGCCCGCTTCCTGTTTATACCCGTGCTGCGGGATTCACGCACACCAAAGTTCATTGGCTCGTTCTGTAGACACTCGAAGATGATAGGGCTCCCTGAAGTGATCCCAATTTTGTCGTCACGTCGACGTTGCGTCGAACGTGAGCGACTGAAAGGGAATGGAAGAATAATAAGAAGAAGAACGCCAACGATTTTAAGCACGTTCAGTGCTTGGCCCCTAATGAAGTGGATGAAAGCAAAGCTCTCAGCTTATGTGTGCATTAGGCAACTAACTTGGTGAAAGAAACAAACAAATTGTTCGAGCCTATAGTAGAATCTGTGATTTAGACAATTATACATAACCCTGAGCTGTACATAAAATGTGCAATTCGTGAAAATCAGCGAGGGGGGAGGAAAGAGGTGAACAGTTGCTCAGCAGGGATAGAGACAGAGGGATACAAGCTAGTATTGTAAGTAGTATTGCGTAGGCAGGGGGTCTGGTGGTTTTGAAGAGTGTTTAGGATTGTCAGAGCAGAACAAGCACTTTCCTAAAATGGCTTGACACTTGAACCATCTTTAAATCAGCCGTCTCAAACTAGTGGCATTTGGTAGTTACACACGACCCCTCAAAGTTTTACATGGATTATATTGCTTGTTTGTCAGAAATAAAATGATTTTATGAATAAAAATCAAAAATTATTCGTATTAATTGACTGCTTTGTGCTTTAGTCCTTCTATACTTAAATTACTTATTACCATACCATCAAAAGCAGATTATGATGCTCTATCAATGGGACTGTTGACTGCCTGTCATGCTAGGAGAAAATGCAGTACTCAAGTAAAACAATCTCAGGCATCATTAGTCCAAAAAACTGAGCAGAATTATAGGTGAGATGAGTCCCTCAACAGTTTGTCCATGCACCAATATTAATTTGTAATCCTTTTCTTTATTTTTTTTTTTTACAATTTTCTGGGTGATCATAGAAATCTATGACATTTGTTATTTTGTTTCATATATTAAATCAAATAAATTTATATGAAATCTTGTATATCAGTGAACACTAACAGCGCATGGATAATTATTGTTTTTGAAAAAAAAAAAAAAATACATACAGTACAGCTGAAAAAAAAATCTAAAAACAATTTGGCTAGCAGCCCCAAGGTTATCTGAGTTTGAAACTTTTTTAAACTAGTCTCTCTGAATGAGTCAATAATTATTATTTCCCTGCTCCACTATCTGTTGTTGACTCTCTTTCTTTATCTCTTGGCATTATAAGTCAACTCCAGCTCTATTCTTCTACCTGTTCTTCCAGCTCCCCTGGCATACGACTGTAGCGAAACCAAACGATTGGCGGTGGATTAATGAGCATTTTGTAAAGCAAGTTGTGAGGCTTCCAGCAGAAGAGTTGTGGGGATACCTGTCCCTGTCGTCTCCTCCCGGCAGCAGACGTCGCCTCACTAATGTACATTAGCCTCTGCGGAGTGAATAATTTGTTCTCTGTGTCAGAGACAGCCATCTGCACGGCAAGCGCCTCCTCCCCTGCTTATTTGCTTGACTCATTTCTGGAACAGTCTGGGATAAATGTGCCCGATAGGCACCTGGTGAACTCTTCTCTAACAGCCCAATCTGGAGACAAAGCCATTGAGCAGCTCTTACAGGAAATAGAGGAGCTTTAATATGATAAGGCCAAGGTCAGAGAGCGAGAGAAAGGTAGACAAAGAGAGACAAATTGAAAGAAAGACAGCGAGACGGAGAGATACACCAATTTTCTTGAGATTTGAAAGGGAAGAGGGTGTTCTGATAGGCTGACGGTCTCCAAGGTCATGCCATTTAGCTATTGATGTCAACATTACAAATGAGATAGCCATTGTGTTATGTTCACTACTTGTACCTAAAGGTGAGGTCATATTTACCATTGCTCAGTGGAATTTTGCAAGCGAAATTCGGTGATTCCAATGGGAATCTTCGTAATCGGGAGTTTTGCGTGAGGGTGAAAAAGTTCACCATGCCTATCTCGCTCATGATCAAGTTAGTCGTGATTTTCCACACTGAACAACAGAAAGCTGCTTGGTTTTAAAGTAACATCTGTGTGAGCTGTGCTTCATACAACTCTACGCTATTGACAATGGATAATGGACCTTTTACACAAAAAAAAATAGCTGAATTGTCTCTAATGTGAATTCACTTATATGTCCCAAAAAAACTGGTAAATTTGGTTATACTGGGATATTTTTTTAGGCCGATCAGCCTAACCAGTGAACAACTAGCTTTGTCAGGCAAGGAGACCAGCTAGACCATCTTAACCCAGGTAAATACCAAACAATCTCAAGCTTGGCCTGATTGGGAGACAAGTGTAATACCCCATAGGGGTTTGATAATCTTAGCTATATTTTTCCCTGCAGGAAAATGGAAAAAAGAAAGAGGGAGGGAAGAGTGTGAGTATATGTGAGACACCCCCCCCCCCCCCCCCCCCCCCCCTCCCCCCCCCCCCCCCCATTCCTTTAATTGTGCATTAAGAGACAACAAACACTTAATCAGATTAGCCCTGATGCCAATGACATTTTTTAAAGCCAGCGGCTGAAATCAGCAGTGTGCAAATGTTTTGGCTAATGTGCAACGCTCTTCCCCGTTTGAATTAATTGTCTTAATTATGGCTGTGCCATCCTGCTGTGCACACACAAAAAGGCCCTCTGCTGATGCTAAAGCAACACACACACACACACACATACTCTTACACACACACACTCCCTGGTCCCCTTAGAAGACAGTGATGTCAGTCTGCTAATAATAATAATAAAGATAGAAGTTCAGTGGAAATGTAACGGGCTCACTACCTAGACAGGATTTCAAGGCACACTTCCGAAGCACTTCCGGACATACTTATGTCCTTTTAATGTTCACATTCTTAGATACCTTCTTTTTGGCCAAAATCATTGCATCATTCATGTATCATTCAGAGATAAGGATATTCCAGAATGCACAGCAACCAGCTCAGTTGGGATTAAAAATAAAATGTGATTACCGTTGATTGCTAATTATTAATGCAGTCAATCATATTGAACACCCTATTAAAAAAGCAAATAAATAAATGTTGTTAACCCAACAATAATATTAATAATAATTATATTATTTATTATTCATGTGTGCTATGTAACCATCATGCCATTAGCATTGTCAACATGCTAAAATCAAACTATTCAAATATATTTAAATAATTCAGGTCATTAAAATAGTACACATATTAGCATGCTGAAAAATCTAGAATATGTCCATTCACTAGGTATGGACATCTCATTAAAGGACACATCTGTGGCAAATGATAATGACAGAAAAGACAATAAATAAATAATTTATCATGTGTACAGACAAAAGTGAGTAGCTAAAGTGTGCCATGACTTTCCAAATACCTACAGAGAGATCCATTTCATTGAGCAGTTAAATATGTAAACAATTTACTTTTAATAAAATAAAAGCACAGGTCATGAAGAGCAGAGTAAACACTGTATATTTGTTCTACCAAAAATACAGTTATTTAATAATAATTTTAAACAAATATACGGGAAAGTTTGTGGAGGAAGTATATAATCAATTGTTGTGACTCAAATGTTTACTTAAAAAGTCTGATATGTCAGATGTCAAGAGTAAAAGCATACCAACAAACTTTCACTCAAGCAAACACAACAGCAGTCTTCATGTAACAGCCCAGCTCATTTAGACACTCGAAAGCCACCATTCTGAGCACCATATTCAAATGCTTTCAGGTAATTACAGGAGTGGAGGTGGATAGAAGTGGGAAGATTAGATGACACTGCTTCTTTAGTGAAAACCACAGCGACACAGAGAAAGCAAGGCTACTGAACCCTGCTGAAATGATGCATGGCACTCCAGATTGTGCTGTGCACTAAAACAGGAACCTAAAGTAAAAGGAATTTTTTTATTTTTATTTTTTTTTATAAACGGCACACTAGTTGGTTTTGGAATACTGTCTCAATATGCTCCCTTGTTTAGTACTAAGTACACTGTGCAGGGAACAGGGTTGAGAATCAAGCAAAAATAACAAATGTGGTTCCAATTCTTCTTTACAATTCCACAAACAATTACTTTTAGTGGGGAGTGCACCTAAGGAGTGCAATGAGACACAGCTAGAAGTTCACATTTCCTATGAAAGAGTGTGAAGGTGATCGAATGTTGTTCAATGGAGAACTGACCCGGAGGGCATTTCCTCACTCTTACCAGTGTTTTAGAGATGGCTGGCAAAACGGTTCCTCTAATAAATGGGTGTCTTGGAGACAGACCCTAGAACTACAGTTTGGAACCCCAGCAGCAAGACAGAAAATAAGGCCTTCTTCTCATACACACACACACACACACTTTCTCACCTATGCCACACTCAAGCTATTCTCATTAATAAACTCTCCCAGGGCTTGGCAGGGTGCAGTGCAGCCGCGGGTTCGCCGTGCCAACAGTGGGCAATGCTGGGCCAGACATTATTGATGACCCGCTGTGCCAGCCCGGGAGCGGCTGACAGACCGTGAAGAATTAAGGTCAAAGCCTCACCTATCTGATGGCGTAGGAGGAGAGAAACAGCGGAGGAGAAGGAGAGAAGTCGATTTCTTGGGCTGCAAAGTGCGCTACTGCTATTAGTCAAAAAAACTAATAAATATGGCAATCAAAAAAACATATATAGAGAGATATACACTCACCGGCCACTTTATTAGGTACCCCATGCTAGTAACGGGTTGGACCCCCTTTTGCCTTCAGAACTGCCTCAATTCTTTGTGGCATAGATTCAACAAGGTGCTGGAAGCATTCCTCAGGGAGTTTGGTCCATATTGACATGATGGCATCACACAGTTGCCGCAGATTTGTCGGCTGCACATCCATGATGCGAATCTCCCGTTCCACCACATCCCAAAGATGCTCTATTGGGTTGAGATCTGGTGACTGTGGAGGCCATTTTAGTACAGTGAACTCATTGTCATGTTCAAGAAACCAATTTGAAATGATTAGAGCTTTGTGACATGGTGGAAGTAGCCATCAGAGGATGGGTACATGGTGGCCATAAAGGGATGGACATGGTCAGAAACAATGCTCAGGTAGGCCGTGGCATTTAAACGATGCCCAATTGGCACTAAGGGGCCTAAAGTGTGCCAGAAAAACATCCCCCACACCATTACACCACCACCACCAGCCTGCACAGTGGTAACAAGGCATGATGGTTCCATGTTCTCATTCTGTTTACGCCAAATTCTGACTCTAACATCTGAATGTCTCAAAAGAAATCGAGACTCATCAGACCAGGCAACATTTTCCAGTCTTCAACTGTTCAATTTTGGTGAGCTCTTGCAAATTGTAGCCTCTTTTTCCTATTTGTAGTGGAGATGAGTGGTACCCGGTGGAGTCTTCTGCTGTTGTAACCCATCCGCCTCAAGGTTGTTACATTCTCTGTAAACCCTTGAGATGGTTGTGCGTGAAAATCCCAGTAGATTAGCAGTTTCTGAAATACTCAGACCAGCCCTTCTGGCACCAACAATCATGCCACGTTCAAAGTCACTCAAATCACCTTTCTTCCCCATACTGATGCTCGGTTTGAACTGCAGGAGATTGTCTTGACCATGTCTACATGCCTAAATGCACTGAGTTGCCGCCATGTGATTGGCTGCTTAGAAATTAAGTGTTAACGAGCAGTTGGACAGGTGTACCTAATAAAGTGGCCGGTGAGTGTATATTATATATATATAGGCCAAATTTAAGATTGTGTATTTGAATTGCATTTAAAATTTCCATCCAAGTAGCCTACACAATTCATTTGTCAGTCATACATAAAATAGGTAAGATTTGTGTAATAGTACGAATAAACTAAAAACAAACAAAAAATCATAATACCGTAAAACTTCAAATAATAGCCGAGTCCCAAATAGACGCCTGTCTCTTTTACACGCCTGGTGTGGCTGCAGGTTTGGGTAAATAAAGGCCGGTCTCAAATAGAGGCCGGGTCTGTTTTTTAGTTTCGGGTTGTATTTAATCCTCTAAAACCGTCAGATCGTCCGCTTTTAGACGGCTGCCAAAGCAAATTTTTGTCCCTCCAAAGCCTTTTTTGATCGGTGAGTGATGTAGAATAGAATGACTGCTGCGCTTGACAGGCCGCGTTACGAGCAGAGAGAGAGAGAGAGAGAGAGAGAGAGAGAGAGAGAGAGAGAGAGCGCCCCGGCGGCGCGCGCGCACTCTCACGTCTTCAAATAACACGAGCGCTGTCTTGCTCTCTCTCCCTCGCGCATATTAATCAAAATCGACGCGATAGTAAAAGGTCGGAAGACCGCAGTTTCACGTGGAGCATTTGGAGATTTTTAGAGATTATACAGGCCTATACACTCAATGAACAACATCTCATCACTAAATTATAAAGGCCTGTCTCATATAGACGCCTGTCTCAAATACAAGCCGGTGCAGTAGGACGATTTGGGAAAATAAAAGCCCGGGCTACTATTTGAAGTTTTACGGTACACACATATTAGGCTATCAGGAAACGCACACTGGACTGACCGGTAAGTATTCAAAATAATATCCAAAACACTTTATTTTCATAAATGAGGAAACAGGAAACTGAGTGAAGCAGCACAGCAGTGAAAATGATGATAATGAATGACGAATGGTGAGTAGCCACACAACACACACAAACACACACTTTGAACAGTCACAGAGAGAGAGATGTTAAAAGAACTTTCCTTTTCTCTTGTAGGATGCTCACGAAAAGACTGGAGACTGGAAACAGGGACGAGGTGAAGTAAGTACACTTCAGGTAAGTAACAATCCAAACGAATATAGTCTGAGCCATAGACGAGACCAGACAATCTGTGTGTGTGTGTGGCAAGTCCTTATAACTGGTGCTGGGGTGTAGGGATGGGTCGGTCATGAACGATTTGTTCATTTTGTGTTGCTTCCCACATTTTGTGTTTATTAATACATTAATATTAATTTGTGTTTATATACACAACGTCACCGTTTTCACAGATTTACATTTTTGTAGTTTATACGGAGACGATAACAATATTGTTTTAAAAAACCACCACCCTGAAACCCGTTTTCAAAAGTTTGTTGTGTAAATGGACGGCTAAAACACATAAACAATTTTCCGTTTTTAGTTGAAAATGGCATCGTGTAAACAGCCACCCCATTAAATATTGTTTGTTCCACAGCTAGCCATAATTTATCCATATTTATACTTTTGTTTAACTGAATAAATTCAATTGTTTTCACAAGAAACATATTTATGCTGATTCTATGCAATTTAATTAAATGCATTTTGCAACTATAAATATTTAAATTAAATCAAATAGTAAATCATAAACGATTAATTAATTAATTAATTCATTCATTCATTTGAGTGAAGAAATCGTACCTGTTTCGTACTGGTTTATTTATGCATGACAAATATACATCACATTAGTTTCACGAGTTCACACTTACAAATAAGTCAGATAGAATAAATGCATATTTGGCGTGCTGTCCGAGGAGAGGGCTCCGGGCTCGGTATGCGGCCCGAACCCATAGTACTCCCCCGTTCCTGACTGTGGAAGAATGAGCCAGGAGTGAGGAGTCGGGGTGGTGGAGGGATGCTGAAACTGTCAAGGAATGTTAGATGAGTTGACAGTGGATATTTATATATGCTTCCTCTCGTGCTTATAGGGTAGACATGTAATAGTTTGGTGACGAGTTGATTGGAATGATTTATTTGAACGTGCTCCTCCCGAACCTTGTTTATAAAACATCATTTTTTTTTTTTTTTTTTTTTGGGGGGGGGGGTTATGTTAAAACTGTGTACTTTGTTTTTATTTTCAATAAAACCTCTAGTGACCTCCTCTGCCTATATTATTGTTTTAATAGTAACCATCAGCAAAGAGGTTTCACAATTGTCCAGGTTAAAATGCATCCAACTATATACCACCTCACATGAGTTCTGCTCTTCTAATCACAAGATCTACTATCAGAACCATTTTTTCTGTCTGGCTTTTGTAAATAGCCTGTCAAGCTTCTATAAATTGGACTCAGCGACCCCAGTTACCCCCGTGTTTACAGGATAGGAACATAAAACCCAGTCAGACTAATAGCAACAGCTCGTATCAGATAAATTGATGAGTGGTCACTCTGGTCTGTGGGTTGAGGAGGAGAGGAGGGTCTTATGGGTCCGATAAGGACAATTAATGCCATTTGTGGCACCATTGCAGGTTAGAAACAACACTGATCAGATTTACAACCACCCTGACCATAATCTGGCCACACATCTATGTCTTCTGTCGGCTTGATTTCTCCAGTAAGTGCAGAGGTGACTGATCTGGTCTGGTCTTGCTGAGGTTTAGTTAAGAGCATCCTAAAATATAAATTCACACAATGTGAATATTTTAAGAATGTCTGGTGAATTTTTACTAAGAGTGAATCTCCATCCATCAATCCATCCATCCACAAAATGTGAATATTTGAAGAATGTCCTGGTGAATTTTTACTAAGGGTGAGTCTTCATTCATCCATCCACCCATCCAATAAATTCAACAACAAATAAATAAATAAATAAAGGTCTATGAATTTAGAAGATGAAGTTTTTTAGTTTGTTTTTGCAATTTTATAATTTCTGAAATTACACATTTATTCTTCAAATACTTTCAAGGTATTTGAATTATACAGATTTAATTGCATAACTGAAGAATGGACTTAAGCACTTGCCATTTGTTGAAATTGTGTGTTTAATGGAGGTCATGTTAACATAATTCCAGACAGACAAGAATAAAATCTAGTTTTATGTAACTCTTACTACAAAGTGGGCTTACAGACAGGAAGTATTAAGTCATTTAATTTTAATGGGATGCTTATAAAATGTTTTTGTGTAAATAAATAGAGAAAAATTATTTATTTATTTTTACAAAAGGGCAAAAAATGTGCACTGCTTACCTAAGAAGACACTGTCTAAGGTCATAGAAACTCATGCAGGATTCTTGCTATGTTTTGTAATTGTGAATGTCATATAGCAAATCAAATCCCTTGTTTACTGAATCACACAGTATGCGACTGTGTTAAACATACTGCTTCGGTCTCAGAGACACCAACACACAGTCCGTGATGATAATAAAAATCATAAAAAAAACAGTTGAGACTGACAGTTGAGTCACTCCACCCTCACATCTGTATGTACTGTGTGAAATATAAAGTGCAAAAAAAGTGGAATCAGGGTGGATAAGCTCATGCATCATACATGACCTTAATGCCTTTGTCTTCACACCTGCATTTATATTTCATGTTTTCATGTAGTAAACAAGGAGGCACAATAAACTGGGGTGAGACAGACATTCATTTTCACTCATAGAAAGGGTGTGCAAGCAACCAGGCTGAAACATTGGGGCGGTATGACTTATTTATAAATGTTTGCATGTTGACAGAACATATTTATGGAGCTCTGAGCTCCAAGCAGAAAAGCGATTAAAACGTCACATTTGGCGCTGCTCATGAGATAAAGACTTGCAGAGAAATGCTAACAAAGACTGGTGAAAGATTCTCATGTGTCATGCGTGGGGGAATGAGAAAGGACCCAACAATGGCAGAGCATGTTCACATATGAAAACTGAAAAACAGTGCTGTTTGTTCTCTTGATGCTGTCTGTTTGTTTTACTGCCTGAGAAATCGCATCAGATGGTTCATTGGGAGAGCGGTCCAAATGAATCCGAATCGATTAAGACCGTTTTTGCAAACGTGTTTGGCCAATTCGCGGAAAAGAAAGAATCGACTCAAAAGAATGATTAACTCAAGAATGATTGGAATCACTGGTTCAGTCGACAGAAATACAGGACATAATAACTGCTAAAATATTCCCATGGAAAATGTTTATTAGGTCAGTCGGAGTGCTCATGGTACGCACAGTGCGTACAGCCATACAGCTGCAGGTGCCACTGTAATAAATATGCAAGTCAAGATCAATAAAGGAAATATCAACTCCAAACAAGAAATATGTTTATTTTATTGTTTATTATACTAGATATCACTTAGCTGTCTCTTTAATATAATTAAAATTGTCATCAGTACAATGACTCACTTCTATACCCCCCCACAAAAAAATAAAATAAAAATAAAAACAATCAATACTGTCAAAAAAATAACAGACTCACCAAATAGCTTTCATTCAAAATGAAGCTGTTTGAGAAATATAGAAGCTTTTATTTTTATTAAGTTAATTTAGTTTGAAAATGGTTTGATTGGCTGAAAGATTTGAAGGGATGGAAATAGGAGTATTATCCACACAAACTGCTGAATTTTGTAAAAGAAAAAGGAAAAAAAAAGAAAAGAAAACTGAGGAAAATAAATAAATGGATGATTTAATAGATAAAATAGTCATTAATAAAATAATAAAATATATTGTGTATATCATTTTAATTAAATATTGAATAAAACATATAATTAAATATTACCTAATAAGAAATAAAATATTGAAATATTTTAATTAGAAATGTCTGAATGTCTATATGTCACCCCAGTGGAACACAAACCCCAGATTGGCAATTACTGATAGACAACTGATCTTAGTTTGACAATACAAAAGCACACATGTGGGCGAGTAAAAGCATATAAGTGACTGTAATTAAGTCAAATGACATGTCAACTCAGAATATGAGTGCATTATCATTACTAACCTATTAAGGGGGGGAAAAACAACAAACCAACAACAAGGAGAAAAATAACATCAGCAATAAAACCAAACGATTTGATTCTTGTTTAAAGGCAAAGAGCAGGCCCATAATCCAGCGTTCTTCTAAGCATTTCCTTTATCCTCCAGCATTCACTCTCCACATATCTCTCTCGTTCTTTGCCTCCGATTTCTGATTGAACGGTTCCACATGGTTTACCCCTACAGCCCAGCATGCATTTCTCCACCCGCCCCCTTCCGCTCGGACTGCGGAATGAACTGCATGCTCCATCACCCAACCAAGTTCACCCCCTGCATTCATAACGCTAACATATGTAGCGCGCTAACACAGTTAGAGCCCTGCTCCTCAGATCCATGTCTGCCCGATTAACGCAATTACACTCGATTCCACAGCTCCATCCACCTATCAATGTCAATCGCGTTAGCCGCTCTCAAGTGTTGGGGGGTGGGGGTGTGGTCAAGTTGAAACTCAATAGGGGGGAGTGGAGAAGTGGGCATGTAGCTCTGAGAGATTTTATTACATTAATTTGTTTCTAGTAAATTCCATCTCATCCCCTTAATATGAGATAGCCTAAAAACACAATTAAATCTCGGTTGCCTGCATCACCTCGGCGGAGAATGGCGTGGCCTTGCGGCACGGACGCCCATTCGCATGCATTGGCGTCAGCATCTCAGGCCTCGCTTGCACGGCGGGTGTTCTGATTCACGGCACGATGCCTCCGAAACATCCTTAATTGAAAGCGAGCATGACTGTTGGCAGACAGCAGTTTCCTGACTTTATTAAAGAAAGCATGCAATGAGGATGCAGAGGGAATGTTGACGTCAAGCCAGAGCAGAAAGCTAATTCACCGGATGGACCCGGAGACTTTTCTGGAGAGGCTGATGTTTTTCACCCAAGTGATTTTTTGGAAGAGCAACATGTGCATGACTAAGAGTGAACCAGACACGTTGGCCTGTCATGCATCATCTGCGGAACTACCCGTTAAAATGGCAGAGGCATAACGACCGATCTGACAAACAGTCAAATTCTGAAAAGTAAACATATCAAATTTAAAAAAAAAAACTTTTTGAAAGTTCTGAAGGATTTAGACTTTATATAATATATCACTCCGCATATTTATATAAAAACTACTTAAAGAAACAGTTTTGTAATATTGCATTAAGGTTTTTTTTTTTTTTTTTTTTTTTTACTGAAACATTGCATCCGCTCTCTAAATGTATTCCCTATTCCATCTGCCACATTATGTTTGGCTACACAATATACAGTAGTCAACATTTGAAGTGGATAAAAGTCATATTTTGAACGATACCCGTTCTTGTCGTAGGACAACTTTGATGAACTTTTCTGATCCAACTTTTCTGATAAAGGAACACTTCACATCCTTCACAGCATACATTATAAATTAAATATAGATGAATCAAAGCTGCAAATATTATTCAGTCAAGAGCAGTGAGTGATTTTCTCTTTTTCTTTTGTTCTTTAATTATCCTTAATGACAGACAATATAACAGGGTTTATTAGGCTTCTGGCACTTTAGCCTGTCGCACATGATGCGGAACTAACACATTTTCTCACAACTCTGTATGTTAATTTAAGACTTAATTTAACTAATTTAACTGTGCTTGCGAGGATACTCTACAAAACAGGCCTTTTTTCTTTTTTCTATTTTTTTGTCTTTTTGTCCATTCGAGCACTGTCTGAAGCGGCTTTCTGTGCTCACGAGTCATGTTTGTGTCACAAAGACAGGAGATTCATAGATGTGTGCCAATAGCGCACTGCGTTCTCTTTTGTGTCTTATTGCGCTTGAATGGTTTAAAAGCATTTGAATGAATACGATCGTGGTCATATAATGTAGCGCTAGCCAAAGGATGACAGGAAAAAACAGATGCTGCTTTAATTGCATTAAAGGGGGGGGGGGGGGGGGGGTGAAACACTCAGTTTCAGTCAATCTCATGTTAATCTTGAGTACCTATAGAGTAATATTGCATCCATCATATCTCCAAAAAGTCTTTAGTTTTATTATATTTATAAAAGAAAGATAGGCTGTACCGAGTCTTTCCAGAAAAAGCCGAGCGGGTGGAGGCGTGCAGTGTGGGCAGAGCTAAACAATCACGAGCGCGCAAAGTTTTAGAACATTTGTGTGTCTACTCGTGGTTTATGAAGACATGATTTGGTTTTACAATAAACAAACAAACACCTACAGTAGCCACCTAAACAAATGTATTTAAACAAACACACAACATACATCGCATGCGCCATAGATACATTAACTATTCGTGATCATGTTGTTTAGCCTACTTGCTGTGCTTAAGTTACACGCCGATAAACACACAGATATTTGAAGCAGTTCTACTCACCACCTGCGGTTCCAATGCAAGACCGTTAACCTTTAGTGTTGGGACTGCTCCATCCTTGAGAACTAAACGATTAGCAAATCCGGCTTCGAACTGGGCCTTGTTTATAAAAAAATCATCCTCGAAATGCATGGAACAAACAAGAACACTTGCACAACTGTGTTGATGTTCTGGAAAAACAAACTTCATCGACTGGTCCCTTAACGCTTGATTCTTTGGGAATCTGTGCAGTGTTGTCTTGCCTTGGCAACCGAAAACACACTTCTTTGGTGAAATATTGCAGCGCAGCCGATGCACAACGCTTTGATGGGCATAGGTTACGGCTATCGCTCTACAGCTGTGCGCGCGCCCTTCCGAGAGAAGTGCCCTTAGGACCGTATAAGGAAATTCCGGCGCATCTGACGTCATACGCGCCCATACTTGCAAAAAAACTTTCCGAAACTTGTGACAACCAGGAAGGAGTATTTTGAGAACAGAAATACTCAATCAAACGTACAACTTGATATTTTTGAAACTTTGTCCATGTTTAGCATGGGAATCCAACTCTTTAACAGTGTAAAAAACTCACTATGCATGAAATAGCATTTCACCCCCCCTTTAAGTTTAACAAAAAGTAATTTTGACAACACTAATATATAAATATATATATATATATATATATATTAGGGGTGAAACTGTACACAGAGGTCACGATTTGGTTCATACCTCGAGTCAGACATCACGGTTCGGTACGAGTTCGGTACAATGGAGGCAAAAGCAAAAAAAAAAAATGCAGAAGACAATTTTTTTTATTTTTTTTATTATGCATGTCTCAGGCTGTACCACCTAGTGTATTACTACATTTGAGTAATTCATGTAATTAACGTATTACTATTGGAGCATTCTCTCTCTCTCTCTCTCTCTCTCTCTCTCTCTCTCTCTCTCTGTGTGGGTGTGGGGGGGCTGGATTAAAGGAAAATAAATGTCTTAAACCTTGTATTTTTTAAATAAGTTTTATTAATAAAGTAAAGGCATAGAACCAGTTCAATGCATTGGCAATATTTTTATATAATTAGTTTATTAATTAAATTAATAAAAAAGACAAAAATACCTTGAGATATGTTTGGTAAATTGTACCTGAATGCATTTAAAATTAATTTGCTATATTTCAGATCAATATTTTTTTTTTCTTAAAATTTTAATTAACACTAACTTTATTCTCATCTGAATTATAAATAATTTATTTCTGTATACAATAATACTACCATTGAAAAACACATTTGATTTTATTTTTTTAATCAATGTAGAATGTGTAACTTAAAAATAAACAGATTAGTGCTCTGTTTGAGGACACAAAATGAAAACCAATGCAATATGATGAATGTCCACAAGATGGCACCCACAGAATGTTTTTAATGGGTTGGATAAATATATAACAGCTGTCATCATGACTCATGAATGTTTTGCTGGTCAAAAGGAAAATATGTGACCGATCACGGAAACTAGGGACACAAGTCGGTTCTTCGGCATTTTGAGTTATTCATAGATTCTGAAAGTGTAGTCTCCAAGCTTTCCAACGATGTGTAACACGTGGAAATCTGATAATATTTGGAGAAGTTGTGGCCATTTGAAGGTAGGAACTCAAAAAAGCTAAAATGGGAGAAAACGGCCTCAAAAGATTGTGCATTCTCACCTCTCTCTCCTGCTAGGAGTGACAATAGGGCTCATTTACATCTCATTTAGATAAGCCATACCCCCTGTAAAGCTCCCCCTGTGCTTTACAGCTTTTTTTTCTTTCCTGAGCTAGCTAATAACAATAGGTAGGTATGGGAAGGTCTAAACAGACTAAACATGAGATAACATGTACGTGTTCTTAGAATTAAAACAAAACGACAAACTTTAATGTTTAATGCAAACTCACCCCCAGAACCGGCGAATGCACTTCTGCCGCTCTAGGCGAAAAACAATTGTGCTGCCCCTCTATTTGCAACGTTTACCAGCAACAACACACAAACACCAATATGCCATATACATATAACGCAAAACCAGCAACAACACACAAAGACCAATAAGCCATAGGCCTACATATAACGCAAATAGTGCGCAACGCACGTGTGCCCAAAATGTCAACACTATTAAAGTTTATGCAGGAGGTAAATGCCTGCTGGCATTTTTCTTTAAGCAGTCATGACAGGAATTTTCCAAATAATCATATTTCCTCCTCAGATTACTGTTGCAAATCTCTTTACACCACTTTCTTATGTGCGTATACACACACAAATGAAATGTCCGCAAGCACATTATATCATCAGCAGGTTCAGCATCTTACATAACGACTAAGGAGCAAATAAAGCTTAACTTACGTTTCAGAAACGCGCACGGCAGGCATTCATCGCAGCAAAGGTCTTAACTGCATCCTCTATTTCGATTCTCTGTGCCAGTTCATGTTCTATGGAGATTGTTGCCAGTCCATTAAGTCTGTTCCCTGTTCACAAAACGTTCCCCATTCAAAGCAATCGGGACGTCACATATGAAACAGTTAGCCACCGCTGTCAGCGAGCCGAGCCGCCGTATTCAAGCACCGAGGGCGCGCGCGCCGCGCCCATACCTCCGGTTCAGTTTCCCGAGCCCACAAAGTGCGGCGAAAACATTTTCGGTGTAACGGCCACGGTTCAGCTCGTCTGCGACAATCTTTGCGGCATCGATCTTCATTGAATTTTGATATCAGATAGAGCCGGCCAGAGCGCTGCATAATAAGTAGCCACGCTGTTGGGGGGCGGGGGCAAAAGCGCCGGCGGCTATTCAGTATGGAAATACACACAGACAATGACACGCCCCTACTGCATGCTAGAATCTCCGAAAAACAAGCCGATTTCAACCTCAAAATGTACGCTTTTAAATATACCAATACTGTTATCTCAAACATGGAGAGGCTTCTTCATGATCTCAACTAACAGATTCTGCAAAAAAGCGGAAATCACCAATTTTGGAAAAAAACGCTTCTTTCTCATTTTGCTCGCAAGTTGTGCTGCCGACTTGTGTCCCTGGTTTCCGTGACGGGTCACATATATATAGTTCTGATTTGTTCCCCTCCCGTTTATCTACAGCTCAGATCTAGAATTCTGAAGTGAAATAAAGTAGCGCTGTAATAATTTTTTTATGAATTAACCAGAGAAAGAGAGAGAAAGCACGCACGCGTAACTGACTGGGAAACCAAAGTTTTCCCAAACTTGCGATCTTAAAGAGGCCGGCGGGTCCTCTAACTCTTGTGGGACTCAGAATCAGAAGCGACCAATGTCGACATCAAACATTCAACAACTCACAAGGACAGGGCAAAAACACAGGGCTTAAATAATCATAGACAAACGAGCTAACAGGATAACAAGGGGGCGTGGATAATAAGAAACACCTGGGATAACTAATAGACAGGTCAGGGAACCACTGAACATGAAAAGACAAGACAAGACACAAAACCCACATCACGACAATTGAATCGCATTTAATTTAGGCGGTTTGTGTTTTGGAGCTCCGTTGAATTGATTCATAATCCTTGATTTTCTTTTTTACACTAATTTATAAACAAGCATTTTCTATTTTTACAATATGTGAACATATCTTCGATACTATTCCTTATAAAAAACAATCAGATTGCTTTGATATCGCTACTTATTTCCAACTTTCCGAATTTCCGCTACTAGCCTTAAGCCCGCTAGCATTGCACGCGTGGCCTCTCGCCTATCGATCGTCTTATTTACACCCATATCACTGAAAGGATACGGGTTCTATCCAGGATTTCAGTCCTAAATTAATAGTGATATATGTAGTATCACTACTAATTTACTGTTCATCTGTTATAATGGCGAATATATCGGATGTGTGTCTAACGTTACCTCTGAGTGCAGGTGAGGACACATTTGAGCTGCATTCGGTGCAGTTAGAGCTGGAGTCCGTGGAGAAGCCCAGAGGGGGGACCATGCACACGGAAGAAAGGTATTGGGGTTGGACGCCGACGGGGATCGGCGGCTGTACCCAAAAACCAATCGTCCAGCCGCGAGCGCTCGGGACAGAGTGGAGGGTTCCACTCTAAACCGATGCTCGCGGCTGCCCGGGAAAGCAAGGCCGTCATCTCAGGATCCGGCTCGGCAAACGCCGTATGCACACCCGAAGGTGGCAGCGCTGCCGAGTCTTCACTTCCTGAAGAATCCTGCCCACCTTGTGATGCTGTGATAGGCATCTGATCTTCCTCTGTAGCGCCAAAGGAAACTCGCGGGGCATCCAAAGATGGACCCGCGGGAATCCCTTGAGCACTAACGGGTAGCATCACAGGAGGGGAGGGTGCGGGGCACGGTTTAATAGTCGGCGCCTTGTTCCACACCATCACCCTCTAGTCACCCTGGCCACCAGCCGAAGTACTAGCTCGAGAAGGAAGTAGATCGGGATGTGGATGAGGGGACTCTCACTCTTGCGAGATCATTGAGTATCGACCGTAATGACACGATGGTCATGTTCCCACAGAGAGAACATGAGTCATCCACGAGCGCTGCTCTAGCGTGATCAATGCCCAAAAACGCAGAACAGCGATCTGGCCCATCAGAGTCAGAAATGAGTCTACCGCAACCAGAAGTGCACGGCTGAGGCATCTTTAAAAAGACGTGCTGCGTGCAAAGCTCTTTTGTGAGAGGAAAACTCCGCGGATGTTGAAGTGCCCAGGGAGAAACACACTCACTGGCAGACCACTGCACAGATCAGCAGGTAGTTTGCACTCGCTGGAGAACCCCATCACACCAACACCGGAGAGTCGCTCGTCTCGTAGCTGACAGTCGATCAGAAATGGCTTGTGGAGTGAAGAAAAACTCTTGGCTCCGAAGCGAAAACATACCTGCATATTGCCGGCGTCCTCCTTTTATACCCACGAGGTGGGGCGGCGTTGCGCCATGCAAATTCCGCAGACCCATGGCATTTCTTTGCCATTGGCTCGTTTTGTATACTCGAAGTCGATAGGCTTTCTAAGGGAAATCCCATTCGTCGTCACGACGGAACTCGTAGTGACAACGAAAGGAAACACAACATACAGGTTTGAACAATTTGAAAGTGAGCAATTAATGACATTTTGGGTGAACTATCCCTTTAAAAACAAAACTGACCACACAAAATAAACTTTCCACACCACAGGTACAAACTTCAAACAAAGTCAGAAAGTGACTTTGTGTTTTTAGTTCTGAGGGAATTCAATAGCTGTTTCTTATACTACAGCTATATTTTCAACATGGTTTTACAGGAAATTATAATCTTCAGTTCTTGACATGCAGGAATTCAAGGCATACAGACATCACATTCTCAGCATACTGATACTGGCACCAACAATACAGCTGAATGACCAGCAAGTCATTCAGAGGAAGAAAAGAGCGAAAGAAAATCACCACAGCAAGATTGATTTCGGCCTGTTTGGATCACATTCAGCCCTTTAAACCCTGCTAACCCCAAGACTGATTTACAACCAGACACAAACCCCCCGAAATGAAATGAGTGAGGTGCTCGCTAGCCTGGAGCAAACAAATATAACAGAAAAAATGATGCAACAAAAGAGACATAATGTGAAGCCCTTCACATACTCACCCACACAAAAAACATTTTCAATGCACAGAGTTAAACTCACACATTTTAAGTAGGCATTAGTGCATATTTGACCAAAACACACAGACATAAAAAAATTACAAAACATAGAAAATGCCAGCTGGTAAGAGGGTAGAAAATGACACATATCCCCCCCCCACACACACACACACATTCCACCCTTCCCTGACTCACAAAGCAATGCAAAAACAACTTTCACTCTCATCAGCGTTCAGTAATGAAGCAGCACCGCAGAAAACACAGCGACCGAGTGATTTATCATCATTCTGAGTCCTATTTCATTCCCCGATTACTGCAGGCAGAAAACATGAGGAGCAAATTAATGAAAATGTTGGGGAATTATAAACTCCACTTTGCTCCTACCTTGCCTGACTTAACTTGCATAGCGTTGCCAAATTAAGCCCTTTAAATATATATGGGGACTAATTTTGTTTTATAACCTGAAAACCTTTTTTTTTGGAGGGTGGGACAGGAGTCGCAGTGCAAGTCCAGATTAACACCAATAGAGCCAGAGCTTTGGGGGAGGGGGGAACGTGAGGGAGAAGATAATTCAAAAGAAATGCTTCTCTCCTTGTGTTACCAGAGCAAGGCCAAGGGCCAGCAAGAAGGCAGGAGTCCTTGTAAAGGAAATTGGAAGATAAAAGGTCCCTCCTTGAGAGTTTGCAACTATGCGTCCTCCTACTTTTTCTCATTACAGTTTCAGATGCCTTTGTGAAGGTGCAGAGGATCTACAAAAGTCAAAAGTTCCTTTTGTCCACAGTCACAGCACTTTTGAGTAAGAAAGTAAGGATATTAAATTTCTGCCTGATACCAATAGCTTATCATTTATATATATATATATATATATATATATACAACACTAAAAACTAAATATATGTATAATAAATAAATATAGAATTAAAAATCAATAAAAAAATCAATCGCTACATGTGAATTTAGGCATGACAATATTATAAACTGCAGTATAAAAGAGTGGATATTAATTTTGGGATTTGGGAAATGTTTTTATTTGTGTTTTTGCTGCGTTGAGCTTTGTGGTCAATCACAGACATATCTGCGTGTGAATGCAATGACCAATCAGATGTGTTTAAGTCAGTCAGAATCCGCTCAACACTGCTCAAAATGACAGGAACTGGGGGACTTTTCAGAGTAGAAGGAATTCTCAATGCAGCAAAAATCGCCAAATGCAGATCTGCAAAGCTTGTCGCATCATACCCAAAAAGACTTAAGGCTGTTCAGGTGCTTTAACAAAGCACTGTGTTAAGGGTTTGAATACTTATGCAAAAATACTTTTGTTGTTGTTGCTTTATCATTATGGTGTATGGAGTGTAGATTGATGTGAAAAAAAAGTAATTTGAAGTAGTTTAACATAAGGCTGCAACATAACAAAATGTGAAACAAATTAAGGGGTTTGAATACTTTTTAATGCTTTTTCAAACATTAGGTAACATTTTATTTTGATGATCCACTTTAGACATTCTACTAACTCTAAGTAACTTTGCAACTACATGTCAACTAATTGTCATTAGAGTATAAGTAGACAGTCTGCTTAATATCAGCCAACACTTTATTTTGATGGTCCCTCAACTTTTTCTCCTAACCCGAACCTACAGTATAACACCTAACCCTAACAGTAATCATGCTGTCTAATCAGCATCTTGATATGCCACACCTGTGAGGTGGATGGATTATCTTGGCAAAGGAGAAGTGCTCACTAACACAGATTTAGACAGATTTGTGAACAATATTTGAGAGAAATAGGCCTTTTGTGTACATAGAAAAAGTCTTAGATCTTTGAGTTAAGCTCATGAAAAATGGGGGCAAAAACTAAAGTGTTGCGTTTATAATTTTGTTCAGTGTACTTCAAAATGTAACAAATACCAGTTGTAGCCAACAGCTATAAAAGAGTCCTCAATCTTCAGCCAGGCTACTTGAGAACTAAGAGGACTCAACATCCTTGTAGCCAGGTTCATAGAATAGCGAAATAGATAAAAGTATAAAAGTAGAGAGAGAGAGAGAGAGAGAGAGAGAGAGAGAGAGAAAGAGAGAGAGAGAGAGAGAGAGAGAGAGAGAGAGAGAGAGAGAGAGAGAGAGAGAGAGAGAGAGAGAGAGAGAGAGAGAGAGAGAGAGAGAGAGAGAGAGAGAGAGAGAGAGAGAGAGAGAGAGAGAGCAAATCACAGGAGATGTTTGCAGGAGACTTTGCTTAAAAGCTTGAAGGGAAATGTGTGATATGCATGTGTATTTTTGTTTGTGTCTTTGGGGGCATGTTTTGGACCAATGCAGACGGAGTGAGATGGATGGTGAGAGCGAAAGAAAGGCCTTTTTCTTGTGCATGCTGTGGGTTATTTTCTCTGAAATGACTGGTCTTGTCCAGTGAGACGGTGTCTAGCACTTGCCAAATCGAGGCATCAAAGCGCTTGTGCGGCTGGGAGGACACTGTGCAGAGGTACCAGCAGTCACATGACATTACTGTGTCATGTCACGACAGCTTGTTATTAGCTATCCTAGGGAGATGGGCAGAAAGTCACAACATTCTGTAACTTTTTCTAGAACTCAGACCTTTTATTAAAAGAAAAAAAAAACTCCAAGTTCTAGAACATTCTGAACTATGGATTCAATAGACCTACAATGAGCTAAAATATCAACTTTCTATTTTTAAGAGCCCAAAACAAATCAGATTGATGTAATGTAATGTAATGTAATGTAATGTAATGTAATAAAATAATAGCCTGACTACGTCAGACTTCGTACTTCCGCTCAATTTCAGTTTGCTTCTGTACTCAGTCTGAGATAGCGACCTATCTCTCAGTTTTCCTCCGGCCTGAAAACAGCCGGCCAATCAACGAACAGAGGGCGGGCTGAGAGCCGTGACGTAGACGCTAAGTGCCGAGTTTAAGATTGTATTTTAGGTTAGGGAAATCGAAAACGACCGTGGATATGGAGATACGGGATGCAATTCGCTCTGTTGTGGAGAATATTCCCGGCATTTGCAAACTGAAGCCCGAACAAGAAGAGTGTTTGTTAAACATTTTGAATGGAGGTGATGTTTAAGTTGGAGAGAGAGGTGATTGCGTTATGTGATTGGCTTACGGGTAACCAATGATTTTATACTTCAGACAAGCACCCCCCTACCTTTTGTAGATGTAAATTTAGTCTTTTAAGGAAAATATTTTATAAATAAATACATTTTTGCTACCATAAAAATAACCTTAAGTTCTCATTTAGTAGATTTCACAATGACTGATTTCTCACCTTTATCTATCTGATCCAGGGGATATGAATGTTTTTTTCCTTAGGGTGATCACATAGCGCTGAAAAGAGTTTCTCCCTGAAGTCGGAGGTCAAGCGGCGTGCTTCGAGGATATTGACAGGCAAGTGCGTTAGTACGTAGCCGAAATAAGAAATGGACCTTAATGGTGGGTAAGTTAATCTTTTGGGCGAATTCCAATGCCTTCAGCTGGATGAAGGCTCTGGTTATGGGCAACCCCACATTTCTATTTCCGGCTACGTACTGACATACTGGCCTGTCAGTTTCTTCGAAGCGGACACTTTTAGGACAGCAGTAAGCTTTTATTTGACTGCTCGCCATCTTCTTTTTGGGCTTGCCATCTTTTAACATTACACACCGTATTTCTAGGCTGCTTAATGAGAGTTGTTTGATGACTCAGTCCTGGTAAACACATACATTTTACACATATTTGGCGCTCCCCTTTGTTGCGGGTGTATTATTGACATGTAAAAGTTTAGACCCCGAATTTCTTCAGATGTATTTCCAAGAAAAAAAACTTATATTCTTATATTCGGAACAATACGTTATATTTTGTTTAGTTGTTCTCGTTAGTTTCTATGGTTACTGATTAGTTAATCTTTGTCCACCTGTTCCTGTTTAGTTCCCTCATTTACTATATGTATATACTCCCTGTTCTGTATATTTTTTTGTCAGTTATTGTTTCGTGTAATGTGCAGTTCTACTTCTGCGGCTCCAGTAAAGTCTATTTTGAAGTGTTATCCAGTGTTTGTATTCCTTATTCCTCTACTAAACGTTCCAATAATGCAAAAATGTAATAATATAATTTAATATAATATATGATATGATATGATATAATATAATACAACAGGTGCATTACTCTTAGATATTTCCCAGTGATTCTTTCTTTTGAGTGAGTCACTGAGTCACTGATTCACTCACTCAAATTATTCATTTAAAAATGCCGATTCATTCAGGAACGAAACAAGTCACTTGGACTGAATTTGAAAGCTAGCTGAATTTGAACTACTACTATGTGTATATAATAATTTCTTCTAGGATTATGGGTTACAATATTTTACAACCCATTTTTGTCCAATCAAATGGTCTCTTAGAATGGCCCTCCACCACATGCAACTGACTTGTAAGTAACAAATGATGGTAAATGGCTGATATAACACTAAAGCCAATTGGTCATAATAGTAATACAATACATTTCAAATGGAAATGCTTCAACCTAGGAATGAAAATGCCCTAGCCGAACAACTAATTGGGGTGCTAGATGCACATAAAGTGCTGGTGACCCAACTTTTAATATTAAGTCACAAAACAGAATCCTACCCTAGAACTGCAGTATGGAGTATGTGGTAACACCAGATCTCATGTTCTTTTAATCTATACATCCCATTGTTTCTATTTATTTCTCTATAACTCGATGATCTGCTGTTCTTCTGAAGTAATCTTCTGGGTCGCACAGGCTCTGCGCTTATGCGGCTGGTTGCAACACTGTTAGGCTGATGGAGTGTTTGAAGAACCTTCCTCTTGATCAAGCCTTTCTGTGTAGCCCCCTGGAGGCCCAAAGAACAGGCATCCATCTTCTTTAAACGCAGTGTGACCGCAAGAGTGCCACGTCCCGCTAAGTGTAAGATTAAGCTCTACTAAACAACTCCCTAAATCCTCTTTAGTGCACTGCAGGCCAGGCTAGCGAGGTGAACCACCACACCCACAAAACCCTGGACACTATCAACCTCTAGCCACAAACCGAGCTCCCTTGACCCAGGTCAGCAATGCATTACTCCAACCGATCAATTGATAGATTGGCCTGTCCAGGCTGCCGTAACTAAATCAGCCAATTCTGATGATTCAGCAGTCTTGGGAGCCTGGGCGGGTGTCACCAATCAACGATCACCACCGGCCAGGACAAGTATAGACGTCTCTTGTCACTTGAACTTAATTTATTGCAAACCAGCACATTGATCAAGCTCATGCCGTTCCACAAGTCGTTCAGGCTTGAGCTTGAAGAACAATTAGAGCAAAAGGTGGAAAGAAGGTGGCAGAAGTTGAAGAGGTGTTAGAGGAGAAACTGAAGCAATGGAAAAATCAGACACCCCTTCTAGATACCTACTGTACCCTTAATTCCCAGAAGCTAGAAGTCAACAATGCTGACTTGTAAACTTTTGGTATCCTGTACTACCTGTAAAACAGATCATTGGTCTGTTGAGACAAAAATGTTTTGTACATCATCAGTCTGTAAACGCAGCTAAAGTATATCCAGAGACTATTCGGATGCAAAATACATTAATATACAAACCTGATTCCAAAAAAGTTGGGACACTGTACAAATTGTGAGTAAAAAAGGAATGGAATAATTTAGAAATCTCATAAACTTATATTTTATTCACAATAGAATATAGATGACATATCAAATGTTGAAAATGAGACATTTTGAAATGTCATGCCAAATATTGGCTCCTTTTGGATTTCATGAGAGCTACAAATTCCAAAAAAGTTGGGACAGGTAGCAATAAGAGGACAGAAAAGTTAAATGTACATATAAGGAACAGCTGGAGGACCAATTTGCAACTTATTAGGTCAATTGGCAACATGATTGGGTATAAAAAGAGCCTCTCAGAGTGGCAGTGTCTCTCAGAAGTCAAGATGGGCAGAGGATCACCAATTCCCCCAATGCTGCGGCGAAAAAAAGTGGAGCAATATCAGAAAGGAGTTTCTCAGAGAAAAATTGCAAAGAGTTTGAAGTTATCATCATCTACAGTGCATAATATCATCCAAAGATTCAGAGAATCTGGAACAATCTCTGTGCGTAAGGGTCAAGGCCGGAAAACCATACTTAATGCCTGTGATCTTCGGGCCCTTAGACTGCATTGCATCACAAACAGGAATGCTACTGTAATGGAAATCACAACATGGGCTCAAGAATACTTTCAGAAAACATTGTCAGTGAACACAATCCACCGTGCCATTCGCCGTTGCCGGCTAAAACTCTATAGGTCAAAAAAGAAGCCATATCTAAACGGGAACCAGAAGCGCAGGCGTTTTCTCTGGGCCAAGGCTAATTTAAAATGGACTGTGGCAAAGTGGAAAACTGTTCTGTGGTCAGACGAATCAAAATTTGAAGTTCTTTTTGGAAAACTGGGACGCCATGTCATCCGGACTAAAGAGGACAAGGACAACCCAAGTTGTTATCAGCGCTCAGTTCAGAAGCCTGCATCTCTGATGGTATGGGGTTGCATGAGCGCGTGTGGCATGATCAGCTTACACCTCTGGAAAGGCACCATCAATGCTGAAAGGTATATCCAAGTTCTAGAACAACATATGCTCACATCCAGACGTCGTCTCTTTCAGGGAAGACCTTGCATTTTCCAACAAGACAATGCTAAACCACATACTGCATCAATTACAACATCATGGCTGCGTAGAAGGAGGATCCGGGTACTGAAATGGCCAGCCTGCAGTCCAGATCTTTCACCCATAGAAAACATTTGGCGCATCATAAAGAGGAAGATGCAACAAAGAAGACCTAAGACAGTTGAGCAGCTAGAAGCCTGTATTAGACAAGAATGGGACAACATTCCTATTCCTAAACTTGAGCAACTTGTCTCCTCAGTCCCCAGACGTTTGCAGACTGTTATAAAAAGAAGAGGGGATGCCACACAGTGGTAAAAATGGCCTTGTCCCAACTTTTTTGAGATGTGTTGATGCCATGAAATTTAAAATCAAATTATTTTTCCCTTAAAATTATGCATTTTCTCAGTTTAAACATTTGATATGTCATCTATGTTGTATTCTAAATAAAATATTGAAATTTGAAACTTCCACATCATTGCATTCTGTTTTTATTCACAATTTGTACAGTGTCCCAACTTTTTTGGAATCGGGTTTGTATATATATATATATATATATATATATATAACAAGTGCACGAGGAAAACGTATTTGTGCTAATGAAAATATTCACATGAACAAACCCATACAAAGATGCATATGTAAACATAAGAAAAAAAGCATAACAAAATGAATCCGTTGAGAGACTAAAACTCATATAAAACAAGCGTCTTAGCAACACAAACACATTTCCTCCCAGAGCAGGAGCTTGTAATTTGAGTGCTGATGTGATATTCATCTCCACTGGCGTTGTGTTTTGACTAAAGGGGCATCGCTAATCGAATGAGAGGTTGTATTTAATATCCCTCTGTTCCCGTATGGTGCTTGAGCACACCAGCACTAGAAAAAATGCATTAGATTATAGCTGGGTAGAAGCCATTGATTACTGCATAGCGTCAGAGCCAGACAGGCCCATTGATACCATAGCGATCAATATTACAGAACACTTGCCAATGGCTTTGTGACACCTGTTTCAACGTAATTGACAGATACACACAACAAGAAAGACACATAGGCACATGCATAATTCTATAGGATTATATGCCTTAAAGTCTTTCATTTAAGCAAAGGATAACAAACACAGAGAGACACATAAAAGAAGGGTTTGTGAAAGATTAAAGGTCAGAGTATTGATTTATCAAAGAATATTAAGACCCTTTTAACTGGTGAACTTTCCCAGATGAACAGTCAGTATCTATCCAATAGGGACTGATGGAAAGGGGATATATATATATATATATATATATAGTATTGCTTGAATATACACACCACTGTACCAGTACCATAACTATTTTAAGAAATTAATAATTTAATTTTCAAGGACATATGAAATTGAACATGTTTTTAACCACTTAAAACTTCAGAAATGTACTTAACCTGAAATAGCCTCAAACAGCTTAAGATAGTGCACTATATGTGATGATGCTGAGGCTGTCTATGCAGAAAGCTCTTCATGTTCCATGTCAGCACTGATAATTACATAAATACTCACTAAGACATATTGTGTGTATGTATATGGTATGTGTCAATTCCCTGAAAAGTATGACTACTATAACCATGGTTGTTTGAGGAAAATGTTTTCTAGCCATACAGCCTTAGGTATGAATCACAATCAATGCAGGATGTGTGTGAATTAAGGAAAAGTACCATGCCACAATTAGCCACAAAAAGTATTCAAACATCAAGTAAGCCTTGCTGTGAGTCACTAAACCTAAGGACAATACAAAAATATGAAAAAAAGAAAAGGAAAAAAATCAGAAAACCTAAACCAAACCAAACTAACAAAGTGTTCAAAAAAAGGTCACTTGAAAAACTAATAATCAAGCTACCTATATAGTGGAAAAGGATGTTCAGGACTTACATTGTTCATGTACTCGCTCAGCAGGTCTTGCAGGGCTTGGCGCACGGCGTTGCACTCGGCTACGATGCGTTCACGGCGATCGTCGCGTGTGCAGGAGGAGTCAGCCATGAGGGCGGCGCCACTAATGATGCTCTCCAGACGTTCCTCCAGTGATGGCCTGAAGCGAGCCTCACTAAATGTTAGCGGATCCAGAATAATCTTATTCTGAAACAGAAGAAAAGATGGCCAGGGAAAGGGTTATGAAAGTTTCTGTTGAAAACACTAAAATCCATAAACACCTTTAAGAGTAACTATAAGTAAGTAACTAATAGGTTGCTTTCCAGAATTGTTCGTATGAGCATTGCGAGTCATATCATCAATTGCATATGTTTTGTCTTTTTTTTTTTTTTTTATGTATTTGGCCTTGGCGGACAAGATCTGCTATGCATGTTTTTGCAGAGCAAGTGTGGATTGCTACTGTCAATAGATACACAGGCATGCTGCTGTGAGCATGTAAGATATGCTGCTGCTATACATGAATAGGCACACAGTTATAGACAGGTGGAGCTGGGGGAGGTGTTAGGGTTTCAGAGGAATGTCTCGGTTACGTATGTAACCCTCGTTTCCTGAAGGAGGGAACGGAGGCGTGGTCGGACGTACCATACTGATTGGGATCACGCTTAGGGAGCCTGTCATCTTCGAGTATTTCAAAAACGAGCCAATGCACATTGGCTTGCGATATTTACATCTACTTGTTTTTCGCTAAGGGGCCGAGCGGAGTAAGGGGTCAGCGGTGATCCAGCACTAGTGGCGAGGGTTACATACGTAACCGAGACGTTCCCTTTCAGTTGCCGTATTGATTGGGATCCCAATTAAAACACCACCTAGTATTGCCACATTCCAGTGCCTAGCGGAAAGCCTCCTGATCCCCCCGCATTAATTGAGGTAGAGATAGGACAGGGTGGGATGTTCACTGCTGTTCCGCATGACCCACTCAGACAGACTTGGATAACACTGGGAAAGCGTGCCCTTTCGGTGGAAAGGGAGACGCTGCGGAAGACACATCATACCCGTAGGGAGGTATAATGTGGATGTTACACATATGGACTGGGCGTTTCCGGGCAGTACAACATATGGAATGTCACTTAGGAGGCTCTGGCATATAGCAGGGGGGAGACAACACCGGTCAGAGACAGCTGAACTGGCTCTGCCAAGGGAAAGCCACAGGCTAGCCATAGGGAGCCGTACTGTGGAAGAATACACATATGGGATCGCCGTAGGGATCACAACATATGGGACCCAGCCTAGCACAGGTTCCACCAATGCATATGAGTGTTAGGCTTGGCATCGGACGCTCCGCCACGTCCGTTGCCGAGGGATGTGGAGAAACTCAACAGGGTTCGGCTAATGAGGAACTCTACTGAAGTAAGAATGGCATGTATCCAGTCCATAGGAGGGGAATGGCGCAGCAAGCCGACACTTTGAGTGGGGCTTACGGTGTTGACTGGCTTCTATGCGAAGAGAGCACACGGGAAGCTACCGGCTCGACACGTAGGCTATAGAATCTAGCAAACGTGTTTGGTGTCGCCCAGCCCGCAGCTCTACAAAAATCTGTCAGGGAGGCAACCCTGTGCCAACGCCCAGGAAGAAGCTACACTCTGAGTGGAGTGGGCTCGCAACCAAAGGGGCATGGTGCGTCTTGGGATTGATATGCCAAGACGATGGCATCCACTATCCAGTGAGCCCACCTCTGCTTGGAGACAGCCTTTCCCTTCTGCTGGCCTTCGTAACAGACGAAGAGCTGGTCTGAGGTCCTGAGGCTTTGCGTTCTGTCCAAGTACAGGCACAGAGCGCGGACGGCTGTGTCTGCCTCCTCCGGGGACAGCGCTTGAAATTTCACCATCTGGACCCAAAAGGTAGTGGTAGGACCCTTGGGCACATATCCAGGCCGGGGTCTCAGGATTACGTGAGACTCGGCAGCTTGCGATAGATCACCTAGAACCTCCGCGTCCCGTCCAGGGACCAAACATGAAGTTTCCAGAGGTCTGGATGGGGGTGCCATACGGTGCCCCGTCCCAGAGAGAGAAGATCCTCCCTCAGAGGAATGGGCCAGGGAGGGGCTGTCGAGAGGAGCATCAGTTTGGGGAACCAGGTCCGGTTGGGCCAATAAGGGGCAAGACCTACTCCTCTTCCTCCCTGACTTTGCACAGTGTCTATGCAAGAAGGCTCACTGGGGGAAACACATACTACACATACAGCTGGCCCTGTGAAGAACCCAGTGCCAGTGCATCCGAGCAGAGGGTCCCATTGGTCAGGGAGTAAAACAACTGGAAATGGGACGAGTCCGGAGAGGCAAACAGATCTATCTGTGCGGCCCCGAAGTGGTCCCAAATCAGCTGGACCGCCTGGGGATGGAGTCTCCACTCTCCCTGGGCCACAGGCTGTCGTGAGAGTTTGTTTGGCGGCACGATTGAGCAGGCCGGGGATATAAGTGGCACGAAGCGACCTCAGATGCTTCTGAATCCATAGGAGAAGATAGCGGGCGAGTTGCGACATGCGATGGGAGTGTAGACCACCTTGATGGTTGATGTACGCAACGGTCGCAGTGTTGTCCATAAGGACCAGTACATGCTTGTCGAGCAGCGCCGTTTTGAGGTGTTGCAGAGCAAGGTGTACTGCTAGCAACTCGAGGCAGTTGATGTGTCAATGCAGTTGAGGCTCCGCCCAGACACCCGCTACTGTGTGCCCTTTGTACGTGGCCCCCCAGCCGGTGTTGGAGGCATCTGTGGAGACCACAGCATACCTGGACACTTGTTCTTGGGGCACTCTGACCTGGAGAAAAGAAGGGTCTGACCACGAGCTGAGGGTTTGGCGGCAGGCCAGGGTGATTATCACACGGAGCGTGCCGCTCTGCCACACCCATCTCGGGACTCGGCCATGAAGCCAGTGCTGAAGCGGTCTCATATGAAGCAGTCCGAGCGGCGTTACTGCGGCTGAGGATGCCATATGCCCCAGGAGCCTCTGAAAAAGTTTCAGTGGGACCACTGTTCTTCTCTTGACAGTATTCAAGCAGTTCAGCACCGACCGGATATGATCCTCTGTGAGGCGTGCCGTCTGGTGGACCGAGTCCAGCTTCATACCGAGAAAAGAGATCCTCTGCATGGAGGCGAGTTTGCTCTTTTCCCAGTTGGCCCGAACACTCGAATGACTGGCAACGCCATGGCATGCAGGGAGGAAGTGGCTTTCCCACAGGCTTTGTAAGCCTTGCCCGTGAAAATGGACGAGAACTTACAGGCCCGAGAGGGTCGCCGGACACAGCTGCATCGTGACAGACCGCTCCACTGGAGAGATAGGCTCGTAACCCTTCACCGCTCCTCCGTCAAGAGTAGTGAAGGGGGAGGAGGTACTAACGCGGTTTCTGGCAGAAAGAGGTGCCGTCCACGACCTAGTAACCTCCTCATGCACTTCGGGAAAGAATGGCACTTGGATGGTGGGCTGGGGACCAGCCTGGCCCGCCCTGAGAAACCAATCATACAACCGAGACGGTTCGGGACACAGTGGAGGGTTCCACACGAGCCCGACCATCTCGGCGGCCCGTTTCAGCATAGCTGACATTTCTGAATCCAACTCGGGCAACACTGCTCTCCCAGAAGGAGGCAGCGCAGCCGAATCCTCATCTCTAGAGTCCAGCTCCCCATCCGATGCAGCGATCGACATCCTGTCCTCAGGAGGAGCCCCGAATGAAACGGATGGTTGGTCCACTACAGAGGGACCAGCACGTTCCACAGGGAGCTACACCAGCTGCGGTGTGATAGAGGAGTGAGGGGCCCACGGGGACTGGTTACCGGGTGGGGAAGCCCTCACTGTGATCCTCAGATCCCCCATCCCACACGGCGCAGTAGTTCTTCTCTGGGATTGACCAGAAGGGACGCTAGGGCGGGGAATGGGGACTCCACCTTAACGAATGAAGGCAAGTCTCGATCTCAACACCGAGATAGTCATGTTCCCGCAATGGGAACATGAACCATCCACAAAAGCTGCTTCAGCGTGCTGTAAGCCCAAACATGTGATGCATCTATTGTGACCGTCAGCTGGGGACAGGGAACGACCACATCCAGAAACGCACGGGTGGAATGGCATCTTGAAAAAACGCCCGCGCGTTTTGCTGGTTTTTTTTTCACATAGCAGCAAGATAGACTTAAAATACTCCGTCATTTATGGTCATATAAATAAAATCAATACATGATTATAAACTATAGAGGGTCTTCTTTTTTTGTGTACACTCACATTAACATCAAAACCTTGTGTTTTTTTAAAATAAATAAAATAAACAAGGTGCGCTTTCTTCTCACTCTGTCTCCGCAAAAATCTTTCTGAAACATGTCTGGAAAATGAACGGAAAAACATGTCTGTAAACGGAAAAATAGCATACTGTTTAAATGTGAATCATATTTCTCTGTGTGTGTGTGTGTGTGTGTGTGTGTGTGTGTGTGAATGAATGAATGAATGAATGAACGCACAGATACGCACTGTTACAGACGAAATAAAAGAACATTTATTTATAGTTTTGGATTCAGTTTTTCAAATGAAATAAGCATCAAATAAGCTTCAATAAGCTTCAAAATAAAGACATCAAATAAGCTTATGTTTTGTCAATAAACTAATCAACTAAGATGTTTGTTCCAATGCAAGCTATATCAAAATAATGAATCCTCAACTTTGAAATATGTATGATCAAACTAAGACATTTATGGAAAAAGACTATTTTCTTTTCAAGATGTTTCCAACTCTAACTTTGAACTGAAATAAAACCATGTCTATATGGTGAAGGGTGTGTGATAGAAGTGTCCAGACGTATGCACCCTGTATTTTAAAGAAGAATATTTAATTATTTGCGATACATTATTAATTCACAAAGAATTCAGGGACATTAATCATTTCCCTAAAGGTTGGAGTTTTCCTCATTTTTTAAATTAAGGCATTAAGATTTTTTATTCCTCTTTTTAGTCAACTTTAGCATGGGTGTTTTCACTCATTCTAAGCAGTATGTGTGTGTGTATATATATATAATTAAAAAGCTATTTTAACCAGAAACCAGTCCTTTGTTGTGTATCTTTGGATTATGTTGTGTTGTAAATAAATCCAAACAATCTAAAAGCCATTCTTTTTTAAATCTCCTCATTCTTTGTGCAAGGCTCCTCGTAATGGGGCCTGATAGTACCTAATAGGGCCATTCCATACATATTAATGAGAGAGCATGCCTCCTCGCATAAAGCTTTCTCACACTAAACACGTCATACACATTCTAAAAGACTTTATTGACTTATCTGAATGAGTAGTCAGGATGATTCTCACATAGTTTTGGAGCAAATATTCTAGGCTATGTGATACAATTTTCAAAAGTCTTGTGAAGAAATAATCAATATGTGTTTTGTGGCCTTATTTCAGAAACTTTTATTTTTAAGTTTTTCAATAACCATGCATAAATAATATTCTCTCAAAAATACAAACATGTACATACATGTTGCTCACAGATTATGGTAGCCCCGTTTGTGCTATATATAGTGAATTTACACCGTTGCCATTAACATGTTTTTAAATAACTGAAAAAAGCACAAATGTCAGTGCATGTCAAAACATCCCAAGGCCTGAAAAAAACCTTGGTCCCCAGAGGGTTAAATGTTGTGCAAGCAATCTCATTGGCTGCAGAATAAGAAGAGCTTAATCAATCACTAATTGTGCCAATTAGTAATGATAGGATTGTTTACATATTGCATGTAAAGAACATATCAGCCTGCACCATCTAGAGTTTCATGACTGAATTAGAGATATAAGGACAAATTTACTAACATACTGTCGGGATTTACTAAAGAAACACAGTGATAAAATAGCACTGAAAAGGTTTGGGCACCGTTATTTTTGCGGCTGACCTTATTGCATATGCATTTGTAGGAGTTTCCCTTTGAGACGCAAAATTTATGGGAGCAGAGTATTTATTGAATCATGCAATGTGATTTACTAAGGTTTGCACTAGTCAATTTACTGGTATTTGCACCATTATTTAACGCCCAAAAAAAAGCATGTATTAAACCATTTTGCGCCTGTGTTGTTAGTAGATCAATCGCACCAGATTAACAACGGCTCTGCTTGTTTGCGACCCTACGTTAATTTGTGCTATTCTTGGTAGATTGCATTGGTCATTATGGAAATGATCCGTCTGTGTCTGTGTTCTTTATTTTGCACGTCGTCAGTAGATCAAATGCAGAACTTTCCACTCCCATCAGCCCTTTTATGGAATTGTGCTCTCACGCTAATTTGTCCTATTTAGTAAATCTGGCCCATAATCTTAAGTGCCATAGTAACACCTGGCTGTTTCACACACAAACTTCCCAATCATACTATGCTGGATAAAATTTTTAAACCCTATAGTCAGTCATGAACTATTGATGTACTGTACTATATACATCCCCCAGATGGTAGAGGTTTTGTGTAGCAGATAGAAGGATAACAAGCCCTGTGAGATGTTTGTGATAGTTTCCATTAGCGATCCACTGAAGACATTCTGTTGGAGCCTATATCCAGAGGCTTTTATAAGGTGACCTTCAAGACGAGATCCAGGGCCTCGGTTACAACCACATTGTGATTTAATGGGGCTTTTAAACACAGGATGCAGACTCAAGAACACCCTCCCTTTTTATTATTGAAAAGTTGCTACCAAATACAGGTTTTATGATCTCTAGGGCTGGGCTGGGGAAATTACCATATTGATAGTGGCGATATTATGTTTTACGGCTATATATGAATACGGCTTCGGCAGCAGTTTGCATTTTGTGGACTTTGCCAGTGCAGATGAGGTGGAGGTGGCATTTAGAGGAACCAGAAGTGGCTAGTGCCCTTTACTTTTGAGACTAATATTCAGAAAGGCACTTCACCAAGCGGTTAATAATAAGTTAGATCTTTCACAGGTCTTTCATCATTTATATCTCAGCATGCACTTCCTGTTATTTGGCATGTCCACAGGCAGGGAATGAGGTTTGCGTCTTCCGCATGTGCTAATACAGTGGCAGTAATGCAAACTAACAATAGCACAATTGGAGAGAGAGAGAGAAAGCTTTTCCACTATAGCATGTTGCCATGGTGATCAACTCTTAAGTAAAAGCTGTAACAGCAGTCTTGGCCATCTCAATGACTCGATGATAAGTATGTGGACATTTATTGGTTTGTTTGAAATCTGTCTGCGTCAAGTTTCCAGGTCTATTCCGGTCCACCCGCTTTTGTCTGAATGAGGGACTAAAACAAAGACTCATGTGAAATGTCTGATTGGAAAGCGACAGGCAGGACATTCAGATGCTGGCAGGCTGGAGAAAAGCCATTGTGAAACAATTTGTACAGATTACTTAGATCTTGTGTGACTCATATGCTGACTACATATTCCAATTATGATTTGATTTGGTTAAAGACACCATGAAACAGCCTTTACAAAAACATTCGATTTGTGTAATGCAGCATATATTCGAATGGAACAATATTTAGCTGGAATTGGGGGGGGTCGGCTGTTCATGTGTGTGATGTGCTATTTTATCAAGAGAAAAATCTTATATATGACATGTATACTGTATATGGTTAATATCTAGGGGGGGGGGGGGGGGGACAAAAGTTACAAAAATATATATTACATATTAAAATAATCAGTATTTTAGAATTATTTCTGAAGGCTTATGTGACACTGTAGGATAGAGTAATTAGGCTGAAAATTCAGCATTGCCATCACTGAAATAAATTGCATCTTATAATATATAAATAGAAAACAGTTCTTTAAAATAAAATAAAAAAAATCACAATATTACTGATTTTGTTTTTCAAATAATCATTGCAGAAAAATATTTAAAACAATTTACCAACCCCAAACATTTGAACGGTAGTATATAACTGAGAATAATACAATTATATAGAAAAATAAATATCTCACAAAGTTTCTCTGGAGATAAAGTCTATATTCAATAAGAATATCTAATACATAAAATCTGTAAGACCAAACATACCTAAAGAAAAGACACATAAATGCAATATGCACTAAAAAGACATATGAAGTAAAATGTAAAACACCATTCTGAAAGGGTGCCATCAATTTGTCAGAACAAACATAATTAGTCCAGATTGATTGCTGAGGAGTACACAAACTCATCTGTAAAAATGGATCATGATGGGCCAGACGCAATCAGTTATGTAGCATACTGTATGCATGAGCGTGTATGTTTTAGAAGTGGGTGGGATTGCCACTTACTCCACTCACAGAATGTGACAGGTTGTTCGTCAAGGACGATATAATGAGAGAGCGTACAGGAGAGCGGTGCATTGAACGTAACCTACTTTTACACAGTGACTAAAGAGCTTTGGAGTGAGAGGACGGAAAAGTGGAAAACATGGGTGAGAGAAAGAGCGAAAAGGACAGAAAGTGTGTGACGAACAACAAAGTTGGCTAGCCTGGTGACTAGTCTGTGCGGGTTATTAATGACTACTGTCTATGTGGGGTGTCTCTAATTTTGGACGAAATCCAGCAAACTGTTGTCCTACATTCAATGTGTGTGTGTGTGTGTGTGTGTGTGTGTGTGTGTGTGTGTGTGTGTGTGTGTGTGTGTGTGTGTGTGGACATACTGTACAGCAAGGTTAAGAGGGCTGGTGCTCCATCTGATTGAGTCATACAAACACCACCTGCTCCATCGCAGTGCCACCAACACTTCACCCTTTGATACACTATTAAAAAGTTTCTGCCATCACTGTAAAGCGACTGCCCACATCAGAAGTCTGTCTCATGTGTTTCTGTTGTGTGTTGGCGAGCCTTCTGTCCACAATGGTTTACATACACCAACTGTAATTCTGAGTTCTCACAGTCTGTAGGGTAAAAGAGTTCTGAAACTGAGAAAGCCTTAGTAAACACATTTTGGTGACAGATGCAAAGGAAGAATGACAAATCATGTGTTAAAATGGTTTTATGACTTGTCAAGGAAATCTCATATATCACACAATGGCCAAAAAAAAGTTAACAATCTGCCCCTTAAAGAGGTCATGTCACTTTTGTTTTTCTTATTTGCATTTATAATATTATGTTGTTGTTGGTTTTAAAATCATTTACAATTGCAATTATGTGACGTTTGGATGTGTGGTTTGGGTGTTCTTTGCTTTTTTTTTCTCTCCGTTCTCCATTTATACTTTCACTTTTGCAGGTGACGTGCTGATTGGTCCGTCCCTGCTGTCAATCATCTGAGAGTACAAATTTCCAGCTTCTTTCTCTCAAAACTACCAAAACCTGAGGTTCATAAATGCATCTCCAAACACACAAGAAAAAAATAAGCCCTTGGCTTAAATTATTATTATTAGGGCTGTGAAATCGATTAATCGCGATTAATCACATCTAACAAAAACGTTTGTAAATATTAGGGGTGGGACGATACAGGTACCTCACGATTCAATTCTGTGGCGATATGTGGTCCACGATATGATAATATCACGATTCGGGATATCTACGATATTCAATATATTGGAAGAAATTTCATCAACGATATATCACGATATATATATCAGAGTCAGACGTCAGAGCACGAAAAGGCCAAGCATGGGGGGCCTTTTGGACGATGAAAAACGTCTTTCAGGCAAAGACCATTCCAATCGAACTTAAGATCAACATATTTGAAGCCGCATGCATCTCAATCCTTCTATACGGCTGCGAGAGTTGGATTATCAACAGCAAGATCAAAAACCAGCTCAATAGTTTCGCTACCAACTGCTACAGAATAATGCTCGGCATTAAACGTCCAGACAAAATCGGGAACGAAGACATCTACAAGCAAGTCGACCGCGACCAACTCGTCCTCCGAGTGCAACAAAGGCAGTTGAGATTTGTAGGCCACTGCCTCAGAAGAAGCGAGAACGACTTAATAAACTAATATGTTTTGTATGCACCACAAGAACGGCACGGGAAAAGAGGCCGAGGAAGACCACGTAAACTGTACCATCAATACATCGGCGAGCTCATTAACAAGGACGTACCAGCTACAGCGAACAAACTGAGGGATGTGGCCAAAGATCGAAGGGAATGGAGAAAATTGGTGACCGACTGCAAACCTACCCTGTTTGCAGCCGATTGATGATGATGATGATGATGATGATATATCACGATATATGTGACTGAAAAGAAAAAGAAGGAATAAGGAAATAAGGAAATTGTATGCATTTATTAATGCCAACATTTCCAACATTGTGCAAAGAAATATGCATTTGCATAATAACTCACTGCCTCCTGGTCTTAAATGTAAACACTGTACATCTAGACAGATAAAAGTGCATGAACATTTAGCAGACCGGAGCGCACCCTCCACTTTGACTCTGGTATGTGCATACAATGCAGGGATGACTTTGTCTGTAAAGTGCAGACGACTCGGTATCTCGTATCTCGGTTCCAGTGTTGTCAACATTCTGCAAAATCCATCATTCTCGACCACGCTGTAAGGGCGAAGGTCCTTGCAAATAAATTCGGCGATGGACTTAGTGATACTCTGTGCCCTCGCCGACCCAAAGAGAGCTTTGCTTTTGAACGC
The DNA here is from genome assembly GCA_029959095.1 of Rhinichthys osculus. NCBI lineage: Eukaryota > Metazoa > Chordata > Actinopteri > Cypriniformes > Leuciscidae > Rhinichthys > Rhinichthys osculus. Next base: position 40,438,894 of record JARWKJ010000005.1, read on the forward strand.
AGTAGTGATTGTCGGCTGACTTGGTTTGCCCTCATTATCACCTGAGAGTAGTTCACCGTGATAGCGAACGAGGTGCATTTGCAGATTCGTAGTGTTGCTGTTATATTTTATCTTTGCAAAGCAGTTCTTGCAGATTGCATAGTCTTTATCCAGTGCCTTTCCGTCGACTGTCTCGTAAAACCCGAAGTGTCTCCACACTTTAGAGTGGAAACTAGCGGGTGGGTCTTTGATTAGTTTTTTATTGTTTTCCGCCATTCTTCTCGCTTCTCTTTTTTTTCTGCAATTCTCTGTTGTTGTTAGTTAACTTGTGTTCTTCACCGGCCGCTGTTTGCGCCACTTTACCCCTATTTACTCGAACAGCGCCCCCCGCAAACAGAATGGTAGATATTGGGTAGTGACAGTGACACTGACAACGGGTAAATTAATCATTTTGTGTTGTAATAAAATATCGATATTGGGCGTTAGTGTATCGATTATTTATTGCGACAGAGAGCACAACAATATATTGCAATATTTTTTTTTTCACCCCTAGGAAATATATAATATATGCTTGTGTACAGTTGTAATCAAAATGATTCAACCCCCCATTGCAAATCAGGTTTATTGGCAAAATTATATTTACAAAATAATTAGTTAGATTATATTTACAAACTTTTATGTTTGTATGATGTGATGTGATTAATCACAATTAATGGATTTGACAGCACTTATGATTATTATTATTATTATTATAACAAAAAAAATAAAGAAATTGGTTGGATTCATAACATGCAGGCAAATAAAAGCCAGAAATGACAACGAATATAAGTACAGAGCTAAAACTGTTTTAGATTAATTTGGTGTTGTAAGAATAAGGAATGACCGTACAAAGATCACCACTGCATCAGTGATTCAGAGACAAAAAGAGTTGTTCGTTAATCAGTTCCACTGTGGTTCATGAATCGTTGCTTTGTCCTTGTCCTAAGAAGCGATAGAAGTTTGCTGGAAAGTCAACACAAGTAACACTGAGAAGTAAAAAATTTGTCTGATGGGAAGTTAAATATACTGTTATATATATCATAATTTATAATTTACAGGTAGTAATATATAAATTAATTATATAATATAATACTAATATAATAATAATTTATTTCTAAAAGAACCCATACATAGAGTCAGCGGTCAGCACAGAAGGAAAAAGCTATAATTCTGCATTCATAATACATTTCATTAACTTTCACTCCAAATGGCAGGCTGATTTTAATCAACGTGTGTCATTTGAAATGGGTAGAGGATGAAACGGGGAAAAAATGCAACCACCAATCACAGAGACAGAGACAATGAGACAGAGACTTTAAAAGCGGGTTTGGAAGGGCACAAAGAGCCATGGGAGCCTCTGGAAAACAGCTTGTTTGAATACAAGACAGAAAACACAGAGGAAAGAGTGCCTGGGGAATAGCCCCTATTGTTATTCCATTTGGTGCTTATTGCAGGCACAGGGTCTGAGTGACAATCTGAAACGACGGTGAAGAAAAGATAGAAGGACTGAGTCCAACTTGCCCGTGAAGGAGCAGATACTGATTGATGAACAAATCGTTCATTCGAGACGAATCTTTTTAATGACTCGATTGAACCGGTTTGCAAAACTGAACAATAAGTTCATGAATTGTTCATGAGTCAACAACTCACCGACTTACTGAACCAAGAACAAATTTGTAAGGGAGCTTTCACACTAGTACTTTTGGTGCGCACCCGGGTCTGATTGACCTCAGAGTTCGGTTCATTTAGATGATGTGAACCTCGCAACATTATATGAGTCCACATTAAAAGGGTGGTCTAGGATACGGTTCATGTGAACTCTGGCATGGTTGGCTACTGAACTGCTGTTTTTGTGTGTTCTCACTTTCCAGACAAGTGTGACTGACACACTGCAGGCAGAGAGAATGTATATCTCATTTCTCCTTGCCTTCAACAGAAATGGACTCCCGCGCTCTTTAGAACATTTGTAGTGCATTCACAGCAGATATGCAACTGTCGTTTTGTGCCGACGCTTTGAAAACAAAACCAAAGGTTCACACACCAAAATATACATTTGCATTTTGCCACCTTCTCCTGCATCATTGAAGCAACAGGGGTAAACGGCTGCTGCTTTGATGATGAAAATGCACTAAGGTTTGGACTCAAATAATGTAATGTGAACACAGTCCAGCAGGGGAAGGGGGAGGGGGGAGCAATCGGACTCTGGTTCGGACCAGGCGATCAAACCACGTGTGAAAAAACCCTAATAAAACCAAATAAAACGATACGTGTGTCGAAGCAAAAACTAGCTTATAGACAGTGTCTGGCTATGTCAGATTATCACATTGTCACAGTGCTATTCATATTTATAGCTTATATTTTACACAATTCATAATGCAAAGTGCTGAAAACTAAAACTAAACTAAAGAGGGATAAAATACAGGATAAATAATAAAAGAAATGCACATATTTCAAATAAACAAGTCTAGCAAAAAATCCAAATAAGATTTTAAGCATAATAAATAAAATCAAAATGTTTTAAGGCCCACATTAATACAAATGTAAAATGTTAAAAATGCTCTATTAACGCTGTGTATTTGTTTTTTTAAGTTCTAAAATTGTTTAAAAATGTATGCTATTTACGCATGCATTCACTTCACTCGCAAAATAAGCTACAATATGCCAATACTGTAATAATGATACTTTAATTTAAGCCTAAATTAGAACATAATTGCTGTTCTAAATGGATTTAATGGTGATAAAAATTGACATGCATAAAATTTTTGCCACTATGTTAAAATAAAAACTTGTTGTGCTTTTAAAAAAGAATATTTGGGGCTTAAGATTTGGAAGCCCACCCTTATTGCTCTGGGTGAAATAAATAAATTTACACATTCAGCAATGGTGCTTTTATCCAAAGCGACTTAAAAATGCAGAGAAGTAGTATAGAACTAGCAAATAGTCATTTCACATTTTACTTGTGTGCTTTGGGGAGGCCAAGAAGATGCATCTGAGATATAATTTATGTATATCATGAAAAAGTAGATTTGCATACATTTTTTAATGCACATGTGCTGAATAATTGCACTTAAACTAGAATCTCCATCTTAGGAAACCAAGTTGATTACTCATTCTTAAGTATAAGTGACAAAATACAAAATGTGCACTGATTGCTGTGACAAGGGTTAGACGCAGTAGTGAGAAAAAAGGATGTACATTGAAACGGGATTCAAAAATAGAAAAATGTATAAAAATATGTGCTGTCAAATTCAGTATGTATAGTGTGGATAAAAAAAAAAACTGCACCACTACATATTTTGCACTTAAAAAGCATGAAGCAAAAATTAATACATAAAATAAAATAAATTAAAATAAATAAATAAATAAATTAAATATATATATATATATATATATATATATATATTGATTAATTAATTTAAAAAAAAATATAAATATATATATACATTTTGTGTCAGACAGACTAATTGTGTCTGGGTCCAGCCACTTTGGACTAGGCCACATAATTTTGTTTGGGTCCAGCCACTTGAGACTAGGCCACAAACAAGTGACTACTTGTTGAAAAAAGAAAAAGAACAAATTTCACATAATGTGACTATTTCTGTGAGTAGATATATGAATGTCATGTATTATTTTCATGTTATCACTGTGAAGCATGTTATAACATATTTTCATGTTATCACTGTGAAGCTGCTTTGATACAATCTGTATTGTAAAAAGTGCTATATAAATAAAGGTGACTTGACTTGACTATCCCAAACTTTGAATGGGCTTGTATCCTTGCTGCGCGCATAGTGCATAGGAAAACAACTTCAGCTGACAGTTCCGTGAGGTCGAACCATCTGGACAAAAGCACCTAAATTGAGTAATCACAGGTTTCGTAAGGACATACTGGAAAATGTCTAGGTTACGACTGTAACCTCTGTTCCCTGAGAACAGGGAACGAGGCACTGCATTGATGATGCTTTAGGGAACGCCTCCGAGTGAACCGGTGTCTGAAATGCTCATCTAATCACGGCAATCCTATTGGCCGGCGACAGCCTATGACATCTCTACTAGTGTGACCCGGAAGTAGGGGGAGCCTGGAGAACATGTCAACAACTTATCGTCTGAAGGGACTGTTCAGCAAGCATCCCCGAGGCATGGCGAAAAGACGCAGTGTCAAAACCTAAACGTTCCCTTTCGAAAGCGTTTCGATGACGCTTTGGGGAACGATATACCAACGCCACCATGCTGAGGGGAGTGCATGCCAAATTATGGCTGTGACAAATACGTCAAAGATGGCAGTTTCACTGAAATGCCAAAACACTCCCCCTTCGGGTCACATACAGGCTGTCAGTGACAGTATTCCTTACGGCCGGCCACTGCCCAAGCTAAAACCCTCAAAGAGGCCTCCGATACAATGAAGGCCTACCAAGGCTGCTCAAAGGCTTTGGAACCAAAAACTTTCATGGAAGGGGTTCCTTTAAGGGAATATGGCCAAGGGGTCCAAAGGAGTCCCGTCCAGTCACTTTCTGAGGGGGACATGAAGTCAACCCCACATGCCACCAGGGAGGCTGACCTGGTCTAATTTAATGACCTAGTCTTGCCAACAACCTGTCTGTATCCTAAACAGAGTCTCTAACATAGTTTACCTCACTTGTGGAGGCATCCAATAGGGAGGACAGCAGACAGTGATCGCTCACAGGCCGGATCATAGAGACGGGCATCCTGGAGAGTAGAACTCAGCATAGTGCTTTCTAACCCTTGCGAACGAGAGGAGTAACTCTACCCAATCCTGGATCTACACAGTGCTTCAGAGCCATGTGGAGGCTGGGCACTCTGAAAGGGACCCTAATAGGGGAGCGCCTCCAGCTCTAGGGCTGATCTAACAGGGTGGCCTCGTGAGAGTCCCCAGGCAGTGCTTCGGCTCTAAGGAAGCATACACAACCATCCCAAGTGGGAGGGAGTAACAAATCTGTCTCTACCTGAGCCTGGGTGGTGAAGGGTGATATCATACGAGCTATGGGTAGCAAAGTACTCTAAATAAAGACCCTAACAAGGGGAGAACTATCAGCATGACCCCCGAGGAATGTATCAGGGTCGAGGCCTATTATCTTGTATTTTTTACAAGACAGATTTTACATTCTCTACTAAACCCAAGGAAATGGAGGCCACAATAAGCGGCCAACGACATTCAACCTTATGACTTGAATTGTTTTATTCAAGGAGCTCAGCGGGAATTATTATTTTTTTTTTCAATTTTAAGGCCTAGCTGGAAAAACTAGCTACAATATTCTAAAGGGTGGAGGCCTGAGCATACTGCTTCTTACTTTCTAGAGAGAAAACGCCTGAAAACGCCCATGAGATATCTGCATGGGAAGCTTTTTGAAGATAACCTGCTACCTATGCTGCTATCTACCCTGTAACACCACTAGCATTTTTACACCTAGTGCAAAAGAAGGGCCTTGGCTAGACGACTCTTGTAGTAAAAGGAGGCCAGTACTAGGAACAACTAGATTAACAGGAATAAATTATTCTGATGGGCTCTAGCTCTGAGGAGCCTACACTCAGATACTGAGAGGCTCGAGTCGAGAATGCTTAGCAAACTGCCACCAATTTCCTAGTTACTAAGCCTAAGCCAGAAATCAAGGCGGCCCTCACGAATATAAGTGACTGAAGTTCAGAGCTATAATCTCAACGACTCTCTAAAGTGAGAGGAGAACTTTTGCTCTAGTATAAGGTGGCTATCAAGGTGGCCCGAAGAGGGCCAGTGCTTGACTTTGTAGTTCTATCTGGAGCTTGACAGAGTGGTGGCCTTAGTAGAATAACTCCCGATAGTGAGGAAGCCATCTCACATAAAACATGTCTATTAGATGCTCGGATGAACGGTGGCCTCACTAGAGAATTTTCCATACAGCCAACCTGTTCACTACTACAGATTGGCACTAACCGTTATATAAGCCTGACAACTCTAACATAAGAGGAGGCCTATGGGAAGGGTATGCATAGCCTACCTATATGTGACCGATCACGGAAACTAGGGACACAAGTCGGTTCTTCGGCATTTTGAGTTATTCATAGATTCTGAAAGTGTAGTCTCCAAGCTTTCCAACGATGTGTAACACGTGGAAATCTGATAATATTTGGAGAAGTTGTGGCCATTTGAAGGTAGGAACTCAAAAAAACTAAAATGGGAGAAAACGGCCTCAAAAGATTGTGCATTCTCACCTCTCTCTCCTGCTGGGAGTGACAATAGGGCTCATTTACATCTCATTTAGATAAGCCATACCCCCTGTAAAGCTCCCCCTGTGCTTTACAGCTTTTTTTTCTTTCCTGAGCTAGCTAATAACAATAGGTAGGTATGGGAAGGTCTAAACAGACTAAACATGAGATAACATGTACGTGTTCTTAGAATTAAAACAAAACGACAAACTTTAATGTTTAATGCAAACTCACCCCCAGAACCGGCGAATGCACTTCTGCCGCTCTAGGCGAAAAACAATTGTGCTGCCCCTCTATTTGCAACGTTTACCAGCAACAACACACAAACACCAATATGCCATATACATGTAACGCAAAACCAGCAACAACACACAAAGACCAATAAGCCATAGGCCTACATATAACGCAAATAGTGCGCAACGCACGTGTGCCCAAAATGTCAACACTATTAAAGTTTATGCAGGAGGTAAATGCCTGCTGGCATTTTTCTTTAAGCAGTCATGACAGGAATTTTCCAAATAATCATATTTCCTCCTCAGATTACTGTTGGAAATCTCTTTACACCACTTTCTTATGTGCGTATACACACACAAATGAAATGTCCGCAAGCACATTATATCATCAGCAGGTTCAGCATCTTACATAACGACTAAGGAGCAAATAAAGCTTAACTTACGTTTCAGAAACACGCACGGCAGGCATTCATCGCAGCAAAGGTCTTAACTGCATCCTCTATTTCGATTCTCTGTGCCAGTTCATGTTCTATGGAGATTGTTGCCAGTCCATTAAGTCTGTTCCCTGTTCACAAAACGTTCCCCATTCAAAGCAATCGGGACGTCACATATGAAACAGTTAGCCACCGCTGTCAGCGAGCCGAGCCGCCGTATTCAAGCACCGAGGGCGCGCGCGCCGCGCCCATACCTCCGGTTCAGTTTCCCGAGCCCACAAAGTGCGGCGAAAACATTTTCGGTGTAACGGCCACGGTTCAGCTCGTCTGCGACAATCTTTGCGGCATCGATCTTCATTGAATTTTGATATCAGATAGAGCCGGCCAGAGCGCTGCATAATAAGTAGCCACGCTGTTGGGGGGCGGGGGCAAAAGCGCCGGCGGCTATTCAGTATGGAAATACACACAGACAATGACACGCCCCTACTGCATGCTAGAATCTCCGAAAAACAAGCCGATTTCAACTTCAAAATGTACGCTTTTAAATATACCAATACTGTTATCTCAAACATGGAGAGGCTTCTTCATGATCTCAACTAACAGATTCTGCAAAAAAGCGGAAATCACCAATTTTGGAAAAAAACGCTTCTTTCTCATTTTGCTCGCAAGTTGTGCTGCCGACTTGTGTCCCTGGTTTCCGTGACGGGTCACATATATGAGAACTTCAGGGCCCTAATTTCACCATCCTATGAAAACCCTATTTAACACCCCCTTAATATTTTCTAACAGGGAACCGTGGTCTAGTACTCAACCTTACTAAAAAAAAAAACTCTCGTAAAGGGAGAAGACCTACAGAGCTCAACCTGCTGCCCATAGAGTGATGGCCTAAACAACATTCATAAAATGGAGGCCTATCGCCACCGGTTCAAGCGGAGGCGTTCCCCAAAGCGTCATCGACGCAGTGTGAGTTCCCTTTCGAAAGAGAACTGGTTTACAGTCTAACACCTGGGGTGGACGTTGTATTTTAGCTGTTATTATCAGGAACAAAATAAGGTTTAAAGGCACACTATGCAGGAATTCCGTTTTTGTCAAACAGCGACCCCTAGAGTCGCCGTGGAGTACTTGTATTTAACGTTCCTGTCGTAAATACCACTCACGCAGAGCGTCTCTGCCATAGACTGGTCTCTGCACTCACGGCCTGATACCCCTTTTAAGCTGTTATATTAAGGTACAAATATTGCATAGTCTGCATTTTTTATTTTGCATTAAATAAGAGATCTAGCGCTAAAATGTGTTTTTGAACTCAAGCTGAGCGCTCGTGTCCGGTGCTATCAGTGTCATGGACCGCGTTTTCTTTGCTTTTTCCATCGTCGAGTATCATGTCTGAAATGCGCGCAAGTGTCTTCGTGCTTCATATGTTGTTGTTGATGTGTGTGACGTCGTTGCCGTAAAGCATGTTGTGATTCTCGCGAGATTTGTCGGGGGTGCTCCTCTAAAACTTGCATTGCCCCCCCAAGCTTTACTACCTGGATGATTCACCCTACTATGAGTTTGTTTACCACTGAAATGACTTTGAAGCTGTTATATTAAGGTACAATTATTGCATAGTATTCCTTTAAATAAGTGCTGCCAAGATGGACATTCTCAAGAACAGCAGCACAAGTGGTGTCCTTAAAGGTCATCTGCACACATGTTTTTCAAGTGTGTCTCTGGGCTGCATTGTTAGAAGACAAAATGGGAGCTTTGAGGATTTTTCTTGTACACAAAAGACTGATACAGTATGTCTTCATCGCTCACAGCATTAGCCTGTCTTCCGTACGTATTAACATTCAGCAATGGGGTTGTATCTTGGAAGCAAGTAAGAGGTTTAGGTCAGGCCTGACTATAGTGGGATCCCTCCACGAGGCTGAGGTTGACAGCTGAGCTTCGCCTCACAAAGTTACTAGCTATAAGAGCTGATCTGGATATTAGTTTAAAGGGGTCATATAATGCAATTTTTGTACAAGCTAATATGATTCTTTAGGGTCTAAATTAAAAGTTTGTAATATGCTTTAATTACAAATTCTCATTAGTATTGTAAGAACACACTTATTTTACCTGGTCAAAAACAGCTCTGTTTTCAGCACGCCGTTTCAGTGCATATGCCTTTAAATGATAATGAGCTTTGCTCACCCCGCCTCTCTGTTCTATGCGTACACCGTTTGTAACACAATAACACAATAACCATAACGCGTTGTTCATTATAGACGTGGGATTATGAATTATATTGAGAACGTCGTACATAGAAAACATGCCGTAATGTACCCTGAGTGTAAACCTTAGACGCATTCATTGTGAAGCGTGCAGCTAGCGATTTGCAAAGATTAATATAAATATTAATATAAAGGTTAATAACACGTTACACTCACTTCAGTTCTTCTGGAGGTGCAGCAGGAACACGAATAGCTGACATTGAAAAACAGGGATTTCTGTGACAGATTGTGGTTAGGGAGATGACTGCAGGCACCATTGCCAATAAGGGTCAGCATATGGATCATGTGCACTAGTTGTGCTCCAAGTCAATAAAAAGAACAGGGGCGAGTTGCATAAACTGCTAAGACTAGTCTTACAAGTTAGTCATCCATTTTCTTTCTTCAAGACTGTTCATAACTTTTTAAAGTTAGTTACATAAAAATGTACATTGGTCTAATTTGATACCAAACAGTAAGACTGATTACCCTTAACTAACTGCTAGTTGGTCATAGTAGTTCTTAAGACACTGTCTTAACATAATGGCTATGTTTATGCAACTGGCCCCAGATGTAACGATTTTGATACAATGAAATGGAAGGGGGAAAAAACACTTAGAAATAGCTCATCCAAAAAACAAACAAAACACACAAACAAACAAACAAACAAACAAAAAAAATCAGATAATATTTGCTTGCCTGCTTGTTGCTAATTCTCTTCAATGAAATGGTTGATTTGACTGGAGTGGTTTTCAAATTAAAAGCTCATTGAAGGTAGTTTCATCCGACTCTAGAACCCGGTCCCGTTTGAGGTTCCAGTAGTGTCTGACAACTGAATACGCTGGAGTTTTGTTTTTGGATAAGAGCAGATGATTTGTTTTTCTCTTCAAACCTTCCCAAACAAATTGTGGTGATGTAGGTGCTGTTTGTTCGTTTGTTCATCCTCTTCAAGGCAGATTCTATTTTCAAAATTTTTAGTTGATTGGGACTGCTTAATTATTGCCCTGATGGTGGAAATGGGAATTTCCAATGCTTCAGCTTTTTTCTTACAGCCATTTTGTATTTTGTGAAGCACAACAATCTTTTGCTGCAGATCAGAACTATATTCTTTGGCTTTACCCATTGTGATGAATGAAATTTGGAAATTTAGGAAATTTTAGTAAGTCATGGCAGGACATGTTCCTAGTCACCTTGGCGTGCTAAAACATGTAAATATGAATGGGAATGTACTTCAGAGATATTTTACTCATAAGAGTTTCTAGAAGTGCTTGTACTACTTTTATGTTTATTTGCATGTTTCTTTGTTTTGTTGAGTTAGTTTGTTGGATGTTAAAAGCTATTGTCACTATAAATGTCATGAACTGAAACAAATGGAAATTTGAAGATGCTTCAAAATGTCTATTTTTGTTCTACAAATTAAAGTCATACAAATTTAGAATTACGAGTAAATAATGATATTGCTGGTTGAACTATGCCTTTAAATTCAAAAGGTGGTTCTGGCACTCGACTCAACTCATGTTCTCATTTTCAATTTTGTGTCTGTGCTCCTCTGTGATAGACTGAATGAAACACAGTCTTCCATCTGACTGCTTCCTCGATCAATTCTGCACTGTTAGGCACACCTGTAATCCTCCTGCCAGCAAAAAAACAAACTATATACTGACCAATCTCTCTCCCTCTCCCTTTGTAGCGGTAACAGCAGCAAACACCTTGCCAGCTTCAAACTGTCACATCTCCCTCATCATCTTCGGGGATGCTTTTGTGCAAAAAGGCCACATTTCAAAACCAGTATTAAGTCTTCATAATATTGATTTATTCAGTTATATGAATTAAAGACCATGGACCATTAAAAAAGCTTTGAAGGTAATTTACCTCGTGCAGCTGCAAATAAGTGGCCAAATATGTTTTAGGCCACTTGTACATACTCAAAAATAGCCAAATCCAGTTAAATATGACCCTGCTAAGGTAGAAGAGACACATGTTGTTTCCCAAACTCGCAGAGCAGCAGCTGGTTTCTGGTAATGTTCCTAACCTCCACAGGCAGAATTGAGATTGTGAATACCCTTCAGCAGCACAGATATCTAAGTCACATGTGCTCACACACTAAGTGCCCTATTCATCACTCCAACGGCCCAAGAGAACGGCTAGATCCGGGCAACACAAGACTGTAAAACCTGGATTCTACATCTCTCATATCCCTCCATTTGAGTATCTGGGTTTTACATTTTCCAAAAGACTCTATAGAATTCCAACGACTGTTATATCTAATCGCTGATTTAAATAGACGGCATACTGTTTACAAACAATGGTCACAGTTACAGAAAGGTAGTGTGAGGTAATACTGTGGTCACTGCCATGTATGGTCTCTGTGTGAAGGATGCAAATAGAGATGAAGAAGTGTTAGGAGGAGGCCACTTGATCTAACCCTACACTGATGTCACTGCCAAGAAGGGTTGTGCACCATTCCAAATTTAATTGAGAATTCAAGTGTCTACATTTGAATTGCATTTGAGGCAGTAAAAACAGGGCAAAACTTTGAATTTAAAGAAGAAAATTTTAAATAAAAAGATTTTCAGTCAGTATACTTTTAACTTGCAAGGTAGAGTGAGTAATGATGTTAACTCTGCCATGTATTTGACCAGTGTAAAGGATGATGATAGAGATAAAGAAGTTTTTATTTTATTTTTTATTTTAATTACTATATAATTACTATACATACACAAGGGACAGTCAAACTGTATCATGGACGATAGTAACATAGCATAAATAACATAGTATAAACAAACAGTCATAGTTACAAAACTTACATTTTGCATTCTTAAAGTGGACATCACAACACAAATGCCATGCAGGCCATAATTTCCTCTAAAAAACCTCTTTGAGCAAACCACAGGCTAAACTCTACAGAGACAAGACCATGCTCTGCTCCAAGTAGCTAGCGGCTGGGTTGAGACCAGTTGAGCGAGCAGATAAATTGAGTTATTATCAGGCATGATCAAACAATGAAGTCGAGACCAGGGGCCTGCTTTGATGGGTGATGTAGGAAAAACAATGAGGAAGCCTGCTGACGTCCATGACATCACAAAGGGCTAGGCCTTGGGTACAGCCATCCACTCATGTATGCTCATATATGTGTGTACGTATGAGTATGTCTCCAACGGGCACGCTTGCTATTGTGATTCTCTTGCCTGGAGTCAGATGAAGAGGAAGCCGGGTTACTCACCACCATTCAGTCATAACATATTAAGGCTCTATGCAAAACAGACAGTGAGTCAGCACTCGCAGCACAGTTTCGGGCCTCTTCTGTACGTCCCATCCTCCCGTGTCGTCATCTCACTCCCCGCAAGTCTATGCTTTACTGGGACACTTATTCGGAGTCTCTTACAGTGACCTATAAAACTGCATAACAGTGCCTTACAGCAGGGGTCTTTAACAGGGGCCCCCACGACCCCTAGGGGCCCACAGAGACATTGCATGTGGTCCGCAAATCAATTTTAAATAAAAATAAATACAAATCTATCTTAACAAAAATAAATTATAATAATAATTAATAATAGGTTTTTAATTTGCGCAAATAGCTGCTAATTATACAACTACAAATGTATATTAAACTGTCAAATCCACATTTTGTTCTGGAATATGGTGCAAAACATTCCTGATTGTTTTTTTGTTTTGTTTTTTTCTAATTTTCTGCCCACACTTACTGGTGTTTCAAAGTCATTCTCACAGTTTTGATCAAAACTATGTTAGCTAGCTAGATAATGTTACCTTCCTTGGTGGCTTGGTTAAATGAAAAGAATTCGCAAAAACATCGCAAATGTTTTACTTTCCAAGCATAAACAGACAAAATATCAAATGTAATATGTAAAGACAAATCACAGGCTAATTGGAAAAAAGTGACTGTTTGAAACTCCAAAAACAGCCATACTGTGTAGAGTCTATTATGGCTTACATAAACATAGGTGACTTGATAAAGTAATGAAAGAAGTCTCTGCGGTATTTAATTAATAAGGGACACATGCACTGCAATTTATGGAACCAACAAACTATACTGTAAAACGTTTGAGGTTAAAATCACAGATGTGGAGCCAAACCGAGTGAGAAGGTGGCCGGGGGTCCAACGTGAGAGCAACTTATTTCTTGGCTGTCACTTTTCATTAGGCAGTACAACAGATAGAGAGAGCTGACTGGAGCGTTGCATCAAATTTGCAGGCCGGTAATTCCAGGCCACCTGTGGGCTGTGTAAATATTTCAAAGGGGGCTTCCCCAGGCACAGTGAGGTAATACTGTGGACACTGTTATATAAGAAGACCTCTAAAAAAAGCCTCTAAAAGCAACCTATGTCAAAAATGAGATTATAATATTGAGTGAATGCTCACCGCACATAGTATATGTTCATCAAATACTTTCACTTCAAACTCACTAAATGCCAGCCTCAGCCCATTCAGAAATGCCGGTATACTTAGAAACCTATACATAGGAGCCTGATAAAAATGTTAATATTAAACAAAAACTTTAGACGGACTTAGAGGCTTTTGCATCATATTGTATAAGTGTGAAGGATAAAGAATCAAGAATGAGATGAAGAAGTGTCAAAGGGGGGTCACTTGTTCTGACCCAACACTGAGGTCACCGCAAAGAAGGGTTGTGCACCATTCTACGTATGTAATTGAGAATGCTTATTAAAGTGTCTAAATTTGAATTGCTGTAGCAAAAAATATGCAAAACGTCATATTGAAGTTAAAGTTAAAATAAAAGGAAAATAAATCCATGTAAATGCTGTCAGTGTACAGGTCCTTCTCAAAAAATTAGCATATTGTGATAAAGTTAATTATTTTCCATAATGTAATGATAAAAATTAAACTTTCATATATTTTAGATTCATTGCACACCAACTGAAATATTTCAGGTCTTTTGTTGTTTTAATACTGATGATTTTGGCATACAGCTCATGAAAACCCAAAATTCCTGTCTAAAAAAATTAGCATATTTCATCCGACCAATAAAATAAGTGTTTTTAATACAAAAAAAAAAAAGTCAACCTTCAAATAATTATGTTTAGTTATGCACTCAGTAGTCAATACTTGGTCGGGAATCCTTTTGCAGAAATGACTGCTTCAATGCGGCGTGGCATGGAGGCAATCAGCCTGTGGCACTGCTGAGGTGTTATGGAGGCCCTCAGGCCCAGGATGCTTCGATAGCGGCCTTAAGCTCATCCAGAGTGTTGGGTCTTGCGTCTCTCAACTTTCTCTTCACAATATCCCACAGATTCTCTATGGGGTTCAGGTCAGGAGAGTTGGCAGGCCAATTGAGCAAAGTAATACCATGGTCAGTAAACCATTTACCAGTGGTTTTGGCACTGTGAGCAGGTGCCAGGTCGTGCTGAAAAATTTAATCTTCATCTCCATAAAGCTTTTCAGCAGATGGAAGCATGAAGTGCTCCAAAATCTCCTGATAGCTAGCTGCATTGACCCAGCCCTTGATAAAACACAGTGCACCAACACCAGCAGCTGACATGGCACCCCAGACCATCACTGACTGTGGGTACTTGACACTGGACTTCAGGCATTTTGGCATTTGCTTCTCCCCAGTCTTCCTCCAGACTCTGCCACCTTGATTTCCGAATGACATGCAAAACTGAGCAACAGTCCAGTGCTGCTTCTCTGAAGCCCAGGTCAGGCGCTTCTGCCGCTGTTTCTGGTTCAAAAGTGGCTTGACCTGGGGAATGCGGCACCTGTAGCCCATTTCCTGCACACGCCTGTGCACGGTGGCTCTGGATGTTTCTACTCCAGACTCAGTCCACTGCTTCCGCAGGTCCCCCAAGGTCTGGAATCGGTCCTTCTCCACAATCTTCCTCAGGGTCCGGTCACCTCTTCTCGTTGTGCA
This sequence comes from Rhinichthys osculus, assembly GCA_029959095.1. Lineage (NCBI taxonomy): Eukaryota > Metazoa > Chordata > Actinopteri > Cypriniformes > Leuciscidae > Rhinichthys > Rhinichthys osculus. The sequence goes on from JARWKJ010000005.1 coordinate 40,453,894, forward strand.
GCGTTTTTTGCCACACTTTTCCCTTCCCACAGACTTCCCACTGAGGTGCCTTGATACAGCACTCTGGGAACAGCCTATTTTTTCAGAATTTTCTTTCTGTCTTACCCTCTTGCTTGAGGGTGTCAATGCTGGCCTTCTGGACAGCAGTCAGGTCAGCAGTCTTACCCATGATTGCGGTTTTGAGTAATGAAACAGGCTAGGAGGTTTTAAAAGCCTCAGGAATCTTTTGCAGGTGTTTAGAGTTAATTAGTTGATTCAGATGATTAGGTTAATAGCTCGTTTAGAGACCCTTTTCGTGATATGCTAATTTTTTGAGACAGGAATTTTGGGTTTTCATGAGCTGTATGCCAAAATCATCAGTATTAAAACAATAAAAGACCTGAAATATTTCAGTTGGTGTGCAATGAATCTAAAATATATGAAAGTTTAATTTTTATCATTACATTATGGAAAATAATTAACTTTATCACAATATGCAAATTTTTTTAGAAGGACCTGTAGTTTTCAATTGATGGTTTCAGGCTATTATATTATATGATATTATATTATATTAAAATATAAGCTTATATAGCATTGCATTCATTTTTTATTGGAATTATTGAATTTTAAATGTTATGTTCTGAACTGCACACAGTCCATCTACCAAGACCAGGCTGAATTATTAGCTTAAGGACTTTTTATCATAGGAAGCTAATGAATAATATAAAAACTGATTAATAAAAAAAATGGCTAAATAAAAACAATAAACAAAAATATAGTTTTCTGCCTCCACTTTTCCCCTGGTGAGGTTGTTGTCGTGGTTATTCGTTTAATTTCTCATTCAGTTCAGATGTGTCAATAATTATCCTTGTTTGCATGTATACTTAAGTTCCTCTGTTTCAGTTCATTGCTGTCAGGTCTCGCTCATGCTCTAGTCTAGATAGAGTAGATAGATAGATTAGTAGATAGATAGAGAGTAGAGTAGAGTAGAGTAGAGTAGAGTAGAGTAGAGTAGAGTAGAGTAGAGTATAGATAGATAGATAGATAGATAGATAGATAGATAGATAGATAGATAGATAGATAGATAGATAGATAGATAGATAGATAGATAGATAGATAGATAGATAGATAGATAGATAGATAGATAGGATAGATAGATAAATAGGATAGATAGATATTAAAAGAACATGAGGCGTGTGACGTACGCTTGAAATATTTCAATCAGCTGTTGCAACCTCATAGATACTGACACTGTACGTTAGGCTGAACATGCATTAAATGAAAGATTAAACAGAAGACAAAACATTTTTAGAGGTATCTGTAAGCTATCTGTAAATAATGCATTTCCCATGCTTTATAAGAAATGTATCATTTTCAGACATCTGTACTGGTGGAAGGAAAACCAAATAAATAAAACAAGTGATGATAAAAGGCACAAGCAAATAAAACATCTTTCAAGTTTAGTGTGTGAGTAATGATAAAACTCACCAAATATTGATATTTAATAGCTGACCACTCTCCCTCTCAGTCTCTCTCCAGTAAAATGAACAAACACATTAAGACACATGTTCTTTTTTGAGAGTACAGGTAACTAACAAGCATCGCTTTTTAGCTGCACTGTGGAGTGCTTATTCGTCACCTCACAGCTTTATCCTTCATGCTTCAGAAAGTGAATAATGTTGAGGTACATGCATTAAAGGATGTGCACTCAGTAGGACAATGCTAAATTATTCCCTTCCTCAGGTTTTGCCTCTCCTTGAGAAGAAGAATTGTGCTTCTCGCATCAAACCGAGCATTCAAAACAAAAACAGCACAGTAACAAGGACATGTATCTCACAGATAAACTGTATTCAAATAAGACAAGAAACTTGTGTTGATTATGTCAATGAGAGATACTTGGAAATGCTGGTACAAAGGCAGTGGCTGACTGGGGACAAGAATTCAGTAAACATTCAATCAATCCTTTAGAGAACACAGGAGTTTGTTTGTGTGTGGGTTTGGGGGAAAGCTCAGCACAGCTTTGTGCCTTTGAGCAGTCAACACAGGGCAATATGGCCACCCATACTCACTAATGACTGAAACTCTGAAAACTAGGTATGTCACAACTACCAATGCTTTGATACAAAGTCAACACTAAAATGGAGGGGGACAAAGAAAAATAAATGCAGACAGATATGTCTTAAAAACAACAATCGAACATGAAATGTAAGTATAACGGCACATTTAACCTTCTCAGCAAACTCAGACATCATCGAAAGTGGATTAATGTAAATATAATTCAATGAAGACTATGTTTCCCAGATATGGCTTAACCTAGTCCCAGACTAAAATACATGTTTGAGCTGTTTTAACTGAAAGCAACTTGCACTTGTCTTAATATGCAGACCAGTAATTTTTTTTTTTCCAGGACATGTTTATAAAAGCTACTTAAATGTCCTAATTGAATTAAGGCCTAATCCTGGCTTAATCTAAGCCCTGTCTGTGAAAACAGGCCTGTATCAATTACTTAAGCAGATTTATTTCAAACATTGTTTACATAATTTTTATTTCTGGTCTGTTATTTTTTGTGTTATATTGCTTGTAATATTTCTGTTTACTATTTTTTTTATAAAATCCTAATAAACTTGAAGAAATATTTGCTTTTATACAGTTTAGGTCTCGATTTAATCTTTGTGTTTAATTTATTACATTTAGACAAACAGTTTTGATAAATACTGTGTTCAACAGCATTTGTGTTTTCCTATGGTTTCAAAAACATAAAAGGGATAGTTCACCCAAAAATGAAAAAAAGATTAATAATAATGTCATCAATTACTCACCCTCATGTCATTCCAAACCCATAAGACTTTTGTTCATCTTCGGAACACAAATTAAGATATTTTAATGAATTCGGAGAGTTTTTTCTCCCTCCATTGACAGCTACGCAACTACCATTTTGATGCTTCAAAAAGTTCATAAAGAGGTCGTGAAACTAATCCAGAAGAATTGGGCGGTTTGTCCAAATTGTCTAAAGAGACTCAATCGCTTTATATGATAAACAGATTGAATTTAGGCCGCTTTTATTCACATATAAACATTGATCAGCGAACATAAACGATAGCTTCACTGTATTTGCTTGACACGTGAGTACAAACCTCAGTGGTTCTTGCAGAAGCTCAAATGTGCTGTGTAACACATGAGAATGAACCTCATTGGTTCTTGTAGAAGCTCAAATGTGTTGCATACATTGTTGGGAAAGTTCACTTTCTACATGAACTAGTTCAAAGTTCAGTTCACAAATATTAAAATGAACTAGTTCAGTTCGCGTGATTTTTTTTCCCAAACCACTTCAGCGGAAATCCCGCCCTGCAGCCGATTTCATTGGTTTAGGTTACAGTGACGGGTAGGTTTAGGGATCATTGTTTGGTGTAGGCAATCAGTACAGTGATTGACATGACCAATGAAAACTTTAGAATCAGCTGCAGGGCGGGATTTCCACTGAAGTGGTTTGGGGGAAAAAATCACGCGTTCAGTTCATAGTTCATACTTCAAAATTTTGAACTAAGTTCACAGTTCTAAAAATGAACTAGTTCATAGTTATTTTTTTCCATATGTTGCTGTGAGCTATTTTATTATTATTATTATTATTATTATTATTGCCACAGCCCATATACAAACAGCAATTATTTTATCGGCGGGCAAAGTTTGCACAAAAATGTAAGATTTTTCCCATCCTCACCAACCTTGTCATAAAACTCGTTTAAATGATCATACGACGCCTCCTCGATGCTTTGTCGGCTATATGCTGCTTTTTGTTTTGATGACGCATGCGGCGGTGCGGCACTGGTGGCTGGTGTTGCCAGATTGGGTGTTTTTTTCGCAACATATAAGGCCTGTTTGCGGTGTGTTTTAGCCGGGTTTTCGCCTGGAAGGCTCTATAGAAATCTCAACGCATTCTCATCCTTTGGCGTCATATAGGTGACGCCATATGACATTTCGTCGAAATCTTACGCACATGGCATCCTTTAGCGTCAATATAACACGCACTGTTATAGGTAGGTTTAGGTCTGGGGTAGGGTACGGCTATGACGCCTTGGGATCTGCGTCTCATATTCACGCTAAACGATGCCATGTGCGTTGGATTTAGACGCGCGTCACCTGTATGACGCCTTGGGTTCTGCGTCTCATATTGATGCTAAAGGTTGCCATGTGCATAAGATTTCAACGAAATGTCCAAAACGTCACATGTATGACGCCAAAGGATGAGAACGGGCTGGAAATCTGGCACCCTATTGAACGAAGTTAAACTGTGCGTTCACAGACACCAGAATGAACGAGTTCACAGTAACGTTCATCAGGCAGTAATACAGTACGTTCAGTTCACGTTCGCCCAAAATATGAACGAGTTCATGAACTATCGTTCAATGAACACGTTCAGGCACAACACTGGTCGTGTAACACATGAGAATGAACCTCATTGGTTCTAGCACGTCAAGCAAGCATGCTTGAGCTTCTGTTAACCATATCTGATGTGTGCGTTGATTATATGTGAATAAAAGCCTAAATTAAATGTTAATTATATAAAGTGACCGTGTCTGTTCAGAAAATTTGGACTAAACTAAAATGTTGGACTCGATTTATTTTTATTATTTATTTTTTTTTATCTGGCAGCTGCGGGCGAGAATCCCATTATAAATGGTAAATAAAAAATCGAACAGATCGATCCAGGTTTGTGTTATTACTATTATTTTTTTTTCTAAGTATTAAGTATCATCCGTAAAAAATCATTCAGATAACTTTCGGATTAGCCTTCAAAATAGTCTGCCCATCAATATGTTGAAATATCTTGCAATGTGGGAATTCCTCCTGGAAATAGCCTCTTTTAAAATCCTCTCCACACTGCCGAAATGTGGTTTTATTTCCTTATTCTAACCGATTTGCTTACATGACTCCGATTATTTCCATAAGCTATCAGCTTTGTCGGTACTCTGGAGTCTCCTAGCGTTTCGGCACTTTCATGTCCCACATCGCCCCTCCTCTGCTTCCTAATATGTCTCCTCGTTTCAAACACTGGAATGCAATCACCTAGTCTCCCTCAGTGGACGCACAAATCAGCAAAAAGCCTCTCATCTCACATCTTATCAAAACAGTTCTCGCTTGACAAACGGCAGTATGGAATATATTATGAAAGCTTTAGCCTCATAAAATATGCGACGCTGCAGCTTACACATGATAATAAAGGAATAAAGAATCTCTCGATGGTGGAAAAATATGCTAATTAGCCAAACAAAACATTCATCAAGAACTTTGCTCGTCGAAACGGAGTCCGTGTGCTTCGTTATTGATAGACTATCTCATTGACCTGTTCTTGGCAGAGTTTGGAAATCGATGAGGCGTCAATCTCATATCCATATTTGGCCTGATGAACATATGGCGAAATGTTTTGTTCTTGTGAGGTTGGTGGAGCAGCTTCATTAATCATGGCTTCTTCTAATGGGCCAGCAGAGAGCACTCGCGGCTTCTTAACGATGCTGGAGCCCGGCCCGGCCTCTCTCTGGCACTGGCCTGTTTGGATGTCTTTTTGTGAGCTGAGAGTTAAGGGAACAGACCCCACAACCTCCCGGTGTCAAGGGAGCCTGTTCCGAGCACAGGGCCGCTAAAGCATGGCACCCATTGGCCACGGAGGCAGATGGGCACCGCAGGGAATTCCGAGAGGTGTAGCGGCAAATCTGTCAACATACTACTAACATGGTGGGTAATTAATGTGGCAGAAAGGGAAGTCAGGCCCTTCTTCCGACAACACGGCCCATACTGGGTTAAGCTCAGACTGAGGAACACATGCTGACCCATAACTGGACTGACATTTAAGAACAGTACTTTTATAAGAAATGTTTTCATTGAAGGATATGGGAAGCAACTCCTAAATGTTAACAAGAATAGGGTAAAAAAAAAAATAATGATAAAAAGCATGCATATGTTTGATCTCAAAAATATATAAAAGAGAATGGAAAAGATAGGTTAAAAAGACGGAATCGAGAAATACAGTCTATGGTAGGGATAAAAATGGCAGAGAATATGAACTCAATCTGAAAGCTTATCTAGCATAGCATTCTGGTAACTCATTATAGGACTCCATCCATTATTTACCAGAAGGAAACGTCAATGTACTTTCCAGAGGAACCGAATTATAAGCTTAATTTAGCAGTTCCTTAGGGGAATCTTACATGAATGTAAAGGCAGCTTGTGTGTGTGTGGCCACTTACCTATATAATTTAATATAAATTTACACAATACTTAGAGAAAAAAAAAAATGGTTGTAATGTTGGATGGACTATTTTGTTCAAAACAGAAGGGAAAAATAGTTTTCTGAAAGAAAATGATATATTCTCAGAAAAGCCAGGAACATTCAGCATCTATATTTATTTGTCTCGGCTCAGGGTTGGATCTCCTGGAGCATATATATATATATATATATATATATATATATGTAGACTTCTAAGGAAACTGCAGTAACCCTTTTTAAATGCTTCAAAAAGAGCCAACAACAGTGGATTTATGCAGAAAGGTGACAAAAGCTGTTGTTGGTGTAAAAAAGCAAAAAGGCTATAGACGGGCACATGGACAGATTAGTAACAGGCTTCTAGGCTCGGTTTAGTGGTCTTCTGTTCCCTATAAAGCTGCATTTAAGGAGGTATAAATCTCAGCAGAGCTGAACGCTATCTCTCTCGGGATCAGGACTACATGACTGTATACTGGAAAAATCACTCAGAGGTAAGGGATACGTGTGGGAACGAGGGGACATGGCCACATCCACGGTGCCAGTTTTTTGTGACCTGGTGACAGTTACCAGAACATCTTGAACCTTCAGTCTGGTGCCCACTTAAAAAGGCCAAAACAAAGGTTCACGGTGTTGCTCCTGTTAACCCCTGCTGGTGGATGCTGTAAATACAACTTCTCCAAGCAAAAAGCATTTTTCAGAATTTATATATATATATATATGTTCTCATTCTGTTTACGCCAAATTCTGACTCTACCATCTGCATATCTCAACAGAAATCGAGACTCATCAGATCAGGCAACATTTTTCCAGTCTTTAACTGTCCAATTTTGACTAAAAATGGTAGCCTCTTTTTCCTATTTGTGGTGGAGATGAGTGGTACCCGGTGGGGTCTTCTGCTGATGTAGCCCATCCGCCTCAAGGTTGTGCGTGTTGTGGCTTCACAAATGCTTTGCTGCATACCTCGGTTGTAACGAGTGGTTATTTCAGTCAAAGTTGCTCTTCTATCAGCTTGAATCAGTCGGCCCATTCTCCTCTGACCTCTAGCATCAACAAGGCATTTTCGCCCACAGGACTGCCGCATACTGGATGTTTTTTTGTTTTGTTTTCACACCATTCTTTGAAAGCCCTAGAAATGGTTGTGCGTGAAAATCCCAGTAACTGAGCAGATTGTGAAATACTCAGACCGCCCCGTCTGGCACCAACAACCATGCCACGCTCAAAATTGCTTACATACCCTTTCTTTCCCATTTTGACATTCAGTTTGGAGTTCAGGAGATTGTCTTGACCAGGACCACACCCCTAAATGCATTGAAGCAACTGCCATGTGATTGGTTGATTAGATAATTGCATTAATGAGAAATTGAACAGGTGTTCCTAATAATCATTTAGGTGTGTGTATATATATATATATATATATATATTTATATATATATAAAGCATATGAATAAGTATTCATTAAACATTTCATTACATTACAGTAGACAATTTCACAGTTCCCAAAATTAATTTTGGATGCATCTTAAAAGTGTGAAATGTGAAAAGTGTGACTTCCATTTCCTTCACCAGTGAGATGAATGGGAATGACAAGGGATCTTTCTCCAGGTATTATAGAATTCCTTGGGCCAAAAGGACAGTATACTGTAGATATGAAACAAATATTCGTAAAAATATCAAAAAAGTACCAAATGGCTATAGATTTAAAAATTTGCATCATCACAGTATGTTCATGTATTTTTGCTAACCTCTGTGTGGCTATTAAACAAAACCTTTATAAAAAAAAATAAAAAAAAACTCTCATCTACCCGGGACGATCGCAGCTTTGTTTTTGAGTGTCATCAGAGGTGGGTCTGCTTTTTTGTCTGTTAGCTGGAGATAAGGTCAAGTGGGAGCTATAGCACCAGCTGAAAACCACATGTCCAGTCCATAATGCTCTGGAATTACGCATCCATGGGGCAAAGCGTGAGAAAAAGACAAATGAAGGGGACCTGGCAGATATGGGAAATCATGCTCAGCTCCAACACAATAAGTGGGACATTAGGCTGTCATTTTGGCTCAAACAGAGTCACCATTCTGGCTCGGTTTGTGCACATCTGCAGCGTCGGAGGGCATTCATACATGAGCAGAGGAGCTAATGGAGTCACTGAAGAGTTCGAATGCCCCCTTATGACACCATATTCTCTGCAGCAACAGAGTGATGTGATGATCGTTCGCCCGGCCAGAAAACCAAACGAGTCTCTGGGCTCAAGCGCGGGGGGGCCCTGCAGGTGTTGGCGCGGCCCAGCGGGAGTCCCGCTCACCTGTGTGGCCACTGCGGCAGCTGCTGCAGGGAGAAAAACGGATCTCCCCTACCCATCAACACTTTTATATTTACGGATGAGTGTGTGTTTCTCTGTGTTTACTTTTCAGTAGCGTCTAACTCGCCTGCTGGGAGTTGGAGTAATTACCAGTCCGGCTCACCCCGGTCATTAGAATTTATTTATTATCCATCAGAAGAGGGAGAATATAATTAGAAATCACAGGGATACAAACACGCAATTACCATTCGAATACATGTCTCCACGGCAGAGGCCAGAGAAGCCTTATTAATAATTCAGAACAACTTCCTCTAAGAGCCCAGTGGTACGACAACTGACAAGCTGTGTCTGCTCAGCTCCTAATGAGGATTAAGAGCAGTAAGACTCTAGGACGTGTCTCTCATTGCAAAGGAATGACCAGTAGACTGTGGCAGGTCCATAATGCAAATGTGAAGAGCATACAAGCTACAGAAGCACAAAAGTGCAGCGACCAAATCAGACTATAAAAGCCTTTTTTTCCATCGTGATCTGTTTTTTTTTTCTGCAAACCTGTGGCAATTTACAAAACATCTACTCAGTTGCTTTATACAGTATGTGTCTTGTTATTCTGGCAAGCGCTGCTCACTGTAAAATCTCATTGGTCCGATGATTGATTTCTGAAGGATCATGTCACAATGACACTATTGGCTGTTGAAAATCCAGCCATCACAACTATAAATTACATTTTAAATTGAATTATAATTATAAGTTATTTTAAATTGTAATAATATTTTACAATATTTATTTTTTTAATTTTTAATCAAATAAATGCAGCCTTGGCGAGCATAAGATTCTTTCAAAAACTTCTTTTTTTTTTAAGTACTCCAAACTTTTGACCGGTAGTCTATACATTTCTTCTCGCTGGAAAATGTCCCTGTCATGCCTGGTTTAGATACAGTTCAAGGGGCAGGGGACATACAATAGTGTGAAGGTTAGTGTTGAAATTGGAGAAGGAGAAAAACAAATAATCAGAGGAGAAAAGAAAGAACAAAAAAAAAACCTGTCTCATCAGGCTACATGAGTGATGGACTAAAATACAATTATGCAAAGCGTGCAATACAGCTAGATTACAGTGTCGCTTCAGTGATTCTAATTTGTCTCACTTAAAGGATTAGTTCACCCAAAAATGAAAATTCTGTCATAATTTGCTCATTATTAACAAGCATGACATCTAAGGTATACAAAAGAAGTAATTTCAAATAATGTTGGTCCAATTACATTTAAAAAGGACTGAGACTTGGAAGCTTCATAAAGGAAGCAAAAGCACTTTTAATTATTCATAAAAATGGTCCATATTACCTGCACACTAATGCCGCGTTCCAGGCAACCTGTAACCCGTGTTTTTCCAACCTTATACCCATGAAAGTGCACTGGAACGGCAGTCAAACCCGTGACTTCCCACCCGTGAACTCGTACTAGATCGATGTACTCCCAGTTACGAGTTCTGACGTCACATAGCCCGCGGAACCATACAAAACAACAATGGCAGCCCCCCCCCCCCCCCCCCCCCCACACACACACACACACACACACACACGGTGAGAATGCACTTTAGGCCAATATAACGTTTCAGTCAAATTAATAATTATAGAATAATGATAAAAATACACACCCGATTATGTATTACAATTTTAAGTGTCTCTGAAACAATAAGTATATATTGCGCACAGGTAGTTTGGCGTGACTGAATGGAACGCTACAAAGTCGTGAGTCGTTGTTTGACGTCGTGATTTACCTGCTCAAAAACCTGCCTGGAACGCAGCATAAGTCTTCTGAAGCAATATGATAGCTTTCGAGAGATTAACAACTTAAACTTTGGTCTGTTCCTCAAATAAAACTATCGTATTGCTTCTAAAGATTTTGAAGGATCATGTGACACTGAAGACTGGAATAATGGTTGTTGAAAATTCAGCTTTGCCATGACAGGAAGACATTACATTTTAAAATAGAAAACATGTTGTAATTACAAATAACACCATCACACTATCAGAAAAATGACAAACACAGGCAAGAACATCCTACAATCCCTCAGTGACTAAAAGGCTGAACTCCATGATACTGTGTTCAGTAAATGCATTCTTGAGTGATGATGTGATAATAGATTCATCACAATAATTGAAAACCCAGCAGGGGAGACTGAGATAATTTGAATATGAATAGACTTAAAAAATTAGCTTTTTTTATTATTCATTCTATGGGCCGGTGAAAAACCTACCCATCTCCGACCCTGATACTGACTGCTGTGTCCGAGGCAATACAGAACAACAATGGGCATGAACAATAGGCATAAAACCCTCTCTTAATCTCTATCACTCAAAGACCCGACAGCAAATTTGCACAAGTACAGCACAAATGAATACAGATTTGCAGCTGTCCATTGCAACTCCCACACCTGTTGCTCATTGTCAAAGCACCTGAATACAGAACTGAATACTGAGTGCAGAATCTCTCCATACTCAAAAACATCCTCTCGCGAGTTATTGAAATGCCATTAATTATTTCTTCCTTGAATGAAAACTTGAGGTAACATAAATATTTTTAAAAACATAACAAATATTAAAAAAATTATATATACATATGGTACAAACGGTATATGCACGTAAAATGTCCCTAGAACATGACAGTCTCACTGAAATAGGTGTCAAGTGTAATCGCACCTGTCTCTGTGACAGTTCTAGATGCTAGGGAAAAAACTGTCAGGAGAGTGGCCTGCACTTTTCTATTAGACACAATCTGTGGCTGTCTATCATTTTATGGCTCGGTTTTCTTTGTACAGTTTTTTTTGATGTGCAAATGTGTTACTTTAACATAATACAAATGTGAGTAAAAAATTAGGCAAGTTAAGTAAAACTTAACTACATTGTTTCCCCTAAGGCATATAGTTCCCATAACCAGAACGCGTTCAGAGTGTTCACCACTAGAGACACAACGGAGTCCTGTAGTCCTGCTTTGATCTCAAGGACGCCACAGTCAGAAGGTATTGAACCACATTAGCCTGTTCTCTGTTAAATATTGACTTTGATCCTGCAGCACAAGGCCTGGGGGGAAAAGAGAGACCGAGCCAGTAAAACACAACAGATCTATTGGATCACACACCGGCACTCATCTGTCGGCTGGGCTGGTGATAGACGTGGTCTCTAATAATGTAACATCTATAAAACCCAGCATATGGACTTCTGCCATATACTGATAGACCCCAGTGGGTGCTTGAGAGAGAGAAAGAGGAGATTTTCCCAATAAAAGCACAAGCTTTTATAAAAATCACATTTGTAGCCAAGTGCTAGTCTAGCCAGTGAGTGTATTTACAATATCAAAGCCACTGAGGTCAGGAAAACATTCTGTCCTCCAGATAAAGTGAAGAGGTCACTCACTATGGAAAGTTTTACGCCCCCTCAACCCTAGACTTTGAGGCACACGTAAGCCCAGAGAGCAACATCTCGAAACGGCGTTTTCATGCTAACCCTCAAGATCACCACCGTGTTTTGGAAAAACACATCTGAGGAACATGACCAGAAGCCTGCCAATCGTCTTGGCAGTTGCCTAGATTATTTCCATAAGTTCTAATTGAACTGTTGGGGCAACAACAGTCTGCAAAACTCTCAGAAATGGAGCCAAGATGCGTTTAGAGAGTGAAACCTATGGCAGAGACCCCCGAGAGAACAGCCAGAAGCAACAAAATGCTAACACCGACAGCAGAGCTTTATTAGACTTGCTTAGATAATACACCAGTCCACTGAGGGTTTAGCAAAGTGCCAGCAATACTATTATGTGAACATAATGCTAAATGCAGAGTGCAAAATGAATGGAATGCAAGACAAACACAGAGGTGTCTAGAAGTCTGAGACCAGACTGAAAATAGAGAGTTTATTGGAAATAAAGTTTGAGGATTTAAAAAAGAAGTTCTGATTCTGAACCTGTAGTTAGTGATGTTACGTCTGACACCGACGCTCCGAAGCTTGCTTCAAACTCGAACGGTCCTTGCAATGAACCACTGCTTCGGAGCTTGTATCATTACGTCATTAGTCACGTGAAAATGACGTCTGAAGCAAACACACTGCTTCACTCCTGTAGTGAACCACCTGACTGCTTTGACAGCCCAATCCAGTGTTGACAGGTTTGAAACCTGGCGGCTGTATTTCTTATAAAAGTGAAGCCAAACCATGGCAACACCGTGGGTTGTAGTAGTCGGTGTTTGGATTGGTGTTATTGTTGAGGAGAGTGGATTGAGTTTATTGTTGAGGAGAGTGGATTGAGTTTATTGCTGAGGAGAGTGGCAAAGAAATAATTACACACACACACACACACACACACACACACACACACACACACATCATGCTTAATGTTTTATTATCAAGGTGAACACATGAAATTCATCAGTGTCTGGAAACTTCACCTACATAAATGAGTTTCACAGCACTACACTGTTTCAGCTTTGATCGCCTCGGTAAACACGTCATAAACGGGGCGTTAACATAAGCCTACTGGCATTTTATGGTTGTCAGCTTTGTTGCATTAGCCTACATTTACTTCACCAAGAGATGGTGCTGCAATTTCTATCTGAATGAAGCTTCGAGTAATGAACCATTTTCGACACAATTGTATCGGAAAGCAATAATGCTTCGAAACGCTTCATTTGGCCATCACTACCTGTAGTGCTTTGTTGAAGGGAAGAAGATGGTAGATGAGGTAATTCCAATATAAATGTTCTTTATTAATCCAAGAGACAAACAAGCGAAACGTGTGTATAACAAAAACACAAACAATACCAGACAATGAGGGGGAGATGGTGAGGAACTTAAATACACAATGGTAATGAACATAATGACAAACTGCTGTGATAGTTGATGAGTGTCATTTGGAAACTGATGAGTGGCAGGAAACTAGAACAAAGGAAACATGTGACTGAAGACAAACAAACTAAAAGTCCATGAAAATGACACTGAACATAAATTTGAAAGAAAGGAAGGAAGGAAGGAAGGAAGGAAGGAAGAAAGGATGGATGGATTTAATAATGTTAAAAATGTCAATTAAATCAAATAAAATCTGTGTCATAAGAAGAAAGAAGAACAGCATCCAACATGGGTTCCTTTGTGTATTGAGGTGAGTTTATCAGCAATGTGGAAAAGGAGGATGTGTTGTTTGTGAATTCAAGAGATGAGTGTTGCTTGGGGAATGACAACTTGATGATGTGGCCTTGCTCGCTGACATTGTGCAGGAAAAGCAATAAAACTAGTGTTGGCCCAAAGATAATGCCCACATTCGGACACACACACACACAAAAAAACAACTTACAAGTTAAAATGTGTCACCTAGACACAGGCAGATAGATAGGTAGGTCGACAGATATAGTCTGGGAGAATATTGGTCTCACACCTTCACTACAAACAAGAGTGCTGGAATCTTTAGTCTCACAAGACTTCGAGAATATCTTCATTCAGGGTTAGAACCAACCGATGGCCCGGCCTTATATCAAACATGTAGACAGTTGGAACATGTCAACGGAATCAATAGCAATCAACACGCTGGGCATACCTCAATAAATGTGATTGATGTTCCTTCTGAAAAGAGATATGGAAGGCCACAGATTTATACAACTGAAATAATTCAAAAGGAGATGAGGTCATTTCATGTTACGCTACACCATGACATGTCATATATAACGCTTAAGAAGTGTAGTCAATGACATATTTACTGCAGAATGCAATAATATGTGTCCTCCTGTTACTATAAAGAAGGCCACCGCCATTTCTCCTAAAAAGCGTAAATCATTTTCTTATTCCGTTCAATATGGAACTCAAAAAAGACTTTGCCTTCTATATCTCCCTGTTAAGTATTCCACAACATACATTTTAAATAAAAAAGCCTTAACTAGAGGTTTATAGATTTGCGTTCTGACCGCAGGGTGCATGATATTTTGCATTACTGTAGTCATTGAAGAAAAAAAGCTTTGCAAAAAGGAGATTAAATTGGTCTGCGGTGCTCGTAATCTCTATTCCAGGTTTTGTCTAGCATCCCAGGGGGGCTGCGCACATATTCCCGAACAAAGTTTCTTTACCAGGGTTGGTGAAGAGACATGGAAAACTTTCACAAAGAAGCCTTGGACACACTGCCAGGAAAAGAAGCTGCATTTGCATTTGGCAAGAACCAAGCAGTCAGCTCAATATCCCTTGCCCAATCTCTCCTTCTCACTCGGTTCAGGAAGGTTTAGCATTGGCCTAGACTCCACGCTCGTACTGATCTCAGCTCAATGATTGTTCCAGAAACATATGAGTGGGTACACTGGTTTTCTGTAATCGTTGAACAAATGACCTTGACTTTAAGGCAAAGCAGTGTGAAGGGGAATATGTGAAAGCCAACCCATCACATGAAGGCCTTAAGAATATAGAGGTATCCATTGAATGCTAATGAGTGTGCCATTCACTGAAGGTTACAATGCCCACTCTGAAAAGAATTACATACAGAACCAGTTGTGCTGATTTTACACAAGAGCCACTGTGAGGTCAGCCAAAATTCATCCTCAGCCATTTGTGTGACTAAATTAATTACCGGTATGTCTTGCAATGCACCTTTTGTGATCTCGTGGATAATTGTAACCACTGTTATAATTAATTGTAATACTTAATTGAACACATCTTTAAAAAGTATAATGCTTTAAAACACATAACAAAAACAAATTGCTGAATAAAAAGGAATCTGCAAATAGTATACTGCATTTTCACTTTGGTTACAATTATTATGACCAGATACTGTATATTGCCTCATATCATACATTGTGAATACCTTTAAAATTCAATATAGGCTTTAAAGGTTTTAAGTGTTACTGAAATGGTAACAATGTAAACATATTTACTGTGTTGTCACTTTTGATCAAATTAATGCACCCTTGCTGAATAAATATATCAATTTTATTAAAAACAAAAATAAAATACTCACGCGAGATATATGGAAAATCAACAGCCAAGTTGTGCAGGCACTTCTACAGACTAAACTTGCCAAAATTAATTCCCAAATTAAATCAACTTTAAAAAAAATGTTTGTGTAGTTCTGCGATTTTGGAGCCCCCTACAGTTAGTGAGTGGAATTCACTGTTGTAAATATTCCACTGTCATAAATATAGTGGATAGATGATTTGGATAGATAATTGCTAATTGATTTCAAAAGCAAAGAAGAACCATGTCGACTGATAAGGTGAGCCATATTACAACCATAACAAAAAGAATAACATACAGCAGGAATGACAAAATTACTCCTCATCTCATAATTGGTACCTTGCAAAATGTAACAAGTAATTATTGCATTACTCATTGCAAATGTATTGGAGTAAATATACTAGGGATCGACCGATATGGATTTTTTAGTACCGATACCGATTTTTTCCCATCAGCCTTAGCCGATGACCGATACGGGCTGCCGATTTTCTTGAGCCGATATTTGGAGCCGATACATTTTGCTCCCTCAATTTACATCATAAAAATGACATGATGTTAACAAATGTTACAGGTCTCAATTTAATAAAAGTAACATTTATTTAAAGTAAAAAACAATATTTAACAAATAGTAAAAACATGTGAGGTAGAACAAGAACAAGTAGATAAAAAATATTTAACAAATATTAAAAACATGAGGTAGAACAAAAAAAAAGTTCACTGCTGAAAATAAATATTTAAGCATAAATAAAATAATTACACTATTGCACACAGTAGCAACCAGCATAATAAAGTGCACAGTGCACACTGTACTTAATTTTAAAAGTAACGAACTATTTACTGCCATGGTTTAAATGTTTCTACATAAAATAAAATGAGCATGTCTAGTCTCTAATATCACTGCGATGGCGAGGAAGACACACACCACACGCGTCCAAACCTCAGCCAGGTGGTCGCTGAATAAATCTCCCACAAAAAGCACGGAACAACGTTGGTATTACTTAATCCTATGAGCAGTGTTCGTAACAGCTACCGTACGCATACTAGGGCTGTCAAAATTGCTCAAATGGCGTTTGTATGTTCCCTCTAAAAAAACATATTCGAACATATCGTCGTGCATTTGGTCAATGACGCGCATTACGTCAATAACAGGACAAATTAATACAAAGAGACATAACTACTAGTATTAAGTAGCTTATTTGAGTTGAAACATATTTGACAACGTATTACTACAAAAAAAAACGAGTAAATCAACTAATGGCCAAGACCGCAGAGCTCACTCTGGCTCGCCCGGACTCGCAGGCGCACTCTCTCTCTCTCTCGCACTCACCCTCACGCTCTCCGCGCATACCAGTTTAAATGAACAACAACAAACAAATGTTGAGTGCTGATCAAGAGTTTTGTGCAAGCAATTTAAGGTATTTAGCAGGCTTCATTCAGTGATTGAAACAAATACATTAATTGAAGTTTCACAGTACATAGAACCGACACTGAGCGCTCCGAGCGAGCTGTGCTGTGGTTACGTTAGTCTGCTACCGCGTGCGTGTTTTTCCACATTCGAATATTAATTTTCACCTTCAAAATTCAGTTTTTTTTAAACTATTCGAATATATATTCGTATTTAGAATATTCATTGACAGCCCTAATGCATACTGAACGGATAGCCTACAGCTATTTGCAGCTCCCTAAATACAATGGCAAGCAAGCAGTTTTATAGACGAGTCATTCGGGTTTTCCATTTGGACCCACAAACTTGCTTAGCTATATAGTTGCAACCACATAACAGTTATAGAGCAACGTGTTTCCATTTTCAAAGTGTTTGACAATATTTCAGCAGTCAAACAGTTGAAGCGCAGGTTGCACTCTGCTAGTGGGGGAGGGACAGTGCAGGGTCTGCACGTGAACTGCAGCATCTCCAGCAGCACAGAGCTGCCTGTGGTGTGGACGCCTGTCTATAAATAATGCCGGGAAAAAACTATCGGCGAACGCAGCAGCCGCGTATCGGCCGATTCCGATACACGTAAAAACCGCAAATATCGGCCCGATATATCGGCCGGCCGATATATCGGTCGATCACTAAAATATACTTATTTAAAAATGAAGTACACTATAAAAAAAGTTGCTGCCTTGAATTTTTAAGTACAACCAATTTGGATGTTAAAGTAATTTCAACTTAAATGACATTAAAATTACTTTAAAAATGAGTTGAATCTTGTAAAGCAATGTAAAAACACATGTTGTCGTAATTTATTGACCATAGATTTTTTTGTACAGTGTAGAGAGTAAAAGTTGCTAATATATTTGATACCCAGTCAAAGTACAAAGTCGCCAAACAGTTATTTATGTACAGTAACTCCTTTACTCAAATACTTTACACCACTCCATATTGTGTGCTAAACGTCTGAATGTGTATGTGTGTAATCAAATGTTGGTGACACAATAGCCCACATAAATTTGACAGTATAGACTCTTACAAGCTATAAGAGATGCATCTGCAAGGCTGCAAACTTTTAAAGCTTATCTACAAAGTGACTACAAACTCTGTGATGTTAAGACGACACCAATAAGGTTACAGCCTACATTGCCATCTTTCATAAATAACACTGGCAGGAGAGTCATTTGTACGTTCCCTCCCCCCCATTAGATGCCTTGATGTGCTTCAAGTGCTCACGCTACATCTGACATGAAGAACAAATGGATTTACAGAAGGGCGCTTTGTCGCACTCAAGAGTGGAATGGTGTAAGCCTTTGCCATGATGTCCATACTGATAATACTGCTTTGCTAAAGCATTGTTGGTTTGATGTATTGAGTGACGTACTCTGCCGTGCAAAGGCAAAATGTTGTAACTTCGTTTTTGAGTTTGAAAATGAGTTATTGATATTTTTGGCACATTCAAGACCTCCTATATCATGTGGATAAGTATCGTGAGTCAATTTCGGGGGTTTTTTTTCAAGAAAATAATGGGTTTTTCTTAACAGTAACTTCCAAAAGCCCATGAGAAACCAAAGCAGAACAGCTTTACACCAGATGCCGCTCTTTGGCTTTGTTTTGGAACGCTCAACTTGGGTTACGGTACTTTGCCTTTTTTTAGCCGTGCATCAATATAAAGTTACTGTGCCGGTGTTCTGTCAAATAATGCTACCTACCAGATTGTACGGTGTTCTGCCTTTGTTTTACTGTCCATTCAAATTTGCCGCATTTAAATTACGGTTGAGCCTGTGTACTGCTGCCATCAGTCCCTGTAACCTCTGAAATGTCCTCAGAGGGACAGCTTTGTCCTGCACAAACGTGGTCAGAACATTTAGTATGGTCTGAACCCGCTCCATCAACAAACGTGCGATATGGATCACGAAGGATATGCAGAGTTGACAGAAAAATGTTACTCATGCCGTAGCAGGTGAATACAACAAAGATCTAGCGCCCAGCCTAACCCAGGTCGGGTACCGGACCTGGTTGGAACAGGCATGCATCTAGCTGACAGAGTGCCAAAACTGCGCCGGCGCCTTCAGCACTGCCACCGCCCTGAACACGGTCGAGCCGACGCGAGACTAATGTCACAGGGAGTCATAATAATGAAGCAACAAGTGTATTGTTGCATAGCCTACAACATAATGAAGCAACAAGTGTACTGGTGCATACAACACCAAACAAGCAGTTACAAGCGGGTTATACAGACAATCACAGCGTCACAGCATGGAAAAGAAACAGAAACCTTTTGCCTTATTTGAAGCCAGTTTACCATCAGAATGATTTTTAAACTGATATTTCAAGGTAAAAAAAAACTGTAGCACTGTGAGTGGTCTGTAGGCATATCGTCTGAAGCTGAGATGTTTCAATAATATGAAAACACTCAGTATTAGTAGGCTAGGGGGAAAAAAAACGAAAACAAAATAAAACCTATAAAACCACAGCATCAGTGAAAATGTTATTCGGATAACCGTAATGTAGCCGAGATGAAGGGGAGCTGCTCTTTGGCCGATAAATAACTAAATATGTTCAACACACAGAAGAGAGACAGATATTGATTTTGGGTAACCTCTGTGAAGGGGTTTGGCTCCTCTGCAGGAATAAGATGACCGAAATTCCAGGTCTGAGGAACTAGGCATGCACTGGTAAACTCACTGCTGTTTAATCCACTCTAATCCTAAAGTCTACATACTCAGGCCCAAAACAGGAATACATTTGAAACTTTCAGAGATCAAAAATGGGATTTTGATTTAACATGTGGGTGTTGTGTGGGTGTGCATGTATTGTCCATCCATTTCAGACTCCAGACACTTTCAATGTGCAATGAAGCTATGTTCAGTATAAGCCATAAAAACGCTCCCTAGTGATGTTAAGTCATCATTATGAATCCTCTCTTAAGATCCAAAAAGAGAAGAAATTAATAAAAAATAAAGGAAAGGAAAAGCAGAGGCTGGGTGAGATAAAGGGAGGGTGTGCCTGCAAAGACAGCCAGGAATGTAGAGAATAGACTGATATAGCAATTACGCCGAACCTTATTCATCTGCAACGAATACATATCTATATATTAGCCTTCCCGGCTTCTTGTGTGCCTGTGTGGGCTTCTTGTGCGCCTGTGTGGGCTTCTTGTGCGCCTGTGTGGGCTTCTTGTGCGCCTGTGTGGGCTGCTTGTGCGCCTGTGTGTGTATGTGTGTGTGTGCCATATCATGGCACTGGGGTTCTCAAGCATAAGCATGTATAAACATGATTTAATACATCGTGAAATGTACAATTTCTCATTTTTCTGCAGCCCTATAAGTTACTTTTTATTAGCTGGGAACCAATTTGTACTCATTCAAAGATTATATAAACATATAAACATACTGTATATAAAACACTACTTTCTCTTTATGCTCATCAGCCGACATCCATTTTCAGTAAGGATTGGTATTGGTTCAGAGTATGTCTGAAGCTACAGTGTGTGTGTGATTGTGTTTAGGACTTGTAGTTGTGTTGTGTTCTGGCCTTTAAGAACAGATTATTTATTCCATGTCACTGTGCTGACATAAAATGATTTAAGGAGCACAGGAAGCTCATCTGACATGCCCCATTGGTGGTCTGTCAGGTGTGAGCACTAATTTGACAGGTGCTTTTGTACTACAGATTAATCTAACAGCAGGGGGTCCTTTTTGGATTCTCCATCATTTTGACACAGGAAATGACATAGCAGGGGATATGATGGGGTCATGAATGAGACAACTCTGACAAAGAGATTACTTCCCGGCAGCCCTGAGCTACAATATCTACTTATATGAGAGTGCGAGGAAAGGTCACACATATGCGTACACACCTAATCACTATTATAAAGTCCACAGAGGCAGAGACACATAGTAAAAAAATAATAAAGGATGGCAGGATTATTTGCTACAGACACAGCTCGTTGTTTGTGTGTGCGTGTATGTGTGTGTGTGTGTGTGTGTGTGTGTGTGTACAATATGAGTGTTTAAGCCAGAGGGGGGTCTTTTCCCAGAACACTTCCATCAGCAACTGAAATTATTGTGGGCAGGTATGAGAGGGGAATTTTCAAAATAGCAAAGAAAGAAAAAATGAAGGAAGAAAAGGAAATAGGAGGAGGCAAGGAAGCAAAATGAGTAAAGAAAAGAATTGAGAAAGGATGAGGATGTGAGGTACGGAGGAAACGAGGAAAGGAATGGTAAAATGAAGAAAGCACAAAAACAAAGGGATGATTGAAGGGTGGGGTGGAGGACATAAAGAAAGGAACAGAGAATAGCAGAATGAAAGAAAAGGGTGAGGCAGTAGGAGGAAAGACAGCAATATGTGTAAAGAAAGGAACATATGAATTATGAAGAGCAGAAAAACTATGCATGAAGGAAACAAGAGCAGAAAAAGAAAGGAAGGAATGAATGAATGAAAAGAATGAAGCAAGAAAGGAAAGAAAGAAAGAAAAGAGGTACACAGAATTGGTGAAATGAAGGAAGGAAGCATAGAAACAAAGGAAAGAAGGAAAGGAAAGGGTAAGGGATATAAATAAAGAAATGAATAAAGAAACAGAAAAAATTAAGAGAAGATGAAAAGAAAGAAATGAAAAAAGAAGAAAAAAGAGAGGTTGGAAGGGAAAGAAAGAAGGAAGGAAATAGGGAAGGAAATAGGGAAGGAAGGAAGCAAGGAAGCAAGGAAGCAAGAAAAATAAATGTGGAAAGAAATAATAGAGGGGAATAATCAAGGAAGGTAAGAAATGAAGGAAGATAGGAAGAAACAGGGAAAATGAAATAAGGAAGGAAGGAAATGTGGAAAAATTAGGGAAGGAAGGAAATGTGGAAAGAAATGAGGGAAGGAAGCAAGAAAGGAAGGAAGGATATTGCAGAAGACATGAGTGCTGGTGATGGTTATTTTCATAGCAGTAGATAAGATGGCCACTAATCACTACACAAACACACACACGCACACACACACACACACACACACACACACACACACACACTATATACTCTATGTCTGAAGCTACCAAGCCTTACTGAGATACAGTATCAATACAGAGCTTTGAGTGCGATGAAAGACAAGAGGAAGTCTGGTCTGTAACTACCAAACCAGAGAAGATGCGAAAGAAATGACATGAATCATGCTTGCTTTCATACAGAGAGGGGATTCTGGTGTGGCGCAACACTGCCCCCTACTGTTTACTTTGAGATGTGCACAGTCTGACCAATGGTGTGTGCTGCCCAGACACAACCGCGTCACTCCACAGGACACACAGCGAAACCAGTGATGCTCTATAAATAAACATACTCCAATACTTTACCTCAGCATGATGACATAACATCATAGTAGGCTTTTGAATGGAAAATTATTGAATTTGCAATCATCTTAAAAGTAAAAAAATAATAATATCAGCAATAGCAGTCAAAACTGCAGTCCATCTTCTGCACTAATGAGAAAACAAAACAGGCACTTTAGTGGAGAGAACATGCATGCTTAAGACACTGATTTGTTTTTAAGAGTGAAGCACGCTGGGTAAACAAATGGCTGTGTGGGGTATAAACAGTTTCTTTGATGATCTGTTCAATTTGCTCAGAGACGGCATCCTGCAGGTCAAAACAGAAAAAAAGGAGCACTCAGCACTCTGAGGAAAACAACAGGCATGAATGTGTGTGTGTGTGTGTGTGTGTGTAGTACACTACAAAGGCTGCTGCATTAATCTAATTTTCAATGTTTCTCCATGATCCTGATGTTAAGTCCCAATGTGCACTAAGAAGACACGATATGTGTGTGATCGTGTTTGTAAGAGAGTAAGTGTGCACTTTGCAGGGATCATGCATTGCTCTGTTCCAAAACCTATGGGAGCTGCCTATAATATAATATAATATAATATAATATAATATAATATAATATAATATAATATAATATAATATAATATAATATAATATAATATAATAAAAAATAATAATTGTATTAACCTCACGCAAGGACACATTCAATTGATAAAAAATTACAGTAAAGACATTTATGATGTTAAAAAAATCTAGTTTTAATAAATACTATTTTGATGTTTGTTCATCAAAGATTCCTGAAAATAAAGATTATGTTTCCACAAAAATATTAAACAAAACAAATGTTGTAAAAAATTATAATAATTTTACTTTTAGCACCTAATAAAAGCATATAAAAATAATTTCTGAAGGACTCTGAAAACTGGAGTAATTATGCTGAAAATTCAACTTTGCCATCACAGGAATCAATTACATTATTAACTAAAAATTACATTTCAATATTACATAGATTTAATTTTAAAAGATATTCCAATCGAAAACAGTAACTTTAAATTGTAATAATATTTAACAATATTACTGTTTTTACTGCATTTCTGATCAAATAAATGCAACCTTGGTGAGCATAAGAGACTTTTTTCAAAAACATTAAAACAAATCATACTTTTGAACAGTAATACATATAATAATAATAATAATACCATAGTATTATAATTGACTCCAGCTTTGTCTGCAATCTTGGATTTGTTGTTTTCACTGAGCTTGTTGAAATGCATTCTGGGATTGCCTTCCCTGAAAGATACATCGAATGCTGTCTTACAATCTGGTCAAAACAAGTTACCTTGAGAGGCAACATAATTAAGAGGCCTACTTTTTGGAACAGTCTTCACATCAGGAGTGGCAATAAGGCCCTAAATCACTAGGTTTTGGCACATATCTCTTGTTGTCCCTGTAAACTTCCGCACGACAGATGCGGTAAACATCCCTAAAACGCCACAAGTCATTTCCACAGAAGCGGAAAATGCTGTATAAACTGCAAACCTTGCCAACTAGCCCTCTAGTGAGTTTCAAGACAAATTTTGTATCACTCCGTTTAGAAACCCAATAAGATCACAGCATATTGAGCTCTGGATCAACAAACAGGGCTTACGCATTCTTTATCTTCCAATTACTCAGCTGTTTTGTGTTTTCTGTAAGATTTTAAAGCAATGTCTTGGGTTCAATACCAGTTAAGCTCTATCGACAGCATCTGAGCGGTGCGTCGATTACCACAGAAAGTCATTTGGTCTCATCCCTCAGTTTGTCAAATCAAGTAAAAATCGTGTTAACAGTAATACACTCACAAAGAAAGCTTATGGGACAAGGCATTGCACTGGGAGGAAGCATTAAAATAACAGTGTTTTGACATTGAACTGCACTGATAAAACCTTGGCTGTAAAAAGAAATACAGAACTCTTGTTATGTCCATGTAAAGCTGGTAAACCCAGTAACTTTAACACAATATGTGCAAAGACACCAGAAAAGTACTGCTAATTTTAATAATATATCATGTTTTAAGTATTTAAAAATCATTTTCAATAATAATATTAATAAGTAATATTTAAATATTTTACGTAGAAACCATGATACATCGGATCCAATGATAAATATATAAGCTCAAAGGAACAAGATTTATTTGTAACATAATTTTTGTAAAGCAAACATGCATAAACTTGATCAAAAGTGACAGTAAAGCATACATAATGTTACAAAAAATATATTTCAACAAAATGTTGTCCTTTTGAATTTTCTATTCAACAAAGAATTCTGGGTGAGGAAAACGCGGTTTCCTCTAAAATATTTAGCAGCACAACTATTTTCAAGATTGCTAATAATAAGAAATGTTTCTTGAGCACCGAATCAGCATATTAGAATGATTTCTGAACGATCATGTGACACTGAAAACTGCAGTATTAAAAAATAAATAAATACATTGTAAATTGTAATATTTCACAATATTACTGTGAAATAAAGTATCATTCAAATTATGAAAAATGAAATATTATTATAATTGTTTTAAAAATGGCATTTCATGTCAAAATGTTGGTGACCCGCATATATTTTGTCCTCATAACACAGGCAAAATCTCATACGCAGACCTTACTTCAAAACATAGAATATCAAAGCAGAACATTCCCTAGTAGATGACAAATTTTCACAGAGAATTTTCAAAGAGATGTGCAATTTCTGTCATGCCATTACTATCTACCCGCATGCATATTCACTCTGATAAATAAGAGTGTGGAATCTGGGTGAGCTGTGCGTCTGAGCTTCATGAGGAATGCAGGAGGTCGGGGAGAAAGAGACTCATTAGCGGGACTTCTCCACACTTCACACACGTCTCGCACCTCCAGCTGCGATTCCTCTTTCAGAAATCATATGCATCACTGCCACACACGATTTAATACTATCCAGCAGGTGTGAGAAAACCTCCATTTACACTGACTATCAAGAAAGTGTGCCCTCAATGAAGCGCATAGACGAAATGTTGAGACACAGAGGAGACAGAGACAGGAAACTGAGTTGTTAAAAGTGTAAATTCTAAGCAATTCCGTAATTCTGTGGATCAAACGAACAAAAAAGATTAAACCGGCTTCCAAAACACTTCACCTTCTTCCACTGTCCCGTCTTCCTTTGTCAAACAAAATGCCACTGGTCCAGCCAGAAGTCACATATTTTCAACCAATGAGTAATTTTCTCTGCACACTAAATCTAATCTCCCCATACAAATATCCAAAAGCCATTTTGTCCAACGCAGTAATTTTTATATTCCAGGCTGCAAGTTCTCAACTTGATTTCCACAGACTTAGATGTTAGCATATTGCTGCAGTGACTAAAATGCACTTCTATGTTTAATCCACATAAACAGAGCAGGTTTCAGACAGAGCTGCAGTATACTGTAGCTGTCTACACTAGAATAGAAGAAAGTCTTAACCATTAAAATCATCCATTCTAAAAAAACAATTATTTCTGACCTGTAGCTGCAAGATACTTCACAGCTGAAATTGTCTTTAGTTAGAGTTTAGATTACTAAAATTGAAAAGTCAAAATATAAAAATAAAAGCTCAGTCAAAATATAAAAAAATACTATAAGCAATAAGGTGCGAGAGGCTGTGCTGTATCGTGAATAAGTCGAGTGCCTGCAACCCCTTCAGCCGTGACTTACCGTATTCATGATACAGCACTAGCCTCGAATACCTTATTGCTTTTGTAAAACGGTTACAACACAAAACAAATATTAAATCCAAAAAAATATGTATCAATGCAACTTTTTAATGAAGTAAAATCACTAATAGCCTTCCTTCCGCTTGAAAAAATAGTCCCTGACCGTGAACAGCAACAGTAGTTACATTATTTCGCCATTAGACGGCGGCAAAGACTTTTTGGTGCCTCCAGGCAACATACTTAAACAGCTAAACATCTTAATCTAAACTATCTCATTAGAGTGTACATAATTTCAAACCGATTTGGTACCATTTATCCACACACTTTTGACCATTTTGTGTGCCAAGTACACCCCTGAAATGCCTTGAACCTTATGCCAATCATTATCATTTTGCAGACATCATTTTGACAAAAGTCTTGGTGAAGATAAAAAAGGGCAGATCATATCCCAAGCTTTATATAGTCTCAATACAACCTGCACTACATTTAAAAAATTCACTACATTAATTTTAACACTTGTAAACATTAGTGTTTATGATCCCTTCAAACGTCCTTCATGACCACTAGATGGCAGCCTAACCTTATATTCCAAGTAGTCGCTCACAGGAAGTTAAAACTTCTGTGATGGTTTCCCATTAACGTCAATATTAGAATCATATTGACTTCTTGTTTTAAAGAAAAAATTAAGAAAGAAAGAAAATGAAGGGCCCATTGCTTTTGTTATTTTACACCACATATTTCGTACAATACGGTTATTTTCAAAAATGTTGGAGATTCTGGTGGTTAGAATATTATATTTGCTTTTGTTTTGTTTTGTTTTGTGCCAATGTCATGAGTTTTGTCCAGGACTTCCTGTTTGAGTAAACAATGGAAGATAAGCAATGCCGGTGCTATTAGTGGTGTGGAAATGACACACCTTAGCACTAAATATATGTAAAATATGTCAAATTGATCGAAACAAAGTGCCAAGCACCTTATGGGGATTACAAAGATTTTTAAAAAGCTTACACATTAATCTTCAAAATGTGATAGCTTGAAACATTAAAAACAATGAAAAAACTGCATCATGTTACAGTTTGTGTGACTGCATAAATATGCTGTTTACTCACGTCAAACTCATTGAGAGCGGCTGCCAGCTCGCCGATGCCAGCGTGTCCGTGCTTCTCGTCGGTGGGCGAGGAGGCCTGGGCAGCGCTGGAGATGCCACCGATGGCCTCTTGGACCTGTTTGAAGACGTAGTCACGGTTGGCACGTGTAGCAGCCACGTCGGGGTGGCGCAGGAAGGCCTGGGAGGCAGTGTAGAGCATGGTGGCGTTCTTCTTAAGAGCTCCTCGAGCTGCCGCCATCTCATCCCTGCACTGAGGGTCCTTCAGCTCCTGCAACACACATACACAAATACACACACATGCTAGCTATCGAAAGCCACTGTAAAGCAGCAAATGAAATGAGTAAAGTTTGAAGATTAATACATTTTCAAATTTAACTGATAGCCATCCATCCTATAATTGTACAAAACGCAATTAGTCAAAGACCCTTCATGCATACAACGATTTGTGATAGAATGGATAGAATTAAAACTTCCTAGAATTAAAACAAATCATTAGAATAGCCTTTTGTTATAAAAAAAAAAACTAAAAATATACACTACATACAATTCATGATATTCTTAAATTCAAAACACAAGTGATATTAATAAATACCTGCTGTCTACGAGCAGCAACATAGTTCAGTTTGACCATCTCTTTCCCAAACTCCTTAAAGCGATTGGCCAAGTCCTGCTCGTTGGTGGCGTTCTTGACAGCTTCTAGAGCTTCTTCCACCTGGAAACACACGCATCAACGCACACACACACACACATCCAGCTGTTTAGACATCATCCATAAAATGAATGGTAGAATAAAAGTTCCATAAAGCACACGGTTAACTTTTCTAGTGCTTATTATTGGTTCTCCTGGGACTCCATGTAATGTGATTTCTGACAGTTTTCACTCTCCGTAATGAGACTAGCAGAAGAACAAGTACCCGTATTTTCCGCACTATAAGGCGCACTTAAAAGCCTTTAATTTTCTCAAAAAACGACAGTGCGCCTTATAATGCGGAGCGCCTTATATATGGATGGGGAACACACGTTGACCAAGACGGGGAGACAGCGCCGGGCGACTTACGCCACTATCTGCCAATGGATCGTGGATGCCTGGGCTGATATATCAGTCTCAACTGTGATCCGAGCTTTCACGAAGGCAGGAATAATCTCTTTATTCAGCCAGCTCACATACCCGTATTTACTTCCTGTTTTCGGCCGAAGTCCACAGTAGTGGATTGTCGAGTTCGCGCGCGATCAAACCTCCTCCGTGTGTTCAACATCTGATTCGGATGAACTATCCGAACTATCCATTTGAGCTGATATTCTCAGAACACCACACAGCACCGTCATCGGCTGACAGTCTGAGTCTCCACTGTTGCTTAGTTACCAATGATCGCGCGCGCGCACTCGACAATCGCCTACTGTGGACTTCGACCGAAAACAGGAAGAAAATACGGGTATGTGAGCTGGCTGAATAAACATCATTTTTATTCATATCTTTCACATTTACTGGAGTCAGATTCACCGTGTTCACTCACATGGCTGTGCACTTGTAATGACACATTAAGGTTGTTAAGAGGCTAAAAGCAGGTTTAAAACTTGCCCCGTTTAAGTCAACAGGGTGCAAATTTTAAAAAGAGGATAACACGGTGTAGGCAACACCGGTTTTTGTCGTTGTTATCTGTACTGACAGCACTCCAAATTTACAAAAAAAATGAGCTCAATGTTAAAATTGACCGGAGTTTTCCTATAACGTTTGAACAACGTTACCATGGGAGTGAACGGAGTTGTCAGAAAGCTTAATAAAGTTTGACTTTATCTGACTGTTTTGTTGACATTTGTTGACATCTAGTGGATGCATAACGCAAACCCAGTCAAACGTTTGACTGCAGTCTCTTATGCGCCTTATAATCCGGTGCGCCCTATATATGAAAAATGTTCTAAAATAGGTCATTCATTGAAGGTGCGCCTTATAATCCGGTGCGCCGTATAGTGCGGAAAATACGGTAGGTGCTTTGTCCCTTGAGGGACATATAAAAGTTTCTCAGTCATATCCTACACTATAAAAGTTATTTTTTTCGCAACCATTGAGTTTGACAGATCTTAGTTCTCAAATGTGCTTACTGATTATATAACAGAGAGGCCACTGGGTAAAAAAACAACAACAACAAAAAACACTCTAAACTCTATAATTGTTGGTTTAGAGTGAGAAGAATTGTGTCTGTTTCCTTCGTGCCAGTGGGGACCAAAATTCTAAAGAAAACAGAACGATGCAACTAGAAGAAATAGGATTAAGGGCAAAACTGCATGAAAATTAAGGTATAAGAGCAAAGAGCCTAAATTGAGCCACTCTGAAATATAATTATCTACACCAAAATTACAAATGCAAAACATGAAGCCTATTTGATGACCAGAGGCAAGATAAGTGGTATTTGAGAGTGTTATTTATGCATTTTAAATTCTCTGTTGCAAAGTCATGCCATGAGGTTGTTGCTTTGGCAATACTGTATGTGCTTTGCAAATAGAGAGCAGGAGTGGAAATAAAGAGTTTCTTTTTTTCTACAATAAATATAACTCCTGTGCCCTTGAAATAAAGGCAGATGTGTTTACTTGGATATCAAAACAATTTAGAGGCTGGTCCGGCTTGTTCTGACCCAGTGGAAAGTGACCAGCTGTGAAGACCAGCCGCACTCAGTCACTCAGTCAGAACCAAAAAGGAACAGAAAGATGACAATGAATTTTCCAGGAGACAGCTCTCACTGGCAACAAAATGTAGGTTAATACATATGTGTGTAAAAGTGTAAATGTTCAGGTGCATAAATGTGTAAGGAGGGTAGAGAGTAAGGCTGTATGATCTGGTAAACTAAAAACTAAAAACTAAAAGAAAAGAAAAAAAGCAAACAACAAATAAAACACAAAACAAAACAAATGCCAAAACAAAAACAAAAATCTGGTAAACTAAAAAAACGAAACTAAAAAACGAAAAGCAAAGCAAAGAAAAAAAACAACAACAAATAAATCAAAAGAAAAACATAAAAGAAAAACAAAAAACATAAAACAAAACAAACAAAAAAAGTTATACAAATTATAAACACAATAAATTATTAATGATAAATAAATAGTGATTAATTTCACAAATTAACTGCAACTGTGGGGGAAAGAAATGACCAGTCAGAGATGAACGAGAAGAGAACGTACGATCTTGAGGTGAGCCAGGAGCCTCATGACATCAGCCATGTCAGCCAGGATGAGAAGGCGAGTGACCGCAGACAGGAGGGCGCGGGCGGCACGGACCATGGTCCCACGCTTCACAGAGGAGCAGGGGTCATCCGCGAACTCTGAGGAGGCCACGTGCATCGTCTCACCTGCACATAGACACAAAACAACATATGTTTAATGTTATACCACAAAGCAAATCCCTTGTGCATATCTAGGAATTTTAACTCGGAACCAAATAAAGCTGCCTGGACATGTCAATGGTTTATTAATAGCTGTGCATCTGTTTACCAGTGAAATAAACTGCGAGCACAGCCAAGATTTCCAAGAGTGTTCATTAGAGAAACGGCACACTTCAGAAAATAAATAAATAAACTATGCAGAAACTTGCTGGAACACAATGTGCCATTATTGTGTCCAACTATATTGTCCATGAAATGCAGTGCCTTTCGAACTTTTAAAAAACATTTCAAAACTTTAAACACAATAGATGAGATCAATATGCCGAGAATAATAAAACCAAAATAAAGAAAGCCATTTTTAAGTTGTCATAACAGTTATGTAAGCAGCTGTTTAATACTCTTTCATTTTGATTGACAGTATTAGATGACCATGCACTTTCTGAACATTTATTTAGCACTCCATTTGTCAAAAGTAGCATTTTCATTTATTTATGTGTACACATATTTTGTTGTGCCTGAATGATTCAGACTACATAAGTACGGTACTGTGGCATGCTAGCTAAAGTCGAAATGAGCAATTTGTCTCAGATTCATTGACAGAATCTATTAATGACCCTACAGTAAGTGGACCCCCCACCTTCCATCCGAACAGGAGCCGCAGGTGGGACAGACTTGATTAATGAAAGCTTACAAAAAGCCCGGCTGAGACATTAGCAAATGTCATTGGATCTGAGAATGATATACAGATATGAAAGCTTGTGACTTCACAGAGTCTAGGGAAAGAGAGAACGGGAATATTTGTTTTTAACCCCGTACTGGCTCTGTGTGGGTGAACACTTGCATGTACACCATAAATAAGGCTGTACTTTAGCGTATGTGTGCATTCTGCTGTTCTTCTCGCACACTGAACTGAAACGACAGAATGCCAGCTATTCTTAACAGTGTCTTGCTGCTGAAATGTCAGCACTGTCCTCTGGCTCTGTGTATTTTTGTGACAGCTCTACCTTCATGGATTACCAGAGGAGGTTATTATATAATTTCCATAATAGCTGTTTTTTAACCTCTATGGCACAATTGAACCAAGTCAATAGGACAGACATATTGTTCTTTCATTTTCATCCAATCCGTTTGAAACAATCAATATTTTTGCAATATTGTCTTTTACCTCACTTTGTCAGAAACCATTTATTCTTTTTTTACAAACCAGGAACGTATCGTATCGAGGGCAGTGAATTCATCTATGCTGATTTAAAAAAAAACAAAAAAAAAACTGTGGTGAAAATCTAGTTTTGAATGTTGTTTTTTTAAGGTCTATGCGTTGTTTTTAATATGCTTTAAGACAAACCATGTCCAAATTCATGTGTCAACACCATTGCTGAGTTTTTTCTCCTTAAACCAGCGGTGAAAGAAAAAAGAAGCGGTTTGAAATCGCTGGTGTTTCTTATGTCACAAACTACATTGTAGCCAATCACGTCAAAGTGTGTGCAGGCTTTAGCATATCATTAAATGTGCAATAGGTGATTCTCTACAGGTTTGTTTTTTCTTATACTGGTTGAAAGTCTTCTCACATCCTGATAGCAATCACTATGTTAAGCGGTCTAAATGTATTTTTACATCTGTGGAAGGCGTATGACCATAAAATGTCTGTTAAATCATTTCATTCGGTCCCGAAAATATGATAGACGATCAATACTGAGTGTTTGCTGGACGAACAGATTAATTGACAGTAATATTTATTCAGCTACATAAAGATATTTTGATTAACTGATCCAAATATTTATAATTAATTATAATGAGTTATGATTAATTAATCATAATTCTCTTTGGAGCTAATTTGCTACAGCATTAAACCAAGCTTTTATAGTTGAATGCTTCCGAATTTCGGATGACGTCTTCTTGAGCCTATACCAGTAAAGGCTAGGTCTTAAAAACTATTAGGGCGAACTCGGTCAGATTCAATACTCCTCCAAGATACACATGGCTGTAATCTGGAAAGTGTGACAGTAAAACATTAAGATAGGACTAGGTCGTTTGCCGCCCCAGATAAATTTGGAATTGAATGAAATCATTTCTTTGAAGAATTTGAGGAATCATTTCTTTGAGGAACACTTGGGAGCATGGGGAATCAATTTGACTTTGTAGGAACCTCTAAATGAATACATAAAACAGAAATCGGATATAAATATGTATAATTTATAGTCCCTGCTAATACTTCCTGCAACCAATAGGTTAAGGTTTAGCTGGTTAGCATAATTTAGTTAGCTGCTGCTGATAGGTTCCATTGCATTTATGGCACAGGTCCAGAAATGAGAGGTTGCACACTTACAGGGAGGCCCTGAAAAAAGCTGCTATTGAGATGGTAACGGATTTATCCAGGTATTACAGACCTTGGTGCAGAGCATTTCGGTTAGCATTAGCTGGATAGCATATCGATCCCTGAGATGACCCTCAGGTCTCATTACTGAAACCTTGTTGAAAAACCACTGAAGTCTCTTTAATTTTTCAATGGATCTTCTGCATTGTCTTTTTATCCACTGTCTTGTTAAGTCTTATATAATTGATTAGTAGCTTAATTATCTTTTGGTTGAAAGTTTCACAAAGTCATTTTTCATTGTCGGTAAGTGAATAAATCAATAACTGTGGGATGGGACACAAGCGACAATTAGATCGAAAAAGAACGGCTTCTCGTTTCTTTTAAGTATTTTCTTTGTCCTTTGACCCCTGTTTCACACAGAGTAGGCTAACAGACGGTCAGCCTTGGGAGCGGTATGTCACTTGGACCATTATGCCCAACCTGTTTATTAACCTCATCCCAGCTAAAGGTCGGCTTGCTAATGGTCCACACGGAGTATTTTAACACACTTCATTCTGTCCCTGCAGCCAGGCTTGGCTCAGTCTCCATCTGTCAGTACAGCAGTCGATTCACTGCAGATCTGAGAACGTTTGTGCATGTTCACCACAAATGACAATTACAAACTCTGTGACTCTGGTCTTGTGGAAAAATATACACTACCATCAAAAAGTGTAGGGTTGGTAAGATTTTTTTATATTTTTGAAAGAACTTTTTTATGCTCACCAAGGATAATTTATTTATGAATTAAAAAAAAAATAATAATGTATTCCTGTGATGGCAAAGCTGAATTTTTAGCATCATTACTCCAGTCTTCAGTGTCACATGATCCTTCAGAAATCGTATCTAAAAATATCTTATTGTTATATATTTCATATTGAAAACAGTTGTGCTCTTGTGTTGAACAGTATTCATTTGAATACATATTTTGCCAAGCTGTATTTTATTCTTTGTTTTACTCACGGATTAGTTTATGTTTAAAGTCCTGAACATAGACAAATAATCACCCCAAAATCCATTAATAGTATATTAGCAAGACATTTAAACTAAACAAATTAATAATTCATTATCTCATCATACAGTCCTTAAAACAAACCAGAAAAAAGAGAAAACAGATGATAGATAATATATTTCAGCTTTTGGAATTTAAAATTGGCTTTTTTTCTTTTCTCCACAACCTCATAATTGCTCTTCGACTGTGTTTATGGGATGATGAATGGTCTGTGAAACACCATCAATAACTGTTTGCCATTTTCATAGAGGTAATTTGGCTGAGCAAACACTAACTTCAGTCCAGAACAATGAGTATGCAAGGTTTGGAAAGGGACTCAGTGTGTATGGGAACAATCATAAAAGAAAAAAGGACGTAGAGAAAACTTAGTAAGAGACAGTGTGTGTGTGTAATGTGCTGCCAGATAAGGGCTGTAAATAATAGGCAGAACTTATAGGTGACGGAGGAGAAAAAAGCTATACCTTAGCTGTCTGCAAACTGCCACACATAGGCAAAAAAAAAAAAACACTAAAGACCACAGCAAATTACCACATTAATGACTTTAATGGTGAGATAATATGACAGATAATGAGTATGAATGGTTGCCACATGACCCTAAAAGTCGTTTCTACTCTCTCAGGAAACCAGATTGACTAATGGACAGGCAACGAGTCAAGAGAGAGCATTTTAGCCACTATGCCACACCATCTTCAGTTATTAAACCTTTAGAGCTGGCTGCTTGGTGGGATTCTGGAACAAATAAGAAGCTAAAACAAGCAATGTTCTCAGAACTTTGGCTTACATTCTGGCAAGTTTCATTGAAAGTTATAGACCTTATTCCGAGTTTTCAATGGCCTATGCTGTAAAAAAAAAAAAAAAAAACCCTTTATAAGCTCCTAGATCAGAATTTTCCACAGCTATTGTCGGGAGTGTTTTGTTTACTGAAATTTCTTGTAAAGATATGTTTTGCAGTGTTTCGTCAGCAGAACAATCCAAAAACACATTAAATAACAGCACGACCCTCTGAAGAGATGTATGTCTATCCCTCACAGCCTCGTTTTCATTCCCGCTAAAATTAAAGATGGTGCTGCAGAGAATAATGATACATTTTATATAGTTGCTTGGTGACAAATATGATGTAGGGCAACAACTCACTGCGTAATGGAGCCTATAGAATGTAGTTAGAATACTCCTAAAATTCAAGATATCAGGGCAAAAATGCCCCTGCATGAGTTTTTGGCTCATATTTATATCATGATATACAATATCCCACGAGTGCTGTTTTTGTCCTGATAGCATGAGTGCAAATGTGTTATTGATTTAATACAACCGTTCAATAAAAAATAAGTTAATATTGTGTTATATTTTATACACAGTATTGTCTGCTTTTGCTCAATTTTGCCAACAAAAATATTACCTGTAGAGCCAGAGCAGAATTGTTGTGCGTCTCCGAGCAACACGCAGCTGTGCTTCGTTTCTAAATGAATCCGCGTTTTGAGCGAATCAATCGGGTGAACCAATGATTCAATGGCCAAATTCATAAAGTAAGCCATTTATTTAATTCCTGAATGAATCAGCCGTTTAAAGGGGTCATGACATGTTTTTTTGTTTGTTTTATTATGTTACCTTAGGTGCAATTATAGTATTACTATAGTTTTTTTAACAAAAAACTTTAAAAGTTTTTAAAAAATGTATGACCTTTTCCCACCACGTTTCTCATCCTCTGATTCAAACAGTCTGTTTTGGGGGTGTTTCCCCTTTAAGAGTTCAGTGTTAACGCCCACTGTTATGATTGGCTAACGTCAGTGCTTATGCATAAATTAGGGTCTACCACGGACAAAATGCACGCACAGGCCATATTTGAAGATGCATCTTTTAAATCTGTTGAAGTAAAAGGCTGTGAATTAGTCCAGGGTGTGGCGACATCAACAATTGAAAGATTTGATGACTGCTCTGTTTGTGTTTCTATAAAGTTAGAAAATACAATGTAAAGTTGTATTCTATCAATTGTAATTGCAGTACTACAAAAATATGGACTATAAATACTTCATTTTTTAGGCAATAAGCTTTTAAGATTCTTATGAATAGAATTATGATGACAAGTTATGATTATATAAATAATACCTTTGCTACGGTACTTAGTTAGGTCTTATAGTTTGAAACGACAGCTGTGTGCCCACAGATGTCTGAGTGGGTCAGTCAGTTTGACATCCTACATCTTTTATTACGTGGGCCTGAACATGACGGACAATATGCAAGTAAACTAAGTAGAAAACACTGTGATTATTCACAATGAATGAAACTGCAATTAACGTTTTAAAAAGTAGTTTTAAGATTCTACATTACTTACAGTTTGCGGCGTCGTTGTTAGGCCCAGAATAGTCAGCACAGCCTGATCTTTAAGAAAAGGTTTTCTGGCAAAGCCAGCATCATACTGTGATTTATTCTCAAAACAGTCATCTTTGAAATGCAGAGAACACACACTTAAATTAACACTGTCGTGACTGGGACGTCCGCAAATATTAAAATGCATAAATTTTTCTTTTTGACAAACATGTTGTTTGTCCACAGCAGGAACAGCACATCTGCGTGGCATCGCAAACTTCTTGTAAACAGACCCACTCGCTGCACGTCGACTGAACACCTGTGCGCGTGACAACGATGCGATGATGCGAAATGAGGCGTAGTTGTCTTGCGCTGGAGGCGGTCATATGCAAACGAATGGTACGTCACTTCGTACCGTGACGTCACTTCATACCATGGATGAACAACGAGCTGTATTTAGAGCTTGATTAAATAAATTGTTCGTTTATAATGGGGAGGACGTCTTAAGCTATGAAACTTGCAGAAGTTTTAATGGTACAAAGACCTATTATATACCAAAAGACCAAGGCAAATTTGGACTTTAAATTATCGTTTGGGGGTAACTTCTCAGCCAAATTTGACGTGATTAATTTGCAATTAATTAGATTAATCACCACATCATCGTGTAATTAATTAGAATACAAATTTTAATCGCTTGACAGCCCTAAAAATAGCATTTTCATAACGTAATGGGAACATAAGCAAAATATTGTAAGAGCATATCATATTTTTTAGTTCGATTTTGTTTGGGACAGTTCGTTCATATGATAACAGGCTGCTCACCTTGCTTGCGGACGTCCTCTACAGCTGCGATAAGCTCCTCCTTTAGGTCCTGGCTGTCCTTAGCAATCTGCTCGCCCTTTTCTAAAAAGTTCTGGGTCGCCTGCTCCACGGACACAGCCAACACATGCGCCTTCTTAGAGCGGCCCTTTTTCTTACTGGATGGGCCTTTGTTACTGGTGTTGACCAGGGTGGTCACCTGTGGACGAGAAGAGTCAAAGATGAAGATGCATATAAAGATTGTAGTGTAAAAAGACTCCTTTGACTCACATTTCGACTGAACTGCATAAAGTAGGTCTAGCAACATAACCCATATGGCACATTTAAAGTAAAACGCTATGTACACAAGGATGATTGAGCATAAGTTTGTTTATTTCTAAACCAATGGGTCAAAAAAACTGCTGGGTTTGTGTGCTTTCAGAATTATGTACAAGTAAGGGGACGCTTGCAGTCGCAACAGTCAAAGATATACATCTAGCATAGACCAACAATTAAAAAGACGCAGTCAAGTGCAAGGACGTGCCCAGTGTAAACAGAACCCAAGTGTCCCCTTCAAACATAAGTTAATGTCACCATTAGAAGTCAAATGTCAAATCGAAACCTTGAATAGTAATAATGCAGGCATTTCAATATTTTTTTTAGTTTAGTTAAATAACTGTGTGTCAAGACCTGAGTTTATTTCCAATTATATATATAATACATTTTTTCAATAAATCTTTGTTTGTGTATGTGTGTGTGTGTGTGTGTGTGTGTGTGTGTGTGTGTTTTAAAAATATATATGTTAAGAAGCAAAAAAAAGGTTTTGTTACCTTAAACAAAAGTTTGGTGTGAATTATTTATTTCTATATTTACATCTAGTAATCTATTTTAGCTTTGGAAACTATGATAGTGATTGTTCCATGATTCTTTGATTAACACAATTGAAAAGAACAGCATTCAGGGTATTTATATAAATTCAGAAATCTATTACCATCAAATACCATCATAGTACAACGTTGACAAGTTGTTGTTTTTTGTTTACCTTTTACATCAATGTTGTTGAATAAACCATTTAACAACACTAATGTAAAAGGTAAAAATAAATAAATAAGAGAAGTACCAAAATGTCTCAGGTCTGAATTGTGAAAAGAGCTTGATTTATTGATTTAACAACTGCATCGCAATCAAAATCCTCAAATGTCCCATATTAAGCAGACGTATGAATTTGGACAGGGTAAAAAAAACAAAAGTGATTTGCTTTGACAAAAGAGATTATTTGCATTGCAGACATTTCTGGCAATTTGCCATATTTGTCTACACATTTTATGTGATGTATAGTGACTCATTCCATAGTCAGGCATTAAGCTCTCAAAGGGCCTATAAAACAGTGCTGTTTTTCACTTTCTGCTGCAGGTCTCTGCTGGGACCGTTCTCCCAGGGTAATGTATTTTCAAGGACACCCATGATAAGCAATTGCCATAGTACAACAAAGATCTAACTTAAGTTCCCTTTAAGTCAGTCACATTTGACGTTATGTTGGACTGATGTCATGGGATCTCACCTGGGAGCCCAATCACCTCAAGGGGTAACAAAATGAGCCAATGGACATTGGCCAGTGAGATTTGCAGGCCAAGTCACACCTGCAAACTCAGCCTATAGCCTACAGCTGATAAAAACTTAAGACCCCCTCTGTCTGACATTTAATCGCAGTTATTCTCAAAGGCGATGCACAGAATAACACTGGATTACATTAAGAGAGGTTTAATCAAAACAAAGCATAGTTGACTTTTAAAGGAGAACATTGCAAGTGATCTTAAGTAAATCCAGCTTAGACTGGGTTAATGATAATGAAAAAAACATGAAATTTGGACAAAAGATTTAAATGACTTTGCAAGGCAAAGCTTATGTAAGGAAAATCAGTTAATATTGCCAGCAAATGTTGCATTAAGCTTCATTACAGGAATTGGAGAAATGGTATTCAATCTAACACTCTCCACTAAACAGAGTTCAGAAACTACAGAAGACATACATTAGAGATAATTGTACAGTCAAAAAACAAACCCCGGCAAGGTTAAGGCATGAAGAAAAGATGAAAGATGCAGGTATGAAACTATGACAGCTCTGCTGGGAATCGGTTGCCTCAGACTACAAAAATATATTCAACTAAAACTACACTGTAAAAAGAAAAGGTGCCTGGAGGAACCTTTTGGGGTTCTTCACTTTGCCACACTGGCAGAACCGTATGTAGATCCTCTTGGAACCCTTTAAAAAGGGGCAGCTCTCTGAGGAACCACACAGGTTTCCTGAGGAACTCTTATATTAGGCACTGTGTGGAACCGTTTTGGGTGCCTCCAGGAACCAATTTTAATTTATTTATTATTATGTCATGTTGTTACTATGGTTACCATTAACTTCTATTATAATAAACAAATTGAACCAAATAAGAATTGTTTATTACATATGTTAGATCCATTTTAATACATACACTTCCATGCACTTGGGAAAAGAAGCTAATAATAGATTAATATCAATGAATAGAATACACAAACAAATAGTATAATACATAAGCAACATGAAAAATCAACCATGTATATACAATAGGATATACAAGAAAAGACATCTCAACAAAATGCATGGAAACATATGTTCCATGTAATAAATCAATGTAAAAAAAAAAAAAAGTGCATCTTCATTTAAGTTAAGTTGTGTTAAGCTTGTTAAGTCTGATGTCACTGTTTCCAAATCCAAAAGCTCTATCAGATGCCATAAACAAACAACAAACGGTGCTAATATACACTCATTAGCCGCGTTTCCACTGTCGGGCCAGTGCTAGGCAAGGGCTTTAAAATGTCAAAATTGCACATTAGTCACACAAAAATAAATGACCGTTAGATCTATTTCAAAAAAGAAAGAGGACACACTTACATTATTCAGTCGAGGCTGTTTCTGTTTATTTGGTAGTTACATATATCACATTTAGAAAGAATGATAATTTCTACATGTTATATGCCACCAAAAATACGACCTGAGGAGCGTAAGCACAGTCTCGACTCCCAGTAGCTACAGATATATTTTCAGTCAGAGAAACAGGAAGCTCCCGAAAAAAAAGTATATAGTCCGGTATAAAGAGACTACTATTGTAGTATATGTAGGCTACTGACAGATAAAATAAAAACATGATTGTGATAGCCTTTATGATTGGTCTGACTTCTTCAAGCGTTCACCATGTTTTTTTACTATGCGTATCTTCAAGCGTTTACTATGTTTATGGTAATGGTTAGCGCGCATAGTCTTTTGCATCGCGTATAAATATTTCTACCTTATACGGTGATCAGAATCCACATCGGATCACAAACAGAAGGCATTAAAACATGAAAGTGAGTTAAATTATTTTAAAAGTCTTTAATGCTGACAGAATCATCCGGCGCTCCTGTCTCTCGACTCAGGTAATCCCCGCCTCTGTTCGTAACCACTCCTCTAGCCCGAGCTGGCCTGCTTTGGCCCAAGGTATTCGACGGGCCAGAAATCCTGGCCGTTGGCCCCGAGTAAGCCCCGATCAAGCCCCGGAAGTGACAGTGGAAACGCGACTGGCCCTGGCACGCACTAGCACGGCCCGGCCCTGGCCCGGCAGTGGAAACGCGGCTATTGTGCTGTAAAATTACTGAAAATGTTGATCCTAACTTTTATCTCTATACCGAAATCTCAGATGGTTAGTTATTCAGCTATTTTGAATAAAAAAATATTGAAGCCTGGGATGCCGTGAGACTGGAGACTAATGAACACTATGGCTTTTGAAAAGCTTAAATGTGTGACTTGAATCAACAGGACTAATAAATGGTTGTTGAGTTTTCTTACTAGAAACAAGATAGATAGTTAAGGTGCATGAAAATTATCTGTTGTTCATTGAATTTTCACTGGTGAATTCCAGTCATTTCAATAAGAATCCACACAATCAGCAATTTTGTGTGTGGTCAAAAATGTCACTATGGGACCAAGTTGGTGAGTGGAATTCACTGGATTTGACCCACAGAAAGCTGCTTGAAAGTGACTCCTGTGTGAGCTGTGCTTCATACATTACGTCGCTACACTGCTGACAATGGTCAATGGACTTTTTTGCCAGTGTAATTTCAAGAATTTCAAGAATTTAAAGTGATAGTTGTGAACTTAAAATAATTTCCTTAGCCTTGTGACATTCCTAACCTGTTTGACTTTCTGTCTGTGGAACCCATAGACAGTAGAAAAAAGATGAACGACGCCCCTTCGCTCTCTTCCACTGGTCAGAAGTGAAGCCGCCAGTATCCCAATATGGCGCTGACATCTTGGAACTTGAGTCTGCGCAGAAGCGATTTCAGGACCAGACATGCACAGTAGTGAGCAGGAAGTAAAACCGCGAAATCAAGGCCCCGCCCATCGCAAGAACACGCACTTTTTTTAAATTAATTAGATATTAAATTTAAAGCTCCAATCTCCTCAGTCCTCCGAAGATCCCGAAAAAAAGTCTGTTGGTGTTACAGTGACTACTTCGCTCAGAGAACCAGTCAATCACAGCTGTCAATCATGACGTCACCACCACTGCATTAAATAAATAATTTAAATAACTAGTGCTGGGCAACGATAAAAAAATTTAATCGCGATTAATCGCATGATTTTCTTGCGATTAATCGCGATTAATCGCATTGTTACGCGCAAAATTGAATAATGAATTCTAAAGTACTGTATGGCGCACTTTTGATTTAAATGTACTGCTACAAAAGTGCAATAACATGTGGTTTGCAAAAACTTGCAACTTGCAGGTTTGCATAAACAAATAAGGTGCTTTTATACCAGCATTCCCTTTACACCATACGTTCTCAAAGTGCGGCCCGCGGGCCAATGGCGGCCCGCCGAAACATTTCTGGCGGCCCGCGATAACATCTGTAAAACTGTTAAAACTATTGCTTTGAAAAAATTAATATCTCCGTTTAGTGGTGTTTAGCGGCATCCATAGGCATAAATGGTCTCATGTGCCGTTGAATAACATGGGGAGGTGGGGTTTATGACCTATACTAGGACCGGCTACCGGGGCGATCGAGACGTTTTGGCTTCACTTTTCAGGGCTTGTGCTGCACGCTTGGTGGAACCCAAAAGCAGATCTCGGGCATAATGCAACCCCAGTCAGTTCCCAATATTTATACGGTTAAAAGATGGCTGTGTCTCTCATATGACCTTGTTATTTGTACACTCTGTGACTATACAAATCACAACATGTAAATAGGAAAATGTTTGCGTTATTTTGTCACTTATTGGGATTAGTATGCTAGCTGGAGCCATTTACATCCAGTCTTTGTGCTAAGCTAGGCTAGCGGTGGGTGCGTCAGATAGTTACAGCACGCACGGAGATGAAAAAGGTATGTATGGACTTATCTAACTCTGGGGGATACGGTCCCAAAAAGTCGGTGTGTTCCTTTAAAGGATCCCATAAGTTCCAGCAAGAACCGCAAAGATTGTCAGTGCTCCACCAGTAAACCTACTGGAGAAAGAGCTTTGAGGCACCTTTAGTTTTTACAGTGTACAGCTAAAAAAACAACCTAAATATTAGTCACAAACCAAATTGTATGACAGAAGTCATTTAGACCACTTTTATGATGCTTCTAATGGTATTTTGTATCCCTTTAGAAAATCTTGACAGCCTTATGCATCATTCATGTGCATCATATTGAAAAGAGAAGTCATAATATTCTTTGAAAATTCACCAAAAAAGTCATAGGCCTACATGTACGGAGCTGATGTATATGAGGGTAACATGGTTGTTATTATTGGGTTAACCCCTTTAATATACTACATCCAATTCAGAACATACTTAAAATATTCTGTTTCACTGTGGGTGAGTTCAGTGCTCCTGAAGGGAATTCCCTGACACTACTATCACTCATCACCACACAATCAATCCCAACTGAGGCTTACCTTCTCTTGGATAACACTGTCAGTGCCAATTGCAGCATCAGCAAGACAAATGAAGCACTAACATTCATAAATAAACCCCAGTTCTGGAATTCTCTGTTCTATAATAATGTGGGAACAATAAAACTGTGGGGAAGTTTTCAATAGTATTATGACAACAAAAGTGTAAATAAACGGTAGCAATAGAAAGACAGTCACGAATGGATCCAAACACATCCTCCTCCCTTGTTCTGTGTAACACACAGAGATGAAGTCTATCCTCCTGTGCACAGAGCATTGATTTATCCATAGAGCTAGAGGCTAACCTTCCAGATGCTTGCTGAGCTGGCTTTCATCATTATCATGATCTGATTAGCCCTTACCATGAAATCCGATCACTTGTATGATGTAAGTAACATTATAGAGGGCTTTTTACACTTGAAATAGTTAATCCTGGGTCATTCTAAACCCAGGGTAAACATAATCATGTTTTAAATTGCTCATTATTTATAGGGATAACAATAAATCCTGGGTATTTATTAACGTTTCACACACATTCCTAAACCTTGGGTTAACATCATTATTTAATCATTTGCATATAGGGGTGCCAGTGTCATTGATTAGGCAAACACAGCATGTAACCTGTTTTTAAAAAAAATTGGGTGGAGGAATGTGGTTGGGAACCACTGCTCTAGAGAGGACGCAGTGCGAGTTCTCATTAGAAAGTTATGCATGTAACGTCTCGGTTACGGATGTAACCCTCGTTCCCTGAGTAGGGAACGGAGACGTTCCGTCGGATGACGACGAATGGGGTTTCGCCTAGAAAGCCAATCGACTTCGAGTACTTCAAAACGAGCCAATGGCAAAGAAATGCCATGGGTCTGCGGAATTTGCATAGCGTAGCACCGCCCCACCTCGTGGGTATAAAAGGAGCGCGCTGACAGCAAACCGGCATGTTTTCTTCGCTGAGGAGCCAAGACTGAGGTCAGGCGATCCTCGCGGTACAGCGGAAGTGGCAGACAGACGGAACGTCTCCGTTCCCTACTCAGGGAACGAGGGTTACATCCGTAACCGAGACGTTCCCTTTCGTTGTCACTCCGAGTTCCGTCGGATGACGACGAATGGGGATACCAGTCTAATCACGCCACCTTCCCAGCTGTCTTCCAGTGCCCTGCGTAAATCTGAGATCCCTGTCGTGAGACTAACACGGACGAAGGACTCCTATTTAACACAGGAATACCAAGGTACACTGGGGAGCATATCCCAGGTCTTAGGGAAGTATGCAATTACTGCCAACCCAGAGGGGGGGGACTTAGAAATACACATATGACCCGAGGGATGCATATGGGGGATCACTGGGGTGTCCAGCCGCAGGTGGAATATTTCAACCCCAGGGGTGGCAAGGTGGCTTGCCGAGGGAAAGACACATGCTCAGAGAGGCTTACAGTGGGAATACACATGTGGGGGTAGCTCAGGGAGGTACCATGCACACGGGAGGCACCTAGCCGACGCGCAGGCAAGAGACACTGGCGCCGACGTCAGGAGTGCTGGAGGAACTCAGGGCTTTCGGAGAAGCTCACCTGAGGAGAATATCGCACGTATCCAGTCCGTAGAGTGGAATGGCGAGCAAGCGAAGACACCTGAGCGGGTCCGGTACTAGCTGGTTGAAGCGAGTACATGAGAGGACACAGGCTCCACTCGGAGATTGTAGAATCTGGCGAATGTGTTAGGTGTCGCCCAGCCTGCAGCTCTGCAGATGTCTGTTAGCGAGGCGCCATGCGCTAGAGCCCAAGAGGATGCCACACTCCGGGTGGAGTGGGCAGTCACACCAAGGGGGCACGGTCGACCTTGCTGCTGGTATGCCAAAGCAATGGCGTCCACT
This sequence comes from Rhinichthys osculus, assembly GCA_029959095.1. Classification (NCBI taxonomy): domain Eukaryota; kingdom Metazoa; phylum Chordata; class Actinopteri; order Cypriniformes; family Leuciscidae; genus Rhinichthys; species Rhinichthys osculus. The sequence goes on from JARWKJ010000005.1 coordinate 40,498,572, forward strand.
ATCCAGTGAGACAACCTTTGCTTGGAGAGAGCCTTTCCCTTCAGCTTCCCACCATAACAGACAAAGAGCTGGTCTGAGGTCCTGAAACACTGCGTTCTGTCTACATAGATGCGAAGAGCACGTACTGGACAGAGCAGTGCCAAGGCTGGGTCTGCCTCCTCCGGGGGCAGCGCTTGCAGGTTCACCACCTGGTCCCGGAAGGGAGTGGTAGGAACCTTGGGCACATATCCAGGCCGGGGTCTCAGGATCACGTGAGAGTACGCCGGCCCGAATTCCAGGCACGCTTCTTCAACGGAGAATGCGTGCAGGTCCCCTACCCTCTTGATGGAGGCCAATGCAGTCAGAAGCGCCGTCTTCATTGATAGGAAGTTAAGCTCGACTGACTGTAAAGGCTCAAAGGGAGCACTACGCAGGGCAGTTAAGACCACTGCGAGGTCCCAAGAGGGTACGAGAGGAGGGCGAGGAGGATTCAGTCTCCTCGCTCCTCTCAGGAACCTGACGATCAGGTCATGCTTCCCCACCGACTTACCTTCTATAAGATCATGCTGTGCGGCAATAGCGGCGACATAGACCTTGAGGGTGGAGGGAGACAGCCTTCGCTCCAACCCCTCTTGAAGGAAGGAAAGCACGACGTTGATCGAACATCTCCGGGGGTCTTCTCGGTGAGAAGAGCACCAGTTGACGAAGAGGTTCCACTTCAACGCGTAGAGGTGTCTCGTGGACGACGCTCTAGCGGAAGTGATGGTAGCCGCCACCGCTGGTGGCAGGGTACTCAAACCTGCCTCGTCCCGTCCAGGAGCCACACGTGGAGGTTCCAAAGATCGGGACGAGGGTGCCATAGGGTGCCCCGTCCCTGAGAAAGTAGGTCCTTCCTCAGAGGTATGGGCCAAGGAGGTGCTGTCGCGAGGAGTACAAGTTCGGAGAACCAGGTCCGGGTGGGCCAGTACGGCGCGACCAGAGTGACCTGCTCCTCGTCCTCCCTGACCTTGCGCAGGAGTTGCGCAAGAAGGCTCACTGGGGGAAACGCATATTTGCGGCCCCGCGGCCAGCTGTGCGCCAGAGCATCCGTGCCGAGCGTGCCCTCGGTCAGGGAATAATACTGGGCGCAATGGGTCGAGTCGTGAGAGGCAAACAGATCTATCTGTGCGTCCCCGAACTGGTCCCAAATCAGCTGAACCGTCTGGGGATGGAGTCGCCAATCTCCGGGGAGGGGCTGAAGCCGCGACAGCTCGTCGGCTGCGCAGTTCAGGGCTCCAGGGATGAAAATGGCTCGAAGCGACCTCAGATGCTTCTGACTCCATAAGAGGAGGTGGCGGGCGAGTTGCGACATACGGCGGGAGCGCAGACCACCTTGACGGTTGATGTACGCTACAGTCGCGGTATTGTCTGATCGGACTAGTACATGCTGGCCCGAGAGCACGGCTCGGAAGCGGCGCAGGGCGAGCTGTACAGCCAGCAACTCGAGGCAATTGATGTGCCAAAAGCGGTGGGGTCCTGTCCAGGAGCCCGCGGCAGCACGTCCATTGCACATGGCACCCCAGCCCGTGGCAGAGGCATCTGTTGATACAACAACATGCCGGGAAGCTCGTTCCAGAGGCACTCCTGCCCGTAGAAAGCTGAGGTTCCCCCACGGGGTGAAGGTCTGACGGCAGGTCGGAGTAACTGGTACTCGGAGCGTGCCGTGTTGCCATGCCCACCTCGGGACTCGGTCGCGAAGCCAAAGCTGAAGCGGTCTCATATGAAGCAATCCGAGCGGCGTTGCCGCGGCTGCAGATGCCATATGCCCCAGGAGCCTCTGAAAAAGTTTCAGTGGAACCGCACTCTTGCCCTCGAACTGTCTCAGGCAAGTCAGCAGTGACTGCGCGCGCTCGCTCGTAAGCTGCGCGGACATGGCGACCGAGTCGATCTCCATACCGAGAAAAGAGATCCTCTGCACGGGGCAAAGTTTGCTCTTCTCCCAGTTGACCCGAAGGCCCAAACGGGCTACATGGCGGAGTACCAAATCCCTGTGTTCGCAAAGCTGATCTCGAGAGTGAGCTAGAATCAGCCAGTCGTCGAGATAGTTCAGAATGCGAACCCCGTGTTCCCGGAGGGGAACAAGGGCTGCCTCGACGACCTTCGTAAAGACGCGAGGGGACAGGGCTAGCCCGAATGGGAGAACTGCGTACTGATATGCCTGCCCCTCGAAAGCAAACCGTAGGAACGGTCTGTGTCGAGGGAGAATGGAGACATGAAAGTAGGCGTCCTTCAGGTCGATCGCTGCAAACCAATCCTGGTGCCGCACACATTCGAAAACGCGTTTGGCGGTGAGCATCTTGAACGGCAGCCTGTGAAGGGAGCGGTTCAATACGCGCAGGTCCAGGATTGGCCGTAACCCACCGGTTTTCTTCGGGACAATGAAGTAAGGGCTGTAAAACCCGGACCTCATTTCGGCTGGAGGGACAGTCTCGATCGCACCCTTCGCCAGCAGGGTAGCAACCTCCGCTCTCATGATAGGGGCATTGCCACCGACCATAGTGGAGCGGACTCCCCTGAAGCGGGGAGGAGACCGCGCGAACTGAATCGCGTAGCCGAGCCTGATCGTTCGTGCGACCCAGCGGGACAGGTTGGGAAGCTCTAACCAAGCTCCCAAGGACTGAACCAGCGGGGTCATGCGAACCACAGACTTCCCGTCGGTGGGGCAGCGAGGCGGTATGACTGACCCAGACGTGGACGGCATAGCGGCCCGGTGTGGGGGTACAGTCATAGACCGCGTCCTGACAGAGCAGACCAGGGAAGGACGAACGTTCCACGGGGGTCTGCTCTGCCAGGGGTCTGGCGACAGAGGGGGATGAGAGTGGTACGGTCCGGGGACGGCGCGCACTGTCATCCGACTCTGGGACAGAGGAGGACGAGGGGTGCACGGCCCGGGGGCGGCGCACCGTGTCGTCCGAGAACTCTGTGTGCTCAGGGATGAATGTGTTGTTTCTTTCTTTAACCACATTAGGGTGCTGCCCACCCGTGGGTGAGCAGCGGGGAGTGGAGAACAAAAGATTCTCCCCCGGCCCTCCACCGGGGGAAGGAGTGGTCCTGCTACCAGCTCCTGAGAAACACACATCATCCCTGAGCAGCCCGTCTCAGGAGCGCCGCTTGGCCCGGCGTTTAGCGGGGGGCGGGGCTGGAGAGGGCTGGGGCGCCTTCCTGCGACTTCCTCCGCGACCGGGCCCGGGTGGAGGCTGCTGCTTGGGCCGGGCGGGAGGGGCGGGAGTCGCAGGAGGGCGCCCTCGGCGGCGAACAGACTGAGTATTCTGCCCGGTCGGCTGGGTGGAGGCAGCAGCGGGCCGTCGGGGCAGAATGTGCTTAATAGCCTCAGTCTGTTTCTGGGCAGTCGAGAACTGTTGGGCAAAATCCTCGACTGCACCGCCGAAAAGGCCATCTTGCGATATGGGGGTGTCGAGCAGCCGGGACCGCTCGGCATCCTTCATATCGGCAAGATTAAGCCAAAGATGTCTCTCCTGGACCACGGCTGTGGACATCACCAAACCCAGGGAGCGCGCGGTCACCTTCGTTGCTCGGAGAGCAAGGTCGGTGGCGGCGCGCAGCTCATTGAAGAGCCCTGGGTCCGTCCTACCCTCGTGCATGTCCCTGAGCATCTGGGCCTGGTAGACCTGCAGAATGGCCATGGCATGCAAAGAGGTCGCCGCCTGTCCCGCAGCTCTGTAGGACTTCGCCACTAACGTAGACGAGTACCTACAGGCTTTGGATGGGTGCTTTGGCTCACCACGAGACGAAGCGCTCTGAGGACACAATTGCATCGCAACAGAGCGCTCGACCGGGGGAAGCCCAGTGTACCCACGGGCAGCGGCCTCATCGAGGGGAGGAAAGGCGGATGAGATCATCGAGCGGTCACGGGAAGACATGGGAGTCTTCCAGGACTTCGAGATCTCATCATGCACGTCCGGGAAGAAAGGTATCGGAGCCTGACGCGGACGGGGGTCCGCAGCCTGACCCAGATACCAGTCATCCAGCCGCGAGCGCTCGGGGCAGGGCGGAGGGTTCCACTCTAACCCGATGCTCGCGGCGGCTCGAGACAGCATGGCCGTCATCTCTGGATCTGACTCTGGCACAACTGTAGTCACGCCCGAAGGCGGCAGCCGTGATGAGTCTTCACTTCCAGAAGACTCCGACCCACCTTGTGATGCTGCAATAGACATGGCATCTTCCTCTGGAGCGCCAAAGGAAACCCGCGGGACACCCGAAGATGATCTCGCCGGAATCCCCTGAGCACTCACGGGTTGCAGCATTGGAGAGGGTGCGGCTGGACACGGACTGATAGTCGGCGCTTGGGACCAGACCGTCACCCTCAGATCACCCTGGCCACCAGCCGAAGTACTAGCTCTATTTCTAGAGTCAGTAGATCGGGGTGTGGATGAGGGGACCCTCACTCTTGCGAGATCACCGAGTCTTGATCGTAATACTGCGATGGTCATGTCCCCACAGAGAGGACATGAGTCATCCACGAGTGCTGCTCTAGCGTGATCCATGCCCAAACACACTATGCACCACTCGTGCCCATCAGAGTCGTCAACCAGCCTACCGCAACCAGAAGTGCACGGGCGAGGCATCTTTAAAAAGACGTGCCGCGTGCAAGCTCTTTTGTGAGAATAGAAACCTGATTGTGTTGAAGCGCTCGGGGAGAAACACACTCGCCGTCAAACCACAGACAGATAAGCAGGAAGTGCGTCCTCGCCGAAGATCGCCGTCACACCAACACCAGAGAATCTTGCTCGTTGAAGAACTGACGAATTCAGGAATGGCTTGTGGAACGAAGGATCACCTTGGCTCCGAAGCGAAAACATGCCGGTTTGCTGTCAGCGTGCTCCTTTTATACCCACGAGGTGGGGCGGTGCTACGCTATGCAAATTCCGCAGACCCATGGCATTTCTTTGCCATTGGCTCGTTTTGAAGTACTCGAAGTCGATTGGCTTTCTAGGCGAAACCCCATTCGTCGTCATCCGACGGAACTCGGAGTGACAACGAAAGGGAACCATGGTTCCCTGAGAAGGGGAACGAGACACATGGTGTTAAGCATAATGTGAAAAGCCCTTACTGTACGTATATTTAAACTGTCTAAGGCTGTTAACTGTTTCATCTGAACCAGCTGGGTCAACATGAAAGGATATAGAGTGAAAATGACATAAAAACTGCTTTGCCGGCTTGTATCTTCTAACAGAAGATAATTACTTTTTTTCTTCATTTATTTTTGCTTGATTTGACTTCATTAAATCTGACATCAAAACGATTCTCTCATCACAGGATAAAAAATGTTTTAACGATTGAGGTCAAATAAAAAAGTTGTCATGAGCTGCCTGCAAGGAATGAAATTATTATCATTAATGAGAAGGTTTCCTTTTTTTATTTTTATTTTTTTATTTTTTATTTTTATTACCGAATCTTAAAACAATATATGTAGGCCCTAAGAGTCAGAAAGACAGATTCGCATATTGATCCAAAAGTTACCACAACTCCACAACTCATGAAAAGTCATCCAAGTCCACCTGACATCTCTGGTCTAATTGGAGACACACTCCATGGCTGGGTTTCCATGGAGACGCCCACAGCCCTGTCAAAGCCGTCAACAAAAGGTCCAGGTGAAAATAAAAGTTGCACTGCCACATTGTATTGCATGGCTGATGTGGCAAAAGTCAACAAAACTATGAAATAAAACAACTGAGAGTGTGGGAATTATACAGTGACCAAACAAACAAACCAAAACTAAAACACCTAAAAAAAATTAAGAAGCTTCTTGTGAAAAGTTTTGACCGAAAAGTGTACTTGTATAAAATGCAAAGACTGCAAAGTGTACTTGTATAAAATGCAAATAAATGTTTAACTGTGTCTTATGTCTATATATATATATATATATATATGTATATATATATATATATATATATATATATATGTATATATATATATATATATATATATATATATATATATATATATATATATATATATATGCATCACTTTCCACAAAATATTAAGCAGCACAAATCAGCATATTAGAATAATTTCTGAAGGAGCATGTGATACTGAAGACTTTAGTTTATACTACAGGAATAATTTTAACATTTTAAAATCTAATAATATTTCATTAATTATTATATTGTAATATAATAACATTATTAGATATAAATAATTGGAGCCTTAATAAATAGCATTTTTTTTTATATTCTCTACAGACTACAGACAACTTCACCAAGATGGATGATTTGGCTGGAAGTGCTGGGAAAGCTCATTATTTCCCCACTAAGATTCCTAGGACTGTGTTTCAGGTGCCAAAATGATCACGGTTGCTAACAGCAGAGGATGTCAAGAGGAAGAAAAGACACCATCTAACAGACAAAAGTGTGAAAGCCCCCTGTGCTGAAACTTAGAATGAAATCTCCGTTTCTACCAGCCAGCCCACAATGCTTTCATGGTGTCACAAAAACCGAGGGTGGCAATAGCATGGGGGGGCCTAAAAGAAGGGGAGTCTGCTTGAGTTGGAAAACCTAATTGAAAACCTCAACCTAAAATGACAAATGAAGCGGCACAGCCACTCCACCTACTTCTGATTTCAAGAAAGTGCTGGTGGCGATGAAGTGCTCTTAATATTCATGCATGACAACAATGAAAGAAAAGTATAACATTTCAGTCAGTCCATTTTCCTGAAACAGAACAGAAAATGACACAAAAAAGCTATAGTGAAAGAAGAAAATAACAGGATAGAAGAAAGAATAAAACGGTAATGGGGAGTGTTTATACATCACATATTTTTTCCTGTACAATGCTGTGCCAAGCACCAAAAAGCTTCTTAGAATTTCACACGAAACGTGTTGGATAGCCTCTCTGTTATGCTATTTCACTATTTATTAATTCACACTGAATATCATATGATCATTATTCTTTGAATGTCACAAAAGGTCTCATAATGGTAAATTATGCAAACAGTTTGGTAATTAATGGCTGCCTTTTAAAAGCTCAACGGCAAACACGGTCACAGTTGAAACAGTTTGAACTCAGTGTCACATTACAATGTTTGACCTGCAACACTGAAGCAAGTCATGTGAAACAGTCTCTTTAAAAGTGGCCTTAAATATTTGACAAGTACAATCAAACTGGTGTGATTAAAACATTTAGTTGTGTGATGTAATCAAACTACTAAATTCAAATCTGCATTTGTGCAATTCCATGCTCTGCGTCACTGCCGCTGACCCGGAGAGAGTAACTGGTCATGTGGTTGTTATTTATACGTCTCAAATAGCAATTTCAACCACACAACGTGTTTATTCTATGTTATAGACTTAGTCGACCGATATTGAATTAATGATAGCCGATGCTGATATATTAAGAGAGCAGGGTCGCACTGATATAAAGCCAATTTATATGATATCACACTATGTAAAACACATGCACAACAATTGCTGAAATTACATTTTAATGTAATATTTACTAAATTAGTCTTTGAAAATGAATATTAAAAGCATAATTTGAACTTGATAAACAATAAATCAGTAAAATAAACAGATTTATACTTTATATGGCAAGTTCTTGATTTTGTAATCCTGCTATAGTATTTTTTTAAACTATTTCTTTATTTGTGAAAAATATTAATATAACGGAAGTAAACACTATAACCAATAGTGCACTCAGTAATCTGGTAAGTCTGTGCAAACTGGAAATCATATTTTCTCAAGTAAATGTAACTCTGATTTTATATACAGTACACAATGAATATGATATGGATTTTTCAAAGTTTGCAAGGTTTGTGAAATCAATGTTTATTGGATATCCAAATATAATAAATTATATAAAGGCTGATGGTAGGTGATTAGACCCAAGTAATATAGTGTTTGCCTTTCTTTATTGCACTTTATTTTACATTACGTGCACTTATGTGTACTTACAGTGTACTTACCTAAGAATACTGGGTAATATAAGGTAACTACATGGGTTAAGGTTAGGTTTAGGGTAGGTTCAGGGTTATTACCTAGTTATTACCCAGTTATTGCAATTACTATATTAAGTCCATAGTATGTCCATGGGGAACAGGACTGTAAAATAAAGTGCTACTATTACTAATAACAGAGAAGTAAACACCTTTCTACTTTTCCGGTAACACTTTACAATAAGGTTCATTAGTTAACATTAGTTAATGTATTAACTAACATGAATTAACAATGAGCAATTACAGCATGTTACAGTATTTATTAATCTTTGTTAACGTTACTTAATAAAAATACAGCTCTTCATTGTTTGTTCATGTTAGATCACAGTGCATTAACTAATGTTAACAAATACAACCTTTGATTTTAATAATGTATTAGTAAATGTTGAAATCAATATTAACTAAGATTAATAAATGCTGAAAAATTATTGTTCATATTGTTCAATACAATATTGTTCCTTATTGTAAAGTGTTACCAAATTTTCGTATACGGTTTACTTTTTTTTTGTTTAACTGTTCTCTCTAGTATTTCAAATAGGCAGAACTAAGAGAGAAAATACACTAATGAAGATGGAGAATGAGAGCTAAGACACTCAGGTGCTGGTGCTGTCAAAATAAAAGTCCCAATTCCCACACATTGGCCAAAGAGAACAACTCACAGGCCGATGCTGATAATTAAAAAATGGCAAATATCGACCGATACATCGGCCCTGGTGATATGTCGGCCGACCACTATTATAGAAATTCAAATAATCACATAATTTAGGGAGATTATTAGCTGAACATAAAGTAAACATGCAGCAGTCAGAAAACATTCAATATGTATGTATTCAGCATCATCATAGCCACTGTCTTGAGATGTGAGCGTTCCACTTCATTTACTGGATTAAACTTATATTTAGCACATTTGAATTGTGCTTTGACAGAATAGTTAGACAACTGCCCACAGAGTGTTTCAGCATTGTGAGAATTCAGTTACTAATTATAGATCTCAATAGACGTGCGACGTCCTGCTATACATGACAGGGACTTTCTCCAAAAGTGAAAAGGAGAAAAAGGAAAAATGCTGACAGAGGAAAGGGAGGGGGAAGCCCTATGGGATGAAAAGTCAGAAGGAAAGAATGAGGACAAGTATGCTTGAGCTGTCCCGAGGCCCAATTTGAAGGAACACATCATGGCGAGATGTAGCAGGTGGCCTGGAGAATAGACTGACAGCTCGGTGTAACAGCACCTACCTATCCATGCGATGAGATCTAACGCTTAGTCAGGCTTAGTCACTTTAACCTGCGAAACCATGCTCACAGCCAGACAAGAGACATTATGAGTTATTTCACTTCAGTAAACCAAAGAAATAAATATCAGTTTATTTAAAACAACTGCTTAGTGTAGTGGAACGAAGAACCGCTGAGGGTCTGAGCGTGATAAAACTGTTAATGGCATATTGAAGGACCCAAGTGTGGTAAGTGACCTGAAAACTTTAAATGAGGTCCAATAAAAGTCACAGACCATCTCGAAAACATCACTAGCTGCCATTGCTGTCCTTTCCCCACGGTCCATAGACCTCTACAGTTCTGTTTAATCAGTAATCAATAATCCTAAATGTTCCACAAGTGATCTACTTGGCTCAGAGAGCCCACCAGTGAATCCAGCCACATTAATTAAATAATTACATAATTCAAAGGACAACACAATACTGCTCAGATTTCTGCTGGCTGTTTTCTAAGCCTACTACTCAGGTCTTGGGTGTCAGCAAATCAACTTCAAATACCGCACTGGCCTCTGGGTTACCCACAGTGAGAATATACCCATATCTGCAACTTATGCATGAGGGAGCTGCCAATTCTAAGTAAAGACCATCAGGTTTACAGGTGAAAGGGGAGGAGTGAGATTTCATACATTATCTTATCAGCAGGATCTCACCGGTCCCTCTCCTTTCCACCTTATCCTTGCTCCTGTGTGTTGAGAATCCATTCCCAGATAGATTTCCATTCCAGAATTCCATTCAGAGAGAGTGAAAATAGCATTGCCTGAATCACTAGCATGTGGACGACCATAAATATCATTCCTGATTGAAAAGCAGTGTGAGCGAGCGTACCACCGCTAAAACAATACGGCCTCCCTGAGAAGCTCTGACCTGAGGTGAAGGTCAAAGATGCTCTCGCAGAGAGACGGGTAACCTGCCAAAAGAGAGAGAAAATCCTTTGTTTCTCCTCACCCACTGGATTTAGTCAGAATAGATTTAGTTATCTCTTCAGGGAGAGGCAGAAAAAGCAGATGCCAGGCAAAAGCGCACTCATGCCATGCATGTACCAAAACTGCAGTCAAATTAAGACATGGAGAACCTTCTGATATAGAGTCACACATTTTACCTCCTTCAATCACATTCAAGTTCACTGTCAGAGTCCAAGTTCCGAATCAACCAACACAAAGAATTGAAACAATTTACAAAAAGAACGAAATGCTCTACCCTTCAAAAGTGTACCGACCGTACACTTTTGAAGGGTAGAGCAGTTCGTTCTTTTTGTAAAGACTTTTTTGAAAGAAATGAATACCTTAGCATGAACGTGATAAATTGCTCAAAAGTGACAGTAAAGACTTTTACTTATATTTCAAATACCGGTAAATGATGTACTTTCTATTCATCAAAGAATCTGCGGGAAAAAAATGATAATAATAAGAAATGTTTCTAGAGCACCAAATCAGCTAATTAGAAGGATTTCTGAAGGATCATGTGACACTGAACACTGGAGTAATAGAATCACAGAAATAAACTACATTTTAAAGGGGTCATATGGTAATATTTTTAAAGGGGTCATATAATGGTACATGCACTTTTACAAGTTGATTGTACTGAAATGTGTGTTCGCAGTGTCTGTACACAACCATCATATAATGATAAAAACCATCCAGTGGTTTTGTTTTAATCTCCTTATATGTTTTCCCCTGCCTCAAATCGAGCCGTTCGAGCCTGTGACGTCACAAGCTCGCACGCCCCTCTCACGATTGTTGATTGACAGGAGCGTTTCAACACAGACCCGCCCTCGCTCATGAGGGAGCTGTCAATCATAGTCTGCGCGGACCGGCGCGGTCATTGTTGATATGCTGGAGCACTGTCTATGAGCAGAATGGCGTCTAAGCGATTGTGGTGTTCTGTTCTTGGGTGTAATAACGAACACAGCAGTCATTTTAATGTTCCTAAATCCGAACCGCTGAAGACGCAGTGGCTGTGTTTGTTTTCGAAGGGAATATTCCCCACGAGCAACGTCAATGCTCTCATGTTTGCGCAAATCATTTCACACACCTGACTGCTTTATAAACAAGGATCAGTATAAAGCTGGATTTGCTAAGAAGCTGCTCATGAAAAAAGGATCGGTACCAGATATTCGTGTTCCTGCTGAATCTCCAGAAGAACGGAAGTGAGTGTAACGTTTTATTAAACTTTATATTAATATATTAATCTTTGCAAATTGCTAGCTGCATGCTTCACGATGAATGCGTCTAAGGTTTACACTCAGGGTACATTACGGCATGTTTTCTATGTATGACGTTCTCAATATAATTCATAATCCCACATTTATACTGAACAACGCGTTATGGTTATTGTGTTATTGAGTTACAAATGGTGTAGCACAGAACAGAGGCGGGGTGAGCAAAGCTCATTATCATTTAAAGTCATATGCACTGAAACGGCGTGCTGAAAACAGAGCTGTTTTTGACAGCTAAAATAAGTGTTTTCTTACAATACTAATGAGAATTTGTAATTGAAGTATATTACAAACTTTTAATTTAGACCCTAAAGAATCATATTAGCTTGTACAAAAATGGCCTTATATGACCCCTTTAAAGTTCATTATTTTGTTTATTCATTATTGCAGCTCCTCTGTCTGTCTGAAACATGCTGATTTCTACAAAGCCCCTCCTTCCGAAAAGCTCACAGTGCTCAGCTGACCAGCAGTGGCCAGCAGACTCAGTAGACTCTGTGTTGTGATTGGCCAAACACCTCAAGTGTGTCGGAAATGTAACACCCCTTACCATAATCGCGAGCATCAGCTCCCAAGGCAATTGTAAACACAGTTAATAATGTTAATAATGATATCAGTTTGTGCATTTCAGTTTGTGCCCGGAAATGTGGACGATCAAGCTGATTCGGACCCAACTTTGCAAACACAACTTGAGCAGAACTTTTCACAGTGGTAAGTAGTCTTTGTACATAGCCAGCATTGTACTCTGCCGTTGGTGTATGAATGAGTGAGTGAATGGGTGAATGTGAGACAAAATGTAAAGCGCTTTGGTGGCCATTGGGTCTGTGAAAGCGCTATATAAATGCAGTCCATTTCTCTATTAGATAGAATAAGCCCCTTTTTGGGAGACTATGAGCTTTGTAACTTTGCAGATCGTATACATAAAAAAATACATCATATGACCCCTTTTAAATAAAAAATAAAAAAGTATACAGTACTTTCAGTCTACTTTTTATGTACTTCTCAGAATTATCCTTAAAATTGCACCTAAGTATACTTCACGTATACTGACAGAAAGGTCTAAGTATATGGACTATACATGATTGGACAGTGAAATGCGCGCTATGATATTGTTCTCATTTTGCCTTGTCAATGTGCCCTTGTTTACATCAGCAGAAAAACATTGTATTCTTTAGAATAGTGTGCAAGACAATTTTGATTATCTAAGAAAGAAAAAAATAAACCGAGGACGTAGCCAGACGGTCTTGTCGATCCTCGGATGACATTTTCATCCTGCGTGTTTGCGCCCACATTCCTTGACAAAGCCTTTCTCAAACAGACAGGTTGCTTGAGCATTTCTGGTTGATGTAAAGATGACCAGACAGACTCTGCAACTGCAGCAGTATTAGCGAGTGCTTTGAGCTTAGACTACATAAGAAGCGCTGGCTGGCAGATGACTCAGCTTGTCACACGGGCCTCGACGGAATTATGAGGCGGCGATGGCGTGGCCATACGCCAATTCTGTGTTAGTCACAGTCAAGGACTCTAAAAGAGCAAGGCACTCAGAAGCCTCTTACCCCTGTCGCCTGTCCTTCTTTCATGTTTTGCGGCATGGTGAAGCGAGATTTCTGCTTTCTCGTCCTCCCCCCTTCATGTATTCTCACTCTGTGTTTGCCGACAGGGGCCCGGAGCTGATTAATTCATATTCAATAAGCCAAAAGCAACGGTTTTAAAACACGAAGAGCAAACTGATACATAGAGGCGGGCACGTGGCAGAGCGAGAGAACTCATTGATCCGTTTAATTTCCCTGATCAGTTTGATCACTATAGCGAGTCGGTGAGGGAAGTTCTTCAAGATTGCATCAATACTTTTCTCATCCCAAACACCCAGAGCTGTTGTAACTGTGATTGTGCAGCGATTTGAGGATTGGTTTTTGCAAACTGTGATTAGAGCGGGATCTATTACAGCTGAGATCAGAGGCAAAAAGTATTTTATTGTGGAAAAATACTAATTGTATTTATTTACTGTTAAACAGGCAAGATTACGCAACATGCTGCAAGATTTGCTCTAAAAAAGGACTTTAAATAAATTAGCTCTAAAATGATTAAAGAAAACCAAACAGCCCAACTCCTCCTTTTCACATACTTGCTCAACCCAGATTAGTCTGCCTTAAGTGAGTGAGAAGGCAGGAAATACATTTACTGTAGATATCTACAAGCAGACAAGGAAAAACAACAGAAAAACAAAACTGAGACATTGCAGCTTTGTTCCATTTTTTAACCGAATACATAAATAAAGTAGTTCACCAAAAGTTCTATAACAAAACGGATACAGCCCAAACCTGCGTTAACATTAGGCTTTAAGCATGTAAAACTAGTTAAACCCCAAAACACTGCAAACCTGCAGGCTGCAACCTGGTGAAAGATTTTTTTTAATTAAATCATCAAACAAATCTGAGAAAAAAAAAAAATCTTTCAGGGGAACAAATTCAAAAATAATAAATAAAAAATAATAGATTTTCTTCTATTTATTTTAGTAATTTATTTGGGTGGCTTTTCCGTTTACACTTCAAGAACTTTGATACCAAAAACTACCAGCCAAACTAATAAAGAAGTTCAAACATTATTAAAGACAAGTGAACAGCCAGTAATAAAATAAGAACAAATACACAAATTACAAACATAGATAAATGCAATATAACAAAGTTACAAACAAAGTAAGATCTAGCAGTAGTATCCAGCATTGTTGGGTAAGTTACTGTAAAAAAAAGTAATTAATTACTAGCAACTAATTACATCTTCAACAGTGTAATAAGATTAGTGTACTAATTACTCTCTCTAAAATGTAATTTTAAAAAATGCTAATATGACCACACCCTATGGCCCATTTACACCAAAAAGTATAACTATAATGATAACTATATTATCGTCAACAATGCCAAAGGACAGACGTTCTGTTTATTACAAGCAGTTACAGTATGTTGCCTGCCGCTGACTGTCACTTTATCACCTGGAGAAAAAAAAACATTATGCAAGTAATTTCAATGAAATGATTTCTCTGAGTTGCTCTAGTTCTTCAATTTGGCACAAACATAAGTTCAGAAGGATGTTCTGCAGATTCTCCATACAGTTCAGCAAGGATATTTTTCAAACAATGAAATCTCCTGTTTGATAGAGAACAATGAATTTATGAGCTGTTGCTTCCCACAAAACATTCCCGATGAGCCACTGAGCTAGCGAGAACTTTGTTTGGTGTATTGAGCTATCTGAAGGAAGTGAACAGATGTGAACAGATGTCTAAGCTCACACAGTGAGAGACAGACGCAGAATACACCTGCAGTCAGTGCGTCTGAGGGAACGTATTCAGTGTGTCAAGGTTCGATGACAGGGCAAGACACACGTCAACATGCTTATATTTTGCATCAGCAGACAGAATGATGGATGATCTTTTACAGATGATCTGTTTGTTTAAACAACCTTGCCTTGGGAAAGTCATACTCATATCTATTAAATAAAAATCATGTCTCTTCTGTGCTGCAAATGAGCCAACAAGCTATTCTAAAGAAGAGTGAACAAAAGGCAAGAGGATACTATCAGAGAGAACATTCCTGTCCATATAATTCCACAGGAAGAGTTAAAATGATGCTTACATAAGGCAGCGACTGGTGGAATGAACTCAGATGAGCACAAAAACCATGAACAGGCTCAAGTTAATCTGTTTATTGAAACTGGCGTGTCTACAAGGCCGTGTGACACGCAAGCTTTCAGAAAATTTAACGCCACTGTCAACCCAAAATTAACATGCCACGCGCTGCTCCAGTAAATGCACTAAGTGCACAGAAAATGGATATGGAAACACAAGGAATCAAAGAGTCACACAAATGGTCAGACAAGCGCATAAATTAACTCTTTATGTACAGTGATCAAGAGAAAAAAAGGTCTGGCAGGTTTATTTGTGGAGATCGCTACATGTTGTAAAGTGTACATTGATAAACATTCATCGAAGTATACTGTGTATTAACATCACATATTGCATTTATGCATGGGGGAAACTTAGATAAAATGTCCAAAATAGAAGTTTATGTTAATAGTGAGACAGTATATAACATAGTATATAATAAAAGAAAAGCTTTGTGTTTTATTGTAAAATGGATGGTGTCCATTGTGATAAATAGAAAATAATGAGCATCTACTGTATGTTTTGTCACATTTATATAACATAAACCTAATTTTATTAACACATGCATGCTTCACCATATTGTCTTTAGAAAGTTTTAAGAGCTTGCAAGTGTTAAAGTTATGTAAAGTGATACTCTTGAAATAATGAAACAGTAAACATATCACACTGAGAAAGGCCATTGTAGCACAAACGCAATAAACTATTCCATATGACAGTTGCATAAATTAAAGTCATACAAATATCCTTGAAGAATGAAACATTCAGTTTAGAATACTGACGTGCTACTTACAGAATAGTGCGCAGTAAATACTGTATATTACTTACTATTTAAAAAAATAGTAGCCTAAGTGAAACATAAACACTTTAAACAGTATGCCAACACATTGTCATCACATGACCTCTTTATGTTTGTCACATGACCCATTCAGTGAGTGGCATCCAGGAAGATATTTCAAAAAGCATGGTTGGTTTTACTTTCAGCTAACTCCTCCATGGAAATGGAAGGTCAAGTAATGGACAGTGCATTTCGGAATACAGTAGTGCTAGCCTGACGTCGTCATAGTCAGATTCTAGTCAGAATGTGAGTCTGATATTGCTCCATTGGGCTGTGATTATGGGGCGTGTTACAACTGAACCAGGAAAAAAAATGCCTCTGAACTCAATTGGATAGACTGAATCCCGTAGGAAGGACGGCAAAAACATCTTTTTCTGATTGACAAATGCCTTGATCGTGGTTCTCTGTTCCTCTTTTAAAATGAATACGCTGTCTACATCTTCTATAACAGCCTCGATGGCTGAATCTACACATCTAAATTCTCCAGCGGCAGCCATTCTTTGTTGTAAACGAATTCAACCCAAGCGCTCTTTGGTGACGTGGGTGATTGCGTTACTGTTGATCATCTGTCCATCATCGTATAAAGCCGGCCCTGACAATTTGATTGGTCCAAACAGCTTTGGTTCGGGCATTCTGTCACAACGGATCAAGTCCAGACCAAACTTCCCATCCTCAAATGGATGCTCAGCACATTTTGGCTAATGTGGTAGGTCATCCAGAGTCTTTATTCCAAACATTGCTATTGTGGCAATCTACACTAATAAGATATACACTAATAAGATAAAGTGAGAATGTGTAAGTTTGTCAAAAATATTATATATAGATATAAATAAAAGTTCAGTGGCAGATTGTAAGTTGTTGACTGACACTAAAGCAAGAAGATCTGTATGAAATTGACTCAAAGGCGGTGTATTAGCATAGCAAGAGTGCTCGGACAGGGCAGCATTTTAAAGCTTGCAATATACACCGTATCAATAAATAAAAAGACCAGAGAAAACCTAAAAAATTCGGACATAAAATGAATTGACAAATTAAATGGGTCGGGGAAAAAACCCTCACAGGGTTGGGAAGCATGTGGTTCAAGTGCCACACTACATTAGCGGAAAGGACAAGGTCTTTTGTGGTGTCTTGTGTCATTTCTTTGCTAAAGGGGAGGAGACACAAGGTTAAGTTTTCAAAGCTTTGAAGCTAGAGGCGAGAGTACGAAGGGAAAAAATAAACCAGAATGAGACACATTGGGGTTTAGGCTTAGTCATGATCAGCTAAGCTAAAATATAAATGAGTGCATTAAGCTAAAATTAAAAGAGTGCAAGAGTTTACTATGGGCTACAATGTCTTTATATATATACACTCCGGCCCCCAAAAAAGAGGGTCACTGTTTGTATTTAAATAGGCAAATGCTTAAGAGTCTATGACTGGATCATTAGTGCAGTGATTATTATGTTTCTAGCATGTTACTGTTTATGTTTGGCAACAGTTTTTCTAACCCTAATTGATGTATTGGAGTGTGTAGCTTTTCATTTCTTAAACAACCATGTAGGAAAACACATCATGGCCATATTTCAGGCTGACTATGTCAAGATTCATCAGGCTCAAATTGTGAAAGAACGGTTGGGACGGAGCTTGAAGAATCATTTTCACATTTGAATTGCCACCTCTGTGTTTAGACATTAAATTCATTAAAGTCTTTGGGTTGTGCTGGAGGAGACTTTACAGAGTGCTTGACTCTTGCATTGCCAATACAAGATCGTGACCAAAAATGCACCTCTTAATGGAAATAACATCACAACCTTTATTTCAATAAAGAGGTGCATCAATTTTTGGTCAAGATCTTGTATTGACAATGCAAGAGTCAAGCACTCTGTAAAGTCTACTCTCTATATTAGGAGTGTATTCGTACCGAACTGTCACAGTACAACAGAACAGACAATCTATGAGTAGATGTTTATGTGTAATCTCTCAATCAGTGTTTCAAACGTATAAAGAGATCAATAAAACAGCTTGAGAGAATAATATCTCACGTAGCATTCCATTTACCTCTGGCAAGTCATTTAGTGACCTGTACCGAACCGTGACTTCAATACCGAGGTTTGTAACAAACCGTCATGTTTGTGTACCGTTACACCCCTAATATAGTATATATGTTACAGCGATCACCTCTATTAAATTACTTTTCCAATATTTGTGAAAATAAAAACTGGAAAATCATAGAAAATGATTGGTCAGAAGGCTTGACCCAACAGCTGTGGATAAGCTTCATATAGTCTTCTGTCCAGTCTCTCAAGACAAAAAAGTGTCTGTGCACAAACAGAATCCTTCATCAAATACCCACAACTTTGAGAAAGAAAAAAAAAGAAAAAAAAACTTACATTTCCACAACATAGCCCCTAGTACTACTAAATGCCAGCCATACTCTCTTTATAACCAGTTCTTTAAGAACTTTAATTGCTTTTATGAGAAAGCCAAATGTTGGGGTGGAACTAGGCAAGTCAATAATGAGCAATCAATGACAAGAACAGTTCGTATCGCCCCGGGCCAGTCTCATTAGTCTGTTTGATACTGCTAATATACTCTCAGCTAATCAATCTCTGATACCTTTTCAAAAGATCACTTTCATCATCTTCACATGGTTATGATGATCTCAGTCTCTCAGCCCTAAGTTTAATATTTACACAGACGTAACCCCCTCTCTCTTCAGTGACTCAAATATTGATGCATCCACCTCAAATCTGGAGGGTGGGCACTGAGCATGAGTGTTGGCGATGGAGTGACGTCTGGAGGGGATCATGAGCAGATAATGCTGTGCGCGCACTGCTTTTGTGTGTGTTTTATTTATGAGCTCTCATAATGGAGCAGGAGGGTTGGGGTGGAAAGCACTGGAACATGGCATAACATCTGAGGGGAAGGGAAATGGACATGTTGGTTCTGTGTTGTGCTGTATAAGCATGTGAATGTCTAGTGTGCGTTTTCAAAGACACCCTACAGAAAACATCCACATTCTCAAATTGGGACATTTTATAATGAAGCACCATATTCAAAGGGCTGTCTAATACGATGCGCATAGTGTGTGATGTAATCCCTCCTAATCACGCAATTTATTAATGATCTACACATATATGCACTATTATTATCAAGGTTACAAATACCACTGTACAGCCATAACAATTGTAGAGGATCAATTTAACATTAATGTCTGAGTGCACACACACACACACATTCAATGCTGTATTGCAATGTAGCATACAAAGAAATTCATACCTGCAGTGCAACAAAAATTACTGGCTTTTTTTACTGTCTTATACTGGTTCTTTCATAAGATCAACGGCACCATGATACTATGAGCTGAGAAAATAGACAGATAAATTAAATTCACAGACCATGTTTTGACAAGTTTAATACTTCTTTCCCAAACTCTTTCATGTATTAACAGCTTTATTTTTTTTCAGCATGCATTACCAAAATTGCAAAACTAACACAATTCAGCCAACAAAAAGTGTTTCCATAAGTATGCGCAAGCAGGTTCCTATAATTGCAGTCTGGAGGATAACTTCTTAATAATTTGTGCAGATGATATTACGCTGATGTCTGAAACTTTAGCAAGGACGTAAGCATGAAATGGCAAATTACTTGTGACTTTCAGAATTTTCATTGAATTCCTCATAATTATGACTATGAAAGTCACACTGTGACTTTGTTTATTATTTTACACAATTATCCATTTTATTATTTATTTAAACGCAGTTACGGGCTTTCATACGTCCAATTGAATGAATGCTTAGATGAATATTGATTAAATTATATTACATTCAATCAGTAGTTATTTACTGAACTGTGGGCTTGCATTGCTAAGTGTGCGTTAATTTTTCACCTAATGGAGTTTTGATCTGCTATCAAATATCATATGCACCTGTGCGCCCACATAAGTTACTGTGTGTGATTGCGAAAAATGTTAATACTCACAGAGTAGAGCCTTGGAAAGAAAGCTTGAAAGTAACTTACCAAGAAAGAGCATGATTGAGACCACAAACAGACAAGTAACAAAATGATCTTGCCTTTCTTCACTGCACTCAAATGTGCCATTCTCTGTGGTACCTGGGCACCTACTGTAGTCATACGGGTCATTAATAAAGTTCTTAATTAATAGAGTTTCTCAATTCCTCTCATTAGTTTGGACTCAGATGAGGGTGAGTAAATGATGACAGAATTTTGACTTTAGGGCGAGCTATTCTTTTAAGCTATGTATTAGCATTTAAATGCTGCTGTATTCCCCGAGTCCAACAACAGAAGCCAATATCAGTGCCTTTCAATATTCTCTGCACTCTTCCTTGAATGGCACAGCCTTGTGGGACACCAAGCCAAACAGCACAAAAACCCATTCAGCCAGACTCAGCTTTGCAAAAAATTGTGATTATGTTGTCTTCGCATCGCCCTCAAGTCTGAGACACGGAGTCAGATGCTGTTTCCTTCTGTGTGCTGCCAGCATTTGGTGTTGTGTATTGAGCGCTGCCTACCAAGTTTTAACATTCACTCTTGTATTATTATTATTATATTAGGCAGCAAACAGAAAAGTACCCTGAAGCTACAGGAATCGATAAAAGGGGAGAGAAAAATGTTGGAAAATTCACTTGAAGCTTTAACATAATATTGATGCTATATGCCCTTTTTACAATGACACTTCTGGCGTGTTACATACATATACCTACATGTAATAGTAATTTATAAACATTTAACATGAATTAATTTAATGAATGAAAAAGATTAAAGTGTAGTACTTAAAAAAAATGTGGGTTACCTTTCCAGCAAAAAAAAAATACTATATCATATTTACAGCGGCAGAAACCTTATATCATGGCAATTTTTGGTCATGCCACCCAACCATGTTTGAGCAAGACCTTCAATGCAATGAAAATTCCTTTGAATAAACACATCTGCCAAATGGATAAATCTAAATCTAATCTACGACGGTTAAACCCAGTTACTCCACGGCGATTGAAACTGGGAAAAGTGTATTGTATTTTGAATAACAACATCATTTAAAAGTATAATGAGTAATTAAAAAAAAGTATTAAGTCATTAATAAAAAAGTCAGGACCTAAATCTATTTCTAAATCTAATTACGGCATCAGCACAACACTAGCTGTTAATTTTTGTACATTCAGGATTCATTTACAATAACACAAGGAAATGCATTTACTTCCTCATTCAACAGAAATGAATGCTTTAAAAAAAACTTTCAGACTTAGCTAGAATTAAATGTAGCCCATTAACACATCATCAGTGTCTAAAGTTTATGCAGATGCATCTATTCTAATACCACACTATATTTCACTGAAACACAGATAGGCTAAACGTTTATGCACATGCACTTCAAGTAGCATCTTCAGTCAGACTTAAGTTGATTAGATTGCAGCAAAGCACAGCTATGAAGAGAAACAGCATGGTTGGTCCTCGGAAAATAGCAAAACAACACAGCACTGTGATTTACACTACTGGAAGGAGGAATAGACATAGAGAAAGAGAGAGCAAATAAGATAAGGAACACTGGAGAGCCAAAGTTTGCAATCGAGGCTCTGAGCTTTGCCGATTATAAGACTTTAAACTCAGTTACTTGCCATTCAGCAGACACTTTTTATCTAAAGCAATTTACAGTACAATTTATAGTACAGTAACTGCAGAGTCAGTCGTTCTGGGACAGCCCAGGATGAAGTGCCTTGCTTAAGGGAACAATGGTGATTAGACAGAATTGGGATCTCTGTAACCTCCCAGTTCCTGGATCACTCCCAGATGGAACTAAACTGGCAAATCTTAGTCTTAACAATAAAGGTGGGAAATTAACATCCACACCAGCTAAATGCAGCAACTTTTTTTCCCCTCTTTATTTCCAAAATAGTAGGTAATTTAGTCTCATCTACCAGCTATTGTCATGTAAAACTACAATGACCATTTTGGGGGCATTAAGCATTTTAAGTACACTGAAAAATAAAAATAAAATTACCCTTTTAAACTAATACAACAGTTGATACAAGTGCAACCACAGACAAGCATAAAAGTAAACCCAAGATGGCAAACAAACCTAGAAAATGTTATCAATAAATAAACTTATATTTTGTTCAAAACTTAAAAAGTACTGGCATTGTTTCATTTAACATCTAGATTAGAATCTAGATTAGCAATAAACTAACTCTAAATTGGAACTGGATTTGTAAGGTGCAGACGTCGACCTCCATTGGCCAGCAGCGCGGACGAGACATCTAGCCTTTATTATGGATATCTATGGTCTGGATACCATGGACCAAATTTTGAGATGGTCCTCACAGCAGGACACGAAATCCAGGGGGAGGAGTTGGATCCAGATCTAACTCCTCCCACCTTACATATACCTAAACCTACCCATCTCCGCCCCCTGATCTCTAACCCCAGACCTAATTCTACCCATCTCCACCCCTTAGATGTGGATCCAACTCCGCCCCCTGGATCTCGTGTACTGCAATGAGGTGCTACTGCAAATTTTCGCCTCATCTAGGGAACCAATCACAGAACGGGGAGGGAGCAGCAAGACGATGACGACGTCTATGCGACACACCGAAGCAGTTTGTTTATACCTATGGATCCAACATGGCAGCAGACGCGAAGTTACCTTTCGATGCAGCCTTACGGCCGTTTCACACATAGGTTTCACACCGCAAGCATGAGCGACATCGTCACTGCAGCTGCAGACGCGCGAGAGTATTCACACTGGAAGCGTTTGTACAGTGTCACAGCAGTGGCTCCAACGCTACATAAGCAAGCAATTCTTTACAAAGACTATACATTTGTTTTTAGAAGTTTGTCAATTATAACATTGATAGTCTTGAAAGTTTGTAATGGGGAGGTGTACAACACATTCGCATATAAATGTTAAACAACAAAACAACCCAGATGACAGCCTATGTAGCTGTCTGTGTGTTACATAAACTAAAAGAACGTTTATATATAATATTTTCTGGCTAGTTTACTTTATTTTTTTTTATATAATACACAACTTTCACCCAAACTGAATAATTAAAAACAAGTTTTTACCGGGTAGCCTAAATCTTCTATAAATATTTTTGAGTCTTTTTTTTTATTTGCCTACTCAAGTTCTTGTTAAAACTTACTAGACATGCTTATTCTGTGCATTTTGGCCACTTTTTGTGTGAAATAATATTTATTTTTGTCCATCAAAAGTGTGCTTTCACTTTAATTTAGCGTGGAGAAGTGTAGCAAAAACAGATTTGACGCCGAAACCCCGCTTCAGTGCTGCTCACGCGTCGCTCCTGCTCGACGCTCACTCCTGCTCCCGGTGTGAATGCACTCATTGATTAACATGCACGCCGGAAAAAATGCTTGTACGAATCTATATTAATGGTAACGCAAAACTGGAGCTGAATTGTAGGAATAAGTTGCCATTAAAAATGTATTATTTATCCAATACATGCTATGTAGTTTTTTGCCTCTAAGAATCTATATTAGTAACATTATAATGTTAAACTGGAGATGGTTACTTACGAAGGTCCATGATGGTTAGGATATTGCCTTATACACTATGTATGCAGTACACAAGGAATCTATTGTATGCAGTACAAACATTGGAATCTACATACATGTCGCATCAGCACAAGCAATAAAAAGAGAGCGCAAGAGGATGCAGCGGGAGTTTGAGACCAAGCCAGCCAAAGAGGCAGTCTGCGTATGTGCTCTTGAACTACGTTCTGCCTTCTTCACAGCGCGAGACCAAAACTTAAAAAGGTCAGCCAGAAAGATTGAACAATCTCCAAGAGAACTGCATATACAGCGCCTGCAATCTCCACCACACACAGCTGGGGCTTTGGATCAATTCACCTTTGTCTTTTGTTCTTGTTCCTGTTGTCTGCAGATAAATGAGGGTTTGCACACTTCGAGGGCATTGTCACACCAAACTATTCCATCAAAATAAGTCAACTTTAGATCAAAAAGAAATTTGTTTTTGGTGAAATTGCATTGCTCATGAGAGAAAACAAAAGCCAATGACAGCAGCTATGCACTGAATGAAGGAAACTTGTAGAAGTGCATCAGCTTCTAAGAATCAGACATGCAAAGATGAATGGCCAATTTCTTAACACTGATTTGTGTTTGTGCCAATCCATTCCTTTCCAAATCAATGCCTTACAAAAACCCACCCTGGAAAAAAATGCATCTCCACTTTTCAATCGCTCAAAAGCACAATCGGGTTGAATTCCCACAGAAGCTAATTTAAGAGCTTTGCTTAGTTCTCTGAAACACGCTGACCCTGATTTCTGCATCCAGCATTTGAAGGCGGAGGGTATAGTGGAAAATACAGCAATAAAAACAACTGAATAGAGAGCAATCTGCCCAATCTTTGCCCTCCAAAAAAAGACTTTACGTATACAGTCACTCTTTATGAAGCATGTGTGGCTTTTCATTAGAAATATCTTAGTACTCTTCAAACAAAAATGCCTCATTTTAATGGAGATAAACATTTGCTACCTTCATGCTTTTTTAAATGGAAAAGCTGCATTACAATGTTTTTTTTCCCAGGAAAAAGAGCAACAACAAAAAAAAGAGAAAAAGAAGCTTTTGTGGACAGTCTGCATGCTATTGAAAAATTAAAGTTCTGCTGTTATTCTCTAACCCTCACGACATTCTGAACCCATTTTATGTTAATTTCCTCATGGAACACCAAAGAGTATTTGAAGAATCTTTGCACAGCTGTATTTCTTTGGGGTGAACTATTCCTTTGACCACAGGCATCTGCTAAGCATATTTTATAATTGTATTGCCTGCATTTAAGCACCATAAATCAATCAATCAATCAATCAATCAAACAATCAATCAATAAATCATAAAAGTATAGAATAAAGTTCTTAGGAATTTCTATCAAGTATCAAGAATTTGCTTTCTGTTTTTCAGTGTCAGAGAATCTTACTGACCTTTCACGGCTGGACATGAGCAAAAATCTATGCAGGCGTAAATGAAGTACTGGTGAGAGTATGACTCACAGGTCCAACTTTTCCGAGGTGAACTCAAATAGATGCGGTTATTCATATCCTATGTATTGTTTTAACAGGGAAGTCTATTTATCAACTCGTGTCAGGATAGAATCACTGAAGTGAATCTCTACACCAAAAGAAATCAGTCACTGACAAACAAAAAGCACTATAATATATTTGCGATTTCACACAGCATTCACATCTCAGGTGATAAATTGGCTCCAGAACTTCCGGGTTATCCTGTGTCAGCCAAGCAACTGCTATGTGAATGGAAATGCTAACAGAAAACTTTCTCTAGATACTATAGGCCTTTTTGGTGACTAAACCTTGACCTCTTGTTTTGAACCTTTATGGACTTCCTAAACCCATTCCTGACTCTCTATACTCTTTACCCTTCTTTCTCTTTTATTTGTAGTATTGTTTCTATACAATTGTCTCCAGGGTGTGTTTGCATTAATCCTTCAAACGGTTCAGAGTCATCTGCCGCGTTTGAGGTCAGGATGAAAGATAGTGAGCAAAGCAGATATCTGTATTAAATTTTGTGCAGGTTTCCCCTCTTCCTTGCCTTTCTGTCTTCATTAAACTGCAAAGCTCTTCAACTTCAGTTCAAAAGTACACCTGGCTCGAAGGAAAAGGCAGAACGGGACACTGAGCTTACGCTTTCAAAATGCCCCCAAAAGTGCATTTAAATACAGCATCCTCCCTTAGGGGACGGGAAACAGTATTTGCTTGCTTTAATGGATTGTGAGCATCAATGTCGCATGAAAGTTTAAACTATGAAGAGAAATACATTTCATGGATGATCGGTACAGCGATCGGAACTCATTTCGTGAAGATCCATAAAAGAGAGCTTAATAGCGGGCTAGAAGTTATGACCCGAATACCTTTAAATTAATGACTTCGCTGAAGATCCGTTATGAGGGACCTCCACTAGTTTTCACTCCGGTGAACTTCTCGACGTCTAGCTGGTTGTTCAAAAGGAGAACATGTTGTCTGCTCTGTGGTATAAATTGCACGCGTGACGTTTCGAAGAGATTGTATTCGGATTTAAATCATTTGCAGTTTCATTGTGGATTTGTTCATTCGTTCTGCATGAAATGAATTAGGTGCATAATTCAGAGCAGGGGAAAAGTTTGACTTTTGAGTAGAAGCTGAAATAAGACAAGACTTTTACTTACCTAAGAGGGAAATATTACTTTGACGATGTAAATAGTCAATCTGTAAATCTACCTTGTACTATTTAAACCAAGCTCATATATAGCAACTCAGGGAAATGTAGCATTTTTTTTCTTTTGTAATGCTTATATAAAAGGAAAGTGAACAAATACACATGTTTGATATATTACAACATTTGTGTATCATCAACTAAATTAATTAGTACATTAATAGAACACCTTTTTTGGAAGAAAACCATTAATTCTAAAACACGTAATTTTGCCCCCCTTTATGCAGTAATGTAGGTTTTTTGGTTAATGCATTCTAGTTTTAAACAGATTTGCTAAAATCAGATCTCCAAGCAGTTATCAGGGCCACATCTTCTAAATGTCCTTGTCCTGGCTAATAAGCTCCCATCTTTCAACCTAAAGTTCAGTGTCATCCATGTGGTACTAATAGGCTAAATGAAAAGGGCAGTGCAATGTGCATTCAGGTTTAACAATGTACACATAATAGCCCTTCTTACAGTCAGTTATTTAGGATACAGGTAAAAAAAAAAAAAAAAAGGATGGACTAAGAACAATGTGACTGCATGCGTTTAGGGTATTAGGCTGTTCTTTCACCTCAAAGATAGATACAAAAAAACTCAGATAGCCCGCCTGAAAGAGGGAGCACACACTCTTAATCCTACAGCTAAGTGCATGGCTGCAAAAAGTGAAGAAAAGTGTGCAATACTGTGGGAAGAGGAAGTCAAAGTCCTCAACGTCCCCATCACGGTGGCTCAAATACATCTAAAGGGCAGGATTATAGGCAGGAAGGAGAGAGATTGCGAAAATCCCTTCTCTGTCCTTGATAACTCCATGAGAATGCATGGAGAATCAGCTCCTTCCTTATTGGGATTCCAGAGTCAAGGGCATGAGCGAAAACCGAACAAAGTACAGATGCTGATCAGTCCAGTCAGTGCAAACCAAAATGGCAATTAGGCAAGACTCTGAAAAAAATTTATTAGATTTAATGAAACTGATTGTTCTCTAAAATGTGCCAGCAAATAATGGGAACAAACTGTACAGAAAGATATGGACAGCAGGACAGATAAACAAAGTCATTGTTGTCTAAAAATATAGCATTTATTGCCCACATGGTAAGAAAAAAAACCCCACTTGCCATGTGTAATCAAATAACAGCATCCAAGACAGCAGGAAAGAAATATGCATTCAAAATCACAATTGCCACTCCAATTGCAACTTCCATCAGACATCTTTCATTTTTAACAATCTCCCTTTCTTTGCAAAAAAAAAAAAAGAGGCTCATTGGAAAAATGTGCCTCTATTCCTACTCTGTTCCACAACTCAAACCATACATATACATGAAATTCCCATAGATTCCAGCTGAAATGAACACTATAGAGGCAGTAAAACAACAACAACTGGTATTCCTTTTCATGCAAAATGTGATTACAGGGGAAGATTGTTTTAATGAAGGCTCAGATCCACACGGTTCCAAAAATCAAAACAACATATTTATAAACTAAAACATTTTAATGTTTGCATTTCATATCCAACTCCATTAGCCTACATGTTTTTTTTTTTCAATAGTAAACTTGCTTTGTAGCTCACCTGGTATAGTGTTAGAGCGCTAGGATATGGATTCTGTGAAACAGTTCGACAAAAGAGCACAAATCTGTGTAAAAAGAAGGTAAAATTGCTTCAGCATATGCGTCTTTATTGCACATTTTCATTCTTTAACACTATCGACTGGGTTTAAGTTTGGGTTTAGTATAGGGGGTATGTCATTTATTTTTAAACACTATAAAGCATTAACATTTCTGCACTTACCAGACATTTCATTTCCGAATTGCAATGATACGTGCATGAACCAATGTAATAAAACACAGTCACATTTCTTAGTTTTGGAGAAAACTGAACATGCTTTTTAGCACCACTCACTAGACATTTAACTTTGTCACTGCCGGGAAATGAGCAAGAAGCAATGTAATATAATTTTAGCAAAAATGTCACCACAGGAACATTTTTCATTAGCATGGATTGACAAAAAACCATCCTCTAATCAGTTAGAGATATAGACGTTACATACAAAAAGAGATACAAGTGGGCAGCATTCTAAGTGTGTCGATTTGGTTTTAAATAAACCATGTATAATTTCAACCTGTTTTATTAAATGAAGTTTTATGTAACAAAGTTCGGGAGGAGCATGTTCAGGTAATCAACCAATCAACTCAAGAGGAAGCCGGTATAAATAAAGCTTTTCCTCACCTCCTGTCTCACGACAAGTCTCTCAGCATCTCTCCACCACCCCATCACCTCACACTCGGCTGGGTCTACCCCAGTATAGGGGGGAGTACTCTGGGTTCGGGCAAAATTCCGGGCTCGGAGCCCTCCCCCGGACAGCAAGCCAAATACGCATTAATATTACATTTGATTTCATGTATGTGTGAACTCGTGAAACACATTTTAAGGCTCTTAAATGCACTTTAAGGTACACATGACTACACTTTCATCTTAAAGCATAATCAGGTTAAGATTTGCATGTAAAATGCAGTGGATCCATGTAAAACCTATAGTATCTAAATTCTATCAGAATGAAGATAAGGTAGCTACCTATAAAAGTAGACTTAGAAGACAGCTATCTAGTTAGCTAGCTTCTGGAGCAGAGCCATAGTACATTTTGAAGGCAGAAGAGTAAGAACACTAGACCCATCTAATATGCTGCCCATACAGAGATGCCATCCTCTCATGCAGACATTTAAAGGACGCTTGTCTTTTGATCTGAGATTCCTACAAAGCAAAGTGAGGTCTTGATGTTTCATCTGACACATGATCTGCTCTCTGCTCTCTTCATCTCTGACTTTGTAACCTGAGCGTTTAATGTTAGCATCCTGCATACAGATTAAAGCTATCCTGCATGGAATACGAAACAAACATATCTATGAATATGCTCACTAATCAAGCATCAGGTTTTCTTTGCCTCTTTCTTTCTTTCTGTTCAACCCACATGTTCTTTCACTAAGAGGAAGACTGCCAAGCAACTCTATGAAGAAAACTCATTACCTGAATATGATCCAGACAATCATTATGCTAGGGGTGGGTAGGAACTAAATCTTAACACTATATGAAGTTTCATATGACATTGTTTTATATTATCCCTGGAAACCCTGAAAAGGTTTCTATATCACATTTTTCTATAACTTATGTCATAGTCATTTCTTGACACTTCACAACTTTTTTTTTTTGTCACAATTACAATTTAAGTGGTTGGTTGACACATCAAAACTATCACATTCTATAGCCTAGATCAGAGGTCACGTGACAAATGCCCCATTATTGTTAATTTACAAACATCATAAATATGATGTTTGGATTGGCTAAGGATTGTATTTGCTATAATCGCTTTTGTTACATGCCAAGTCAAATCACCTTTATTTATACTGTATAGTGCTTTATACAATACAGATTTAATACAGAAGCAGCTTTAGAATAATGAACAGGAAAATAATTATGAATGATGCAAACAGAATTCAGTTCTGCTTTAAAGCAGCTCTAAAAAAAAACATTATTGACATCAATGACAATAGTGTTCACCTGAAGTCAGTTCAGTGTTGGTTCAGTTCAATAACTGTGTAAAGGTCATCAATTCAGCTATAAAGCAGCTCTGAAGAAAACAGTGATGTCATCATCCAGCTCAGTTCAGTTCTCATCCAATAGTGTCAGTGCAGTCAAGTTTTATATTCAAGTCAATATTGCTGAATATTAAAGGTGCAGTGTGGGATTTTTAGCGGCATCTAGTGGTGAGAATTGCAAATTGCAAACAGCAAGTCACTCGCGGCCTATCCCTCGGTTTTCAAACTCGAATGAGAAGCTACGGTGGCCGACGTAAGACAAAATATGTCGTCGTCTGAGTCAGCAGCAGAGAGTAGTAAGTCAAGCAATGAGGTTTCTTTAGCGCTGTTTGTTCGCTTTCGGCTACGGTAGAAACATACCTTCAGACCTTCATAGAAGGGGATTCCCGCGTCTATGTAGATATAAATGTCTCATTCTAAGGTAATAAAAACATAACGGTTCATTAAGTAAGGTCTTTATACACCACTGAAAACATAGTTATGGATTTTATATTGCATTTCTGTCAATAGATCACCAGAAATATTACACAATGCACCTTACATAATATAATATTAGTAATCAGCTGATTGTCTCACGAACGTAACCAGCACATTCTCCCCACAAAGCAAACCCATAATACAGCGAGGGAGAAGAACCACATGAAACTATGCAACAATATATTTTTTCTAACAGGGTAGTAAAAGTTTAGCTGGCTAATATGAACTGTTACTGTGGCTGAGCCTTGTTTAAACTCGACGCGTCCGCATGAGCCCAAAGGTGCGTGCGGCAAAAATAACGTGATTGTGACAGCGCGCGCGCCTCCGCATCCCCTAGACACCACTTATTACACACAAAGGCTTTTTTCTCTGATTTTGGAAACTCGATCGACTTAAAATGCTTCCAAGATCGACGGGTTGGTGATTCCTGTAACTGTTTTACGGTCAATGACAAGAGTAGCCTACTAATCAGCTGTCTCACGAACTTAACCAGCACATTTATCCCCACATAGCAAAGCCATAACACAGCGAGGGAGAAGAATTAAGTTACATGAAACAATCTAACTACATATTTACACCACTGACAAGGGAAAAGTCACTACTCACGGTGTTTATGACTAGCTTCTTCTAGCTTCCTGCGGCTTCTTTTTCAATGTAGTGACGAAACGCGCTCTGTAACGCTGTTTGTTCGCTGTCGGCTACGGTAGAAACATGACGTCACAATATGGCGACCTTCATAGAAGGGGATTCCCGCGCCTGTGTAGATATAAATGCCTCATTCTAAGGTAATAAAAACATTACGGTTTATTAAGTAAGTTCTTTATACACCACTGAACACATAGTTATGGATGTCATATTGCATTTCTGTTAATAGATACTCAAAAAT
The DNA here is from genome assembly GCA_029959095.1 of Rhinichthys osculus. Lineage (NCBI taxonomy): Eukaryota > Metazoa > Chordata > Actinopteri > Cypriniformes > Leuciscidae > Rhinichthys > Rhinichthys osculus. Next base: position 40,529,679 of record JARWKJ010000005.1, read on the forward strand.
GTTACACATTGCACCTTTAAGTGTCCCCCAACTAAGGAAGCCAAATGTGACAGTGGCAAGGAACCCAAACTCCATCAGGGGAAAGAAACTAAAAAAAAAAACTAAAAAACTGGAAAAACCAGGCTCAGTCGGGGGACCAGTCCTCCTCTGGCCAAATGAACAAACATGGTGTGTTTATGATTCCAGGCTGCATCACAAGACAGATTTTGGATTGATATCATAATTATTCAGAACATCAAATCAAGTTTGTAATGCTTTTTGCCTTCTTATTTCAGGTTACATTTACATCATAAACAACAGCTGCATCAATATTTGCGTGCAAAATTCTGCTACTCTAAATCAGACAATGCAAATGAAATTTTAATACCAATGGATGAGTGCTGAAAATAACATAGATACAGAATTATTCAGAAATATACCATTTTTGCTTTTTACAGAGTATGTGAGACAAAACAGCAGTTCTGTTGTGACTTATGGCATCTAACTTCTTACTCAACTATTAAATCAAGCCCTATTCTACTGAAACAGTGTAACTTGTGATTGGGAAATACAAAGACTGTAAATACCTCTGAACAGTTTGAATACCACTGGTATATAGGCTCATGTCGACAAGCCCTATATCGAGCGTACACAACCACCATCATCTATATCCAGCCTTTCCCAAGTGAACTATCTGACAACAACACAGCTGAAGAGGGGGATCAGCTGCAAGATCAATGTGCATGCAGCTTTCAGGTTAGCAGTAGGAAGCAAATCTCCGTAAAAACCGATGAAGGACGGCAACAAATTGTTTAGTTAAACTCCGCTATCACCAGGAAAAAGCAATCAGAAGACCCTGCCAGTCAATTCCAGAGAGAAATTATCAAGACAGAGATCATAAATCAGCTGTTGGAAGCGAAAGGGTAACACTTTATAATAACTGCATGCTATTAATCATTTGTTAAGCATGAGTAAACAGTTAATTCATCATTTATAAAGCATTAATAGACATTAATAAGCAGTTTATAAATACAGCTATAAATGCTTTTTTTCTTGATTTATAAGCATATCTATAATGCGTTTAATAGTTCTATTTACATACTTTGTTAATGATCAATTAATAATTTCTAAATGAAGTATAGCATTATTTACAAACAAGAGTTGTCAGTCATTCTAGAAAGTGTAAGTAAATGTAGTAAATACAGGTAGTTATAAAGCATTTAGTAGTGGTCAGTTAACTATTTTGTGAGCTAATCTAAAGTGAGGACTATTCATGCCTTGTAAAGCATTTATAAAGGAGATTTGAAGGCGCATCAATCTTCTAAACAGTAAAATGTAACAAACACAACACAGTGATAGAACATAGAAATATTTAACAGCCTTTAAATCTCCTTTATAAATGCTTTACAAGGCATAACTAGTCCTCACTTTAGATGAGCTCACAAACATAGTTAACTGACCACTACTAAATGCTTTATAACTACCCGAATTAACCCTGAATTACAGCTTAAATACATGTTAATAAAGCATTTATTAACACACTAAGTAACCATCACTATATGTCTGAATAATAAGATGTATGAATGTACATTTAAATAGTTTATTAATCATTTACTTACACGTTCTAAGTAATCTTATGAACCACTGACAACTCTTAAATAACTGGTTTATAAAAAATGCGATTATTCATTTAAAAATAATAAATTGATCATTAATAAAGGATGAAAATACAATTATTAAATAAATTATAGATATGCTTGTAAATCAAGAAGAAAGCATTTATAGCTGTATTTATAAACTGCTTATTAATGTCTATTAATGCTTTATGAATGATGAATTAACTGTTTACTCATGCTTAACTAATGATTATTAGCGTGTAGTTATTATAAAGTGTTACCAGCGAAAGGAAAAGTAGAAACAACGGTTAAGTATCATATAGACAGGAAGGAATGGCTTGGAAGAGAGCAAAGAATTTATGAGAGAGGAAGAGGAATGTATAAAGTATAAAAGTATAAAAAGAGAGTTATAAGGATAAACAGATGAAAAATGAAAGATGTATGAGAGAGCGTGATAGAAATGCTATGGTTACAAGGTACAGTAGCTTTAAAACCACCTCTGCTTGGTTTCAATCAATGTTATAAAGGCCACAGAAAAGAGTCTCCAAACTCCAATCAAATACCTGTTCTAAGGGACAAATGTCGACCATGTCAATAAACAGAGCATTAAAGCGAGCACAGAGGAGTGAAACTAGCAGGGCAGTTAAACATCCTTCAATTAAACAAATGTAATTCTAAGCTTTAAGATAAGATTAATAAGAAACACAATTCTCAATCGGCGAATACATGTACATGTCACGCTGCTAGTTTTCCGCATTAAAGACCAACCGTGAGTGAGACTGTTAGCGCTGATGGAATCTAACGCTCGATGGAATCAGCTCAGCATATCTGAAGTGAATGAATTTACATTTCATCAAAAAGATTGTCAAACGGAGGAGAACGAAACGGATAAACATCCACCCACTGTTCCCTGGATACAAAGCGTGTGCTGTGTTATTTGGAGAGAGTGCAAGAAAAGTTCCTGGGTTAGAGTTCGTTGAGGCAGAGGTCAATGCCACGCCACGCTCCTGTATGATCCTACATGACAAGAAAGTAACTCCGTGTCCGCTCCTCCATTGAGTTGGTCTAATTTTTCTTTCCTTCTGTGAAATATATTTGAGTGAAATGGCTTCTTGAACAAGAAATGTATTTTGATGAATGATTATGAGGGCACATTAATTAAATACTAATAATGTGCACAGATAAATCATTTAAAATAATCACTGCAATATATTTTAAAAAAATTATAATACTTGTCTATTTTGATTTCATTGTGACTTTTAAAGCCTGATGCTAAAGAATGTCTCTTTGGAGAGATGTTGAGGTCCTATATCTAAAATTCAGGATGACAACTTTTTTTCTGCAGCAAAGCAAGAAGGTATTGTTTTACAATTGAATTGTCACAGAAGGCTGTCTCCATAAGCTTTGAATATGCCTGGTGGGTGGAGGTGTTGAGAGGGTGTAAACCACTCCAGTTAGAATTGGATCTGTGAAAATTAGAAAAGTTGCTGGTATTGTTGGGAGTAAAACATGCAAACTATGCTATTTATTGCCCACTGGCAATTGATACCAAGCTAAACTAGCAAATTTACTAATATATTATACTAATGATTGAGCTTAAGGTTCAAGGAACAGTTCAATGAAGTTCAAAATTTCAGTGAATTTCTTTTCTTCCAACTTTCTACCAACATTCTTCAAAATATCTTCCTTTGTGTTCAGCAGAAGAAAGAAATTCATACAGGATTTCTATTTTGAATTGAGTTATTCCTTTAATAGTGCAGGTCTCAAAAATGTTTCCCAAACAGCTATGAGATAAATGTGAGAGCAAATTGAGACTTTTATTTGTGCTTTTCAGATTTGTATCCCAAGAAAAAGAATCCCATCGCATCTTCTAGAGTTTCAGAGTGGATCTTTCATTTACATTTATTCATTTAGCAGACGCTTTTATCCAAAGAAATTTACAAATGAGAACAATAGAAGCAGTTAAACTAACAGTAGAACAACAGTATGCAAGTGCTATGACCGCTCTCAGTTTAATCTAACGTAGTACATGTAAAAAATTTGACATTTTTTAAATAAAAAAATAGAATAGAAGAGAAAGTGTTAGTATCACTGGATCAAGTGCTGCCGAAAAAGATGCGTCTTTAGCCGTTTCTTGAAAGTGGCTACGGACTCAGCAGCTCTGGTTGAGTTAGGCAGATCATTCCACCAGCAGGGAACAGTCATGGTAAAGGTCCGAGAAAGAGATCATCTTAACATCTCAAATGGCATTCGGAATTGCCAAGATACCAAAGTCAGCAATTTAAAGTCAGAGATTCTAGTATGATATTAAACACTTCTCATCAAATTCTTGCAAGTCAAATTATCTGAGCTATTGGGTATCCACATTAATCCACATAATTTGATGCATTAATATGTAAACAAGATCCACAGCCATTAATATCTTCAAGTGTGAGTTTTAAATAATGCTACTGCTTTTGAGCTACATCTCATCTTTTAAAGCCACCTGCTTGCCTCATTCCATTTCCCCTGGGAAGCTGTCCAGATTTTTCACCAATGACTTTCAATATGTGTCTCTTCACAAGAAAGGATATGCAAAAATATCACCCGATGTTACTCAAACCCAATAATGTACAAGCAGAGATATAATGAAATACATAAAACATGTTGCAGTTTTCATCAAGAGCTTGTTCTCGGAATGCTCAGATCTAACTTCAGAATTCATTCAGACTTGAAAAAAAATACATTATTCAAAATTTCTTTGCTTTCACAATTTCACTGTAATTTACATCATGGACTTTGGAGAACAGCTAACATCATTCAATGCAAAGGACTCACGTAGAAAATCCAAGCAAGCAAACATCAAACAAGCACTTGAGGCCGGTGACAAAAAAAAAAAAAGGTGTACCTTCTGGAAATGGTACTGCACATATGGAATCTCATTGACTGTCAATCATATTTCAAAAGTGCTTTTGAACGGCAAGGCCGATTTCTCCTAAAAGCAACTCTGGGCTTCTCATATTGTAGTATGAATCATGTTTTCCCTAATTCATTACATGCTTAAAAAATACTCCCTGAGATTCCATACAAAAATACACCAGCTCACCTTGGACCTGAATAATAATTTATTTGTGTATTACAGTTATGGACGAACAAAATTAAGTCTGATTCGTTTTAGTAAAATGATTAAATTGGAGAGTTAATAAAAATGAACCTAAAATAAATAAAATAAAATAAAATAAAATATTTAGAGAGTTCATAAAAATTAAGTAAAAAAATTTTTTTGTAACTTTTTTAATAAAAAAGTAAAAATACAAAAATAGCATAAATAAATAATCAATCAAGATCAATTCATTTTAGTGAACTGATTTAATCAAATACTATATAAACAAACCTGTTAAAATAAAATAGTTTCAGACACTGATAATCTATAATAAACATCAAGGACTGTAAAAGGAATACAATGTATTTGATGCTACACAGAATGTTCTGTTAGGAAAACACAAGAACATATCACATAACATAGGATTTAGTGGAGTAGTGTCTAAAGTAAGGGGTGTCTAAAGCCAGACGGGTGAAATATAACAAAACCGGTGATAAAGATTGTGTCAAAATGGAGACTTCAACAGATCCTTTCTGCTTGGAGCAATGCCAGAATGTGTGACCATGAATGTGTTCCATGAACTATATCCTGTGTGTTACATGCAGTACCTGCGGCATATGCACACACTTGTCTTATACTTTGTGATTCTATCAGAAGCTGTGAGCTCTATTCCACTGTCAACCACATAATAACACTTGCAAAAGCTCAGACTCGCAACTGTGCCACAGCTGCTCCAAAACTCCTTACGATTTAACATAATCAAAATGCACTTTCACAATCACCAGCTGGAAACCTTTCAGATGTAAAAAAAATGTCAGGACACTAGGCCTAATTCAATGCCATGCGAATCTAAACTGCACTGCATATTTTTTCGTCTGCCTTTGTACACTTGATACAGTGTGAGCTGGAGAGCGAGGCCTGACCACATCTAAGTTGACGCTGAAATAATGGAATCAAGTAGGAAATATGCATCTCTAATAAAGCACTTGAAGCCTGTCAGGGAGCACTTACAGCATGTAAGGAAAAATGAGTGACAGTGCAGCTAGAAAAGAGTTTTGGTTGGTGATTTTCTTCCATTTCCTTTTACTTTGGTAGCTCTTCATAGACTGTTGACAAATTCTTGCCAGTTTGAAGGTTATATAAGCCTTATTTAGTTTAAATGCATTGACATTGTTTAAGAAAAATGCTGTTCTCTGTACAGACCAACACAAGCCCTTTTCCACAGACATCATCAATCCTCTCAGAAAAAATATCCTCCAAATCAACTGGAGAAACAATCCCACTTCCCTCACCACAAACACGGTCACACGAGGGGATTTGGAAAGATAAAAAGCTTTCGTTTCCACTCTGTTCGTTCACTTCCTCACATAATCTATGGAGAGAGAGAGAGAGAGAGAGAGAGAGAGAGAGAGAGAGAGAGAGAGAGAGAGAGAGAGAGTTTTTTTTGTGCAGTAATATTTAACAAACCTTGAACTGCAGGGAAGGAATGACACTTGCTAACAAACCATAAAGCTCTAGATGTTTCAATAAAGCATTCCTTCTTTAGAACAGGGTCAATGAACTCTATCACATTTCTGAGGAACTACTCATTAAAACCAAGATGCTTCAGAAAATTACTTGCACTAACAACATGAACAATTGGCAAACATCATCTACACACGCAATTAAGTGGAAAAAACAACAAAAAAAAAATGGTTTTTCTCTTCTATCTGTTAATACACTTCACCTTTAAAGCATATATTTAATTGTAGTTTTTAGTTTTTTAGTTCATTGAACAACACATTTAACTGGTATAATCAAGCAAGGCAAGACTATCAAACAGCTATAGAGTAGTACTGTCTCGGCATCAAAAAATAGTGACTTTTTTAATGGTTCTTTAGAGGATTAAAAAAAAAAATCAAAATTCACAAAAGAGTGAAGCTGAGCTCAGGGCCCTAATTTAGTCTTGATCGTAGACATATTTTACATAGAAAGAACAGATCTATGAGTGTGAGGAACATTTTGGAGTACAATTTCTGTGTATTTCTTACCAAAAGAGATTCATGAATCATTAAGAGATTTTTTGCAGTTTTTTTTTATTATAGCACTGAGACTATTTTGCCAGCCAGAGTTAATGTGATGAATTACAAACTCTAAGAGGGAAAAACACTGATGGAAAGACTTTGGTTTGAGGGCATGAGTGACAGGTTGGTTGAACCTATGATCTTTTGGTCTGGCCTGTTAAAGAGTCCATGAAATCAAGTTTTGTTTCTTATGGTCATTGTCTTTCAGCTTTTTAAGGTTATCTATATGCTAGTGTAATTGACCGTTCTCAAAAGCCACGCCCCCTAGTTATTGTTACTACGCCCGTCAAACAAATGGTCAAACACGACCAGCGCGAAAGATTCCCATGACGGGAAGAGGTATACCCGTGCTTGTCAGTGACCTTTTTTTGGAGCAATACTCAGCGATATCCTCCAGATCGAGGCAAAAGGGGTTACATTATGCAGTGGAGGGATATATTCAAAATATAAAAATACACAATGAAAGAGACACGACTACTATCGAGGCGAATGCTTATATACCGGTCTCAAGCGAAATCTGAGAAACCACATGACCTGTACCTCAAATGCAACCAGCACAGTCTTGAAGAAGATTTTATAAGCTGGTTCAGTGGCTATTGTTTGGAGTTAGAAATAAATAACTCGCGCTGCATATTTAGTAATTTTGCCTCAGATACATTCACTTTAACAAGCAGTTGTTCATTACCACGGCAACCGCTTGCATGTCATGCTGAATGTGATTTTCGTGTTTAAAAAGTAACTATACATATGAGACGGAAAGATGCAGATAACCATACATTATTAAGGTTATTTCTATTCGATACGATATTGATATATCAACTGATGTTGTCAAGTAACATTAAGCTTCATGCTTTCCCCGTTGCGAGCATGCACTCCTGTAAACTATAGCTACGGGTGCTGCACTGTTGACTGCTGCTCATTTTCCCCGAGAATATCATGTTAACAACAACCCTTTAGAAAACGTAATTCCTTTGTGGATCCTCTTGATCTGCTTTCTCCATGTTTCTTTGACTAATCTCAGTGTCTCTTGAGTTAACCATGTTCGACACATTTAACTGGGAGTGGGGCCGTCCACACTGTTTTATAATAATAATAATAATAATAATTCATTACATTTATATAGCGCTTTTCTAGGCACTCAAAGCGCTTCACATGGAAGGGGGAATCTCCTCAACCACCACCAATGTGCAGCATCCACCTGGATGATGCGACGGCAGCCATAGTGCGCCAGAACGCCCACCACACACCAGCTTACTGGGAGAGGAGACAGAGTGATGAAGCCAATCAGTGTATATATAAATATATATATGGGGATGATAAGGAGGCCATGATGGACAGAGGCCACTGGGCAAATTTGGCCAGGATGCCGGGGTTACACCCCTACTCTTTCGAAAGACATCCTGGGATTTTTAATGACCACAGAGAGTCAGGACCTCGGTTTAACGTCTCATCCGAAGGACGGTGCTCTTTGACAGTATAGTGTCCCCGACACTACACTGGGGCGTTAGGACCCACACAGACCACAGGGTGAGCGCCCGCCTGCTGGCCTCACTAACACCTCTTCCAGCAGCAACCTGGTTTTCTCAGAAGGTCTCCCATCCAGGTACTAACCAGGCTCAGCCCTGCTTAGCTTCAGTAGGCAACCAGTCTTTATCCATTGTAGGCACCGCTCACGTTGTGTTTTCGGCGTTGGAAACGGAAAGAACACAACTCCTCCAGACAATCTCTCGGGGTATCTAGTGTCCGATTTACAAACGCCGTGGGCGCACCACTTCACCATCTTGCTTGGAGTCAATGTTTGACGGACAATGGCCGTTTTGTGGGAGGGGCCTGCGAACGGTCAATTGTAGTCATTGACAAGAATTGAAGACATCTGTCACGTAAAGTTGAGAAGGAAGATGAAGGAGTTGAGGAAACAGATAGCTTACCACTTAAAGATACTTATTTAATTTAACACAATAAAACAAAGAAGGCTAATCTAAACGAGGAAACGAAAGAAAGGAAAAAAGAAGCAGAAATGCAACAGCTTACATGGATAGGGTAAGACAACACCGAACAAAGAACTGAACAAATTGAGGGCTTAAATACAAGCGGTAATGAGCAACTCAACAAGAACCAGGTGTGTAACATAATCTGCAACATATGAAAACAAGGAAGGTAAACTAATAAATAACCAGAACATTGACAAAGAAAACCATGAAAAGAAATTAAACAGAAGACAAGGAAACTAAACATGACAAGGCTGTGATAACATTTTAAAAATCTATTATGTTTCACCATTTGCATTGTTGAACAAGATGAATCTCTTAAATGAGCCAATTCTATATAGACTGTAATGTTAGTTAGGGTTTCTTGCATCAAACGTACTTAAACTGAAAATGAAAAATTACCATTAGATTAGTAACCTTAAATGAATCTTAAATGCATTATCTGTTAAGCATTGAATGCCCCCCGTTATTAATAAATATGTTGACTTTAGCGGAATCAAATCATATTTTTTGATAAAAAGATTTAGTGCACATTTATAATCCATGTGGCCATCCCACGAAGGCGCAGTATAACTGCGCTTACATTGGAATCTTAAATCCATAGGGCATTGCTCAATCAGTGAGTCACAAATCCCTGGTGTCCAGTCCAGTCCACACCCTGATGGGCCAGTTTCTCCTCATCCGTCAATGGAGTCACGACCTTGACTCGTTGCCAGTCTACACCAAATGGCCGCATTTTAAATGACTTTAAAAATTCAGCATTTCAACAGCCCGAGCTCATCGTCTGGCGTTAAGCTTCTGCTTTCTGCAACATGATTTAAGCGGCACCTCAGCTGAATATGCTGAACTATTGTTTGAATTAGAGACAGCCATAAATCAAAATGCCTGCATACATTTACTTCAGGACAGAGATACTGTAGTGAAATGAGGGGAAAGAAGAGCCAGAAAAAACTGCACAAACACCAGAAATCAAGTACTACAACAAGCCTCTTAGTCCTCTGGCCTCTTCTAAGCAGTTTCCTTAAATAAAAGTGGAATACATTGAGACCAGGGTGCAAAATTCACCAAAAGGCTGTCAAGGCACCGTTTTTGTACACTGAGCTCATGAACACGAACACACTCAGCTAGAGTTTCTTCATTTGGGTTGCTGAATCCCAGACAAAGATGAGCCCCTTAAATGGGACAATTCTACACTTTAGTAGCTTTTTTTGTCTCGTAAGTCCATTTATAAAGTTAATAAAGGAGTCTTGCATTAAAAGCACTTGCAAATATATATATATAAAAAACCTCAACAACTTAGGTCAAATACTTAAAAGGGACTACAGTAAAAAAACAACCCATACATACAGAGTTTAAGCCTATATTAAGAGTGAAGTTATGCAGAAGGTTAACATTATATATTACTGACACACAATAGAGATTAGAGCTCTACAGTTTATGTGCATAGGGGACATCATTTGTTCTTTGAAATAGTAATGTACCTGATGCATTTATCAAAACTGACTTACAGAAGTCTTAACCCTGGAGCTTTCTTTGCTGAAAGGTACATTAAATGGCTTAAGACTTAACCCTTGACTAATTTGATTATTAATACATATTATATGGTTGAAATGTGTTCATACGGTGACATTTGATTTGTAAAGTTGTTAAGATCTCTTCTAAACTTATGGGCGACAAAAAATGAGACAAATATGAGACCACCAGAGTCTCTAGCTAAGGAGAAAAACCTGAGTACAGTGTGTGATGTTGTTGAGATCTCTTCTAAAACTTTAAAGGAGACCATTGTGAGAGTGTTAGAGTTTTTGTCTCAGGAGACAAGTGTTAGAAGCAGGAGACTTTAGCCAAAGTCTTCATTTGATGTTAAAGTAACCTATTTTTTGTCTAGGAGAAACATTTGAGATGTTAAAGAGATCTCATTTTTGATTTTCTTTCCTCTGGGATGAAGCCATGTGAAGGCCTCATGGACACCTCAACAAACTCGTCTCCATACCGGTGTGATGACTCCGACCTCCAACCAGATGAAACTGGATAAATATTGAGAATGTTCTGATCCAATCTGACTTCTGACCTGTAATGTTGCCTGAAGCATAATCATACACTGTTCCTTCGTTGGCCAGAGGAGATCTGGCCCCCGACTGAGCCTGGTTTCTCCCAAGGTTTCTTTCTCCATTCTGTCACCTGACGGAGTTTTGGTTCCTTGCCACTGTTGCCTTGGCTTTTGGCTTGCTTAGTTGGGGACATTTAATATTCAACAATATTATTGATCTGCCTTACTTCAGGTGGACGATGACTCAATTTTCTTCTAGAAACAAACTTTGTTGTATTATTTCCATGTTATCACTGTGAAGCTGCTTTGATACAATCTGTATTGTAAAAAGCGCTATATAAATGAAGGTGACTTGGCTTGACTAAGTAGCTGGTTTATTTACAGAGATCCTCCTGAGATCCTAATAGAGTAAGTGAGTGGAGAAACGAAGCCTAATTTTTAGCTGGGATGCCAATTCCAAATAAAGTATTAACGCCATGTTAAGAATCCATTAGCATTTCCATGATTGCTCATGCCATTATGTGACAGAACAATGGGAAAGCCTTAGGCAAACAACTTTGGGGAGTTGTCATATTGTGCTGAGGAGTGTGCGAGAGAGAGAGAGAGAAACAATGAGGAAAAGAAAGGGAGTGTATAGCAAGGGTCGGGAGATGAAAGCTGAGCTCTAAATTCCACAAAAGCTGTAAATTGGCAGTATCAATCAGTCTCTCACCCAGAGAGCAAATGTTTTTATCCGCTTGTTTATCTGAAATCAAACTCTTTTTTCTCCGGCTGGATCTTATGTTCTGAGCTATTACATGCTTCCTGTACAACAGCAAGGAATGACTGAACAACCTATATTTGTCATTGTAGTGAGTTGAGTGATATCTAGGGCTCTATGATTTCCACAATGTCTAAAACGCAGATGAAATTGAGTATTCTCGTCTTAAAAACTGAATTTATTGTATAGCGTGGAATGTCACAGAATTTGGCAAAATTTTGCTGAATAAATCAAAAGTAGGGGTGAACACTTAACAAAATCACGACTAGTGAACATTAAACTACAAAAAATACTATTTAAGTCTGCATGTTATGTGTGTCTCTGTCTGAATGAATGGCGCAGTTTCGTGCACTACACATATTCAAGCACACATGACGCTTGTAGTGTATGAACATGAACCACACAGAATCGCAAAGGTCTTCACTAAAACCTTTTTCCTTGTAATGTTTTAACTGCTGTTTCTTTTTAAGGTAGACAATAAGATCTGTCCAGGGACAATGGATGAAAAATAGCATTTTGGCTAACTCTGGTACATTTGCAGTAATGCTAATTAATGTACACTGTCCCTGTCAAATAAATTTATAAAATATAAAATATAAACCTACCAAAATAATTTGGTTTAACTTAAATTTTGGATCAAATATATTACTATTCAAGGGTAGAATGCAATTAACAATGTTTTAAAGTTGAATAAAGTTATGCTAAACGTTCCCCGCTTCCACCTTCTTCACTAAGCCTTGAACGTTGTTACAAAATAATTTTGGAAAAATAAAAGGATTTCATGAGGCCCTAGATATCCAATTACACCAGCACTTCCTGACAACCTTGACTAGCCAATTATCCATTAAGCAAAAATAAATCTAAAACGGCACAAACGTAATAAAAACAAATATCCCAAATAATAAAAATCCAAATTAAGTCCTTTAGGATAAAGGGTACTCAATGTGTATATATAAAATGCTTCCCTCTGTAAAAGGAGTTACCACACTTTATATGTATTTTTACCTGTTTAATTCCTAAATAGCAAACTATTTAGACAAACTGTGTTTAAATAGATTGAAGTGAACAGCAACAGGATTTTTTTCTGGCCATTTAACCATATATTACATCTGTGTTCTGCAATCTGTGTTTTTAAACTTTGCTGTGTTTTACAGACCACAAGGGCACTTGTTAGTCAACCTTCATGATTCCACCTATTACCAATTGACTATTCCTTCATAATCCCACATATTATTGGCTATTAATACCATGATTATGAATTAGCACAGAATGTTCAGAAACCCCCAGGGCAATGGTATTTCTGCAATCACCCCCTTCCACATCAAAGCAGGCAATTCACATAATAGTCAGACAGACTGTTGGCCTCATATTCTAACATTTTTCCAACCTAGCTTTGAAAATTCAGCTTTGGGGCATTTAGATCCAGACAACTGGACTGTCTGTCCTCAGAGCTGTGCATGGTAAATGGCATCTCTGTGAGAGGTCAAGGTACATCATTAGATCAAAGCATGTGTGAGTGAATGCAGAAGAGAAAAAGGACATACCTGGATTTTTATTACAACGTCTATGGATGCTAATTTATTCAACGCTATCTCACGACCAATTCGTACGAGTGATTAAAAGGTGGCTAATTCGTACTAAGTCATACGACCTCACTCGTACGAATTCGTACGATTTGTCTAAACCCACGTGATGGGTAGGTTTAGGGGCGGAGTCAGGGGTAGCCGGTCATTCGTACGAATTCATACGAATTTGGTAACTCGTAAAATATGTACGAATTAGCAAAAATCGTACGAATTTGTATGAGTGAGGTCGTATGAATTAGTACGAATTAGCCACCTCGTAAAATTCGTACGAATTGCCGTGAGATCGGGCTGAATTTATTTGGTCTAAATCATTTTACACCAAACAAGTTGGCATCCAAGTTTACCGTCACAAGGTGTTTAGTACAGGACATGATTGTAAATCCCCAAATATTACAGTGTGTGTATGAACTAGAGTCTTCCCCCACCCCCCATTTTCTCTCACAGAATAAGCAAAGGGGAGCTGTCTATAATTTAATGTATAGAGAGGTCATACCCGGCATCTGCACTCAGCCATAAAAGCTGCGAAAAGAAAAATGCTCCAGGTCTGCTTTTAATGGGAAGTTTTTATGGGAAGACATGATTTTGGTTTATGAGATCTAACACTTCATTCAGGCAACTTATTCCCTGAGAAAAACATAAAAACCATAAAACAGTGGTTTAAAAACACATAATTACTCAGAATATAGCAAATACTACTTAAGGGGAAATGTAATTTTCCATCAGACATTAACAATCTCTGCTTTTTTGAAGGGAAAAAGTCTGTACACCACCGTTCAAAAGTTTGGGGTTGATAAGTTTTATTTATTTATTTGACTGTTTGTTTGCTTACTTATTTAGTAAGATAGTTTTGTTTTGTTTGAGCCTCTTATGCTCACCAAGGGTGAATGCATTAGATTAAAAATGCAGTAAAAACAGTAATATTGTGAAATATTATTAGAATTTAAATAGCTGATTTCTATTTTTATTATTTTAAATTTTATTTATTCCTGTGATGGCAAAGCTGAGTTTTCAGCAGCCATTACTCCAGTCTTCAGTGTCATCAGAAATCATTTTGATTGGCTGATTTTATACTCAAGAACCATTTTTTGATGAACAGAAAGTTCAAAAGAAAAGCATTTACTTGAAACAGAAATGTTCTGTAACAATTTAAAAGTCCTTACTGTAACTTTTAAACACTTATTGAATAAAAGTATTAATGTATTATACCTATAGCTATATTGCTAGTCCAAAACCTTTGACCGGTTGTTTAAGTTGACCTTCTTAGTACATGGTGACTAAGCTACCAGTAAAACTTGACTGAATTTGTTTCTCATGATATATCCAATGACAAAACAAGGCGGCTTTGAAGAGGTTCTAATTTGAGACAGCTCTGGTTCGTTTATCATTTTGCTCACTGCATAATTCCCATAGTTCCAGTTGTGTTTTTAATGACTTTACTATTATTTAAATGAGGCAAATAAGTTGTGTTCAAACATTTGACTGATGGTATGAAAGTCCAAGAAGTTTGCTTGTTTGTTCATTTGCAAACTTTGCTTAGTATTTTAAGCCAAACTAACCCTAGATATACCCTAGACACGAGTAAACAAAGAAAAACCAAGTCTAAAATGAGATTCCTGGTGTGAGCTCTGGACTTCAGGAAACTGAACGATGTAATATCCAGCATCATCAACCTATATTCAGCCTGCACTGCTCTGACAAAGCCTTAGAACAGTTGTCTACACTGTCCAGCAATCAGCCAATACAAGGAAGACTTCAAACACGCCATTAATGACATTATGATCATCACTGATGTACAGTAAGTTAATTTTGAATACTAAGGGCCCTAACATACACCTGGCGCAATGCAGTACCAGGCGCAGTTATAATTTTCTCGTCCTGCGCCACCTTGTTTAAATAGCAAATGCATTTGCCTCATTTGTGTGCCCATGGTCTGAAAATGAGGTGTCTTCAGGCACATTGTTGCGCGTTGCTATTTTGCGCGTGTACACTTTGTCCCGTAGATGGTCTGCTCGTGCGCTTTAACCTCGTGCACAAGCAGATCCGTTTCCTTACTAGAGAAGCGTTCAGTTTTTCCGCTTGCAAATTCCACCATGTAAATAGCGAATCCGCCATGTCGAGAGCGCAACTGGCTTTTAAAGGGAATGGGAGATGAGACTCTGATTGGTTTATTGCACATTACGCCCAAAACACACCCATTACTCATTAAGACAACCCTTTTAGCCCATTTTAGACCACCCGCCAACCATTTTTCCCATCGGTAAACTAGCAAAAGTGGATTCGGACACGCCATTAGAGCACTTGCCCCGTGGGCTTTAGACCCTTTAGACCATGCGCTTAGATAGAGCCCTAAATATTGGTTTAATGAGGCTCATCAGGACATTTTGACAATTATAAAGCTATCTAGTGACAGACCAATAAATTGCTTAATGTTTTGAGATTAGCAACCAAAAAACCATGCCCACTTGGACAATTAACACTTACTCACTTCCATATCAGTTGGAACTAATGTTTAAAGCCAGTTTAGAACTATAATGATAATGGCACAGAGAAACAATATCGTAGGAATCTCAGAATTATGTATTTACAGCTGATGAATAATAAAAACATTTACAGCCAATCAGAATCCATCCTGCTTTAAAGAGCTCAAGCATTTAAAGCAGACGAAAAAACCACAGCATGCTTATCATAAACAGAACTATAATGTGTGTTGGTGTGGACACCAATATAGTTATCATTCTTGGTGTGAACAGGCTTTAACACAACCCAAAAGACATGGCACAGCTAAGGCTAACATTATCAACAATAACCAAGTTTCTCAATAGAATTTGTAGGTTAATCAACCGGACCTGAAAATAAGAAACGGCCAGCATTGTAAATCTAACAGCACATTACCTGTGTGACCAGTGGCTCCAACAACCTCTCCACAGTCAGTGTGCGAATCTCAAGACTCTTGGGGTCCCATTTTAGCAAGACTGGGGACGTAGCACTCGTCATGTTTACTGTGGAAAGAAAGGAGATTAGAGAAAAAGAGAGGAGTGAATTTTTGAAAGGATGAAAGAGATGTTAAAAACAGTGAATGACAGATTAATAGGACGATAAAAGGAAAAGGTGCAGACATCACAGACTCGGTTATCAGTTTCATGCTTCATGACTTTCTTAACAAAATCAAAGGCCGGTGAGTCTGCCGCACATCTATTATTAAAACAGAAACGCTTCTCCGTTGAAAAGACTTTAAATGTTGCACATCAATCACGCTAAAATTGAGACTATAAAAGATTCAGATGACACATTATATCACAGGCTAATGACTTCAGAATGAGTCTTAATGTGGGATCCAGACATTGTTTTGCAAGTCAGACTGCATTATCTCACTTTTAATGGAAAAAAACCAGCCTGTTCTCATCCCAAGGCCTCATCTAACTGACGCTTTTGACCATGCGTCAACATGCCGACGCACATGGCACCCCTTAAGCGTCAATGTGAGACGCGCCTCCTAGTGGTCTAACCCTAACCCTACCCCAGACCTAAACCTACCCATAACGGAAGCGTCATCTAACTGACGCTAAAGGGTGCCATGTGCGTCGGATTTAGACGCATGGTCAAAAGCGTCAGTTAGATGACGCCCGAGGATGAGCGTCTCATATTGACGCTTAAGGGGTACCATGTGCGTCGGCATGTTGACGCATGGTCAAAAGTGTCAGTTAGATGACGCCTTGGGATGAGAATGTGTTGAAAAAACACACAGAGAGACTAAAGTGATCAAATTATATATTAACCATGAAGTGATCTAAATTTCTCAAATATTAATCATGAACCTAAAATATAGTTGCAAAGTTCTCAAACTTCACAAACTTTACCTTTAATTTGGTATCTGAGTTTACTAAAAAAATACATAACCTTTGGTATAATACTTGAAGATGTACACATCCCGTTTTTATTGAATAATGTTTAATTTAAGGAATTGCTGTAGCCCACCAAACTTTACACTTTCAAAACAACAGAAATATAGCAACATGAGCAGAAAATACTGCAGCACTGAAAAGGGTAACGTATTTAAAAGAGCTAACGTTCCGTTTACATAGGCTACTGTTCACATTTATATCTTGCCAAGACAGGCATTTTGAGATTGCCACAGTGTTTCTGTGAAGAGCGAGATTGCACTCTTCATGATAACTTATTTAAGTGTGGCCATCAGTCACCCTGCTAGAATCAGCTACTGAAAAAAACGATTTTAGAGAACCACTACTCAAAAACTAGAATCCCACCAACCATGACATCTTAGGTTAGAGAGTATTGACTTTCATTTGGTAGTGGGGATCCTGTAACGTAGGCGTTTTCAATCATATTGTCATTCACGAGAGCACTGGCCTAGATTCCCTCCTGCATCTTTAGATCCTGCATACAGATACTCATTACAAAAAACATATGCACGTAGGAAGCCCAGCTCCAGGCCCTTTGAACACTGGTAATGTAAGCAGGTGGTTCCTGATTAAGGTAGACATCTGAGGTACAGGATCAGGCCTGTGTAGCAGAGGGAGAAAAGTTTACCTGACTGAGGGGAAACTTAAGAGAAAAAAAGCCTTCAAGCTGCGAGGGAATGTGGAAAAAAGAGTGTGAGAGAGTTTGCGATTTCCCCAGAAGCAACTTTTACACATAGTTGTTCTTTATGTTCTTTATATTTGAGAGTTCCATTTCGCCTCCGTTACAGAATTGTTCTGAATACCAATGCATACCAACGTTCATAAATAGGTATGTTTGAAGTAATCTTTAGAGTGAATGAATAATTCTTGATCACTTCTGTAAGTTTACTTTTTTTTAAGGGTGTGTCCTGCTTTCATGGCTTCGTAGATAATTATACTTACGTAAAACAGCATTCGAATGCCAATTATGAAGGAACATTTCAATGCATGACTTACTGAATGAACATTGCATGAGCAGTGTTATATATTTATATATTATTAATATTATGAATTAGATTTTATTTTTAGAATTTCAGTTTTCATATAAAATAATTTTATTAATATTTTGATTATTAGCAATATCATTAGTTTGTTTTTTTATTTCTATTTATCTTTCATTTACATGTATTCCAGTTTTAGTTCATGTAATTTTAGTATTTCAACAAACTTATCTATTTTCCAGTTAGTTGCCAAAGCAACATTTAAAATATTTTATGTAATTTAATTCTATTATTTCAGCTTTAGATGGTCAGTTCAGATGGAAGAACATGAAATATTGTGATAAAGCAAGATATGAAATTACACAAAAGGATTGCCTTACGTCATTTGAAAAGTACTTTAAAGTGAAAATATGACAGATATAATGATGTGCTGAACAAGGGACAATTTAGGATTTCTTTTCTTTCTTTTTTTTTCTCTTTAGGGGTTTCATAAAGATTGTGTTCAACTATGCGCCAGAATAGTGTCACATGATGAAGAACAGATAAGCATGTATTATTTTCCCAATACTGGCAACAAGAAAACTGGCTTGAACTGTTTTCATTAAAAATGACACAATTGAACAGTCTGGTGTGAGAAGAATCAGCATGAGATCAAACCATCATCCACTGTATGCTCCAGTCACAGTTCCTCACTTGTCAGTGAGCATCACCATTCTTTTGCGCTCAAACTGTGTTTCGTATTTCCTCTTTTCTGATGTAGCTGTCAGTGAATCCTCAAGAGAGGATCCCGACAGTCTCAGTCGCTGTGTCAAACACCCCCTAAAGTGTCAAACACACACTCCAGAGTCCTACACAACAGACTTAACAGCGATTAAACCACACGTTTGATACCTTTCCTGCTCAGTTTTACACCAATTTTACACCTTGAAATTGGTGTAACCATTCACACTTCACCACTTAAAAATAAAGTGGGTCAGTGGGTCTTTGCAGCAACAAAAACCCTCTTCTTATCAAGAACCATATTTCACTATGCAGGGTTCTCTTACGAGAGGTTCTCTCGTATTGCGTAAGCTAGCTTACGCTGCGGGAAAGATTCATCTTTGCTGAGATATTGAAACCAAAAATTATTTCATAATTTGTATCCATACACAACGCAGTTCCTCTGCGGCAGACCTAGAGCAGGCTAGCTAGCAGCTCATTGGTTCGCTCAGAGAGAACTGCTTAAGCCTATGGGAGAGCGGGGCTGAACCCGCTTCCAATGAGAGGCGCCCGCGCGCTCATTGCGTCATGGCCCGCCAGAATGGGCGTGGCCATGGTGTATATAACAGTCTCTCCCAGGCTTATATGTTGATTCATTTCATCTTCAGCAAGCTGCACGCTTCTGCTGTCCTGAGAAAGCCGTCGCCGTCGAGAAGGCATCACTCTAGCGAGCTCCCGGACCCTGAAGAAGCCGGCCGTCTTCACCACCTTCAGCCGCCCTGCAAGCTAGCACCATCCGACGACTGTATCCTTCTCTATTATATCTAAAAGAGCCGAGCGTCTTTTTAAAGATGTCTCGTTTTTCCTGCGGCTCTTGCCGCGCTCGTCTCGAGGACGGAGACCGCCATGTCATCTGCGCTCTCTGCCTGGGACTCGAGCATGCAGAACTCGCCCTCGCGGATGGAGGATGCGACTTCTGTGAGAGCCTGCCGTTGTCG
The DNA here is from genome assembly GCA_029959095.1 of Rhinichthys osculus. NCBI lineage: Eukaryota > Metazoa > Chordata > Actinopteri > Cypriniformes > Leuciscidae > Rhinichthys > Rhinichthys osculus. The sequence goes on from JARWKJ010000005.1 coordinate 40,549,397, forward strand.
TCCCTGCGGGCACGACTTCTGGCAGCAAAATCCGCTCCCGCGCCGCCTTCCTCTTCGCCGCGTAAGAAAAAACGCCGCTCCCAGAGGCCGCCGGAGCCCCCAGCGGAACAATGCGGGCCGCCGGCGCCGCCTCCCGCTTCCCGCTCTCCCTCCCCGCCCCTGCCGGACATACAGTTGCCGCCGAGTGGCCGCTCTGTCGCTTCCGATGACGCCGCAGAGGAGAAGGACTCCTGTTCACTGCTCGCATCAGACAGTGAAGAATGGTCATCTCTCGAATCCACGAGAGAATCGGCGGGGATCCGCGCCGGGATAGAGGAGGAACTAATGCGCCTCCTCTCACAGGCCGTCGAACGCCTCGGTCTCGAGTGGTCTCCTCCACCCGAGCAGGCCCCGAACCGGATGGACGGCAGCTTTTTTCATCGGCGCTTGACCCCCGCGTGCAACCGGGCCGCTCCATTCCTGCCTGAACTTCACGCAGAGCTGACGAAGTCCTGGAATGCCCCGCTCTCGGCTAGAAACCGCTCTGATATATCCGCCTCGCTGCGCTCGGTGGACGGAGCCGCCGAAAAAGGCTACTCAGCCATGCCGCCCGTCGAGGACTTGGTCGCCGCACACCTCTGCCCGCCCTCTGCTAGATGGCGCTCTTCCCCCACGCTTCCTTCGAAAGCTTGCAGAGCGACCTCGAGCTTTCATGCTCGCGCCTACGCCGCCGCCGGTCAGGCCGCCGCAGCGCTACATTCTATTTGTGTCCTCCAAGTATTACAGAGCGATATTCTCCGTGAGTGGGCCGAAGGCGGTAGAAACCCCTCCCCCGCTGTCACGGATCTGAGAAGTGCTACGGACCTCGCCCTTCGCGCCACTAAAGCCGCCGCACAAGCTCTGGGGAGATGCATGGCCAGCCTTTGTGTTGGCGAGAGACACTTATGGCTCACGCTCGCCGACATGGGAGACTCTGAGCGCGCCACGTTTCTTAACGCGCCCCTCTCCCCGACGGGCCTTTTTGGATCTGCTGTCACGGGAATCGTCGATCGCTTTTCTGAGGTCCAGAAAGCTACTCAGGCGATGAATTTGTTTCTGCCCCGCCGCGCTAGCTCTTCCGCGGGCCGCTCTCGCGAGCCTCCTGCCAGAGCTCCACCACAGCGCCCCCCTCCGCAGACTCAAACAGCCCAGCGCAGACAGGGCGGCCGCCCTCACTCTCGCTCTGACAGCCGCCGCAGACCGCCGCCCCCACGAGGCCCGCGACCTAAGATCACGCTGAAGCCTGATCATCAGAAGTCTGCCTAGCAAAGTCAAGAAAACGACGGTGCTCTCCCGCTGCGGCCGGACCGCCGTCAAAGCTTCGCCCTCTGCCAGTCCCCGTTATTTCGCCGACTGCTGTAGTGTTGACCGCCACAAACAAGCCGGTGTCCCAGCCCGCTTGCGAGCGACAAAAAGCCGTTTTTAAGGCTACCCAGAGAAATCTCAAAAAGAGAAAATTTGCCAGTTGTGTAGAAAATGTGCCCACAATCATGTGCTCACCCATACACACAAGCATAACATACCCCGTGTCTCTATCAGAGCCCCATCACATGAAACGGGCACAGCCCGCTCTAATATCAGAGAACATAAACACGCCCACGAGCTCGTGCGCGTGTCCCCTCTCTGCTCGCTCTGTTTCACGGCCCATAGACTCCTCTCTGAGTGCAAATCCCGTTGCCACACACATTCAAAGCGCGCCCACACACTGTGTCCAGCCCGCTATGTGCAGCAATCAGGGCGATATAGCCATTCGGCCACTAGCCGCATGCTCCAAAGCGTGGGAAGCCATTCCAGGCATTTCCCCGTGGGTACTAAGCATTATAAAGAACGGCTATCTGCTACAGTTTCGCCGCTGCCCGCCTCGTGCGCGCGCGCGGCTCGAATCTACTGTCAGCCCGCTGGCCGCCGGCACGCTCCGCTCAGAAATTGCGACGCTGTTGCAAAAGGGCGCCATAGAGAGAGTCCCACCATCTATGACCGAGTCGGGGTTTTACGGCCGTTATTTTCTGGTTCCCAAGAAAGACGGCGGCCTCAGACCGATTTTAGATCTCAGGTCTTTGAACAAAGTGCTCATGAAGAGACCGTTCAAGATGCTCACTACCAGGAAACTCCTCGCGCAGGTGCGCCAGGGGGACTGGTTCATCTCTCTAGACCTGAAAGACGCCTATTTTCAGATCCAGATAAATCCCCGTCACAGGCCATTCTTACGTTTCGCCTTTTCGAGGGTCATGTTTATCAATACGCCGTTCTCCCGTTCGGCTTATCTCTGGCGCCCCGCACATTTACGAAGTGCATGGATACGGCGCTCGCCCCCTGCGGAGCCAGGGGCTGCGCATATTGAATTATCTGGACGACTGGCTGATTTTGGCCCAATCACAGACGAAGCTTCTGTCGCACCGCGCAGTTCTCCTCGACCATCTGAAAACGCTGGGCCTCTCTGTCAACTGGACAAAGAGCTCCCTTCAACCCAGTCAATCGATTTCCTTTCTAGGAATAGATTTGAACTCGGTCATGATGACGGCTCGCCTGTCTACACAGCGCGCGCGCAGTGTACAGCGACTGGCCGCCTCGTTTCAGATGGGCACCCGCTCACCTCTGAAAACTTTTCAGAGGATGCTGGGTTACATGGCCTCAGCCTCCGCTGTGCTTCAGCTGGGCCTTCTGCACATGCGTCCGCTTCAGCTTTGGTTAAACAGCCGTGTACCCCACCGCGCGTGGAACACGGGCCGCCAGCTGATCAGAGTTACGCAGACATGTCTCACGGCGCTGCAGCCATGGACAGTAGCAGAATGGTTTCGACAGGGCGTCACGATGGGGACCTTTTCTCGCCGAAAAGTCATCTCGACAGATGCATCCAACACGGGTTGGGGTGCAGTCTGCGAGGGCTCACCGGCCTTCGGCCATTGGTCGACACAGGAAAGCCCCTTACACATAAACTGTCTGGAAATGCTTGCGGTCGAGAACGCGCTTTTGCGCTTCCTCCCGCTCATTCGGGGACACCACGTCCTGATCCGTTCGGACAACATGGCTGTGGTCTCCTATCTCAACCGTCAGGGCGGTGTCAGGTCCAGGAATCTCTTCCTACTGACACACCGCATTTTAGTTTGGTCTCAGAGCCGCCTGCTCTCGCTCAGAGCGACGCATGTGCCGGGCCATCTGAACGACGGTCCAGACATACTGTCCAGGAACCTCATCTCCTCAGGAGAATGGTCCCTGAACACACAAACGGTCCAAATACTGTGGTGGCTATTCGGCAGAGCAGAGGTGGACCTCTTCGCGTCAGAAGAGAACGCTCACTGCCCAATATTTTTCTCAAGGAGCGAGGACGCGCTAGCCCAGGAATGGCCTCGCCGCCCGCTCTATGCATTCCCTCCGATCGCTCTGCTACCACAGGTAATTCAGAGGATCAGGGACACACGCCACTCGGTGCTCCTCATAGCCCCGCGTTGGGAGAGTCAGAATTGGGTTCCGGAGCTCACTCAGCTGTCGCAGACAGCCCCGTGGCCCATCCCAGTCAGAGCAGATCTCCTCTCTCAGGCTCGCGGCACGATCTGGCACCCCCATCCACGGCGCTGGGCGCTACATGCATGGGTGATCAACGACTATTCGTTGATTTGCCAGAAGGAGTAAGAAACACTATCATACAGGCTAGAGCACCTTCCACGAGAAGGCTCTATGCGTCTAAATGGTCTGTGTTCTCAAAATGATGCACCGACAAACATCTGGACCCACGGTCATGCGAGGTGCCGTCTTTGCTTGTTTTCCTTCAAGAGATGCTGGACAAGGGCAGGTCCCCCTCCACTCTCAAGGTTTACGTGGCAGCCGTCGCGGCGTTCTCTGAACCCCGACGCGCTCAGTCCCTGGGCAAAGACGAGTTAGTCATCCGCTTCCTCAGGGGAGCTAAGAGGATGAACCCTCCGCGCCCCCCTTCGGTTCCTATCTGGGATCTTTCTATAGTTCTCGAAGCTATGAAAGCACCCCCGTTCGAACCGCTCGAGTCTGTGGACCTAAAATACCTCTCGCTCAAAACCGTTTTTCTGACGGCTCTGTCCTCAGTAAAACGCGTGGGGGATCTTCACGCGCTCTCATCCAGCGCCGCGTGTCTCGAGTTTGGTCCGAATGATTCTGTTGTCATTCTCAAACCTAGATATGGCTATGTCCCGAAGGCGATTGGTACCCCGTTCAGGGCTCAGATTATTTCCCTATCGGCTCTGCCTTCATCCGATAGTGAGCGCGACGCCAATCTCCTCTGCCCGGTGCGGGCTCTGAGATTGTACACTACGCGCGCTGCCGCGTTCAGACGCGCTGAGCAGCTTTTCGTGTCGTTTGGGGGGCGCACCAAGGGTCTGGCCGCCTCTAAACAGACACTGTCTAGATGGATAGTAGACGCTATCGACTCTGCTTACGCATCTAAATGCCTGCCCTGCCCTCTGGGCATCAGGGCGCACTCCACTAGAGGCATGGCCTCATCGTGGGCATGGTCCTGTGGAATTTCCATTCATGACATTTGTGTGGCCGCGGGATGGGCCTCCCCGTCCACTTTTGTCAGATTTTACAACTTGGAAGTTCCCGCCTTGCAGGCAAAATTACTAGCTGTCTAAACGACCAGCTCCCTAAGAAGCTGCATTACTGGGAGTACCTCACACAACCGGTTCGCCCCTTGTGCTCTCCTTAAATGCTTATACACTTCATGTGCCCGCTCTGCCGGCCTCATACATGCTTATGTATACACTTCATGTGCCCGCTCTGCCGGCCTCATAATACATTCACTCCACGTTAAAAATTCCCCGGTATCACCCTGGGATTCATGAGTGGATTCATAGCGTGCACGGCGTTGACCAGGTGTTCCCGCAGCGTAAGCTAGCTTACGCAATACGAGAGAACCTCTCGTAAGAGAACGAATCGGTTACCTAACGTAACCTCGGTTCTCTCTAGAAGAGGGAACGAGTATTGCGTTCCCGGCCGTGCTTGCGCTACTAGCGATTCGCTTCACGCTGAAATAAATCAACATATAAGCCTGGGAGAGACTGTTATATACACCATGGCCACGCCCATTCTGGCGGGCCATGACGCAATGAGCGCGCGGGCGCCTCTCATTGGAAGCGGGTTCAGCCCCGCTCTCCCATAGGCTTAAGCAGTTCTCTCTGAGCGAACCAATGAGCTGCTAGCTAGCCTGCTCTAGGTCTGCCGCAGAGGAACTGCGTTGTGTATGGATACAAATTATGAAATAATTTTTGGCTTCAATATCTCAGCAAAGATGAATCTTTCCCGCAGCGTAAGCTAGCTTACGCAATACTCGTTCCCTCTTCTAGAGAGAACCGAGGTTACGTTAGGTAACCGATTCGTTCTATGCGGTTCCTTGTAGATGAAAAAGTATTTGATGTTTATAGACATAATGATGACTTGGTTTCTGGGTCCTTTGGCGAGTTGAGATGAAAACTATGCTAAATGCAAAAAAAAAAAAAAAAAAAAAAACTTTTTAAAGGGATAAATCACTTCCCATATTTTGTGTTGCACACTGGTGAACAAAATGATGAGGGAAAAAACATCTTAAAGGGTAAGTTCACCCCAAAATGAAAATTCTGTCAGTAATTACTCACCCTCATGTTGTTCTAACCCCGTAAGACTTTTGTTCATCTTCAGAACACAAATTAAGATATTTTTGATTAAATCTGAGAGCTGGATAACTCCTCCATAGGCTTCTTAAGGGATCGAAACTGGCCGGCCCAGAAAAGTTAAAGACATCGTTAAAATAGTCCAAGTGACTACAGTGACTACAGTTTATCAAGCGACGAGAATACTTTTTGTGCGCAGAATCAAACAAAAATAACGACTTTATTCAGCTATTCATTTCCTGTGGGCCGTGAAATTTCACGTAGTGAAACTGCGCAAAGCTTCTGTGTTGCACGTCACACGTAGGCTCACTATTGGCCGACGCTGGTCATGTGTGTGATGCGTGTGACGTACAACCTAGAAGCTTTGCGCAGTTACACTACGTGAAATCTCGAGTTACACTACTCATGTCCTTCCAAACCCATAAGACATCTTCGGAATGTGTTTCATCTTCGGAACACAAATGAAAATATTTTTTATGAAATCCGAGAGCTTTCAGACCCCTCCATAGACAACAACTTTCAAGGCCCAGAAAGGTAAAAAAGACATCGTTAAAGTAGTCCATGTGACTCCAGTAGTTCAATGTTATGAAGCGACGAGAATACTTTTTGTGCACCAAAAACAAAAAAAATAGTGTTATTTTTCTTTGTTTTCCACGCACAAAAATGAGTCTCGTCGCTTCATAACATTACTTCAATTGAACCACTGTAGTCACATGGACTAATTTAACAATGTCTTTACTACCTTTCTGAGCCTTGAAAGTGGTTGTTGCCTTGCTGTCTGACGGGTCAGAAAGCTCTCGGATTTCATCAAAAATGTCTTTACTTGTGTTCCGAAGATGAACGAAGTTCTCACGGGTTTGGAACGACATGAGGGTGAGTAATTAATGACAGAATTTTCATTACGGGGTGAACTATCCCTTTAAATATGCACTACACGTCATGTAATATCCTAAACAGTATCGAAAACATAAAAAAGTCTCTAAAGCATGATTTCACAACATGGTCATTTTGCACATGATTTTTATTTTTGCTGACTAAAATGTTACTTTCATTGACTTGAGTAATACATAATCAAAAACAAAAACAAAAACAAAACTGTAAAATATAAAACACTGCATGTTATGTAAATAACGTTGGTCCTGTGCAGTTCATGGTAATATTAATCGATTTCAGTTTTTGGTTAAACAATTCAGGTACTGTTTTGGTCACCATCTGATGTTCAATGGAAAATGTGGAAAACAACAAAACTACTTGAGTATCACCGCTTTAATGCCCTAGATTGGTTTTCTAGAACTAGATAAAATAAAATAAACTTTCTCTTTTACCATCAGGTTTAGCAGTTCACTCCAAGAAAACCGAAAAGGACTTCACATTTATTTGTAGGAAAGAAAAAGGTCTATTTTCACAGTGAGCTGACCAGTATATCACACAGCCATCTCCAGAAAAGCACGCCGGAAGGAAGCTGTGCAAGATCTATTTCAGTTCCATTATCACCGAATAATGCTTCAATTATCCTGCGGAAATGGTAACAGGAATAATTACACTATTTGTGCCTGGTTGCCAGGATGATAATAACAGCAGTCATAACGAGGAGAGCATAATGGCAGAAATGCTACACTTTCACACATGCAATTTCTACACAGTGGAGTCAGGACGGGTCAGCAAGCTTTCATATGGAGGAAGAGCCGTGTTAACTGAGAGACTGCCACAAAGACAAGGAAATCTTTACCGCTGATGTGACAACACATGCTTTTGATGTTGTTATTTCAAGAAAAAAATGTGTTAACTGTATTATCAGAAATGAAGAATGAAGTCATATAAAGATATTCTATTGTGACAGATGAGTAAAATATTACATAGACACAGACATTACAAAAAAAGGCTTAAGAAGCCAATATATTGGTTGTTGTGTTTTTGTATCATTAAATATAAGCCATTTATAATAACTTCACATAATAACTTATAATAAGTTCACAGCAATCCGTTTAGAAATCAAATCAATATGGCTTGAATCGGAAAATATCCTTTTCGCGGATTTTACGTATGGGTTAGGGGGCATGATTAATTGCATTTGCATTTATTAAAAGAAAAAATTAAATCACACTAGATTAACGGATCAAATTAACAACCCTCACATAAATAGTGATAATCGTCTGGGATGTAAACCTGTGATGCCGTGTGACACTTAAACAGTAGAGAGGATTAGAGACAGCTCAATCAGGCTCATCGTGACCCCATCACACACATACATACACAGCAGACTAAAGCCAGCACAGCCATTTTTGACCTCTTTTATTCACTCCAACTCCTTACGCTGACCTCAATATTTTTTTATTATTTTTATTTATCCTTTATTTTACCAGGTGATGTCCCATTCAGATATTCAAATCTCTTTTACAAGGGAGCCCTGGGTATATATAAGTGTATATATAAGATATGAAATTGAATGAAACTATGACGTTACCAACTTTGTGTGCATTTGAGAAAACGAGGACACTGGATCACTGAAAATATCAAAGGGAGGCTGATTCTGTTTTGCATATTCCTGCCTCGCATCCTAAATTTAAACCCTGAGCCTAAACTTCTTTGCAGCCCGTTCCCAGAGATCCTGCCCTAGAGTGGTGAAGATTAAAGCTTAGATTAACCCACACTAAATATCAGACAAGCAAAACATCCAATGCCCACAAACACACACCCCTCCAGTGTTCCTGCCATTAAACCTCCCCAAATAAATCTTCTGTATTTCTAATGCAAAGAAGAAAAAAGAATACAATTTAGCCTTTTTTTTTACTGATCTGGTGCCAGCTTCTGTCCCAGAACTCAAAGTATATTGACTGAAGTTCTCATTGTCAGACAGTCTATAGTTTCAGGTCAGCTTTTCTTAGATAGTGAAATTTTACAAGTAGAAAAAAAACATTAACATCCATTTATTTTACAGAACAGTAAATCTGCAATACTAATATTTATGGTTGTCTTAATTTCTTTGCTATCCATAGCTATTATTTTGGGGAAAACTGCAGTGAGAAGCTTTCATTTGTTGCCAACAGATTTACAAATGATTCTCATTTTAAAATTTGGGAAGATGTTGAGCAGCATTTACTGCAAACGAGTCGCTCCATGTCAATTAAAACACTCATTATCATGGGCTGCTTGCTTGTAACACAGTGGCATGCTTCAATCTGAAACACGCAAAACATCAGACAATATATTTCCGTAATTAAAATGCAACAACTGACAAATTCATATACTAGCCAATAATAATTTTTACTCGCATTCGGTGCTTGCCGAGGGTTCATATTGCTAAAATGCTAAATATGTCCCGCACACAGCAGCTAAATGGCACCACTAGCTCTTGCAGTGCTGTCGGTACAGTTAAGGCCCCAATATACTCACAGCAAACTTCTTTTTTAATCCTCGTTTAGGGGTAAAAGGTGTTTTTTTCAGTGGTATACTGTAACCACAGAAGAAATGAACTGGAGAAAATGTCCTCGTCAAAGAAAGCAGAGCCCCAGAGCACACCTATCACCAGGGACTCAGTGGTAGTTCAAAGATGTTTACCAGCAAGAGCAAACTTTTTTGGAAAGTTCACTTTGGCAAGCGGTTTTGTACAGAGCCCCACACATGACATGCAGGGGAAAAACATTGTACTCATTTATTCCCTCATTTTGATTTAAAACAAGCCCAAGATATAGTAAAATGAGGGAATTAATTAAGCTATACCGTGCACAAGATTTAGTAAAACGAGGGAACGAATTAGTAAAATCATGCAGACTGTCACAAGGATGAAGATGAAGGAGAGTTCAAATATAAACAAAATTGTTTCTATAAACAAAATGGTTCTGGTTAACGAAAACAAACTCAGGTAATCCACAACGACGAAGAGAAAGTAACAGCGTGTGTAACATGCACACACAAACAACAACCGACAAACACAGAGTGAAGGTGAGGAGCTTAAATACAAAGTGATAATAAGGAGACGACGAACAGGTGTGATGATCTAATGAGTGTCCATGACAACTGATGAGTGGCGGGAAAATCAAACAAAGGAACACGTGATGAATGAAAACAAACTGAAAGTCCATGAAAGTGAGGCTATGTTTACACGGAAACGATCTGAAGAGAAAACGCAAAATTGGCGTTGCGTTATCACTTTTTATTCTGCGTTTAGACGAGCGTTATGGTTGGGAAATCCGCATCCATATGGTGATGCAAAAGTGTGTGAAATTCTATGTAGTATGCACTCCAGGCGGCTAGGTGGCAATGTGAAGCACTGCCACACAACAACACCAATATCTTAGAATATTTTGTACAACTGCTGAAAAGACTCTTGTATTGTTTTTCAGAGCTGCTAGGGCAACTTGAAGGTACGACGTATGGAAATAATCTGACATGTTGGTTGTTATTTTCGTGTACTGGCGCATGCATGTGACGTAAACGCGTACGCGACGAGAGCCACCGTGAGCAGATTTGCGTTTTTACCGTTTAGGCGGGAACGCGACGGTGGAGCGTTTTTAAGATTTCCACTCTGGAGGGTGGTTTCACTTTTTTGCGTTTTTAAGCCCCCAAAACGCCGTTGCCGTGTAAACGAAAGGTACATCCGATAAAATATTTTTACGTTTTCACCCGGAATCATTCTCGTGTAAACGGGGCCTGAAACTAAAGATGAATAAGTCCAGATAACTGTGACACAGACGTACTGTATAGCAAGATGTGGGAATTAATAGTTAAATACATATGTTTTCATATGAATACATATTCATGAATTCTTATTGAATACATGTTTGCCCATATGTCATGTGTTGGACTCCCAGAACTCCCTTAAAATTAACTTTGTTTTGGCCTGATTTTGGTTGAAATGGTGTCACACCAGTACTTTCTTGGATTTTGCTTAAAGTATATCAGGCTCTTAGAGGTGCTGAAATCCCCAATTCTGCCACAGCTGCACAACTTCCAGAACTCATTGATGTGCAGGTTTTTATTAGGGATATGCAAAGCCCAATATTTTCAAAACCGACTACCCGGTGGGTTGTCTGAATGACTAATCAACTAGTTGGCGGAGCATTAAAGAGGATGAAGTTAGAGACAGAACTTCTCCGAGAGGGTTTTAGCTTGCTGCTGACAGTCTGATAACTGTTAGGCTGTTAGCTGAAGCACAGGACTCTGTCAGAACGCTAAAACCGTCTGAAGTCTGGCCTGCACTGCAGTAGCTGGTAGCAGTGAAACTGGTGTCAAACCAAGAATGTTCTCCCAATAACTTTGTTACATGTTGAGGAGGAGGAGGACAAGAGGGGGTAGCTGCGTTTGACAGGAAGCAACTTAAACCCACTGTACCATTTCACAGTACATTTTTCTTTCTACCTTTCCAACCATCAGGAATATCTCCAGTCATTTCGTTTTTTGTTGTTTCCTTCCTCCACAAACAGTTTTTTTCATCTTGCCACAGGGGCAGAGGAGAGTTAGAGGGGAATGAGAAAGATGGAGCGAGAGAGTGAGGAGGATAAAATCACAAAGTAGAGGACAAGAGGAAATGCAGCAGAGGAAACAAATAAAGAGAAAGGGAGAATAGCGGATGCAATAGGAAGAGGAGGGGGGTGAAGTATAAGAGAAAGAGAGAGAAATGGCCAAGAATAATGAAAGCACACAGAGCAGATAAAGGGTGACAGTCACAATACGGCGGATACAAGTCTCTGGAACATGTCAGTGGCTGATGGTGAGATGACCACAAGGACAAAAGGCTACGCAGCACTCAAAGATACAGATTTTGCTTGATTTTTACCTCAATTAAAAATATGTTGAAAATGCATATTTTTAATTAAGCCCTAGTTTTCCTTTATTTATTCAGAAGAAAGTGAGTTATAGCCACAACACTATTGTGGTCTGGTTGAGGGAAGTATTCTTCAAACTGTGTTTGTGATTATCGTTGAATGATTTATTAAATGGGTCATATAATGCCCTTTTCACAAGATCTAAAATAAGTCTCATGGCCCAAGAGTGTGTATGTAAAGTTTTTAGCTCAAAATACCCCACAGATATTTTTTATAGCATGTTAAAATTGTCACTTTTTGAGGGTGAGCAAAAATGTGGTGTTTTTGTGTGTGTCCCTTTAAATGCAAATGAGCTGCTGCTCCCACAGAGGGCGGAGCTTCAAGTGCTCATGAGTGTTAGCATCGTCGATTACATCACACAGACACGCACTGAAAATTTCAAAAACCGTTAAGCCTTTTATGTTCAAACCGGAGTCGGACAAAGATGAGAGAGACTCAAGAAGAAGTGACAACATGTAGAATGCAACAGGACATTTCTGAATGGTTAGTTGATGAAATTATATAGCTGATGTGGAGTTAACTAGGGCTGGGCAAAAAAATCGATTTTTCGATTAATCGTTTTTTTTAATGTGGTCGATTCAAAATCGATTCTCAACGGCCACGAATCGATTTTTTCCATATTCAGGGCTCGCGTGCTGCATCTTCTCACTCTGCACAAGGCAAGCGTCAAGCGCTGCAGGCGTCGATACACACCAGAGACTATTTATATACACACTCGTGTTTAGGAGTCGGGACATGATTCACTTGCACAATCGGGCCAGCATTGCATCGTAACTAACGTTTATCATTTTCACGTCTTTAAGTTTTACCAGTTTAAACATTGAAGCAATATTAAACTATCCTGTGCTCGCGCACTCGCGCATGTTTTTCATTGCGTACGGTGCACATACAGTGAAGCCTATATCCGCCTCACAAACAGCTCGCCAGTAACAAAAGTTCTTTTTCGTGGATTATATCGCTTTAACAGTTAAAAACACGCAAAATGATGTCAAAACTCTGGTCTTGGTGAGTAACCTCGTAAAGACAGTCGGTTATGTCTTAAATAAGCATAAAACGCGTGTGACAGACAGTATAATGAAACGGTTATGGATCCGTGCACTAGTTCTTAAAGTGAACGCAGCCATTTGTGTCTGTCATTAATTTTGTTGTCAAAACAACATAATATAGCATTAATTGTAAGGAATCAGAATTAATAGCCTATGTATTTAATTCAGTCAGGACTAAAAGACTATCCAGTGTTATTTTACATTGGATTACTTTATTCAGTTTCTGTAGTATTTCTGACCTACCCAAAAACTTTTTTTTTTTATGTCTCTTTATTTGTGTCTTTAGGCCTATTCTATTGTATTTATTTGTGCTACTTTTTTCAATTTAATTCAAAGATTGAAATCAAGCTTCCATGTGTTGCATAAACTCTTAACAAAAAAATTACCCCATTGTAAAAACAAACATTTAGGTGAGATCAATGTAATAGAAAATTGTCTAAAAAATGATAACTGATATTTAGACTGAGATTTGTATTACATCTATATTCATTATAGTCGAATCGAGAATCGAAATCGAATCGAACTGTGAGCTTGTGAATCGAAATCGAATCGAATTTGAACATCTGAATCGATACCCAGCCCTAGAGTTAACTATCTTCAAGTCATTGATTAGCATATTCTGTCATGATAATCTATAAATCGCGACCGGGGGCGGGGTTTATGTAAATTTAAGGGTTAGTGATGTCACTAACCCGTGAAGAAGCTCATTGTAGTCCCTACCAGCCGTTTGTTGTAATCCTTAAAAAACGATTTCTGTAAAAGAAAATATATCCCTTTACTTTGAACTTTGAGCGTCGAGATTTTGCAGATGTTGTTTCTATTCAAACCAATACATTACACACTAACTAAAGTTAAAAAAGTGAAATCATAATCAACCGCACCTTTAAATTAACCAGAGTTATTCATTTGTGAAAAGGACTGACCCGATACTAGCTCAAACTTTTAGCCATCATTACATTTGCACACTCTGTAAGGGTAGCAACTTCACAGTTCTTCTCAGATTTACAACCCCAAATGTGTTTCTCCAGACTGTTACCCTACATCTTACGAACGATAGACCTATAGAGTATATACATCTCTATTTGGCTGATCTCTACTGAAGAGATTACTCATTAATGGTACGGGTGGCTTGCTTTTGCTGAGAGCAGCTCTCTTAAAATAGTCCTGACCACAGAGAAACAACTGGCATACATGCAATACAGTCATTACCGACACAGAAGCAAAAAAAAAAAAAAAAAAAAAAAAAAACTGCATTGCCTTTCTACTGCTGAATGTGTGTTTACATGTAAGAGGTAAGCTGGACGTTCAAGGAAAATACATTCTATTCTTGTTCTGTTGCTCACACTAGAACTAGCAATGAGATTCCTAACCTGTGTTTGAATGTGTCACCACAGAGACAGACCAGTCCGCCATAACAACAAATGACATTCCTTATCAGCCCACATTCTAGCAAACCCTCGCGAAATTCCAACTGGAACGGCAACATTTCAAAACTATGTCACCATGAGGTCATTGTTTGAAATGCAATTTGTCTTTCTAGTATTCAGAAAGACAGCTAGCAGACTCTCTCACACTGATACACTATCTCTAAATTTTAGTACGGACTAATATGGAAAACAAAATTCTGTGTCATTCTGTCTTTATTAGTAAACTGAACTGAACTGAACAAATAAATGGCTCTTACGAACCAGTTCTTTAATGAATCATTCAGAAAGATTCACAAAATCAGCAGTTACCAGATTGAAAATGTCGGTAACGCTTTAGATTACAGTCCGGAAAGTACTGTGTAATTAAGAGGAATTTAAAGTGTAACTTTCTGTAATTATAGTGTACCTATAAAGTACTTACATGTAAGTATAAGGGAACAATATGTAAAGTTTGGGGAATAAAGGGGTAACAACCAGGAGAAATAAAAAAATATTTATACTGTAAGTATTATAGAACTAAGGGGTACTTATTCTACTATTATGATACAGCAATCTTACATTTGGGAGCAATTTAGTGAGAACATACACGGCGTACCTTTTTGTAATCATTATGTACCAAGGCAATACATATTGTATAGGCTTTTTTTTTAAATGACAGGGTACATATCTATGCATTTATAATAAAAAAAAGTACAGATGTTTAAGTTTGGGCTAACATGTTTCAAGGCAAGAAAAGCTAAGACTATTGCAATTTTTTTAAATATACTGGTAATATATATCTGGTTTCATGTGGTTACAGGGTAAGTGGTGCTTGTATAATAAATAAAGGTTTCCGAGTCAGTGATATATGATTGTGTATGCATTTTTATTGTACTTACCCTGTAACTACATTAAACAAGAGGGTATAACAAGCACCACTTTAATTTACAGCCCGCAATGTTACACTTACCCTGTAACTACATGGAACAAGAGGGCAACAAGCACCACTTTAACCCTCTGGGGTCGGCGGTCTCACCGGCGATACCAGCTCACTTTTTTCCTTATCAGTGCAAAAGAGACTCAAATTACTCTGTTGATTTTGATCTTACATATAAGTGTTGTACATCATTAATAGTACCCCTAGTTCTATAATACTTACAGTATAAATATTTTTATGTTACCCCTTTATTCCCCAAAACTTAAAATATTGTTCCCTTATACTTATATTGTAAGTACGTTATAGGTACACTACAATTACCGAAGGTTACACTGTAAAATCGCTTTAATTACGCAGTAATCCTGAATGAACATCTGACTCAATTAACTGTAAATGATCCTTACATTCAGGTAATGTCCATTTTGAATGTTATACTTTATATGTATATATATATATATATATATATATATATATATATATATATATATGTATACTTTAAGGTCATTGAAACTTAAATCAATTGCATTATTGATTGACTGATAATTTGACAGTGTGTAGATAAAGATGTATATTTGCTTTGTAATAAATAAAATAAAATACAAATGTATGCTATTTAACTTAAATTGTATGAATAAATACATGGGAAAAAGGGCATACTGAATCCTCTAAATGTGATAAAGGCCAAAGTCAGCTGGATAAACATGTAGCAGGCCAGTCAGACTAACAAGCCCACAGACCAAACTAACGCACAGATTTCCTTTCAAAAGAGAATTGTGAGCAAACCGTCCATCTGATTCACTAATCCTCATTCAGACAGAGAATGAGCTCTGGGCTATGTTTTATTTCAGCCCGAGCAGACGCACAGATGCTCCCAATGCCTGAGGTAACCACCGCTATTATCAACAGAGCATTGTCTAACTTCAGATGAGATGCTGGAGGGAATAATGACTGGTACCATTCGACCGGTCTTGTTTGCTCTGCCGCAAGACAGTCGTTATACTGATCTAGAAATGATTCCTTTCTGATCGTCTCAGTTCGGAAACAAAGTGTGTAACCACAGCCCTGGACAGAAATGCTTCTTTCCTGATTTCACAGGGGGAAAACAAGCTTAACTGGTACAGTAGGCCAGCTTGGTCTATCCGGTGAAGCTGATTGACCAAGGAAAGTGGTGCTGGTTAGGTAAAGAAGCATGTTAGGGACAATCCAAAATTCAACATAGCAATCTACAGTAGTCCAGCAGTGTTTGAACTGGGGTACTTTGATTTATCCTACACATTTTAATACACTACTGTTTAAAAGTTTGGGGTCAGTAAGATTTTTTTAACAGAAATTAATACTTTTATTTTGAAAGAATGCATTAAATTGATCAAAAGGGACAGTAAAGACATTTATAATGTTTTAAAAGATTACATTTTTTAAATAAATGCTGTTCTTTAGAACTTTCTATTCAGCAAAGAATTCTGAATTTATTTGATCAGTTTCCACAAAAACTAGTAGAATGCACAACCTTAATAAAAAGTAGCTTGAGCAGCAAAGATTTCTGAAGGATCATGTGACACCGAAGACTGGAGTAATGATGCTGAAAATGTAGCTTTGCCATAACAGGAATAAATTACAATTTAAAATATAAACTCTTATTTTAATAGAAAATAGCAATAATATTATTTTGCAATATTGCTGTTTTACTGATTTTTTTTATTTAGCAATGAAAATAAGGAAATTCTATCAAAAAACATAAAAAAAAAAAAACATAACGACCCCACACTTTTTAACAGCAGTGTAAAAAACGTATTTACATACAAAAATTCCATTTAACTTTTGAAGTAATTTCAATTATCAGTGTGCTTTTTATTTTTGGATCAACTTTAAAGGGACACTTCACCCATTTGCATTAAGCTTTCCATTGTTAGAAACCCAGTCATACTATTGAATGGTCGTGCAACACTCTCTCATTTTCCCCTGAGACGAGAGAATTCCGCTATTTACCTTTTTCACTTCCTCCTACAATGACGTCATTTTACGTCATTGTAGGAGGAAGTGTAAGAGGGGGGGATTTCTGTAAAGACTACAAGCACTAGATCCCACCCTTTCAAACCCGCCCATAGGAGGTTGGACCTAATGCGCTGACAGAGCTATCACAGATCAGTGGTTGGGACTTCACTTGTAGATACTGAAATTAATATCAGCCATCTTGTTTATAAGCTAAGCTAACAAGCGCTGTGGAGATAGGAAGTTATGACAATGACGAAAGAAACTAAACATGATATGGAAGAAACTAATCATGATATGGAAGTAGAGAATTTTGAAATTCTGCTGCTCGAATCCGCTGTTCGTGGCTATCTTTACGAGCCGCAATATAGTGAAGAGCAGCTGAGGCTGATGGAGGAACAGGAGGCGGCTGCCTTTCGCGGACAAGAAGCCCGGACTGGCTCGAGCTGGGCGGACTGCTGGTGCCTGTGCTCTCGCTGTGCGCTGCGGACACAGATAGAGTCCGTCTGCTGCAGAGAATTTCAACGATCGCAATTTCTCCTGGCCGAAATCTCTGAATCAGACGAGCACACGGACGTTTGTGTTGTGATGTAAACCATCCTAGTGTCGCACCGCATATGTTCTGACTGAACATCTAGGTATCATGCAATAATTCACCATATAGAAAGAAATACAAACGAGGAGTAATTCACTAATGAGTTTGCCAATGTAACGGGGTTCGTTGTTGTGGGAAGAAGGAGGCGGGAACATTTAAATGTTGAACATTTAAACATTTTAATAGTAAGATAAACGCATACAAAACAAAAGTATAAGCCAGCTGGCCACACACAACAGAAACAAAACATAAAATCAGGCCTGTTCCTTTTGTGCTTCCGCTCCTCCGTGAGAGATATGAGACCGCTGCGTCTCACAGGTGTCATTCATTATCACTCGCGCCGTCCTCTCACGCCCCTCGTCCTGCTCGCCACAACCAACTAACTAGACATTTTGTGTGAAATGAATTTCAAACTCTTTTGGCAGCTAGCCTTGTAGACGGAAGAGTGATTTCTCTGTTTGCGCTGTTCTGGATTAGTGGGAGTGGCTTGCGGAGCTGTGCAATGTGGTGCATTGTGGGAGTTGTTGTCTTACATACAAATGCGCCCTAAAGTTATTTTCTTTTCTCGCTCAAGAGGGCACCAAATTCAAAATTTCTATTACATTTCGTTCAACTATAACCCACTTTCAATAAAGATTAATGTTGAAATGGGTGGAATGACCCTTTAAGAAATTCAAAAACATAAAAAAAACCTATTTAAATACCCTGCATACCCTGCTTTAGGTCGCTGTTTTCCATCCAATTACAACAGTTTCAGCTCTACAACATCAGAACCACGATCTAACCACGAACTAGTGCTCTGTGAGCTTGAGCAAAAGTATAATGGGGTGAATTTCCAAGGAAATACAGTGATGTAAAATTTAACATTACATGTGCATACACACCCAGTATACATGGATGTTTAAAATAATAGACCAGAAACCAGAAACTTCACAAGCTTGCATTGATGTAACAGAAAGTAGCTGAAGTATTTGTGCAATGCATCAAAAATAGAAGTGAAGCATTCATTAAATAAAGTTAATAATACATAATGCAATCAGGCACTTGCCTGACAGACAGCTCCAGTAATTACAATGGGAGCAATCTGATGATGTCATAATGGCCTTTGGAGATCTCACCTATCTGCTTTGACTGTCAGCTATTCTCTTGCTGCCCTGCAAGCACTGATATTTACCTTATGGTATGCAAATCAAGTATTTGGCTTTACATAATAACCAATTATCAGGATCATGGAATGATATGAAAAGCCCTCATTATGGGACTACGGCAATGAAGATCAGCCAGTTCAGACCTGATGTTTTAACAAGCTTTGGACAGTTCACACTTCAAACATACATTAGGAAAAATCTGGCTACACTCATATTATGCTGATGACAACATTTATGTATATTTGGGCTTTCCACTCAGTTCTTACTACTATGGTCATATAGTCAAAAAGTGATCAATTTTACTTCATAAATCACACATGATACCAAACACAAGGGAAAACTACTTAAACGTCCAAAAACCTCAAATTTGTGTCACCCAAATGAGCTCCAAGGCTTCAACATGTTAGCATGAGCACTAACGGCTAAGTAGCTCCAAACATGTGAAATTTGACAATTAAAACTACTCCTCAAACATATACATACTTTCAAATGAGCTATGAAATATGTGCTTGCAAATAACCTTAAAAAAGAACAGAACCCCAACAAATGGAAATTGTCATTATTTACACTCACAGTGTCCCATTCCAGTACGTTCTATGCTGCACAGACTTTAGGTAAACTATTCCTTTAAGACTCGTTATTAAAGAGCTGGAAAAGCATATTCCATTTTAGATCTCTGTTATTAGCTAGTGCCCCAAATAGTGGCTATTGTGTCGTGTCTTGAGGAGGCAGAGAGATAACAAACAGGTTTGAGCTAAATGGATGAGGGAATTTCTCGCTTTTTTGCTCTCCGGTGACAAATGATGTGCACAAGAATTTCAACTTTTTATAGAGTTTTATTGCAAAACAATCTGACAAAAACAGCAAGAGTCAAATTACTCTCAGCAGCAATTGCCTTTGGAGCTGAAGCTAATAACATTTCAGCCAAATATTTGTGGGAAAGGTAAATGAGCACTGACAGCTAATTTCAGTATCCGTGAGGAAAACTGTTCAAGGATTAGTTCACACAAAAATGACAAATCTTTAATTTACTTCCAAACCTGATTGACTTTCTTTCGTCAGTGAAACACGAAAGTATGAATTTTGTACTGGTAGCTCTTTTCCATGAAATAGTTCATTTTTATTATTATATTATTATGATATTATAATTGTATTATTGGGCCTGGAGCTTTCAACTTCAAAATGGTCTGAAAGGCACCATAAAAGAGGTCAGCATTGAACACTGCACCATATTCCTTGTCTTCTGAACTCATAAGATAGCTTTGAGTGAACAAGCTGAAATTTCATTATTCACTAATAATCTCCTCTCAAGTAAAAGAGACCAGATCAGTGAATCATTGAATTGATTCTGAGTCAGCGACTCAGAATCAATTTCTTAAATCAGTTCAATGAGTCAGTTCATTATTCACTAATACAGTTTATTCTGAATTGCTAAAACACATTTCTTGAAACCATCACTCACTTTCTCAAAACCTTAAACACAAAAACACATTTTCAAACCACATTCACAGAACCTCTGGCTCTTCTGGCAAAATCAAACAATTGCCTCAAAACCATTTTATCTGTGCTCAAAATCAAACAATGCTCTCAGATCATACACACAGCGAGTCAAAATTACAAACACCACAGATCATTCATTAGACACTACATCAAAAAAAGAAGAACACAGAATCCAAAGCATGCAGTTACAGAAAAAAATGTATATTGTAACAAAGTAAACAAATTTTGCAATTACGTAAAAAAGTATAGTAATGACAACTTACAGTAGTAAGGTGAATAAATTGTATACTGTATCCACTGCAAGTATATTGTACTGAATATTGAATAGTAGGCCTATCGAATGTCTATATATTCACCACTTGCATACTGTGAAAATACAGTGACCCAACTGCAAAAGCCAAAAAGGTTACAGTAAAAGCTCTAAATGAAAAGCATGTTACAGTAAAGTACACTCAGAGTTGTGCTACTGCAAAATCAAGGTCAGTCAGAGAGATTTGATTCTGCTTCAGCATCATGTCTTCATGTTGGTCTGGCCAGAGGAGTTTCTCCACTTCTCAGACAATGTCATCTCTGCAGGCAAAGGGAAAAACCCTAAAGCAGATCCAGCCTTAGCAACATTCTCCACACCTTGCTCTTCCTCGTCCTCATCATCTTCCTGCTTGTTCACCTCCTCTTACTCATCCTCTTCCTTCTCTCCCTCTTATATCGTTTCCATCCATTGTTGGTAATCAACATTCAGTGCAACATTTTGAGTAAATTTTGGGAATCTGAACTAACTTGTATTATGTACATCATTAGAAATAAGTGTGAACGATTTTGAGTCGTTGTGTGTAAACGATGACAACTGTGTTGCAGTTGTGTTTAACTTTCGCCTACCTGTGTTTAGCATTTTGAAACATAAGTCACAGTGCAAAATGTGTTTTAGTGAGTGAGAATGTGTTTAGAGTTTTGAAAAAATTGTGCATGAGATTTGCAAACAGTGTTTATACCTGAACTTGTTGAATGTTTAACGGAAAGAGTGATTTATTCGACAAATTGGTTTCGACTGTTGAGAATTTGGTTCAGAGAATGGGGTTTAGTGTTTTAGCAATTCAGAAAAACTGTAATCTCCTCTCAAGTAAAAGAGACCAGATCGGTGAATCATTGAATTGATTCTGAGTCACTGACTCATTGAACTAATTTAAGAAATTGATTCTGACTCATAAACAAATTATTCTGAGAGGCTTTGTAAACTGGATAAATTATTCATTTAAAAGATCCGATTCAAAAGAACAAATTGGTCATGAATCAGATATGCAAAAATCTCTCAAATGCACCAATAAAAGCTAGGGCAGATGTCAAAATCTTCAGTGAATAACGGCTTTACTATCGCTCTGTTCCTTACACAAAGCTGTTGTATGACAGGAGAACTGACAAATAGGGTAAACGTTACAGTATGCAAAAGTATAACATTTTCGCAATTTAAATTTTGTTATATGTTGGGATGAACATATTGACGCCATTTTCCTGTGCTGTTCAGTGAATCTCTTTAACACACAGGCAAATGAGATCTGTCCTTGGTTTTGATTACAGACATATTGCATGGAAATGCCAAAGAGAAAATGGTCTTTGAAGATTAATGTTCAGACATGGAATAGGATTGTTGATTTCATTCACAGTGCTGAATTTCCCAGCATACTGAGCATAAAAAGCACACGTCTAAAAATTTGGTTTGGGAGTTGCTGATATTGTTTGAATTCCACAACTTGATTTCACGGCCGGAAATCAATTGTGTTTATGGTCAAAATGACAACTGCCCATCCGAGAGGAACCCTCTGTAATAATTAAGCAAAGTTTAAAGCGTGCAGTTTTATAGATGTTCTTAAATTACAGGTCACGGTGACTTCTACAGTCCTATTGATTTCCCTCAGTAATAGAACTCAAGCCAGACAGGAGGAGGAGTGACCATCTGTCCAATGCTGCGACTGATGACACCTCAAAAGGAGGTAAATGGGCTCAGCTTGCCTAAAACACCCTGATGTACGAATACTGGTCACTTCACTTGGTCTGTACCTGAGCGCTTCAAATGCTAATGGTAGAGCTAAAACATTCATTGACCCCCTGATAGATTTTGGCTTAGGTAACTAAAGTTAATTAAGAAAGTTAATTAATGTTGGAAATCACTAAGATAGAAGGTCAGGGAAGCATTAGAAGAAGAAGAAGAAAAATGAGATCTGGAGGAAGAGGACAAATCTAAAAGACAATGGAGGCCAGCTCAGTATAATGTACTGTGTTCATTCACACACTGTGGAAGTATTTGTGCTGTAGAATTTCCCACAGGGGTGTTGAAAGCATGGGGAGAAAATGAAGAGAAAGTAAGGTAAAGAAAAATGGGGAGAGAGAAGGGAAACTAGGGCTAGCATCATCTTAAGTAGCCAGACTTTTTTTTTTCCTGACTGGAAGCAAAAAGTCTGGTAATCATGAATGGAAATGAATGGAATCATGAAAGGAAATGAATGCCCACAGTGTAGCAGAAAAACATGGAAGCAAGCAACACTGGTTTTTCATTTTTCAGTGCCAACAATGTTTTCCAAATTCATTAACTAGTGCCCGAACTAATCAGCTAGTCCCGAAAAAAGCCATTATTATATGTGATCTGAAGTTAATACTTTAGTAAATAGGTGTGGGTAACACTTTATTTTAAGGTGCTTGTAATAAGCAGTAATTAACAGTTAATAAGACACTTATGGTGTACTCACACTAGCCAGTTTGAACCATGCCCGAGTGCGTTTGACCACCAAAGCGCGGTTCGTTTGACTAGTGTGAGTGCTGCGAACCGTGCCCGGGCGCGGCTTGATTAGCCGGCCCTGGTCCGCTTGGAAGAGGTGGGCCAGAGCACGGTTCGGTTGGACTCGGGCGCGGTTCGCATGCAGTGTGAGCGCTAACCGTGCTGGAGCAAGGAACAGGACGCGTGGCGTCATGGTTTTGCGACGCTCCAAAACCAACACAGTCCGTAATCAAAGCTGCAAAGTCCTTGCTGCACTTCAGCTGGTACCTTGCAAACCTCCTCATACGAGCAGCACGATTACGTGAACATTTTCGCGCCACTAAAGCGACGCATCTGTTTAACAACAGGCTGTGGACCACCGTGGACCAAACGACACAAAATTATCCACAAAGAAAACAGAGCGATGGACTCCATTGTGTTCAGAGAGCGCCGCTCTTCTTGTTTATCCCGAAACCGTCGCACGCACCATAATGACGTAAGCGTGCTCCGGCACGAATGCTGAAACCCTATGTGAGTGCAGGCCAGAGGGGGAGTGGGGAGGGGGGACAATCGTACTCGGGCCCGGTTCATGGCAACCGTGCCTAGTGTGAGTACACCCTAAATAAGACCTTATAAGATGCATATAAGATGCATATAAGCATTAACTACTTCATATAAGGGTTAATTTATATGACAATCGTATATAAATAAGACCTTATAAGATGTAAATAAGACCTAAATAAGACCTTATAAGATGCATATAAGATGCATATAAGCATTAACTACTTCATAAGATGCATATAAGCATTAACTACTTCATATAAGGGTTAATTTATATGACAATCGTATATAAATAAGACCTTATAAGCATTAACTACTTCATTAACTTCATATAAGCATTAACTACTTCATAAGATAAGCATTAACTACTTCATATAAGGGTTAATTTATATGACAATCGTATATAAATAAGACCTTATAAGATATAAATAAGACCTAAATAAGACCTTATAAGATGCAAATAAGATGCATATAAGCATTAACTACTTCATATAAGGGTTAATTTATATGACAATCGTACTCGGGCCCGGTTCATGGCAACCGTGCCTAGTCTGAGTACACCCTAAATAAGACCTTATAAGATGCATATAAGATGCATATAAGCATTAACTACTTCATATAAGGGTTAATTAAAGGTCCAGGCCCTGAAGAGATCAGGGAAACTACTCCCTCTTGGGAAGGTACATTTTTAAGGGACTGGGAGTTTGTGTTACCATTTATGTTTGTTCGGCTGTTCTAAAAGTGCAATGTATTGATACTTGAGAAATTTATTATTTTATTTATTTATTATAATTAGTTAATGCTTATATGCATCTTATATGCATCTTATAAGGTCTTATAAGTGTCTTATTAACTGTTAATTACTGCTTATTACAAGCACCTTAAAATAAAGTGTTACCGAAAAATTAACCATCAAGTCAGACACTTTTTGAAGAGAAGAGAGGGAGATTGCAAGGTGAGGAAGGAGATGACTTAAATGAATCCTCCATATCCTATAGTGGAATGCTGTTCTCATGTTGGGTTAGAGGAAGAAGGGAACTGGGGAAAAAAAGGAAGAATAGTTGTAAGAAAAATAAGTAGGATGAACTGATGCCGTCTCAGAGAGATTCTGCTGACTTATCACAGTCATGCATATACAGAAAGAAAATCAGAAAAGGTTTACCAGTGCCCTTTAAAAGTCTTCAGGGAGACTCTACAGCAAAACTGGACAGATAAAAAAAACAGCAGATTTTTTGAATGGTAAAGTGCTTGGAGAAATAACTCTTTTCACATACTGAATTCTGAAGAAGATAAGCTAAATAAAAGTGTCAAAAAAGTTCAAATAAAAAGTTCTTAAACACTTTGTTTGTGTTATCTAGTGCTGCTTGCAATCTCTCATAAATTGTGAATTGTTTGTTTTGCTTAAGGTATTTCTTGCAGCATCACTGGTTCAGTTACTTCTGGAGCGCTGCAGGCAGTGTCTCGCACCGTCTCCAAACTCAAAGGCGCCGCTGTTTGCAAACGAGAAGATCAGATGTGGCTTTTTGCTCAGCATCTCAGAAAAATACAGACAGTTTTTGCAATCTTCCTCCCAGAAAATGCTAATCACTACTTGCAATGCAGACTTTTAAAAACCAACTGTGTCTCCAGGTAGATGCTGCCCTTTTGCACTGATCCATGCTTTTCTCAAATTCTCTAACCATATGACTCTCGGAAGACTAATCTCAACTGACAACAACACGAGCTGCTCATGTAATGCATTTGTGTCGCAAAGCCAAGTAACCTGACATTTTCCATTTAAAACCTTTGCAAATATCAAGATGTGGGCATTGGACCACATAGAAAAAACAATAAATCTAAACTTGGAATACTGATATAAATAATAGCCTTTAAGGATGTAAAATGATGCAAAATGCAATGCTGGATGACAATGCTCAAAATTACTTGTTATAAAGTGGAAATCAAGAACAATGTTACTAGAGGTTACTAGAGAACCGATTTTTTTGCATTTTTTTACATAATCGGTATCGGCCAATATCCAAGTATATCAAGCCGATTATTAGGCAGGCACATCTGTGGGCAGCCTAGTGTTGTCGTGGAACACGTGTTTGACACGCGCTGCCGCTTGAGTCATTTTCCAGCCGAGTGAGCAGACCTCATACAGTGCCTAAGGCAGGAGCTAACTAAGTGCTTTGGAGAAACCGATAAGGATTCAATTCTTATAACTCCTTTATATTTAATTAAAAACTTTTGATATGTTACTGCCAACTTCGAGAAAAAACCTGAATAAGCGACACGACATTCGGCTACTTTGGATCGTAGTTGAAGTTGCATTATCACAGTAGAAGAGTTGCGATCATGTCACAATAAGTAAGCAATAATTTTGCAATTACAGAGTGAATCTGAAACTTTTATTTGTTCTGTTTGTGTGGCTTATATTTGAGAGGGTTGTCACTCAATGCAGAGAAATAAGTAACGTTAATAAAAAAAAGAGACCAACGCACTATAGGCTAGTGAAAGACTGGCTTTGCTTTGCTAGCGGGTAGCTACAGGTGCTAATACGGCACTGGAACCTTAACGATCGTTATCTACTGTACTGAATATCAACACGGATTTCTGTGCTTCAGTACTGTTATGCCAGTGCTTCTCTTGGATGCTCAGAAAACGGACGCTAGAATAACAGAAACATCGCTTTGCTGCACGTGACGCTAGTCAGCAGCGAATTTGATCATACCGTTAGTTAGTAGCTGGATTAAACATGGTTAAAATGCTGGCCAAACAGTGTAAAGTGTGACTGTATTTCACTGAAGACTAAAAGGTCCAACAGCGGGATGCCGTTGTCTGAAGAACAACAAACGGACGGTGCGTTGTGGGCATTTAAAGTTTTTGTAAAATATCATTTTCCCATCTGGTGGTTGTTTTTGTCGTTCAACAGCAATTTACTAGTGAAATACGTTATTGTTATAAGTTAAATAAAATAAAATATAATAAACCTTATATATAAAAAAATATTAAATAATTAAAAGGTTTTTTTTCCTTTTTGTGATAATTAGGTTATGTTCATTTGGCTTTGTCCGTCAACAAACAAAACAAAAATACAGCCCATGTTTCAGGACAGTTTTTGGGAAGAGGATAGAAATGTTTTTAGCCTTGTATTACTTACAATGCACTGACATTATACATTTTTTAATTTAAGTGTACAAGTGCAGATTGTTCATTGTTCAAGTGTTCAATAAATGTTTTTGAGAAATTTTGTCTATGTTAAGTAATTATTATTTCTGTTACATTTTATCTTTCAAATAGAGGTTAAAAACAAGCACATATCGACCAAAATAAATCGGCAGCATTAATCGGCCATCGGCCGACCCGTATTTCAAAAGATCGGCATCGGCCTGAAAAAAAAAACATATCGGTTGACCTCTAAATGTTACCAAGTGCAACATGTTCCTGGATCAACATCTTTGTTGATACAGGAACACCATTCCAATCAACCAATCACATTTGAAGGACAAGTTTACAGTTAATGTCAAGTTTAAGCTAACAACCAGGGTTAGGTGCTTCTACATCAGTTGTTCACCTACTCTGATTTTAGGGATGACTTATGGGTAGAGTTAGGTTTAGGTTTAGGTTTAGGTTTAGGTTGACCCAGGAAGGTGTCTAACTGCAAAATCAGGACGTGAGTCACCTGACACCAGTTTAATGCTTCCTCTTTTATAAATCAATGAGAAATTAATCAAGATCAGCACACAGAACAACGTCTACACGGAACCTGATGGTGAACTTCATCTTTATCCCAGTAGGCATATCAAAATATACTTAGGCACATTAACATTGATGTAAATGGATGTTTCAAGTCTTACCAAATTACTCACATTAGCCAGATTACAATGCGTAAGCTCATGAGTTCAGCATGTCAGCAAAGAATAAGTGGGAGTATTCATGAAACTTGCATTAGCTCTGTGGCGTATGCCCAAACCAATACAAAACATAGCATTAGATGACAAAAAAACAAGCCTCATTTCTATTTTCATTATACTTTATACATATTTAACTTCACAGCTACTTGTTCCTTCAGTCTTTATTTATGCATCATTGGAAAATCACTTTTAACTGTGACAATGAAAGTTTCAAAGGTAATTATACCTCTTTATTTAAAGGCTTATCTCAGTCTGAAAACCACTTTATTGGCACATTTATAAGCAGATTCACAAACAGAAAAGCAATTAACTTAATGAATTATTCTGAAACTGCAAAGAAATGCTGATGATTAAATCTAATCAAATGTTTACTCTTTCAAATCTGTTTAAAATAAACGAGAGAAAAAAAAACAGGTCTGGAAAGGTTTTTCTCCTGAAAATGTGTGGAGGATATACACTCACCTAAAGGATTATTAGGAACACCATACTAATACTGTGTTTGACCCCCTTTCGCTTCAGAACTGCCTTAATTCTACGTGGCATTGATTCAACAAGGTGCTGAAAGCATTCTTTAGAAATGTTGGCCCATATTGATAGGATAGCATCTTGCAGTTGATGGAGATTTGTGGGATGCACATCCAGGGCACGAAGCTCCCGTTCCACCGCATCCCAAAGATGCTCTATTGGGTTGAGATCTGGTGATTGTGGGGGCCATTTTAGTACAGTGAACTCATTGTCATGTTCAAGAAACCAATTTGAAATGATTCGAGCTTTGTGACATGGTGCCTTATCCTGCTAGAAGTAGCCATCAGAGAATGGGTACATGGTGGCCATAAAGGGATGGACATGGTCAGAAACAATGCTCAGGTAGGCCGTGGCATTTAAACAATGCCCAATTGCCACTAAGGGGCCTAAAGTGTGCCAAGAAAACATCCCCCACACCATTACACCACCACCACCAGCCTGCACAGTGGTAACAAGGCATGATGGATCCATGTTCTCATTCTGTTTACGCCAAATTCTGACTCTACCATCTGAATGTCTCAACAGAAATCGAGACTCATCAGACCAGGCAACATTTTTCCAGTCTTCAACTGTACAATTTTGGTGAGCTCTTGCAAATTGTAGCCTCTTTTTCCTATTTGTAGTGGAGATGACTGGTACCCGGTGGGGTCTTCTGCTGGTGTAGCCCATCTGCCTCAAGGTTGTGCGTGTTGTGGCTTCATAAATGCTTTGCTGCATACCTCGGTTGTAACGGGTGGTTATTTCAGTCAAAGTTGCTCTTCTATCAGCTTGAATCAGTCGGCCCATTCTCCTCTGACCTCTAGCATCAACAAGGCATTTTCGCCCACAGGACTGCCGCATACTGGATGTTTTTTTGTTTTGTTTTTCACACCATTCTTTGAAAGCCCTAGAAATGGTTGTGCGTGAAAATCCCAGTAACTGAGCAGATTGTGAAATACTCAGACCGGCCCGTCTGGCACCAACAACCATGCCACGCTCAAAATTGCTTATATCACCTTTCTTTCCCATTCTGACATTCAGTTTGGAGTTCAGGAGATTGTCTTGACCAGGACCACACCCCTAAATGCATTGAAGCAACTACCATGTGATTGGTTGATTATAATTGCATTAATGAGAAATTGAACAGGTGTTCCTAATAATCCTTTAGGTGAGTGTATACTGTCAAGTAACCCCAAAAGGTATTTGGGGTATTTATTTCAAAAGTTTGGCGTTGGTAAGAATTGTAATCTTTATGAAAGAATTATCTTATGCTCACTAAGGCTGAATGATGATCCTTCAGAAACTATTCTAATATGCTGAATGTGTTCAAGAAACATTTGGGATGCTTAAAAAATTATTTTGAACAACAAACCTATTGATTCATTTCAAATAACTTTGTTTGTGTAAAATGATTGAAAAGTCTGCCATATTTCTTTAACAATAAAGCTATTGGTTTTGTACTTTGTTCAAAATAATCTAATGCACAATTATACTTTTTAGGACCACTGATTTAAATACTGCAGATAAATGGATAGATGTACAGGCATGCATGTAATCGTCTAGTGTGGTTTCACAAGAAGACAAGATCAGTACAGATGTTCGCAAACATTAAAATCAATAGTCTGAACAATTTATTCTATGATTCTTCCTGCCAGTCAGTGCAGCAGGCATGCCTTCACATAGGAAAGTCTCACCGTCTAGCTGGGTGCTTTATTACTGCTTGTTTGTCTTGCAAACAGAGCCCCTCACCTCAGCCTGGAGACACCATAGCGACCAGATTCACAGATCACGCACACAGGGCGTCCCAAAGAGCTGACAGGGTGCAAATCGGCTCTCCCGGTACTCACTATAAAGCGCATTATTTCTGTGCAATGTTAGTCCATTTGAGAATAATAACAGCTAAATAATTAGAATGTATTTGTTTTTCAGGATTCAGGAAATTGCTTTTAAATGGGCTACTGTATATGAAACATCATAAATACTGTGCATATAAAATTATTTCACATAGTGTCATATTTCATGAAAACAGAGAGCATGTGACCCTTTAAAAGCACTCTTTGGCTAACAGGTTGACTTACAGAGCTGAGAAAAAAACCCTGACACGATTGTGAAGACTGTAATAGTGTTGCACACCTCCCTGTCAATCAAATGCTCGACTTCTAAATGCAGCCTCACTGTTGCCCTTTCACACCCATTTGGTTTCTGCTTACGGCTACTGTTACGGCATGGAAACTTACATCTACACTGCAAGTGAGCAAATAAAAACTGCCCTCATGATCAAGGAAGCCGTCTAAGTAGTCAGCTTCATTGATTAGAATAGGAACATTCAAGTTTGTGGCGTCGCCAACAATATAGGGTGTTACAATGCGGCACTGACTGTGAGGAAATTTAAAATCTTTTCTTGTTACACTTTGGGGAAATTGAGGGGAAATTATGTTTACAAGTTACAAACACAATCAGGTATATCGGTTTAACTGTAGATATATATATATATATATATATATATATAGATAGATAGATAGATAGATAGATAGATAGATAGATAGATAGATAGATAGATAGATAGATAGATAGATAGATAGATAGATAGACAGACAGACAGACAAGGAACTTGGAACATTCATTGCTTGCACATTCTATGTTAAATATACCGATAAATAAACTGCAAATACAAAATCACTATATATATACACAGTATGTATATATATATACCCTGACATAAAGTGTACAAATTTACAACTACATTATTGCACCTGGCTGATTTTACAGTTTCACCACATTGCTTAGAGAAGACAGGAATTATTGTATGATAGCGACAATACGCTAAACAGTTTATGGTTAGGTTAGGGTCTGAAATTGAACAGGTCTCAAAGAAATAATGCCCCCAATATGTGATAAAATGTTTAATGCAAATTCCTCTTTTTGTGTTATATTTTATAAAATGTAGTCATAGGTTTACATTTTTAAGTTGGCCTAACTGATTCAGGTCAGCAAATTGTGATAACATCGTGTGAATTATTCAACGACTTTCAGTGATTCGACTATTTTAAAGAAATGCCGTCTTTTAACATTGCATTTCAATGTCTGTAGGTTTCATTTAAATGTAAATGTAACTTACCAGCCTTTATATTGATTGTCATTTACACCACCAGCACAGTTAGCTAAACAACAATGACCTGAAATACTTATAAAAAAATACTAAAAACCAAATAGGCCTACTTTAAAAAAATAACAATGAAAAAAGTTTATATTGGTTATATGTAAACCTATAATAAAGTGATCACTATGATGGTAGTTGTCCTGCATCGACAAACCGCCCAAAACGCAACGAAAAGAGTGTGACTAAAACTGTTGTTGACTTAGCGAACGCAACCTCTGTCCATTAGTCTATTTGGCAAAACGTGAAAATATGCTCTTTGATATAGGCTACTTTCTCATTACTAATGAAAATTAATATCATGTTGAAACCTAAAATTAAACTTTATGAAAAATAAACCCTACCTTTTTTTGACTACCTATTGGGGATCGATGCTAAATAAGCGGAGTCTGACACAACTCCCTCAAACACCCAGACAACTCGCACCCTGCAATTGGAGTAGGCTATTTGACAAAACATAAATTGATGACACTGTGTACTGTTTTTTATGGTGGGGGGAGGGGGCCTCATAAAAGGTAAAAAATAAATAAATAAATAAATCCCCTGAAAATCGATTACAGGACGCAAGAAGCTATCATTCTATAATAAATAGAAAGTTCATTTTCCAACACTGGGCTTCATCCAGCTGGAACCGGCAAAATATCTCAATGAAGCCTAAAGTTGTATGTTTTTACACAACTTTACTATTTACTTCTTATAAACGTACAGAAACTAAAAGCCTCTTCAACCAACCATTCAAATGTAAAATAGAGCCCAATAGTAATAGCAGACAAAGAATAACGGGACATTAAGACGGGAGGCGCTCCGGCAATGAGGAGAGGTGTCTACAGACCGCAGTTAGACGAGCCAATGGTTTTATATTATTGCAATACACCATGCCCGTCATCACGCGGACATTATTCTGCTATTATTCTGTTAAAAGAAAACCATTAATTAACATAAAATGAGCTGGTTAGCCGGTATGCTAGCAGGCTGCAGATGGGAGGCACTGGCCATCACCTCGGTGCTGGAATAACTGTATTTATACAGCAGAGGGATGCATTAGACAATCGCTTGAGGAATTTACCTATGTATCTTTCCTATGAAATCTGATAGTTTTTTTTTCCTTTTGACTTCTGATAATCAGCACAATAAGGCTAAAACGCACAAGCCTCGCCTTTCTGACACATCTAATAACGGGTTCTTGTTCCAAAGTGGCTTCCATTGATCTTACCTTCAGTGGTGACAGCCCCGGTGCAGGAACAAAACACTTCCGAGGAAAATACGATGGTGTGATTTATTTCCAAATGGACGGCTTTCCAAACCTGGCCAGTAAGTTGAAAAAATCCGCCGGCTCGCCTCTGAAGTGATGGAAGCAGAATGAATCCACGCGTTGCTGTGGGTATCTAGGAAATGCTCGTCTCTCTGCCGCTCCCTGCCAAATAATGACCCCTCCCACTGAATCCCCAGCCACAAACACGACAGGTGCTGAGTATGCGCGCTCCCTCCTTGCTAAATAGTGAGCCGCGCGGAGGCTCTCCAATGCGCCTGCGCTGTGAACGCGGCGAGAAAGAGCGCAGACTGGGATAGGCGGGGCGAAGATGGTGCTGCGCATCCTTGTTAAATAGTGATGCTGAGCTGGAGGATGGAGCGCGTGCTCACAAACGTATGCTTAATAGGAGTTCACCACTGTTTGGAAATGTGTATTTTTTTTTCTCGTTTTTTTGGGAAACAGGCCTACTGTGTTTATGGAAAGCACATTTTATAAACGCCAATCTTGATTAATAATATTGATCAATATTTATTTTGAATTATTATTGCATATAAATAAAAGTACAACAAAAAGAGCAAAATGTTATTCACTCATTATACCAACAAAAACACAAAATGTCCACTGGTTGATTTTGGAACTCGTAGACTAATCAAAATGAACACTTTTCTTAATCGGCTGATTGCCCAATTTTTTTTGCAAAAGCTGATCTCAAAATCAAATAAAAGTCTTTCACTACTAACAATCTTCCTCTGAACGACTACGTTCAGATTTTAAAACATGATTGATGTGTTGCTCAAAGTTGTTTTATGGTTCTAGAAACTGATGTTGCATAGAAAAGAGCTGAGTGAAGATTCTGCCAAAAAATCTACTTTTGTTAAATATAAAAAAACATATAGGTTACAGCAACATGGGAGTAAGTAAATTACATTTTAATTTCTGGGAGAACTACCGGTATATATTGTTTGAAAAATAGGCCACTGTCTATCCCCAGTGAACCCAGGGTTGTGAACATTGTTGTTCTTTCAGGCGTATGTTCGCAATGCTGTGCCAGTTACATCAGAAGGCTGTCAGGATCACAGGGACAAATACACTCAATTCCACACAAATCCTGACCATCTCTCGACAAGCAGAATTTTTTATATATAGAGTATAAAAGCAGTATTGCAATTTGATTATATCAATTAGTCCACTTAAATGTGATTTCACCGGACAGATAGGGTTTTGTAATTATTTTATTTTTTTACAGTGAATGGTCTAAAGCCTTTTATACAGCCTTTCTAGTGTAACAACAGGCTGTTTTATTATTTAATTTTTTTGCTGATACGCACACTTCCACCTCTGCCAGAGATTGGCAGTATGCATAATACATGTGCTGAATAAGTGAGAGGTTTACATATTCATAAAGCTGTAGCAAGTATACCAGTATAGCAGAAAGACCTTCTGCCTGTTGGAAAAGACAGACATTTTGGAAGGTTAAATCCATTCAAAAAATCATGATTAAATGATCATGATATACTGTATGCACTTTTAGACTATGCTTTGGCAATCAATTAAAGAAATTGTTCAAGATCAATAATGAATTGCTCTATTAAGTCAGATCTTTTCAATGAATTAGTTGATCTATTGCAAAACTCATCTAAATGATTTGTTCATGATTCGGATTGATTCGTATATGGAAACTTGTTTTCGCCACGGCATTACAAAATGTAAAAAGTAAATGACTAAGTAAGTGAGACTTTTTTTTCATAATTGTGTTTATATCTTGCAATTCTGACTTCATAACTCGCAATCGTGATTTCACATTTCACAATTCATCATCAGGATAATAACCTTGCAACTGTGGGATTTTTCTCGCAATTGTGTAGCCTGGAAAAACCCAGACAACTTCCGGCAAATTTAGATTTGCTCTGAAAGTTAGTCTGGCAAAGAACTCATTCAAGCTCATTTCCAATCCGCCAAAATCGAGGCACCAATCAGAAACGTTGGGGCGGGCTTTACACGATGACGACAGCGCTGGGATTTTGAAGCAGATTTTGTAGCCTACATTACAAAGATGGATGCCGCCGTCGAACGTCACTCGTTTGAATCAGCTATCGTGTCTGTTTTAAGCGATTTGAACGTTTCCTTTTTGTTAAAAACCGAGCAAAGAACAACACTCGGAGATGTTTCTGCCGCTCTGCATACGTCATCTTCTTCATCGCTCTGATTGGTTTTTGGTCTATCCGCGACGTCCGTTGGTGACGCCCCTCTGGAAATGATTTGTGCCGCTTTGCCAGACCATAACTCAGTTACAACTGAGAATGGTCTGGTTTTAACCAGGCTAGCAATTGTGATCTTATTCCTCACAATTCTGACTTTTTTTAAATTGAAATTCTGAGAAATAAACTAAAATGACATGGTGGTAGAAAAAAAAAAAATGGGATGGGAGGAAAAAATATTTTTCAATGCTTTTGCATCCTCTCATGCATGAAGACACGATGATGAAGATAAAGTTCCAACAGAGTCTTTAATTCTATTTCACAGGGTAAATAAACAGAAGGCATAGTTTAGAACGCAACAGACAAGACCGGACACTGAATACTGACGACACAGGAATTTATCTACTATACAAACAAGGTAAATTAATGATACACAGCTGAACTAATGACTAATCATATCAGTAGCCATGACAACTAATGAGTGGCAGGAAAACTAAACAAAGGAAACTTAAGAATATAATCTGAAAGTCCATGAAAATGACACTAAGACAAAAATAACAGACAGTCTGTGACAGCGTTCCCCAGAGAAACTTTGCATTCTTCGCAAAATTGTTGCGTTCCAATCCGTGAATCTTTGCGTTTTGCGAAAGTACCCATGTGGTGAAAATCAAGTTTTTAATGTGTTTTATATGTCTAAGTAGGGGAGCGTGGGGCACAACCTAACGCGGGGTTAAATGTAACACGGACCTTTTACATAGTTAGTCAGGATCAAGCAGGTTGTGTTTCCGCTCTTTTTCTCTCGCTGCCAGAAGACGGTCTCCCGCGAATTTGTGGAAAGTTTTGATAATATTTCGTGAAGATACTGTACAAAGAGTGTTTTGACACCATGCAAGTCAATTTTTTCATCATAGGTTTTTTTTCGGTTTCTGAGTTGGGTGTGTACGTTTTCAAATCTAACTTTATATTGCCTTAACCACTGTCTTGTTTGCTAAAGCTTAAAATATGCTTTACACAGCGGGGTTAGTTGTAGCACAGTGTTACACCTAAGCCGCCAAGTGTACAATGATAAACAAATGAAAACAGGGAGCCACACAACTTTTCAGGTTTGAGTATTTATTTATATATTTAACTTTGTTGGACTTTCACAAACAATGTTGGAATTTAAAATGTTTAAAATTCAGTTTACTATGCATTGATCACTTTATTTATTAAAAATATGGCCTGTTTTTAATGCAATAAACCCTTTAAATTTTGATTTTAAGCTCATTTGTATTATTATTACTGTTATTAGTATTACGGTAATAATAATAATTTTACATGCAACTGCCACACACAAATCTAATTCAATTGCAATTACAATATTTGATGATTTTATTTATTTATTTATTGCAAAACTGTGCTGCCCTTTTCTATGTCTCTATCCATGATATTGATCCATAATAGAAGGATGATTGGATGAGGGATGGATGTATGGATATCTATCTATACAGATGCACAAACAATATCAAACTATACAAATAAAATAGTACTGAATTATGTGTGTTACACACAAGTGTTACAACTAACCCCTCTGTCTGTTACAATTAACCCCGCATATGGGGTAAGTTGTAACATTTGCACTTCTGTCACTTTCAGTGAAACAGTACGAAAATGGTAGGTCCTAGAAAAAAACTTTAAGTGTTCATTTGTAGCAGAGATGTGTATGTTGCTTGTGTAAAAAAAGGTGAATCTAACTTAATAATTTTTCAAATAATTGAGCTAAAACCAAAATGCGTTAGGTTGTGCCCCGCTCTCCCCTAGTGTTTTTAATATGCTTTAAGACAGCATGAGCACATTCATAAGTCAACACCATTGCTGAGTATTTTCTCCTTAAAACTGCAGTGAACAAAAGACTCAAAAATGCGGTTTGAAAACGCTGGTGTTTCTGACGTCACAAACTGTAACCAATCACGTCAGTGTGTGATCATCAACGAGTGGATCTCCGAGCTGGTTTGAGTGAGTGGAGGCGGGGCTAATTTGCAAATTCATAGAACTGCGTATACTAAATGAGGCAAGGGTGTAGAGTTACATTCAAGCTGTTACAAGGCATGAAGAATTTCTTTTCAAGGAAAAAGCATTTAAATATGTAATTTTTGTGATCAAATGTGAGTTTTAAGGGATACATATAATTTTCCTCCCATCTCATACTTTTCTCATCACCATGTCCCTTTAGGGGCTCCGTTCCTTCCATAGATTTATCGACGTCAAACGATTCTTGAGTTAATCTCGCTGGAGGGGAAATTTCTTTTCTTCTTTTTTTTTCTTCTACAGAATAAAAGTCCTTCACACAGGTTTGGACTGATATGGAATTGAATAAATGATGACCAATTTTTATTTTTATTTTTAGTAGAACTAATTCTTGAATGCATAAAATCAATTGATGTTTCAAACCGTGTTCAGCTTTTTTTGGTTCTCAAAGCATTCCAGAGCATCTGACCTAAAACTTAACCAATTTCAGATTAAAAATGGACTCTAACGTGTGCACATCATTTTTCAAATAGCAATTAGCAGAATGTCACATGGAGTTCTGAACACTACATAACATCTGTTCACAGCAGACAGATGCAAATCAACAGTTGCCTTTCAGCTATCCTGTTTTGTTTATTAGAATTAATGCAGTAAAATCCTTCTAAATGACTAAGTAACTACTTCACCGCAAATTCCGAAGGTCATGAGTAAT
This sequence comes from Rhinichthys osculus, assembly GCA_029959095.1. Classification (NCBI taxonomy): domain Eukaryota; kingdom Metazoa; phylum Chordata; class Actinopteri; order Cypriniformes; family Leuciscidae; genus Rhinichthys; species Rhinichthys osculus. Next base: position 40,586,509 of record JARWKJ010000005.1, read on the forward strand.
GTTCTGCGTCAGTTGCATCACATTTCAGAATGATTATGTTTACAGACAGACACATGCTCATCAATACCACAGAGGCTTCCACTTGAGCACTGTACGTTTGCTGAATTCGAAGACAAATCTCACAGCCCAGAGTAAGTAGGCAATTACAAAAAGCTAAGGTTGTGCCTTGCATTTGAAACAGGATTGAACTTGAGTTCCAGTCAAAATTGTTAAGTCAGTTGTGAGTGATTTTAATACACCCTTTGGGAAGCAATAAACGTAAACATGGTGGCTGAAGTCAGTGAAAATTAACCGATGGAGGTCAGGAGGTTCAGTAATAAATAATGTAAAGATCCTGCACAATCACCCTTTGCCTTCTGTCCTACTATGGTAAAATATGTGGTCACACACCGCTGTCTGTATGACAGCAGCACAGCTCAGACTGTCTGAGAGTTTGGATGTCAGCGGGCAGCATCCAGGGCTGTTTTGGTGGGGATTATGGCTGTCTGAGGGAGAGTCTTAGTCTTGCCCAACCCCTCTCAAACCTCACCATCTGCTGCTTTCCACTCTCTTCATCTGGAACAAATCATCTATTGAGAAGACAACGGTCAGAGCCAAACCTGATTGTGTTTGTTTGTTCAGTATGTACATTTGCTTATAAGTCGCCCATGAGTCCATATAATTCCGTTTAATTTTTCATTTACAATTGCAGTTAGTAATTGGTTTAAGCTCTTTGCTCAAAATACACATTTCTTGCATTTAACATGCATTCTGGGGGGGAAACAATAAGATTCGAGCCATTAACATTATTTAAAGTCCCCCTGTAGTCCATAATTGCATCCCTTAATAAAATGTATCTTTGATCACCAAAATGATAAATTTAAGCATTTTTTCCCCCTTTCTTCATGGCTTAAAATAGCTTGAATGTAACTCTGCACCCTTGCCTCATTTAGTACATGCGTTGTATGAATATGCAATTAGCCCCGCCTCCACTCACTCACAGCAGCTCAGAGATCCACTCATTGACGATCACACGTTGACGTGATTGGTTACAGTTTGTGACGTCAGAAACACCAGCGATTTCAAACCACATTTTTGAGACTCAGCAATGAGAAAATACTCAGCAATGGTGTTGACTTATAAATTTGCACAAGGTTTGTCTTAAACCATATTTAAAACACCACATAGGCATTTAAACAACTTGAAAAACGTTTCCATTTTAGGACTTTAACCAGCACAACTGTTTTCATCATTGAGAATAATAATAACAAATATATTTCTTGAACACAACATCAGCAAATTAGAATAATTTATATCATGTGACACTGAAGACTGGAGTGATGGCTGCTGAAAATTAAGCTTTGCCATCACAGGAATAAATTACATTTTAAAATATATTCAAATAAAAATACTTATTTTAAAATTAATTAATATTTTTAATATTAATATTACTGTTTTACAGCATTTTTCCTTCAAATCAATGCAGACTCGGTGAGCATAAGAGACATTTTTCAAAGATTTTTTAACAGTTATGTATGTACAGTAGAAATTAGGATTAAACTAAAAATATATAACATATAGTGATTTCTTATATATTTAAAGCAAAAAAATTACATATTGTGCCTTTAAAGTCACCATGTCGTCCAGTTTGACACCAAAACGGTGGAGCCATACTATGAGATTGTTGCATCATCACCCTGCTCTACCAACTAGCCTTCTACTGAGTCTTTATCAGTTTTCAAATAGCAAATCAAGAAGAGGGATAATAAGTTTAAAATAAAACAGAGAGACAGTACAGGGAAATCCGTAGTACTGCTGAAACTAAAACAAGGAGCTTTGCCAATACGTTAGGTTGAATTACCTTTAGTATTCTGGTGGGAGAAGATGCTGCCTGCTGTGACAAACCCCTTGATTATTTCACATGGCTGTATGAAATCAAACGAAAGCATATTTGCAACCCTCTCCCCGCCCCAAAAAATGGAGAGAGAAAAAAAAAGCACACAGCAACAAACTATGGAATAACATTGGCAGTAGGCTCTCCGACCTAGACTTGACCGGCGTAATGGCCAATCAACTGCCATCATTATGTGTCCCATATGAAACATAAAGAAAAGTTCATTCAGTTTAATCACTCAGTAATCGGCTTAATTGAATCAATGAGGATAGCTTTTAATGATGAACAGCTTTCTAATGTCAATTAACATTACCAGACATCTTATATGAGCCTATGTATTTTGTAATAACGCAATTCGGAGGTTGCATCCTTAGAAGGCCGCATTCGAAGACCGACTGCGCCACAGCGGCGTGACGAAGGCTCTCCCAATTCGCAGTCTCCTTCGAATGTGGCCTACAAATGTTTGCTTCTTTCCACGGGCTGTGAAGGATAGAATGAGTGGAAACTTTGCAGTTATTGCGTGCCGGTGACAACAGGATTTTTTTTCAGGCTTTTACATGTATACACATAATCGTGCTGTAATTCACTTTAGTTTACATAAAATATACCTTTTGAGTTCAGATCTATGATCTGTGAGTTGGGAATAAAATAAATTCAGAGCAGGTTATATTCAGGGAATAAGTTGCTATGGCTACTTACATACCCTAAAAGTAAAGTTGAAGTTTTCCACTTGCACAGCTAAGTCATATAACATTCTTTCTGGAACACCCCCCTGTAGAGTAAGTAAATCCTTTTGATACCCTAAGTGTGATCCATACTGTTTGCGTGGTCTAACCAAACTCAACCAATGACGTGTGTTTGTGCAATGACAGGATACTTGTTCCACTTCAATCACACCTGACCAAGTGCTCTTTCGGTGTATATCAACTCATAAGAGAGCACACCACCATACAGGCATTCATCATTGCCAGCACTAGCTGTGTGTTATCTTCCACATCCGTGAGCAGAGCTCTCAGGTCCATAGTGCTCATCAAAGTGCTGATGACATTACAGCAGCCACTTCTGCTTCACAGCTATTCCAGGATAAACATTTTCACAAATGGAGACTCCTTGAAGGCAAAGATTTAAAGTGCCCCTATTATGCTATTTTAAAGTTTCCTAATGTTGTTTTGGAGTCTCCTACAACAGTTTAACATGCATCAAAGGTCAAATAACGGTTTCATTTTCTCATAATATACATTTGCACATCACCACATTTTCAATGATTCTCAAACGACTCTAAATCCTCAATCTCTCTAAATCCCTCCTTTCTGCGAGCTACTCTCCTCTGATTGGCCAGACAGCTCAGTCTGTTGTGATTGGTCTACCGCGTACAGCGCGCATGTCGAAAACAAAAACGCCCATTGCTATAACAACGTCAGCTCTGTGTGTCCTGAGGCTTCCTACACCGTAAACTAAACACAGTAACGAACAATGACGTCGATTTTACCATCAATCCGAGCGCGAGTCTGATGATGAAACATTGATAGAACTATTCATTCAACCCGAACCTCCATCGCAAGGACGACTCAAGCAGGACGTTTCTCAGTGATACACTCAGTTTGAGGTACATTATGAGATGTTGCAACTGTAATTCCTCACTATCAGCATTAACATCCAAGCTCGTCCTTGGGCAGTGGAAAAAAAATGTATTTACCTTCACATTGTAGAGCACAGCGTCTTCTGGACATGATGCTGTCCAGTGTCCACAGGAATCAGCTGCAGTGTTTGAGGTTTAAGTTTTCCCTGGTCTCTGCGAGCGCAATAAGTGGGCGGGCAATATGCTAATGTTTCATCTTGACGTCACAACGAAACGGCTTATGACTCGTTTGAAAAACGATTCATTTCATTGACTCAGAGTCGACTCTTACTTTTGAAAGACAATAACTTTATATACGGTGCACTTTCAGATTTAAAACTTTGCAGGATGTTTTCATTCACTTAGAGCCATGTTACACATTACATGAAAGGTCATTTTCAAAAAAACATAATAGGGGCACTTTAATGTTTTGACGCTTGTATTAAAGCAATAGTTCACCAAAAAGAATGTTATATTATGTTATAATAGTGAAAGAAAGAAAGAAAGAAAGAAAGAAAGAAAGAAAGAAAGAAAGAAAGAAAGAAAGAAAGAAAGAATAGACATGTAAAACTTTTAACTTGTAATTTTTTTTTAACAAAACAAACAACACAAATAGATAAAAAAAAAAAGATGAATATATGATGAAAGTGTCATAAATAACTTCCTCTTTGAGTCAGATCTTTGTTTTTTATTTTATATTATTATAGTTTCATATTTTTAATTCCTTTTTTTATTTTCTGTTTTCTTTTAACTATAAAGCTTTATTAATTTTGTTGTGTTTTTGTCTTTATATCTGTGTAGATTTTATTAAGTTTTAGATTAGTTTGTTTTAGTTCTTTTAGTACTTCAACTTACTTTATTTCAACTAATTGCCAAAACAACATTTCTCATTTTCATTTAAGTTTAAGAGATTTTTATATTGTATTTTATTTAAGGTAATGTTTACTATATTTCAAATGATAATGGGTTTTAGTTAACGCTTACCCTGCATTTCAATTAGTCATTAGATTCAGTTCACATAAATCTGAATAACGTCTTTGCAGTGTTCATCACACAAAGCTTCTGAATGACCTCAAAACACTAATAGTGATCGTATAGACTAGTAATCGCATGAAAAAATGCGACCAGTATATCATTAAAAATATCTCCTTCTGTGTTCCAATCATACGTGTTTGCAACAATATGAGGGTGTGTATTGTAAATGAAAGAATTTTTGTGTGTGAACTAATCCTTTAAAACAAGCTCTGAAAATGCAACTGAACTTTTGGATAGCTGTTCAGACTACACAATATTTTTGTCTGTTACGATATTCATTGTGTCAGATTATGCGTGGTCGTGGACAAGAAATATGTCAGACTACACATTGCTTCCCAACCAATCATCGCTTGCCATCTTTAACGACGTGTGTGATGTCACAGAGAGAGAGAAAGAGAGAGAGGACTATGACTTGATAACACATTTTCGGTGCAGTGCAAGAACATCCCGAGGGTAAAAACTCAAGGCACTGCAGAATTCTGGCCATGGACTCCTGGCACCTGGGTCATGAATTAAACAGCATTCATGATTTAATAACATGAGAAGAATGAATCATTTAGAGGAGAGTCACAGTGAGCTATGACCATACAGCGGTGTACAGGCTGGTAGTGACGGCTCATGATCACACATTTGGACCTTTCCTGCCCAGTCCCTGTGACACACAAAAAAAGTGCTCTAAAAACGTCTTGTGATGTTTGACGGATATCCTCCCTAAGCTCCTTCCCAAGCGAAAGATGGAGACTATGCTGTCGTAGCATTTCCTCTCTATAAATTCACTGAATGGCACAAGCTGTAGCACATCTGATTGATGTGTGGAGGGCTTCCTAGAAAAGTGCAGTTTTACACAAGATTACATTTTACAGACTGCGCTGCAACTTGGCCTATAGGGCCCTATGAAATGTTGTTGTTTGTTTTTCTGGATTCTGTTTTAATCGTTGAATTAAATGTTAGCAATCAAAAAAGCATGCCTAATGAATTGAAATCAAACTTATTTTAAGTTTATCAATAATTTAAAAGGGTTGGGTATTATTTATATTTTAGCGATTCCGGTTCCGATTATCGATTACGGTTCTTATTGATTCCCAGTTTTGACTGGGGAAAAAAAATTAAGTCAAACATTTATATATCAAACATATTTATTCTGTGTCTTTTTGCAAAACATTTTGTTGCCGCTGAATAGCATGAACAAAAATCAGCAGCCTATAGAAAAAACTAACTAATAAACTACACTAACTAATATAAATTTCAATCATTATTAAATATAAGTATACAGTCAGTAATACATTAAGAACAAATTTGCAAATTTGAAATAGCACCAATAAATACAGCTGAACAAAGTTCAGAAATTTAAATCAAATGTAAAATACTGCATAGTTTTCTTTTTATAAATAAAATATAGATTAATCGCAAGTGAGTGATTTTCTTATTTGTTTGTTTTTCTATTAACAGTAATGTCACAAACTTTAAGATCTAATGCACGTTTCCAATTTACTGTTACACATGTGTTTTCTTTCTCAACTGTTTAAGTTCACTTAGGACATAATCGATTGTGTTCACAAGGATATTTTGACATCATTTTGTTTGTATTGGTCCGTACAAGCGCAATACGTGAAAGATAACTCAATTCAGTATTCGTACACTCTAGCTTTTTGAGTGCGCGCTGTGGATTGATCAGAAAACAGTGCGCTAGTGCAGAAATTAATTCTCTTTCGCGTCTTCTTGCGCTTGAATGGTTTAAAACCACTTTAAAATGCGCACACAGGAATCGATAAGAGGAATCAAAAATTTTATTTATAACAAGTGTCAGATTCCTGACCTTAACTATCCAATTCCAAACCATATCTAAAAGTAAAATGTATTAAATAATTAACAAAAAATGCATGATCATGTGTTTTACGTTGTCCATGTATTCAGATTTTTGCCATGAAAATTGTATAACAGCTGGAATCGAAAGCTTATCATTTATTTTTCACACAGCAATATTGAAATAACTGTCTTATTATTTCCCATCATTTCATCATACCCTATTCAGAGCAATACAAATCTAGGTTCCCTCCCCTTACACTGATATCTGACACAGGGGGCATGTTCATGTAGCATTGATGCACTTCATGCCAATTCCTCTTTAGTATTTAGTTAAATCTTTGCATTGGACTCTGAAAATAAGTTTCCAATTAAATTTTCTAATCAAAATGTCTCATTTTCTAATTTCAACTAAATCTGAAAATTAATTAAAACACTTTATTAAAATCTGCCTTCCTCTACAGTAATATCACTGGAGCCTTTCTTGTTGAAATGTTGTACATTTATATGTGGGTTCTCGCTGCTTGTTTCAATTTCATGTCATAACAAAAATAGCATAACACCTCAGAATTGTATTTAATATATTTGCATCCCCTACACAAACAAATGCATCAAACAGAAGAAATTGCCATTTTAACATGCAGCATATCTTATACAATCTTTATGAGAAAGATCTCTCACAAAGTCTTATGGCACACTGATGTAAAAAGTTTACATTCTAAGATAGTTGTAAGTTGATAATATCAGGCTAGTAACTCGCTCTCGGTTCTACTTTTTGTCTGCCACTTCAAAAATAATACAGAAAACGACCCACTTCAGCCCAGTCTCATCCCAAGACGTCATATGACTGACGCTTTTGACCATACGTCAACATCCGGTTACCCACTTTCACAGCAAGGAGTGAATTGTTTGCTTGACTTATTTGTCAAGACGTGTATCGAATCATTTAATGAGATTTATTTAACCTAAAGCATCTGAAATTAACATCTAAGTTACTGACAAGCCTCCAAAAAACAAACTAGGCAAATGATCCAAAAATGAACCGAAAGTTTTTAGGTCTTCAGAGCATTCTGAATGAGTCCTCAGAATGTTGATGCATCTCAAAATGATTTGCTGTGGCCTGGGGTCTGTAACACATTGGATTTCCTATTCAACTCAATGGTAGTGGCTCTGCTAGTGAATTCTTAACCTTGACGCTGGCTAACTGGACCACGCTAACCTGCCAATGCTTGTGCCCTCAGGTGGAGTTTACAAAAGGCTGCTAGTTTCATTTGGCATTGCAGTACTGCATCCATTATTTATCACTACCTATCTGACTTGTCTGTTATGTGTTTGTGCATTAGTCATGTTACAGTGATGAGATAATGCAGCACTTGGTCTGCTTTGTGCTGTGATTTATTCATGCAACGCTGAGGGTCAATCTTTGCTCACTTGGCCTTCTACGGTATAACTTCACTCAGGGCCGTGCACAGACCTTTTGAGGGGCATGTGCTGAAACTAAAAAAGGGCACCCCCCTCCCTTTTTTTATATCAAGATTATTTAGTAAGCCTACATTAAAGGAGGAAATGGTCTCATCTTCATGACAAATTCAATAAAAAAATAGTCTCAAAAGCTTTAGATTTATTCACTATTAATAACCGTAATAATAATAATAATATAGATAATATAGATATAGGCTACAGGGTTTCAGGGCTTCTTTAAACCTAATTACAACAGCAACCTTCTGTGAGCCATGCTTGAAGATGTTTATGACTTCACTGTGATCCACTGGGCTGTCCCTCTCTATGGCTATGAGGAGAAGGTCTGCGAGTCTCTCCTCTGAGCAAAGGCTTCGGAGTTGGTTCTTAATTAACCTCATTTTGGAAAAGGATCTCTCCACAGTTGCAGTTGATGGCAAAAACCTGATACTGTGAAGGACCAATGTTGGTCTGTTGAAGGTCTTTTATTCACTACACTTCCCATAAAATAAGCCAGCAATGAAAAAAGTTATAAAATAGTGTGAAAAGTACAGTTGCAGTGAAAAGCATTTCTGAAGGATCATGTGACACTGCAGAGTACTGAACTAAAGATGCTGAAAATTCAGCTTTGACCACAGAAATAAATTACATTTTTTAAAATATATTCAAATAGAAAACAGTTATTTTAAATTGTAAAAATATTTCACAATATTACTGTTTTTGCTTATTTTGGATCAAATACATTAAGCCTTCGAATGAATTAAATCATGAATTAGATTCTGCATGATAAAATATAAAGATTTCACATTGATCTTCTGTAATGTTTTTTTAATATTTTTTTTAGTTACTACTACAACATTACTGTAGTAAAACCATGTTTTACTACATTTATGCATGTGAGGACGACCGGAGAGTAGGTATAGAATACTGTAGATTCAAAAATTAGATAGCGAATACGTGCATATTAACAGACTTGAATTAACCATAATTTAATATTATTACCATAACATTAAATGTTAAATGATTAAATGTTAATAAATTAAGTGTATCAGCAATCATAAATCAAAGAACACATGTCTTATAAATATATGTTACCTAGGTCACGAGGATCACTCGTTGCTTTGTGTAGTTCCAGTACGAACAGCGCGGGGGCGCACCTGTGCTTATGATTCTCCGATGGAAACGGCGCCGGCGGCATCATTACATTTTCATCAACAGCTTACCAACTAGATTGTTATAGCTATATAGGCGCTCAGTTTTTCCTGTTGTAAAATACATTTGGTCAAAATCGCATTTTATAAAAAATGAAATGCTGTATGCACAGGCTATTTAAGTGTAGGCTATGTATTGGCTATGACTATGGCAAATGCTAGCATAGCCCTCTCTCTCTGGTCCCACATATCTTAGTCAGACATCAAATAAATAAAATATGCGCTTTTATAGACAACGTGTTTAGTACTTATTTAAACAACAAGATCTTTGTTTACCCTTGCAAAACTTCGTTCAGCTGCTGTCTGCTGTGCGGCCGCTGCGGAGCTTCAGTTCATTCAGTCACGATAGAGGGGGCGGAGTTATCAGCTTTACTGACAGTTTAAAGGAGTCATAATGTGCAATTTTCACTTTTCCATGAGAATCAATGTATGTTATGATTGACTAAGGATTATACATTAGCCGGGATGCCGATATTCAAAAGTGAAGCGTTTGTTTACCCCAGGGTTCTTAAACTAGCCAACGTGCACGCGCACTCAAATACGAGATTTCAATTTCTCCCCCGACTTGACGTCAAGACGGGGCCGGATATACCATATATGGACACCGCAGAGGAGGCCCGCCCTGCCCCTCTCCCCATCATATTCAGTCAAGAAAGATGCAGAAACGTAGTGCACACGTGAGTTGCTCTGTGGTTGACTGTCATAATCCACATTCTAATGTTTTTTCTTTACCCAAAACTGACCAAACTACAAGGGACAAGTGGATGAAATTTATTTTTAATGACGCTGTTCCAACAACCATCTCAACTTGCTCAACGTTAGGTGTCTGCGCTAAACATTTCACAAAAGAATCTTTTACAAATTTGGGGCAATATCAGGCGAAGTTGGCATCGAAGCTACGTTTGGAAAAAGGTGCCATTCCAACAATCAGGGACTTGCCTGAATTTGAAACGGTAAGACTGTGTTTTTATTACTATATTTTGTGTAACAAACAGCAGCTAACTACTAATGCGGTTAATGTATGTGATAAGGATAGATAAATAAATAAAAAAACAGTCAAGAATTAATAAACATAAAGAAAAACATAACGTTACATGTCTGCAGATGAAAATTATTAAATATCTAAAAAACCACAACGTCAAAAAAGGCAAAAACAACACATTATAGCAAACGTTAATCTCTATAACCACTGTAAGCTGAAAATAAAGTAGACTACATCTCCGTTAATGTAATCTACATTAAATCAAAGCTAAACTTATGTGGGAGAAAATAGCAAAAAAACGTTTTAGCTCGTTACTGATGTTAATTTATGTCTCAATCAAAAAAATTGTCTTTACCATTCAGAGACATGTTGATGTAGACGTCCTTCTATTGACTGTTGTTCCTCTTCCGTTTCCAGCTCTGGTTCAGAGTCTGGCTCAAACATATACGGTTGAATCCCGTAGGTCGCGGCCAGGTCGGGTTCATTAACAACTTGCGCTATGATCTCTTTTTGGAATGATATGCTGAAGTTACCTGCGGTGTCAAGCCCCATCCTTACTGCCGCCAATCAACGCGCCCCTCATTTGCATTATTAAAATGACCGTCCACGACAGCCAAAACCTCGCATCAGATCTCGCGAGACAATAATGCATTCAGAAATAAGGGTCAAACGAGCTCTGTGTTTATTTTTTTCCAATTTTTCTTTTTTAGAAGGGCATGAAATGACTATAATAGAGCGTGGGTATCAAAGTTAATACTACATTATGACTCCTTTAAGATCGAACAAGATTTACACAAGCTCTTTTTAAGATCTTTCATTGGCTAAATATTTTTTAAAACAGACAGATAGACTTAAAGGGTGACCAATAGCATTCATTTATATAAAAAAAAAAATAAAAAACACCACCACCAAAAAAAAGGGCACTTTGGCAAAAAGGGCATGTGCTCTGCACAGGTTAAGCCCTACCTGTGCACGTGCCTGACTTCACTGTATCCTTCAGATATAATATTTTGGCTTTATGTCCCACTTTTAAAAAATCTGCACTTTTATGTTATGTACAGTACAGTATTACACAGTCAACTACAAAATAAGTTATATTAAAGGTGGAAAAACTTGATTCTAAACTTGAAAAACTTGATTCGTGACGATAAAAAATCTTCCGAGACCCGTTTACATTTTCCTTATGTGATTTTGTACTGTAAAATAAAGCTGAAATAAAATCAGCCATTATACTGTAGACTCAAATGCCCACATCTAGAAGTCCACCATATAATGGGGAGCTTTCATTACATTAAAACCTTTTCCATATGAATGTTACATATTCCCTTTAAAATAACCCCTAAAATGTGCACTTTTCCAGTCGAGTTTAAAAAAAATAATAATATATATATAAATATATATACATCTTTTAAAAAAAAATATTTTTTTAAATCATATCCACTCACACAAGAAGACTCAAGTCCTAATAGGCTGTTTATCAGCCCATGGGGATCTCATGGACCTATATCATTGGACATGTTTGGTCATAGAGTAAACCAATTATGCTGTGAAAAGAAATATCTGTGAAATTTGCAGCAAAAAAACAACAACAAAAAACTAAAACAAACAGCAGCTTTGGTTGCCAGCATTTTACCGTGCAAACATTTTTTTAGACTGTATTTAAGCTTTACAGATCAAACTTAAATTTACAGTAAAAACAATCAAATAATGATAATATCCCAATTTACTCAAATCTGTTTTCACTTTACAATATACTGACAACCACCCTAAAAACACAGGTGGTAAAGAGAAAGACACGTGATGAATTAAAGTCACAAAGTGAAATCACAAGTAGTTTTTTTCCACAAGCTGAAATAAATACTTATACATATAAGATACACAGTGTCGAACACATACAAAACACCATCATAACACAGGACACTAAAATAAAGCAATAAACATTCAATTTAACAACATAAGATGTAACAAAAAACTTAAATGCACATAAATGACCAGAAGTATACTTATATCAATGATTATGAGCTGTCACACATTGATTCACGCTTTGAATTTTGTACCCAAGCTAGTACATGTCTGATGCAGTAAATATAATATGGCTACCATATCTGCCACCACAACAACAATAAAAAACTGGATGTCATGCCCAGAAATATCTGAAATCTCTCTCTCTCTCTCTCTCTCTCTCTCTCTCTCTCTCTCTCTCTCTCTCTCTCTCTCTCTCTCTCTCTCTCTCTCTCTCTCTCTCTCTCTCTCTCTCTCTCTCTCTCTCTCTCTCTCTCTCTCTCTCTCTCTCTCTCTCTTGCACGCACAGCACGGATAATTGTTTGTGTGTGTGTGTGTGTTATGAAGTTACAATTGAAAAACAAAAAAACTCTGAAAACCCCTAGATTGGGCACAGGCACTTTGTGTAATGACAAGAGACATTCCCGCTGCCTCTGGATGCTCTTACCTGCTATTCTGACAATGGCACCTGTTGTCAGAGGATTCATTATCCCTGTGGGTCTGCAGCAGTTTATCTATCGCCTGTCACTCAATGAACTAATGGAGGTTCCAGAGTGCAGTGACAGAAAATGATCATCTGACCTCAGCTGACCAGCAATTCCATCACTCTGTTATATGGAAACATCTGTATGCATAGCCTGGGCCAAAGAAATCATTTCCTTTTCACTTCTCTCAGATTACTGTTATGCAAATCGGCTGACATTCTGTCAGCTTTAGTTAGTGAGAGCTGAACAGGTGAAGTTCAGTTTTTAGAGAAACAATTACAGCTCAAGCTTGTATCACAACAATTGTTTGAAAAACTAATAGTGATCATAGACAATATAATAAATCATTTTTTCAGTTGTTGGCCACATTTAGAGAGCTAGAGCAATGCACCCTGCTAAAAACCACAAGTTTAAAATCTGCTATATCCGACGCATTAAAGCACTGACTTCCATTACGTCCACCTCAAGGCAGCAGTCTATTACCGGCAGGACACACTGTATCAAAGGACAGTAAATCAGAATGTGCTCCATGCTATTCCGCACTACTGGATCAGAGGAGTGTGGAACTGAACTGCCAGTGTGATTTAATGTTATGGCAGAAAGGTGAGGATTGTGCATCAGGATGTCCTATTAGAGCTATATAAGTAATAGCAAGCTGAAGGAATAATGCTGAGTCTGAATCCCAACTTATGTACTTGGGTGCATTGAGTGCACTTTATACTGTTGACTGACAGCCGAGTCAGTCCTCGTATGAGATCTCCAAAAATAAAAACTATGACACACTGAATAGGTTGAGTGTGACAATAGAAGGGACTATACGCTACACGTCCCTTTTGAGTCAACTGGAGCATAGTTCAAATAGATACGGGCTAGAGGGGCGCAAGACTCTTCTAACAGCCATAGCCCCCTAGTGCAAAAGTCAGCCTGAGGGGCCATGGTTAAATCTAAAGGAAAACCAATCAAAACAAATGTATTTCTGTTAAAAATTAAGAGACGCTTCATACAACATACAACGCACAGCAACACAACAACATAACAAAACAACAACAACACAATGCACAACAAAACAACACAACAAGCACAAAAACACCACCACAACAAAAACACAACAAAGCACCAACACAATGTGCAACAAAGCACAAAGTCAATCAATCAAGAATGTCCCAGATTGTTCCTTACCTGGAAAAACTGTCTGCCAAATGAAAATTATCTAAAGTCTGAGAGCTTCGCCTACATTTCTGGCTGACATATGAATCAACTTTAGTTAACAATGATGGATAACAGGAAAGGATTTTCTGCAAGTGATGTTTGGGTCAGATGGACAGACAGGCAGTGTCCAGGGGTTCTGTTGGTATGGAGTCTGGAAAAGACACATCATATGTGACTGTGTCTTTCTTAGTCTCTAAAACAAGATGACCTTCAATACACTAGAGCTCTCAAGCACCTGTTATTAGCCTAAAATATGATTTCTAGATGACTCACGGTCACATTCCGTCGAAATACTTTCCTGTCTTTGATTTAATCTGTTGGGTGACATGAGAAGAACTGTGCTCCATCGGTCTATGTTTTCATCCATGATTTGTTTATCAGTGATTCGGTTTTTGCTCTTTAAAGTAAAACTATTCTCTATGTCAAAATATACTTTATTAAAACTTTAAAATGCTTTCATTAAAACGACTCAAAGGCAGCAAGCTGGAATAGGATATTCTATACGTCTGTACAATTAATTCATTGCGCATTTGTGATTTAACTCTTGCCATCACAGATTTAGTTCAGTACTTCTCAGAGCTGGTCAACAAAAAGGTTGAAGTTCAAATTCCTTTGAGCAAGACTCTTAACCCCAGATTGCTACAAGGGGAATCTTCCTGTGATACTGTCCAAAGTGTCTGTAATACAACTTAAGGCACTCAGCTGGAGCCGTGTCCTGTGCTATCTCTCTTTGGGATTAAATAGTGCAGAAAATGTATCATATCGCCACTTCCCATTGGGCTATATAAAGCTCCAGAGCACATGTGTGGACATACAGTATATCTTACACGAACAAATATAATTCATTGATTCACCGACAATATCCTGCTGACTATTGACATATTCATGCCCTCCCTCATCCACCTCCACACTCTTTGTCCATCTCTCTCTATCTCTATTTTCTTTCTCAGTCTTCTCCCTAGGAGGCCTTTCCACTCAATACACCATATGTCACACTCAACAATTGTGACGCACCCACATACAAACATCAATTATAGCATTCACATTTTTCGCTAGAATCACATTATTGTTGTGTTGGCAGCTTTTCCAAGCACACTACATGTATATAACATATGACAGCAGTATTCAACTTAAAATATGCCAGTAAAATACAGCTCAAGTAGTACGTGCAATTGGTAAAGGAGCAGAAAACAACTCACACATAGCCTAACATAATATGTGAGTATGTGGAGACATGAATACTATGCTCATATTGATCTTCATTTTATTACTTCTATTAAATGGAAAGTGGCTTCTAAAGATAAAATATATAATTATAGCCATTTAACATTTAAAAGTCAGTGTTAACTGCAGATTACTTATCCTTCTTGACATGATCTATCATGTCAATCAATTAAATCAATCAGTTAGATCAATCTAATTAATTTTATATAAAAATCTGTTATTTTAAATACTATTTTACAATATTACTCTTTTAGTGTATATTTGATCAAATATAAGTAGCCTTGATGAGCATACTTCTTTCAAAAACATTTAAATCTACTGACCCCAAACCTTTGAATTTGTATCCAGCCTCTCACGGAGACTTCAGATGCCCCAACACCTGCGATGAGACGACTCGACGCCTGTGAAGAGACGACTCAACGCCGGCGAAATGTTATGCCCTAAATTAATACATGATGATTAACAAACTATATTCTTCTATGTACATTTCTGAAATGCACTTTCTGTAAAGCTGCTTTGAAACAATATGTATTGTGAAAAGCGCTATACAAATAAATTTGAATTGAATTGAATTGATTTTGAATGGTAGTAGGGCTGCCGCTTATGATTATTTTGACGATTAATCGAGTAATCAGTTATTTTTTTGTGGTCATAAAAATAGACCTAAGTAAACAATAGTGTTTAAAATGACTTAAAATGCATATAACAAGACAATAATAAATAGTTAAAAAAAAGTATCAAAAGCAACACTGTTAAAATACATAGTGTATATGCATAATATAAACAATCAACTTATGTATATGACGTAGTATAACAAATGCTGCCACTGTTTTTGTTACACTTTACAACATAATCAATCATTGTTGGGATTGGCCAAAGAACATTTAATCAAATGTCCACTTAATCCTTAAAGGCACACTGTGGAATTTTTGGCCACTAGGGTGCGCTCGACCTGTAATTTTCACGTCTAGTGCCCCTAGTGGCCACAAGCGCCGCAGCATTGTCGCAAAAGTCAACAGTCAACCGGTCAACCTCCAGTGTCTTTATGTGTGTGCAGACGGCATTTGATTTGTATGTTGGAGAAAGTTAATCGATTCACTACTGACCAAAATAATAATATAAATATAAGATTAATAATATAAATCCTATAAAGAAAACAAATTGAATAAAAGTAGCATACGCAGAAAACAATGTCTGATCAGGTAAGTCGCATTGACAAGGGTTGCCCAATCCTGCTCCTGCCGATCGTCTGTCCTGGACAGTTCATCTCCAACCCTAATCAAACACACCTGAAGCAAACAATTAACGTCTTCAGGATCTCTTTGCAATGGGTTGGAGATGAAATCGAGTAGTTGGGAAATCGTGTAACAAAACTGATATAACTCACTAAATATTTCCGTTATTTGTAGTCTTCAGTTTGTTTTTCCTTTTACACAAATACAAACATATATGAGCTGAAAGGAAAAAAAAAACATTTACATTTGTGTACGGCAGTATGTTGTGACTTATATCAGTTTTGTTACACGAATTCGCAGTAAATATTACATTATATATACACTTTTATGCCGATGTTTATTTTAAACTCTCCCTTTTTCTTTTTTTGGTCTCCTCTGACAAAATCTTTGCTTTCTTCGCTTTCTTCCGAGTAGCTGTTGATTCAGCCATGACGACAACATACAGACGCCGGCAATCAAACGCGAGTTTAGCTCTCAGGTTAGAATTTGAGGAAGTTGGGGTGGTGGGGGAAGTGACGTATGCCGTAAAGCGGTCGAATTTTGTAGTTCTTTTTGTGCTCGGGTTCCTACCCGAAACCCGAAGTTACATAGTGCTGGTAAAAGCGATACAGACACCTTCAGGCTTCGGCAGACGTGTCATTCAACCTATTGTAAGTCGATGTACCATCTCAATGGGTTTTGGTAATATATTATAAAGGTTGAAAAGTTCCACAGTGTGCCTTTAATATTTTACCACTTCTTTAAGACAGAAGCATTTCAAAGGTTTAAACTTTTATTTTGAAATTCACAGGGGGGACCAAGAACCAGTCAAGGGGGGCCCATGGAAAATCAGAAAATTCAACTGGAAATAAATACTTGTTTAGAAAATATTAAACATGATTTAAAAAATCTTTTGCAACGCCCAGTGCCCTAATATAAATGGTATAAAATGTGGCACTAAACAAGAGCCTGAAAATCCTTTTGTATCTTACATGGAATGGACCACACAGTTTTGTTCTAATAATGAAAAAACATCACATAGGCATTAATTAGTCATTTAACATGCTTTATTCTCAACACAAACATTGAGTGTGTGTGTTAGTGTGTGTGTGTCGGCGCACGTTCTCAGCATGAAATCTGTCTCTGACATGGTTTCTTTTTAAAGAGCTTCACTCTTGCGCTTCACTCTGAAACCTACAGTGTTATTTAATTGAATCACAGACTTTGTGATTTCACAATTGTAACGAGGTTCAAATGTTATGGGAAGAAGGAGGCGCGGGAACCGGCGAACATTCAACCATTTTAATAATAAATAAACAAATACAAAAATGAAAGTATAAGCCAGCAGCCCCTCGCGGACGACTGCTGGCCACACAAAACAGAAACAAAACACAACATAAGTTCAGGCCTGTTCCTCTCTCGATCTCCACTGTCGTCGCTCCTCCTTTTATGCTTCCGCTCCTCCGTGAGAGATACGAGACCGGTGCGTCGTGCAGGTGTCGCTCATCAGTAATCTATGGCGGCACCGGCCTCGCGCTGCTCTCTCACGGCCCTTGACCTCGTCCTGCACGCCACAACAATATATTATGATTTTTAAATGGATTAAATATATCAAGCAGCCTTATGAAATGGTCTAATAATGTGATTCATTGATTCTCATTATTTGAATGCGCCACTTCCGGTATTTTGCCAATTAATTGGCATGGGTAAACAGTAAAAAATATTAGAATCAATTTTTTTGTTAGGATCAATCCACTCAATGCAACACCGATTCTGAATGATTGGAATTTCAGATACTGATCACACATAGCCTATAGGTCTGACTTGCCTTCAGTATCTTTAGAAAGATCGTTCTGGTGAAGTCTGATGTTCCTCTCAGTCCAGTGCACATGCAATTATCGAGAAGAGACAGAGCACAAACGCATATTGACCCAGAGTTTGAATACTGACATTACGAAATGCTACAAAAATAGCGACTGTGAAACAGCACATTAATTAAACTGAGAAACCAAGTTTGCAGAGATAATTACAATAAGCATGAAGTATGACACTTTTATTGCATTGTAACTAGAAGCCTTTTGCAGACTTTCTCCCTTTGCAAAATTATGATATTTTTATTAAGTTAATTCCAATAATCTAATTCAAACTGGAGGGGCAAACTTCATCTGCAGCCCTATTGGCACATCCTCCGTTCATTGAAATGCAGGCCAAAACACAAGTTCAAGTCCATTAAAGTCCATTTTAAAACTATTGATTTTCAAAAGAAATGCTATTATGGGTGAGAGAGAATCTACAGAATGTGAGCTCAATTAGATTCTAGAGCAATTAATCAATGTAAAAATTAAAAAGTTTCTAATTCTGTAGTGCATATTGACCAACTCATTTATCTAGGTCATTTTTATCAGTGTGTGACACAAAGTTCAAAGTTATTATGTCCTTCATTAAAATAGAAGAAATTACATCTCCAAGAGCCACCAAGTAGAACATAAACACAGGCCTTTACAGATCAATAAATACACTTTCTAACTATAAAAATGTCTGTAACTTCAACTGTATTTCACAGTTTTTAGTTATAAACCACATTCTTTTTTTTCTTATTTGTGTGGAAAATCTATTAATTACATTACAGTGGGTCAAAAAAAAAAAATATTTATATATGACAATGCATCTATGGTAATTTGTCTCTGAGAATTAAAGAAAGAGAAATCAAAATCTTTTAGAAAAGGAAAACGTATTACAGAACATTTCTGAATATTCCATCAAGGCTATTTGCATTTGAGTTCACAACGGATAAAGACAACTGTTCAATCACTCAGTTTCCGCTCAGCATGACCGCACTAATAATGGAAGTCAAGAGCGTTTCATGAAAAACTCATCATGCCTTCATCGGACCCATACAAAATGAATTGTTCTGAAGAGCGAGACGTTGAATGGTTCGGCTGATTTTAAAGCGGTTTAGCTGAAAGCAATCAAATGAATGACATAGTTTTAAGGAGTAAAATCAAAGCTGTTCTGTTCGAAAAACATGATCCCAAAACTTTTCCTGTACACAGCAGGAAAGACAGACATCAGCTTCCACTAATCACAGAGTTCCTAATTAGTATTTTAAGACATATATGAGCAATATCACAGTGTGATATGGCTGTATATAAGCACGGATGTGATTCCGCCGTAGATTGTCTGTTTGATATCCCCCAAATGAATTATATCTCATGTTTAACCACTCTCTAGAGGGCAACAGCACATTCCCAAAGAACTGGCAGAGATGAAGTTGTTTTCGGCGGGTACATGAGCGCTGAACAGCTGCTGATGGCCTGGAGCTCGCATCTGCGAAAGTTTTTAAACAAATTGTAAAACAGGCGCTATGTTTATATATGGGTCACATATTTGAGGTCTAAATAACTACACTCTTACCTAAAAAAACTCTTAAAACTACATTTCGTGACACAATAACAGTAGTATTTGTAAACAAAATTATTAACAAAAATGGTGGATTTGCGCGACCGCCAAATTAAACACGACTGGAAAAGGCTCTCAGCCAATCAGAGTCGAGAACCGGACAGAACTGTTGTATAAATATATATATTTCTATATATGGTAAAACAAGAAAATAGTTTAATGTCTAACTGCAGCAGGTGTTCTATCAAGCTTTCACAGCTGTTCTGCCCCTCTATAAAAACAATAGTCAATTCCAGACATCTGCTGACTCACATGGATGCCGAGCCACTGTTGTTTTGAGCTCACTTGACCTCTGACCTCAGGAACACTAATGTATGGCAATGGGAGGGGGAGCGAGCAACAGTCTGACCTTCAGAGAACGGGGATCCTGTGGGGGCCTCACAACCTCTGATCCACACATACTCCACGGTTTGAACTCACTGATGATGGATTATGGAAAACAGTCAGCCATGTGTGGGTCCCCTGTGGCCGAAGAGTCACTGACTTCTGTTTTGTCATTATGTTCTGTACTTCTCATTCTCACCAAGAGATATCTCTCTCACCCCAGTGTTCATTAGTTGTCAAAATAAATAAAAACAATAGGGCTGTGTTATGTCACCATGAAATCAAAATGACAATTCTTAATTGTTTTTTATGGAATTTCGCAGTATTTATTATAAATGATTTATCCGTGCTCATCGTTATTTTTTTAAATCCACGTGCCCACATAATATTTAATCAAAGTAACTCCCCCCCCCCCCCCCCCCCTCTTGCGGTGACATTTCTTCTCTTCTGTGATGATGTTTTTACTGGCGCGATGGCAGGACAAACCTTTCACTCATATGAGGTCACAGCAATTGGCAAACCACAACCATCTAATCAATTCCTGATGGACAAAATCATGTCCCACCCTACATTTTTTTCTTGCTCAAAAATCCATTTCACTCTAGCTATGTTTCCATCCACACGTTTTTATCCGAATTAAGTGATATCGAATGAAAAATGCCTTATGGAAACACTAAAATTCGATTGAATTTCATAAAAATCGACTCAAATGAAATACGTTCGGTCTCATCGGATTTTATGGCTTGGTTGAATTCTAATGTAGAATGTGGTCTGTTATTTTGTTGATAACAGACGCTGCTAAGTATAACACACCGTTGCCATGAAAAACAGAGCGTTGCCATGGACACAGTTCAGAGACGGAACGGACTATTTTCTTTAGCGGAACCAATACAATCGTTTTTAAATCAATAAACTCCTTTTTAAATCAATATTTTGTGTCAAATTATTGATTTATTTGGTAGGTAGCCATGTAATAAGCGGAATAACGTACAGCGAGGCGGTTGTTATAGCGAACGAACGCAACCCCTTCAGGCTAACAACCGCCTCGCTATACATTATCCCTTACATGTTGCTTTCAGCTGGCACATAAGCACTATTAGGCTACAACTTGTGCAATATTGATCATTTGTTGGTAGATGGCGCGATCCATTTTGTCTAGCAAAATTTTGTTCGCAAATGTTTGCTTGAATGTTGTGCGATTCGGTGCGAAAATGAATGGAAACACCTTAAAATGTCTCAAATCAATTCGATATACCAATTTGATCGCAAAACAGCATGTGACGTCATTACGCACAGGTTTTTATTCGCTTTAAAGCCGTTGGATGGAAACACACTTTCACCAGCTTTATTCGCATGAGTTATTTTACCGAACTTCAGATAATTCGATTGACAAGTGGATGGAAACTTGGCTTCTGATATACATCACAATAAGGAGGAAAAGCATATCACAACTTATATTTCATGCCGACTTGAATTACATCAATTAGTGTAAACAGCACACTATTTAAATGTTTTTATAAGAATTTTGCAAGAGAGTTTTGTGAGACTGGAGCGAATTGCTAAAATTCAAAAGAACAAAGAGAGCCGAATTGATTTTGATAAAGGAAGAGAGCTTGAAGTTCTCCTCTAGACATTTCTGGTTGACTGGACAATGTCTGCAACTACAACATCAATCAATGCAGAGCGGCATGTGTCCTCTCTCTCACTGCAAACGCACTTGAGCACAACAAAGAAAGCTTGAGAGAATAAAAGCAAAAATCAGAAAGAAAAATGATAAAGGAAAAAGACTGAATTGGGCAATACAAGTAAAGTATACTGTCTGGAAATGTTTATTACTTTTGATTTTCTCCTTTCTTCTGCTGCTGTATGTTAAAGGAATAGTGCTGAAGCAATAGTTGCAAAAATAGATTCTGTCATAATTTACTCACCCTCATTTAGTCTCAAACTAGCATGGCTTTCATCTTTCCATGAATCACAAAAGGAGCAATTCTGAAAAATACTAAAGCACTTTTTGCTCTTTTCCATTAAATTACAATGAATGAGGACTGTAGCTTTCAAGCTTTAAAAAACACACACAAACACAAATGTGGACTACATTGCTAAATGAATCATTATTTTGACTTAAACTTAAAAAGACTTGGCATATAGTCAGTCATATAGACCACAATTAAAATAATTGTATGGTGTGTTTGAATTCTTTATGAAGCTTAAAGTCAGCATGGCATGGAAGCGATAGTCTTTTCTTACCTATTGTGACCAAGGGGGTAATCCACCAGCCGGAAACTGAAGTCTCCCTGGGGGCCGCCATTGGCTAGCAAGCCTTCACCTGCTGTTAGCATTCCATCGACTCCCATTCATTTTGTCATCACTTTGACAGCGAATAACTTTACATCTGAGGCGTTTAAAGACTCAATTTGTCCATTGTTTATTTCTAAAGAAACACGACAATGTATAAAAGGCTCAATTACCATGTATCTTATGTTATGGCCCCGTAGAAGCCGTTTTTGTAAAAATAGGCTAACGATTGCGTCATAACACGCGACTCTCTGTCGCACAGTAGAGAAATTACCGTATAGACAGGAGGAGAAGCTCGCAGGCAATCGGGGGATGTGGAGGCATAAAGTCAAGGTACAAGCCCATAGGGAGTCATAAAGTTGATCCTGCTGCTGCTCATGGACAGCTCCTACTCACGCTCTCCGGCTCTGCAAGATTCGGAAGGGAATGATTCAGATTCCTCTTGGCACAGCTACTAGAAGACTTACAACTGTCAGACAGGTTGCTTATGTCACATCTACATCGTCAAGCTCAATTTGAGCCTGCGCAGTGCGCTTGGCTATCAGGAAGTGAGTCCTTCTAATTGACTTCACTTTTCTTCGTTGAAGTCTATGGGGTCGCTTTGTCCATTTCTTTTACTGTCTATGATTGTGACATACTCACCGGCCACTTTATTAGATACAGCTGTTCAACTGCTCGTTAACACACAAATCTAATCAGCCAATCACAGCAGCAACTCAATGCATTTAGGCATGTAGACAAGGTCAAGAAGATCTGCTGAAGTTCAAACTGAGCATCAGAATAGGAAGGAAAGGTGATTTAAAACAGTAGGTGGAATTTTGATGTGACGTATGTGTCACATTAAGAAAAATGGTAATGAGCTGCTCAAATAATTTAGCTGATTCAATTATTTTAGTGTTATATATATTCTGCTGCTCAATTCAAAGCATATTTTAACATATGTAAAAAAAAAAAAAAAAAAAGTCAAATCAATAACATTGTTAAAGGGTAACTAAACCCCTGGGGCCCGTTCTTCGTACGTTGCTTAAAACATCCGAGATCAAACGAGACATCCAAGATGATATCATCGTGCTAATCATGATCCGGCTAATTGGGTTCTTCGAACACTCCTGTTGTTTATGATTAGTATCGCTGGATTGAGTTATCTGAGATAATTGCGCGTTCATGCGCTGGTTTAAATGGGGATATGTATCGATAGTAGAAACATTGATCAGCAACGCTGCTATTGGCTGTTCACCGTGGCCAAAGAGCGCGCTCAGTTTTTAACCGCAGCAGAGCAAGAGTTATTGCTTGAAGGATATGCAGAATTTGAAATCATAATTAAAACGCCAGGGAACACCTCAAAGTGTGCAAAAGCCAAGAGAGAGGGCTGGCAAAAAGTAGCAGACAAATTAAGTTTGTAGTGACCATGTTAGATGTTTTTATCACTTATTACTATATATATTTTTATATTTTAAAAATTTCTAAATAATTAATAACTTTGTTCATTGTAATGTCAGAGTCACCACCCACTACTAGAACATGGGAACAAGTAAAAGTGAAGTACTAGAATATTCTACATAATGGTTGATAATTTGTACTACTTATACTAATCTCTTTTAAAAAGGCACTGTTAATAAATGTTTGCCTGTTTATAAAAGCAACCAAGAAAAAGGCTGATAAAAAAAGAAAAGAAAAACAAACAGGTGGTGGTCCTGCACCCCCACGACCCGTTGTGGAGGGCATCCCTGGGTTCAGCTCTTCCTCAGACCCACAGCCAGAGGCCAGGAGCAGCAACACCTTCACTGCTGGGAAATCAACTTTAAATGATCCTACACTGTAAAATAATTTGTTGCTGCATTAAATTAAGTAGGCCTATAATCCAAATGGCTGTCCAGTCATATCAACTGTTAAACCTTGAGTGGTAATGAATTGCTTTGACTTGTGAAAGTCTACATGTGTGAAACTACATGTAGTTAATGTAAAAAAATATGTTGCCATGAGTTATTGATCACATTTCCCCCCAGTGTACTTCATTGTAATGAAATTGTGTTTTCCTCTTTTGTGCAGTTTTAAACCATACACCAACACTTTTACCTGTTCCCAAGAAAGTGTTGGCTGAAGCATGTGCAGGAAGACTTTTTCTAATGTTACATCAAAAGGAAAGAAAGTACAACACTTTGTAATGCCCATTTTTGTAAATTTTGATATAATATTACTAATCTGGAATATTAAGAATCGCAATAGTAACTTATGCCTGCACTGTTATTAAAGCCTGACTACGACGAGTCGAACATTTATGCGTTTCCAACAAATTAATGATGTAAATGACATCCTCACGAGTCATGAGAAAAATGATATCTCTAAATATAATTAAAAAGTACACATTCCCGCTGCGGTAAAAGACTTCCCGTATCACCTCCGTTTATAAAGCCGCAATCTAATCCTGTTTACATGAAGTAAGCCTGCTCCCGAGCAGGTTCAAGCTTGCGCACCTGTTGCTATGACAGCAAGTCTAGGATGAGCTTCGAAGAACCAAACAATCCAAGATCATGCCAAATCGCCAACAATCAAATCCAGCTAACTGAGTTAGCGACGTACGAAGAACGGGCCCCTGGTCAGAGCCTGACTCCACCCACTGGCAATATTTGAAAAATGCTGTAAAAGTGGGCAGAGGCCAGCGGAGGGGGGGGGGGGGGGGGGGGGGGGGGCGTGTACCTGAGACAGGTCTCTCTGTAGGCAGGGGTCTCTGTAGGCAGGGGTGTGGTTAGCTTGTGCCTGCTTATGTCACAGGGCACCACAACTTCCAATAGGAACATTCAACTGCAGTAGCCACCGTTCAACCTGAAGAGGGCAGCACTATATATTGTTTTTACACCATATATGTAGAATTAAAACACTTTATACCCAAATGTCCAAAAAATTCAATGAACAGCAATAATAAAGCCCCAGTCTTACAGATCATTAACTAAAAAAAGTTGGTTTAGGGTTTACCCTTTAATGAAATGTATTTTGAAAATATTTACCTAATTGTAATCTAATTTACCTGTTTGTAACTAAAACAGGTATGCAACATATGGTATAAAACACCCTATTTATTTTTATTCAGTTTGCACAATTTCGAGTTGTGAAAAAACTATCGAAAAATTTATTTCTGGTTAAACCGTATACCTGAAAAGGTAGAATTTTGCAACGTTATTGCACTACATGCATGTTCAACATGTTGACCTCCAGTGTGAGGTAGTTATTTATTTTTATTCAGTTTGCACATTTTCGAGTTGTGAAAAAATAATCTAAAAAATTATTTCTGATTAAACCGTATACCTGAAAAGGCCACAGTTATGTGGTTTTGAAATATGTGGCAAAGCAAATAAAATGCAAAAACTATTACTTCTGAAAAAGTTTTTTTTTTAAATTTATCTTCCCAGAAAAGTTATAATTTTGAAAATGTTGTGGAAAAGAAAATAAACAGAAAAAAATGTTATTTAGCAAGAAAACTGACAATTTTTTTTTTTTTTTTTTACAAATGAGAAATAAAAGCCCAATGTGACATATATGTAACATTAAAAATTGATCATAAACGCCCAATGTGACATATGTCACATTACAGATCTTTGACAAGGAGTGGTTGTATTTTTTAAAAAAAACTGCAGAAACATGTTTTAAGTGGTCCATTTAGTCTGTTTTATGTGCCCCATAATTTTTCTATAAGGGGAAATTGGTCCGGTTTCTTTTAAGTGACTTTGAATGTGGCATGGTTGTTGGTGCCAGACGGGCTGGTCTGAATATTTCAGAAACTGCTGATCTACTGATTTTCACGCACAACCATCTCTAGGATTTACAGAGAATGGTCTGAAAAAGAGAAAATATCCAGTGAGTGGCAGTTCTGTGGGGGGAAATGCCTGTTGATGCCAGATGTCAGAGAATGGCCAGAATGGTTTGAGCTGATAGAAAGGCAACAGTAACTCAAATAACAACAACTATATGCAGACAAGCATCTCTGAATGCACAGCACGTCAAACATTGAAGCAGATTTGCCACAGAAGTACACACCGGGTGCCACTCCTGTCAGCTAAAAACAGGAAACTGAGGATGCAATTTGCATGGGCCCATCAAAATTGGACAATAGAAGTTTGAAAAAAAAAACCCATTGTATGGTCTGATGAATCTCGATTTCTTCTGCGACATTCAGATGGTAGGGTCAGAATTTTACGTAAACAACATGGAAGCATGGATCCATCCTGCCTTGTATCAACATTTCATGAGGGAAGAGGAAGTTATTTTTATTATGAGGGCATGCATGAATAAAAAAAGAAAAAGAATGATGGGCACAGATAAATCATTGTAATAACTATCGTAATATTCCATAAAAAAAAAAAGTCAATTTTTGCCCCGTTTACACGAAGGGAAGACGCAGATATTTCCCTGCGGTTTGGCCTCTCATTATATTCGTTATATTTGGAGATGAGATTGTCGCACTAATGCATTTATCTAACGTGGCCAGATTTCATCTCCTCAAACATGAGACTCTTTCAGCAAGTTTTGTCAGGGCAATCAAAGGGACTATCACAGGTTTAATCAGGCTCACGTCAGTGACATTCCCACTGAAGCAACTCATCAGACATCTGGACAGACTGCGGTTGCTGTTCACTCTTTCAGGGAAAAAAAAAGACAAAAGTTGTCTATTTAAAATGCATTTGAGGACAAGGTTCACTTATATTCATTAGGATTATGCAAATTGGATGAGTCTGGCGGCTCCTGCCACACTGTCATGAGAGGAGGCAGATCAATGAAGACGGCACATTATATTCTGAGCTCAGTCAGGTGAGACACGGTGCATTTGCAAACACCTGCACTCCAAAATGTCTGTTCATTGTTTCCATTTTTAAAAGTATACAAATGCCTCCAAGTGGCTATAATCAACACTACATTCTGCTAATATTTCAAAGTACAACATAATCAAATAATACATTTAATACTTTATTTACATTTTTTGTAGTAACCTATTATATGTTCCAAACCTGCATGACATCCTTTATTCCGTGGATCATAAATGAATATATTTTGAAGGTTGTTTTTTTGCCCATACAATGAGTCAGTGGGGTCGAAAACAACAATAATTTTCAAAGGCTCGCGTGCCTATTGGCTGTCCTGCGGCAACTGCAGCAGCCTATCGAGAGAGGCCCTTGCTGACGTCAGATCCAATGGGGGCGCTTCGCGCCCACTATGTCACGTCCCGCCAAGACAGGTGTGGCCTGGGCCTATAAATACAGCTTGATGGGCTGATATAATCTGGTTTTTCATCGCCGAAGCGAACCAGAGCGTGTTGCAGGCACGGCAAAGATACACAGTACTCGTTCCCTCTTCTAGAGAGAAGCGAGGTTACGTTAGTAACCGAGTACGAGTACGCCTCAGGCGAGTACGCCTCAGCGCGTTGTCGACTGCCATCATTTCCTGTTTATGTGTAGAAGCTTCTCCCGTTCTGACCACTGGCCAAAGAACGGTCTGCCCTCGAGCAGCGCTCCCCATCCCGAGGTGGAGGCGTCCGTGGACACCACTCTCACACTCGAGGAAGTCCCCAGGTTTACACCTGACTGGTACCAGTCGATTGCTCTCCAAGGTTTCAGAGCTGTGACGCATTTCTGATCGACCTTGAGGCGAAATAGACCGGAGGCCCATGCGCGAGGTGGTACTCGCGCTTTTAGGCATAACTGCAGCGGGCGCATGCGAAGCAGACCCAACTGGAGTACTGATGATGCCGAGGCCATGAGACCCAGCATTTTCTGAAACCTTTTGAGCGGGACTATAGTGCCGCAGTGGAAGGATTTCGTGATGCGCTGAATGTTAAGTCTGCGCTCTGGCGACAGTCGCGCTGTCATAGACAGCGAGTTCAGTTCTGTGCCCAGAAAAGATATTCTCTGACTGGGAGACAGCGAACTCTTCGCCCAATTGACTTTGAGACCTAGATTCTCGAGATGTTTGAGTAATATGGTCCTATGTTCTATGAGCTCTGAGTGTGATCGAGCTGGAATCAGCCAAGCGAGCGCGAGAGCTGCATGATCCTTACCCAGGCAGGAAACGCAGATGACATGGCGGTCCCCGTCGCTGAGTGCGGCTCGGTGCGAGCCAGAGGAACGAGGCATCTTTAAAAAGATGCTTGCTCTTTTAGATATTAAAAGGATATATACGCTGGAAATCGTAGCAGGTATGGCTACTGAAGGAAGCGAGATGAAGGCCAGCGGCTTCAGATGCAAAGGCTCGTCCCACAGAAGGCTTTTCTCAGACGGCGCGGCTTCTTCACTCCGGATCTTTTCATCTCCCATGAAGAGATGAAAAATCTGATTATATCAGCCTATAGAGCTGTATTTATAGGCCCAGGCCACACCTGTCTCGGCGAGACGTGATGTAGTGGGCGCGAAGCGCCCCCATTGGATCTGACGTCACCAAGGGCCTCTCTCGATAGGCTGCTGCAGTTGCCGCAGGACAGCCAATATGTACGCGAGCCGTCTTGCCTATGTCTGTATGCTGCCGCAACGCGTTTTACATTAATTCAAAATTAAGGATAATTTTTCGCTTCAATATCTCGTGGAAAAGAGGTTTTCCCCTAGCGTAAGATATTACGCAGTACGAGAGAACCTCTCGTAAGAGAACATTATTTTTCTCTCAAAGCATAATATATTTTGTGTTTGGACCGACATGAAGGTCAGTAGATGACAGAATTTTTATTTTTGAGTGAATTATGCCTTTAAAAGCCTAAAGAGCCCGTTATACTCATAGCAAAGTTATTTTTTGTTCCTCGCTTAGGAGTAAAAATAAGTTTGAAATACAAGACCAGCGATATACTGTTAGTGAACATCCCAACAATAAACTATAAACATTTAGTTTATAGTTTATTGACACAAGAAGAAAATACAATGCCATCTTCACATCAGTATAAAAGAATGAGAGAGCGACTTGGCAATGCCAAGCATTAGATACCAATATGGCCACTGAGTCAACTGACCTCCCTTTAATGACTTCAGTCAAGCTCTGGCATGTAGATAAACAACATCGTTTGAGAACAGCACAGTAAACAGTTTCCATGGGCAACTACTGACTATGAATGTATGGAAATCACTGAGCACTTATCCTATTTTCCAGTGAACCACAGGTGGAAAGTCTTGCTGAGCCACAGCACTGCCCCGTGGGGACGTTGGTGGGTGACAGGACATAATCCAATCTGCTCTTGCTGAGTCAGTACCTGGAGAACTGCACCTTCGGGCCTGAAGAAAAATCTGCTTATGGACGGGGCCTACGCCAAAGAACTTTACAAATAATTGCTTGCTGGGCTGCCAATAAATGAATGCTTTGTTACATAATTTTATCTCCCGAGTCTTTCTGGTAGAACTGCTATAAACTTTATTTGATTAGATGTGATCTGTTGTGTGGTTAGAGAGCTTGGAATTGTTTAAATGTTTTTTTCTAACTACACATTATTTCAGTTGGCAATATTAATTTTACTGGTAAAAGCAACACGCTGCATTTTATATTGGCTTAGTTTACTATAGTATATAAAAATAGCATGAATTCATGATGAGACATTTTGACATTTACAAGTGTGCAATTATCTGATTGCATCTCAGCCACTAATGCACAGAGGTGCAAAGCAGCAGATAATTATAATCAGGCTTGAAGCATGCGTTTGAAGTAGGAGACGTCAGACAGTACATGCAGATGGGCAACTATATTGTCCCAGGACCTGTGATGAGGCCCACCTACAATATTTCGGTCCATGCATGGAGAGGTAAGGATGGGAAGCTTGTTTCAGCCAGGAAATAAAAAACTAAAACTGATGGCTGTTTATATCTCTCAATTCTGACTTTTTTCTTGCAATTGTAAGTTTATATCTCGTACTTCTGAGTTTAGGTCGCAATAAATCAAGTAAAAATTGCAAGGAGTTAAGTTGCAATTGCAAGAATTGTTAGTTTATATCTCGCAATACAAAACCCACATATGTTTTCTGTATATTATGTAAATGATCTAGCCTATATAAATTACCTTCAACCAATGCTAAAGAAGCTAAACGTCAGCTAAATGGTTTTAGGCCTTAGTCAATGCAAACACTTGATGTGATATAATATGATGTAATATAATATAAACAGGTGGCCAAACATCCTGATATCATACTACCACAAGTCACCAGCAGATGGAGACATTATTCAGTGTGGAACAAGAGCTATTTCACGAACACACCTCTAGGTGACACTATTTTATAAGGTTCAAGCCTCTGTCTCTGTCGGGCTGGCTCAAAACATTATATTTAATAGGTTTATGCTAAATAAATAAATAAATAAATAGACTACTTCCAGAGATGCTCATTCAATCTGTATTTTTATTTTGGCTCAGTTGCATTCAAAATATGGGGTATTCTATCAAGGCTGTCTCTGACTGAATACATCTTTTCATGATGTGTGGCTTCAAAAGTGTAAAACATGTCATGCAATACTGCATTTTCCCAATCTAAACATGTGGATTGATGCTTGACCTGTGCTTTTAAGCATTATAACATCAGATTGAGCAGGATCATTTTTAATCATGTTAAACCTAGTATGGAATTAGTAACTTCTTTTTTCTAATCTTTATAGGAATTTACTGGTGTTTCATATATACAAGAGGCAAACAAATGGCTACAAAGAAGAGTTAATTATCGTTTCATCCTTCCGCTTCACAAATGGAGCCGACAGCAAATGGAATCAAAATTATGGTCAAATGCTCAAATATGGTGTTGTAGAAAAAAAATGTAGGTTGGACTTGATTGAATCGTTGTCGTTTGCTATTGGTGTGATCTCATGTGAGAGATTCCCAGGTTCTTCAGCAAAAAAAGAAAAGAAAACCTCACCAGAAGGCTTCAGATGCATCTCTCTGGAGAATATGGAGTTTCTAGTGATTCTGCTGGTGGCCTGAACTCTAAATGCACTGTTCCCAAAATCAAGTGTCAAAACAAAACATATGCCACCACTTCAAAACTCTCAAAACTCTCCTGACCATCATGATTCAAGTTGAAATTGTGTGACAGCCGGGAAGATGGGTGGATGACAGCATCACATCAAGCATCATATCTCCCCCCGAGATGCTGATCTATTAAAAGAACAGAGCTCAGGAAGTGTGATATGCAGCCTCAGTTAAAGGTGTAACTGGATGTTGTTATCGACCGTGACAAAGAAATTGGACAGTGATGCACTTGTGCACATAGGTCTCCTTTTGGCACATGGCAGACAAATGAGTACACTCAACAACAGCAAAAATGTCATTCTTTGGCTAATTCAATTGCTCACATAGGAAATGGGTTTTCATAACATTATGTTCAACTGTGTACTCAACACCTTGTGGAGCGGGAATACATTTGCACATCTGTGATAGAAAATCTACGTTCAGGAAATCCCAACACAACAGATTATTAATAATTTATAAGTCCTTTTTAATCTTCTTTTAATCTTTTAATCTTATACTAGACCGCAACTTGTCTTTCGAAAATCATATTTCGTATGTTACAAGAACTGCCTTTTTCCACCTTAGAAACATTGCTAAATTACGTAACATGCTATCTGTTTCCGATGCAGAAAAGTTAGTTCATGCATTCATGACCTCGAGACTAGATTACTGTAATGCCTTATTAGCTGGTTGTCCTGCATCCTCAATAAACAAGCTACAGTTAGTGCAAAATGCAGCCGCTAGAGTTCTTACTAGGTCAAGAAAATATGATCATATAACACCGATTTTATCATCTCTGCACTGGTTACCTATTAAGTTCCGTATCAATTACAAAGTACTTCTACTGACCTATAAAGCCCTAAATGATTTAGCTCCTGTGTATTTAATGGACCTTCTATCGCCCTACAATCCATCGCGTTCGTTAAGATCACTAAATTCGAGGCTTCTGGTCATTCCTAGGATATCTAAGTCCACTAAAGGAGGTAGGGCGTTCTCACATTTAGCTCCTAAACTCTGGAATAGCCTTCCTGATACTGTTCGTGGCTCAGACTCGCTATCCCAGTTCAAAACTAGATTAAAGACGCATCTCTTTAGCCAAGCATTCACATAATGCTTACCTTCTATTGTTGAATCAGATCGAATGCATTAATATTATGAACAGCAGCTATGCTAATTATTTCCCATCTGCTTTTCTGCTGTTATCTCGGGACGCCAGTCCCGAGGTAAATAGCGTTCGTCAGCTCCAGTTTGTATCCAGACTCTCACGGAGACTTCAGATGCCCCAACACCTGCGATGAGACGACTCGACGCCTGTGAAGAGACGACTCAACGCCGGCGATATGTTATGCCCTAAATTAATACATGATGATTAACTAACTATATTCTTCTATGTACATTTCTGAAATGCACTTTCTGTAAAGCTGCTTTGAAACAATATGTATTGTGAAAAGCGCTATACAAATAAATTTGAATTGAATTGAATTGAATCTTGCTCAAAAAATATAAAATAGCACTTAAATTCAAAACAATCTCAAAGCATGCTGGGTCCTTAACACCAACAAAAATTACAAATGTAGTTTTCAGATAAATTAGGTAAACGTCTGTTTAAAACATCAAAAGGAATCAACACAAAAAATGTGTTGTATTAGCTTACATTTTCTAGATCACTCACAAACTCACAAATGTAAGTCCCTCTTCGTGTGAGGCTTCATGGCGGTTGGCAAAACTCATCCACACTTTTAAACACCTAACAAAAGTAAGATAACAGAGTAAATGTTTGGCTTTGGGAGCAAATGGAGTTTTTGTTATTCCCTGCACTATTTTCAGTATAGTCCGAAGTCTCAATGCCCACCGGGGGATTGATCAAGGAGTTGAGTTCATGAGGTGATAAAACTGTGAAGGCAGCTGTGATGAGTCAGCCTGAAACTTTTATGGAGGTTAGCCACTGGCAGAGGCTATATTGATGAAGACAGGGGCCAGGAAAATATCATGACTGTGCCTTATGAGATCTTACAGAGGTTTACTGGATATGGATATAAGAGTTAATGAATGGATACTGTTTGTAAGTGACTACACTGAAAAATGCCTGCAAACACTTGATTCTGATTGGTCAATTGCACTATCTGACAGTCAGATATGTCTTCACCTTTGTCAATGTCAAAACTATATCAAACCACTTTTTTAAAAAATGTTTACCTGAAACTTTTATGTATCTCATATCACATTTTGGACTCTGGCTATTATTTCAGACAAATTAAACTGGCACTATCTTTCTTTTCAGTTATCGACTGCATAGGGGAAATAACCTCAGAGGTCTTTGCAGTAATATTACATTAATATTAATACTAGTGATGTTATGTTTTTGCAAGACAACATTATATTGTAATGGACTATTGATTAATATACAAGTAAAATAATATACAGGTAAATTCTAATATAATCTCAACTCAAGTTCTAATTCCATGCCTACATTTTTTTTTTATTTGGTGAGAAGTCAGGATAATGCAGATAATAAGTAGGACAATTCAGCTAGTCATTATCGCAAAATAAACCCTTAAGGGGAAATACAAGTCCCATGTGCTCCTTGTAAGAGTTTATTTTGCGATGATGACCAGCTGGTTGTACAGTATTCTCCCTGAGATATGAGTGAATATGTTATAAAGTTTGGAATATAAAAGCAACGTGACAAGCTTTTTAGTGTGGGAAAAAGAGAATAACAAGATGAGCAATGGAAATGCAAATGTTTCTAATGCTGCCAAAAAAACAATGATGTAATGATGAAATAAAGCAATATCAAACAAAACCGAATAATATGATACATGTTCAGCCAGAACATAACAGCATACAAAATCCTCGGAGAAGCATTAACTAATTAAATGTTGAACACAGATTTTGCAAAGCAAATGCTGTGATTTGGATATTATGTAAATGTGTTCTGTAGCATTAGCTTTTCCTCATTAGTAAAACTTTGACTTATGAGTGAGATGGAAATATTTCATATTTATTCAAAAAAGCATGCAGATAAAGTAACAAAACCTATTCAACTTGAATTTAAATGGAGAAAATTGTCAATGTGGAATAATTCATGCAGAAACCAAGAAAATCAATACTTCTTGAGACCTGAGAGCATCAAATTAAAGTATATCTCTTTCAGTGCACACATGACCGGTTCAGGCTATCACCATAGCTACAACTCACGCATGTTGATTACTGTGCAAACCCAAGAAGAAGAAAAAAAAAAAAAAAAAAAAAAAAACATGCACACAGGGGTATCTCCAAACCAGTCCGAGAAACTTAATTTAACTTACTTTATTTTTGTTATTTTTTTTCATCGAGGGCCAAGACATAACCATTGCAAATATTTGGTTAATTTATTTTCAAAAAAGTGTACATTGTGCTATAGTCTAGAAATAACCTAGCATTCAAGATACTGTCTTATTATATATATATATATATATATATATATATTTTTTTTTTTTTTTAATGAAGCAAAACCTGAAACATAAATGTATAGAACAGCTTTGACATTTTCATAATAACCTCTTTTACTTTCCAATGGGGGGAAAATGACCTGCAGAAGATGCGATTTCATTAGACTGACCAAATTGTGAATAAGTGATTTCTGGCACAGCGTTTAATATTCATGCCTAATATAAGTACATTTACATTTACATTTACATTTATTCATTTAGCAGACGCTTTTATCCAAAGCGACTTACAAATGAGAACAATAGAAGCAGTTAAACTAACAGAAGGACAACAATACGTAAGTGCTATAACCCCTCTCAGTTTAATTTTAGTGCAGTTTTTTTTTTTTTTGAATAGAAGAGAAGAGAAAGTGTTAATTCTACTGAATCAAGTGCTGCCGAAAAAGATATGTCTTCAGCAGTTTCTTGAAAGTGGCTACTGACTCAGAAGCTCTGGTTGAGTTAGGCAGATCATTCCACCAACAGGGAACACCCATGGTAAAGGTCCGAGAAAGAGATTTTGTGCCTCTTTGAGATGGTACCACAAGACGACATTGGCTAGCAGAGCGCAGGTTTCTGGATGGCACATAAGTCTGAAGTAATGAGTTTAGGTAAGAGGGAGGAGTGCCAGTGGTTGTTCTGTAGGCAAACGTCAGTGCCTTGAATTTAATGCGAGCGGCAACTGGCAACCAGTGCAATTGTGTGAGTAGAGGAGTAACGTGTGCTCTCTTCGGCTCATTGAAGACTACTCTGGCTGCAGCATTCTGGATCAATTGTAGAGGTTTGACAGAGCAAGCTGGAAGACCAGCCAGGAGAGCATTACAATAGTCCAGTCTGGATAAAACAAGTGCTTGGACAAGGAGTTGTGTGGCATGCTCTGCAAGGAAGGGCCTGATCCTCCTAATGTTGTGCAAGGCAAATCTGCAGGACCGGGCAGTTCTAGCAATGTGGTCTGTGAATTTCAACTGATCATCAATTACAACCCCAAGGTTCTTAGCTGACCTTGATGGAGTTATGGATGACGAGCCTAGCTAAATGGAGAAGTTGTGATGAAGTGTTGGGTTGGCCGGGACCACAAGTAGCTCTGTCTTCGCAAGGTTTAGTTGAAGGTGGTGGTCCTTCATCCAGCCAGAAATGTCTGTCAGGCAGGCTGAGATACGAGCAGCTACCGTTGGATCGTCAGGCTGGAATGAGAGGTAGAGTTGCGTGTCATCAGCGTAGCAATGATAGGAAAAGCCATGTTTCTGAATCACAGATCCTAGTGATGTCATGTAGATGGAGAAGAGGAGTGGTCCAAGCACTGAGCCCTGAGGCACCCCAGTAGCTAGATGTTGGGTCTTAGATGCCACACCTCTCCACGACACCCTAAAGGACCTACCTGAGAGGTAAGACTCGAACCATTGGAGTGCAGTTCCCGAAATGCCCTTCATCTTTAGGATTGACAGGAGGATCTGGTGGTTAACTGTGTCAAAAGCAGCAGACAGATCCAGCAGGATGAGGACTAAGGATTTGGAAGCTGCTCTTGCCAGTCTCAGAGCTTCAATTACTGAGAGCAGGGCAGTCTCAGTTGAGTGTCCGCTTTTGAAACCAGACTGATTGTCGTCCAAGAGGTTGTTCTGTGTAAGAAAGGAGGAGATCTGGTTGAAAACAACTCGTTCAAGTGTTTTCGCGACAAATGGAAGAAGAGATACCGGTCTGTAACTTGTTAGATGTGCTGGATTTAGATTGGGTTTCTTAAGCAGTGGGGTTACTCGAGCCTGCTTAAAAGCTGTGGGAAAGGTACCAGTGTGAAGAGAGGTGTTTATGATGTGCATGAGTGTGGGTACAACTGAGGAAGAAATGGCTTGAAGTAGATTAGTGGGGATAGGATCAAGCGGACAGGTAGTAGGGCGATTGGAAAGGAGGAGTTTAGAGACTTCCGCCTCTGAAAGTAGAGAGAAGGAGGGTAGAATGTGTGCGTTTGTTGGTAAAATGTGTGTGTCAGTTTGTGGATTGGTAAATTGGCCGCTGATGGTGGTTGTTTTTTCTATGAAGAATGTGGCAAAATCGTCAGCTGTTAGGGTTGATGAAGGAGGAGGAGGAGGAGGAGGAGGAGGGTTAAGAAGAGAGGAGAAGGTTTTGAAAAGCATGCGAGAGTCAGAAGAATTGAAAATTTTGTTGTGATAGTAAGCCATTTTAGCAGTAGAGATATTAGCAGAGAAGGAAGAGAGAAGAGATTGATAAAGACCCAGGTCTGTCGAATCTTTCGATTTGCGCCACTTCCTCTCTGCACCCCTGAGTTTAGTACGATGTTCGCGAAGAATATCAGTTAACCAGGGGGCAGAGGGTGTGGCGCGGGCTGGCCTGGAGGAAAGGGGACAGAAGTTGTCCAAGCAGGATGTTAAAGTGGAGAAAAGAGTATCAGTTGCACTGTTAGTATCAATTGTTGAGAGCTGATCAGGTGGAGGAAGTGTGGATGAGACCAAAGAGGAAAGGTGAGAGGGTGAAAGTGAGCGTAGGTTTCGTCGAAAGGTGAAGTAAATAAATTACCACCACAAACATCAACATCCATTGGTGGAGGATGTAAGGCTTGGCAAGGCTTAGCTTTCCCCTGGAAATAGATTTGAGATAGCACTGAATTTTCTCACTCAAACCAATGTCTGATGCTGCTTCTGATTGCTTTTGGAATGACATGCTGCTCATAAATGCGGAACTAGGATCAGTTTTCTGTGTAATAATAGTTCATGTCTGTGTTTGCGCTCTGGGGAGCATCAAATGTTTCTATTTTCAGTGAGTTTTTGCAGCGTTGAGCAGAGTAGTGCGAAATCACAAACATATCTGTTGTTCCCTATCGGTCAGTCACTACAACGTAGGTCAGACTGACCAATAGGAATCTCGCTAGAGAGGCCAATCTACTTCGAGTGAAACTAAAACAAGCCAATGCACATTGGCATGCAATCATTTGCATCAGCTGCGCGTCCTCGTCAACGCGGGTATTTAACAGCAGTTGTTATGATTGCACACTAGCTTTTTGCTTCGGAGCCAAACGCTTCATGGTAATTCTACAGAGTGTGAAAACTTGGCAAGCCTTCGTTGAATCTCTCCTTATCTGGTGCGGGCGTTACAGCACGGCAGCGCGAGCAGTCTTGTGTCCTCTCTCTTCTGTCTCTGTCTTTTTTGTTGTTGTTTTTTTGAGCAAATTCGAAAAAGCTGTTTTAACAGCTGGTAAGGTGCGCAGTTCAGCGCTCAAAGGCTGTTCTCACAGCCGATAAGACCTGCCAGCGAGTGAGAGAGACAGCGCACAGATGGATGCACATTCCTGTCTGTGTTCGCAGTGACTGTTCCCCTGCGTGCTTCAGCACCAGTGAGAGTAGTCCCTAAAAGAGCTTACACAGATAGAGAGCGTCTTAAAAAAAAAAAAAAAAAGAGATGACTTTCTATCTGTGTGTTTCTGGATGCGGTCGTTACCTGGGCTCACAGGATGGTCAGAAACGCTGCCTCGTGTGTCTGGGCATTGAACACGCTGAGGCAGCGTTTGTGGATGAGTCATGTACCCATTGTGGGAAGATGACCATCGCGGAGCTACGGTCGAGACTCCTGTTCCTGCAAAGGGGCGGAGTCCCCGTGCCTCTGCCTCGTTCCAATCCTCCTCAGAGGGTTGCTTCGGGCGGGGCGCGGGTGACCTGAGGATCACGGTGAGCGCGGCTCCTTCGGGGAACCAACCCCCTAGGAGCCCTCACCCCTCTCATGCTCCGCAGCCAGTTGAGCTTCCATTGGAGAAAGCTGGACCATCCTCGAGGTGTGTACCGGTTGTCTCCTTTGGGGCTCCCAGTGACCAGATGTCGATCGCTGCATCGGAGGGTGGGTCAGACCTCTCTGCGGACAACGACTCGGCACCACTGCCTCCTTCGGGGGTGCCTGCGGTGCCTGAGACGGACCCGGAGATGATGGCCATGCTCTCCCGGGCCTCCAACGGGGTCGGGCTCGTGTGGAATCCTCCACCGTGTCCCGAACGCTCGAGGTTGGATGATTGGTATCTCGGGGTGGCGCGCGCTGGTTCTCAGCAACCCACCCCAGTGCCTTTCTTCCCGGAAGTGCATGAGGAGCTTACGGGAACGTGGACGGCACCTTTTACTGCCAGAAACCGTTCCAGGGTCTCCTCCTCCCTCACCACCCTTGATGGCGAGGCAGCTAAGGGATACACGCGCATCCCGCCAGTGGAGCGGGCCGCTGCAATGCAGCTGTGCCCTAACTCCACTCGGCGCGGAGAACCGTGTCTTCCTTCCCGGGCCTGTAGGTTCAAACTGATACGATTGCACAGATGTGTCTTTAGAGACTCCCGCTGCCATTCTTTCTCCAAAATATAACAGCCCATTCTCATCCCAAGGCGTCATCAAACTGACGCCTTGGGAATCATTTTGACCATGCTTCAATATTCGACGCTTTAGGCACCCTTTGGCGTCAGTTACATGACACGATCCTAGGGCGTCATCTTACTGACGCTTTACCTTTAGCATCATGTAACTGACGCTTCCTACCCCAGACCTAAACCTACCCGCGTCATCTAACTGACGCTAAAGGTAAAGCGTCAGTAAGATGACGCTCTAGGATTGCGTCATGTAACTGACGCTAAAGGGTGCCTAAAGCGTCGAATATTGAAGCATGGTCAAAATTGTCATTTAGTGACGCCTTGGGATGAGAATGCGTTGAATATACCCTCAACTGTTGTCAAGGGAACACTCCACTTGCGTTGTTTTTAAACGCCGCAGAACAGAGAGGCGGAGTCAGCGAAGCTCATTATCATTTAAAGGCATATGCACTGAAACGGCGTGCTGAAAACAGAGTTGTTTTTGACCAGGTAAAATTAGTGTTTTATTAAAATACTAATGAGAATTTTTAATAAAAGTATAAATGGTAAATGGACTGCATTTATATAGCGCTTTCACAGACGCAATGGCCACCAAAGCGCTTTACATATTGCCTCGCATTCACCCATTCACACACCGACGGCGGTGTCAGCCATGCAAAGCAAAGCAGCTTGGGTTAGGTGTCTTGCTCATGGACACCTCGACACTTGGTCAGGTGGAACCGGGGATTGAACCACCTTCCGGTTTGTAGACAATCTACACAAACCACTGAGCCACTGCCGCCCCATTCTTAATGAGAATTTTTAATAAAAGTATATTACAAAGTTTTCATTTAGACCCTAAACATTCATATTAACTTGTACAAAAATGGCATTATATGACCCATTTAAGATTAAGTGACTCATACCAGCACAAAAAAAAAAAAAAAAAAAAAAAAAGAATAATGACAGATTCAATAAAACAAGAATAAAACATTTTCATAAAAGTACTGTCCACATTAAAACTACAAAACGTCCGTAAAAATACATACGCCGGTAGGGCTTTCTTACACAGAGCATCCACATGAGCCTCACAAGTCAACTTTTCATCTATTATAGTACCAAGGTATTTAAATTGATGTACAACCTCAACAGCATGATCATCCTAAATGACTAGGATTCTTCCTAAAATCTATAATCATCTCTTCAGTTTTAAATATTGTCCAAAGATAAGTCCAAAAAGGACAAATTACACCTATCAATGCTCAATACAATCTGCCAGTCGGGAACCATGATCAGGGTCCTCATTATTAAGGAGGGAAACAATCACTGAATCATCCGTAAATTTAATGATATGACACATCTCTTGTTGCGTCTGACACTCATTGGTATAGCACAAATAAAAGAGGTGAAAGAACACATCCTTGCGGTGACCCAGTAAGAAAAAAGTACATCAGATAAAACTCTGTTTACTCTCATACAGTGTGACCTATCAGTTAAAAAATCCATAAGCCAACATATCAACCCAGAATCAAAATTATGAACCCTCTTTAACCTTTCTGCTAGGATATGAGGCTGGATACAATTAAAAGCTGATGAAAAATCAATAAAAACTAAATCACACAAAAGTTGTTGCACCTATCTTGTGCTAAAATCATTTATGTCAGGACCACTATTGTCAAATACAATTGACAATTAGCGTACAGTTTGGATTGGCGGTATGGTTCTGTTCAGGGCAAGAACTCCCTGCGCATCCATGCAGCATAGCATGGATAAGAGCAGGGAGAGCAGCAATAGCCCCCCTTAGGGTGAACAGAACAGAACCAACATGAATGTATGCAGATATCATTAATTCAAGATTTTAAAGTACAACATAATTCGAGAATTTATTCTGATTCAAGGGGAATCAGAATGCCAAATACTGACTGAAGAGAGGAGGAGCTGGGGATGGAGGAGGGTAATCAGCTCCTGATAAATGTGATAGCTGCTGATAATACTGAAGGAGCTTATATATGTATAGTGATAGGCGTCGTATTCCTATAGGTAGACGTGGATCAGCTGAGAGTCAGCTGATGCGAGCTTGACTAACGTGACCTGTCAGAACTGACACTACGCTTGATGTTTAATAGAGTACTTATTGCTCCATCAACACCCCTGCTTGACCTGTAGGCAAACTGAAGTGGCTCTAGATTTGCCTGTACCATGGTCAAAAGCGCATCCTTCACAATCCTCTCAAATGTTTTCATAATCAGAGAGGTAAGTGCTACTGGCCTGTATTCATTTAAAGATTTTGGTACATTATTCTTAGGCACAGGTACAATAATTGATTCCTTCCAAAGATGAGGAACCTTATGAAGACACAATGACATTCTAAAAATGAAACAAAAAATATCTGTCAGTTGTTCAATTTTTACGAATACGGCCTCCAATACCATCCGGGCCAGGACTTTTCCTCTCACTTACACCCTGGAAAAGTTTTAAAATCATATCCTAATCAACATTTAGAGTGTTTTCACACCTGAGCGTTTCTTCGAAAACTGGTGCGTTTTACCCCTTGGTTCGGTTCGGTTTGTTTAGGCATACGTGAACACGACAATCGCGCTCGGATCCGCATCTAAACTATTTATTTATTTATTCAGGACAGTGCACATTAATGAGCAATCTTACACTCGTGTAGAGACTGTAAATGAGCCAGATTATAGCATACATGCTAATTTTCATCTGTAGTCCAGAGGCAGGAAGACAACAACACAATAGGATAATATGACAATATATCAGTCAAGAAACACAATTACACGAATTCAGACAAATTGCATTACAACAATAAAATTTGTCAAAATGAGGACAACTGGGAACTTTTAAGAAACTGTTTAAGATGCTTTTTAAATGTGCAATAAGTGTGACATTCTCTAATGTTTGTTGGGAGGCTGTTCTAAAAGTGACTTTCTCTGATAGACAGAACAGTTTGTCCAAAGGTTGATTTTCTGTGTGGGATCTCCAGGTCTCGTCTGAATGAGGCTCTGTGCAAAAACCTCTGTCAGTCCTTGGTTTAATGTATGTAGAAAGTGGACGTGGGGCTAGTCCGTGAAAAAACTTTATAAATTAAACAGCTATTTTTAAAATGAATAATTTTTTCTAAATTGAGCATATTGTATTTTTCCTAAATATTACAGTGATGGAATGACAGTGGCTTTTGATCAACTATTTTTATAGATTTTTTGAATAACATTTCTATGGGTTTTAAAATTGTATCTCCAGTGAGTGACCAGGTTTAGGTGCAGTAATCTATGTGTGAAATATCATTGAATGTAGGAACATTTTAGCAGAAGTAATTGTCAATGATGGTCTGATTTGTTTAAAGTTATGTAGATTGAATTTTATTGTGTTCGCTGAGAGTTTGATGTGTTTTTTAAATGAGAGTGTTGGGTCCAGTGTGACCCCGAGGTACTTGAACTCTTCTACAATGTCAAGTTCCACGCCCCCTAGGAACACATTGGACCACTCCAGTTTTATGGATTTTTTTTGTGAACATCATAGCAACAGTTTTTTTTTGTTCAATAATAGGCAGGATTTAAGGAGTACTGTATATTCTCCAGTGCTGATGTGAGGATGGATGATGCGTCCTCTGTGCTTTTAGCTGGTGTAAAAATAACCGCATCATCAACATACATTTGGAAATGGACTTTGACAAACGTTTGGCAGATCATTTATATATATACAGAAAACAATACTGGTCCGAAGATAGAGGTAAGACGACATAGTGCCACCAACACTCACAGATTGTCTTCTATTGGACAATTAAGATTGAAACCAAGCTAGAGCAAAATTTAAGTGAGTCAGTTTAGACAGAAGGGCTCGATTCTACTGTATTGAACGCCTTCTTTAAATCCAAAAAGACTGCACCAACACAGGTGGTTTTATCAAGCAAGGATTTCACTGTTTCTAAGAAGACACAGTTTGTCATCTCTGTGGAGTGGTACTGGCGAAACCCAAATTGCATGGGGTGCAGAAGAGGATGGCCGTGGCTGAGGTGTTTATTTGGCAGCTGTGCGATCCACTTTTCTGCAACCTTAGATACAACAGGGAGGATGCTGATGGGGCGATAATTTGAATAATTCGCCACCAGTCATCGACACAGCCGCACCGAACCAGGAAGAGGCACTGGCAGGAACCGACACACCTGAGCCAGTGGGACGCCCCAAAGCACACGCAGGCCGCCAGGACCAAAACTCGGCAGCGTCCACGACACAGGTCCCGACCACAGCAGTGCAGACTCTGCGCGCAAGCCAACCGGGCCACGAGCACGCAGCAGCCCAAGACACGGAGACCCCACAGGCCCAACCCCAGGATGCGGAAGCCCCACATGGCCACAGCACAAGACGTGGGAACTCCACAGGGCCCCCAGAGGTGGGTTAAAACGGGTGATTTGGCAATGACCGGAGGGTGGTATATTGAGCGCCACAATTTGTTGGCACTTTAGTTTCTTCTCTAGTGCCATGCAGTGATGTTAACTGCTGGTGTTGGGCCTGGATTAACTTCAATGTCTCCAGCCAGAAGTAGCACAATCACCAATTGAGTAGAAATCACACTAATGTTGTTCAATGAAGATCTCTCATGCGCCTTTAGGAAGTTCATTGTTGAGGAATTTGGAATATAGAAGGTGATGGCTCTTGTTGGCTTGTGTGTACAAGCAGTTTTGGTTCTCTTGCAGGCAACAATGCTTGACAGACACAATTGATAGTGTCACAATCTAAAATATTATTATCCAGCTTTGTAAAAGGCGTTCAGATGGTTGCATTATAGTCGGGTGGTTTTAGAAGAGAGCGCACAGCTCCTGCCAAACTGTGCATGCCGCCAGCCTTTTTTTTTTTTTTTTTTGTGACAGTGAATATGCAACTGGGCCCAATCGCTCTGGGATCACCTGAACGAGGTGGTCTCGGCCCTATTGCAAATGAACTCTCTCTGGGGCAGTTCACTTGAAGTGTAAAAGCAATCCGTCCCAAAGGACCAACAAACCGAATGTTATTATAATTCATAACGGGAAATGTGCTATATAAATAGCAGTAGTGTCTGATTCTGTTAGTGAGCACATTAGTTATCACAGTTGAAAACCAAAAGAACACCTCTTCATCTTAAAATGTTGTGTGATTGCGGTTCTCCGCGTGAGAATGCTGTCCCGATGAAGCCTTGATTCCTTGCCTGCTTTAGCTGGATTATAACATTTGTATAGTGTTTGCATGTGTCTTGACACTGCTGAGAGATCCAGAGAGAGCGTGTTTGAATTTGGTGTAGTATTAATACGAATGTAGTATATAATTTAACAGCGGGACACAGTGTGTCTCGACAGTTTCAAATAAAGCCACAATAAGCCCATGGAGCGAACTTGTCAATCATCTTGATGGATGACGCAGAAGAAACCAATAAGAGGACAGTTGTACTCGAATTTGACTTGCAAAAACACATTTTAGTACGCTTTGAAAGGTTGCCTTGAAAGCGAACCATGAAGAAAATGCGGTAACACTTTAGAATACGGTTCCTTCGTTAATGAATAACTACACAGGAACAAATGAGTAACACAATATTAACAATCTAGTAACTACTATTAACTAACAAGAAATTCTGATTAACGAATTAGTAAGTAACAGTGCACAGATGAAAGTGGTAGTTCACTATTAACTAATTGATAACTACTTTTTTTTTTTTTTTTTTTTTTTTTTTTAATGCTTCCCAGAGAACTACTGAAGAAGATTAATAGTTCATGCAAAACTAATCAATAACTAATGCAGGACAAATGACTAGCACTACATTAACATTATTAACTGCTGTAAACAAATACACAAGGTTCATCAATATGTAATAACATAGCAGACTTA
The DNA here is from genome assembly GCA_029959095.1 of Rhinichthys osculus. NCBI lineage: Eukaryota > Metazoa > Chordata > Actinopteri > Cypriniformes > Leuciscidae > Rhinichthys > Rhinichthys osculus. The sequence goes on from JARWKJ010000005.1 coordinate 40,631,313, forward strand.
TGATTTGAGAAATAATTAGCCTATGCTCAGAGAACTATTTATCAACTGAATAATTTTAAAGAAATGGCTTTTTAAATGCAGTTGTCGGGACCTTACTTGTCCTGTAGTGATTCAATGCCAGTCCAGAGGAATGCCAGAAAATTGGCCAGAGTCACGGTGACGGCTGGAACATATTGAGTTATCGGCCATCCAAATACCATATACAGAGATTTTATTATTTAACCTACTTCGCAAAAAAAAAAAAAAAAAGATTTTATTAATGTCTCCTACCTCAAACGTGTGTAAATATCTTGTGAAGGATTAGAAGATTCTACACTTTAGGATTGGCTTTTCATGTAAGAATCATGATAACTAACTAGTAATGACTCAAGTGTTACTACATACTTCTAAAGGAATGACTAATTATTTGGATCCGTATTCTAAAGTGAAGATCATGGTAACTAACTAGTAATTACTCAAGTGTTACTACATACTTCTATGGGAATTACTATCTAAAACTTCACCAAAAACCTCAAAAGCTTAAAAGAATTAGTAATTCCTTTAGAAGTATGTAGTAACACTTGAGTAATTACTAGTTAGTTACCGTGATCTTCACTTTAGAATACGGATCCAAATAATTAGTCATTCCTTTAGAAGTATGTAGTAACACTTGAGTAATTACTAGTTAGTTACCATTATTCTTACAGTACTTCTCTGGGAAGCATTAAAACAAGTAGTTATTGATTAGTTAATAGTGAACTACCACTTTCATCTGTGTGCTGTTACTTACTAATTTGTCAATCACAATTTCTTGTTAGTTAATAGTAGTTACTAGATTGTTAATATTGTGTTACTCATTTGTTCCTGTGTAGTTATTCATTAACGAAGGAACCGTATTCTAAAGTGTTACCAAAAATGCAACATTGTAACAAATTAAGTCCCTTCCGGTTCTGTTGTCAATCCGCGTTCAGTGATGCTGATGACGTAAGACGCTGCTGACGTGTATCTGGTGTGTCCGTGTATTCGGGTTCAAATAAATATGGCTGGGCAAAAAAATGCAAGACTTCCTCTGTGTCAAAATCCTTAGACATGTTTGCGAAGATTGTTTTGTTTACAGCGTGCGTCTCCCTCAGACTGTAAACGAAGCTTGGGCGCACTGTTAACACGTCAGCAGCGTCTTACGTTGCCAGCATCACTGAACGCGGATTGACAACAGAACCGGAAAACAATACAATGCTGAATAAAGTCGTAGTTTTTGTTATTTTTGGACCAAAATGTTTTTTCAATGCTTCAAAACATTCTAACTAATCCACTGATGTCACATGGACTACTTTGATGATGTTTTTCTAATCTTTCTGGACAAGGACAGTATACCGTGTATACATTTTCAATGGAGGGACAGAAAACTCTCGGACTAAATCTAAAATATCTAAAAAACTGTGTTCCGAAGATGAACGGAGGTCTTACGGGCTTGGAACGACATGAGGGTGAGTCATTAATGACATAATTTTCATTTTTGGGTGAACTAACCCTTTAAAATCACCCAAAAACTAAGTTCAGTGCATATGGCGTCATCCATTGAAGCCTTTTCACAGTTTAGCTTTCGGGTGAATATTCAAAAGCTTAACAAATAGCTGTGGTAAGTAACTATAGGGCTAGGTATCGAGTTCAAATCTTTTTAGGCAACGATCGAATTGCCTCGATACTATCGAGTATCAAAAAATGTCCTGTCGTTCAGTACCAAATTTCGATACTGTAGCGACTCTGACAGGGTATCCGGAGAGATGCATCTAAATTAGCGAATCCCGATTTGCAAACAAAGGTCAGTTCTTCGTGAGTAAACAAAGGGGCATTCTGTATACGACCCCCTTCGGGCATGTTGACCAGATTGGTGCCACTATGGCTAGCACATGACACATTTGGAACAAGCCAGCGTTGTCTTCAACAAATGGTCAACCATTCAAACCTCGCCGTCTCACGGGACACGCATCCTCCCCCACAGAAAGAGTCCACAAAGCTGCCTGAACGCTTAAGGACAATCACACATTAATGCACACACACACACAAATGTCCTATAATGTGTATATAAATGTATATAACACAGAAATTGTATCCAACCTTCCTGTACGCATGCTTATCTTATTAGCTTTGCTTTATAATAGAAGTGTGGTTTGCTAGTGTATAGCTCTGAAGTCTAAGAGTTCATCAAAAGAATGTTCCAACACATTAACACACAAACACCAGGCATGGAACTTTTCAGAGAAAAGTACCTCTAAATGTTTTAAATGTATTCATTTTGTGCTTAGATGTCGTCACATGCCATACTGGAAGTACTGACAATTTTATTGTGTGTTAACCAACTTTAAAATGCTTGTAATTCTGCATATGGATGTAACTCTATGTTCTTCAACTTTTACCTGCCATGTCTGGTAGCTGTTTGACCGTCTTGTCTTGACTGAACCAGTCATACATAGGATATTACTGTAAAATCTATTGTCCGGTTTGTACAATCTTTCTGGGTAGGAATGACAAAATGTTATACCATCATAAATGATCCTGACAAGACAAAGAGGAATCTTCCGCGGGCACTTTTCTCCCAGCTGATTGGTGCCTTCATGCCAGAAGGGGCGTGAACCTAAGTGTCCTTAAAGAGACGCGCCGAGCTTCCCTAAACCCTTCTGAAACGCTTCTGAAAGCTTCCTGAAAACTCTCTGCCTAAACTCCCTGGCTCTTCCTGCTCTTCGTGGCTTCATCATGTGACTCCTCGTGCATCTGGACCTCGCCTTAGTGTGATGATCCATCGTTTCTTTTCTTGTTTTGTTTCCTCAAGTTTATTTTATCCTTTTCGAGGCCTCCTCTGTTCATGTCTTCTCGCGAAGAAAATGAACACAGCCAGACCGGCAAGCTTCACCTACAAGGACATTCAAACACGCCGCGCTCGCTGGACGAACCCGAACGCTCGGCATCCACATGACAGAGATACACCCACACGCCTTTCAAAGATCAGCCCCACCAAAGAGCTTTACCTGTGCAAGTAACCGTTTACCATTCTTTCAAGGTTTAAGATCTGTTGAGTCTTGTTCTAATTCAAAAGGTTCTGTGTCTGTGATGAATTTTGCCAAACTAGAAGATCTCTCATCTTCTCTCTCTCTCTCTCTCTCTCTCTCTCTCTCTCTCACTCCTGTTTGTTATTCGTCTGTCTCGTTAGTTTTACTGTTTAACTGTACATACATGTATCCTGTGTTCAAATGTAGAATTCTGTATCCGTAGTTTCAATTATTAAAACCATATTCTTGATTGATCCTGAAGTGCTCATTTACAACAAGTCAATGAAATGAATATCTCATAGCTACAAAGCTTTACAAGTTGTTACTATATCAGTAACAAAAATTTTATAAACACGAGAAAAATTTATGTTCACGGCCGGAACATTGAGATTTCTTGGAGTTTATAAAAAGGGACAACCTTGTTGAAAAGTTGATCTTACGGCTGTTTGCTGGACAAACCGATTGTTTGATAAACTAAATTAATTTCCTTAACCCTTTAAGACCGACGGGAGTGCCGGCGCTCCCGTTTGCGTGTGTCTGTTTAAAAGCCTATAGAAACTGAAACCAAATTGCTAGCTCAATCATTCTTTTTGCATACAAAACCAGAGATGTAACATGTTCAGATCAAGCCTCCAACATGCCCATGTTGCGTTGTTTTCACCCTCTAATCAGTCTGTACAAACTGCGTAATATGCGTTTACAAGAAAACAACACAAAAATGCATTGCACGTCTTTGCACACATGTTCTGTAGATCTGCGATTGATAGTTACGTCTTCCGATGGCTCATTGACGTATCACGTTCTGTGCACTATGACCCCCGGGTGTGTCGCATGTTGTAACGTCACAAGCTGCGTCATTTGACCATGCGTTTGACTCGCGTGATTTTTTTTCCCCAAACCACTTCAGCAGAAATCCCGCCCAGCAGCCGATTCTAAAGTTTTCATTGCTCATGTCAATCACTGTACAGATTGCCTACACCAAACACTGATCCCTAAACCTACCCGTCACTGTAACCTAAACCAATGAAATCGGCTGCAGGGCGGGATTTCCGCTAAAGTGGTTTGGGGAAAAAAAAAAATCACACGTTTGACTCCCATTTGCTATATGTTCCTTCTTATCGTTATTGTCTTTTTACCATTGCTTTATTTTATCATGTCTTTCTCCTTTAGACACTCACAAATACAAGCCCATTCACACACACACACACACGCGTGCGCGCACGCACGCAACGTTATGTCTAAACGAAAGTACACGGACGCGGAGGTTTTGGAAATACATATTGCGTCCGATGACGATGAACTATACGTCTGCTCATCTATTTATTTTATATTTTAACCAATTCAATGTTCAATCAATATTCAAAAGCAAAATGTTATCTGTTTGACCACAAATGTAATTGAATATTTTACATGGCATTTCCCCTCCCTTTTTTTGAATGAGTGTAAAAATGAGTGTATCTTCAAAACTAATTTATGTAAACAGTTCAAATCAATTATGTGTAGTTTTAAATTGTTTTATGCACGTTTTTCACATTGACAAGTTTGAGGTTGACATTTATCCATTTTTTGTATTGAATAAAATATGTAAAAAATAAATAATTAAAATTGTTTTTCTTTTTGTTTATTGCACTTTTGAGATATTTATCTAGTTACTATTGATATTTTACAAACAAAGCCTTCAAATTGGGAGAGTAAGGATTATTTTGATGTATGGCATATGAAAATGCTCAAAAGAATGACAGCACAGCATGTAAAAATACAAAGATATACTCTGGTGGAATTGTTCTATGGCAGGTCATAAAGGGTTAAAGTTGTCTCATATAATCGATCTGTAATGAGACCATTGATATATGAATGAGGAATTATAATTTGTTATGATTTACCATTCATATATACAATCGATCAATTTTCAATTTCGATAATTTAACTGTAATATGCAATATATTAATCATATTCATGATTAATTATTAAAATTCCCTATGCATAATTTGAGCTAATTAAGGCACATCTCGATGTGGCTACAATACCTAAGGGGTTAATCTCGTCAACGGCAGTGAGCCAATAAGCATGAAGCATGATTGGCTGTGGCGAGGCATCAAGAAAAAAACACTAGTTTCTGCCGGTTACACCCAAAGAGTCGTGGCTCACACGTGAGACAGTGTAAGCGTCCCAACCCAAATAGATGGAAAAGATGTGGAAAAGATCAAAAGTGTGGCTACATTTCACCAGCCTCGATGCCAACAGCGCGCAATGCAATATTTGCAACAAGACCATTGCTGCCAAGACCGGGAACATGACAAATCTGATGAAGAACTTGTAACCCAGTAGGTTATAACTATGTTGTTAATAAGTTACATCAATTTATTAGCTTGTATTTATGTTTAATTAAGAGATAAAATGTGAATTAACCATTCATCTTTGTTTGTGATTATACGTGTATTTGTGCCTTTAAGAGCACGCGTGCATGAGATACAAGTTTGATGTACGTAGGTGTACATGTGGGAAACGTGGCTTTAACCATCCAGTTAGGTGTTTGATTATTTTATTGGTGTATGTGAATTAAGTCCCGCCCTCACTGGTGTTTTGTGTAATGTGAGTGGTTGTTCGGGAAATGAGAGTTTTTGTTGACAAGCGCGAGAGGGACGGAGATGAGAGAGACGCGCTTGCGGTAGGAGAGTTTTTATATTGACGTATTTACAGGTTTAAAATATCTTTAAATCGATAGATCTGATGTGAAGGACTGACACAGAGGTAATCGCTTTTGTGTGCTTGTTTTAGTTCGCTGCCAGTGTTTTACGGTCAGTTTACCGTGTGGTTAATCGGCCGTCTGGTCGGATACAGACTGTGTTTAGTGTAACATAACATTCACTGTGGATAGCTGTGCCTCTGAACGTTAATGCTATCACGTTCAGTCAGTATTGTAGTCGAGTCACCAACTGCCGAGTCCGAGTCGAGTCTCGAGTCCCAGTGTTCGAGTCCGAGTCCAAAGAAAAGTCCGAGTCGAGTCCAAGTCGAGTCACCATTACCGAAGTTCAAGTCCGAGTCGAGTCTCGAATCCCGTGTTCGAGTCCGAGTCGAAATTATATAGGCTACACACTTAAAGGCACACTGTGGAACTTTTCAACCTTTATAATATATTACCAAAACCCATTGAGATGGTACATCGACTTACAATAGGTTGAATGACACGTCTGTCGAAGCCTGAAGGTGTCTGTATCGCTTTTCCTAGCACCATGTAACTTCGGGTTTCGGGTAGGAACCCAAGCACAAAAAGAACTACAAAATTCAACCGCTTTACGGCATACGTCACTTCCCCCACCACCTCCTCAGATTCTGACGTGAGTGCTCAACTCGCGTTTGATTGCCGTCTGTATGTTTTCGTCATGGCCGAACCAACAGCTACAAGGAAGAAGGCAAAGGTTTTGTCAGAGGACACAAAAAAAAAAAAGAAAAAGGCATAGTGACAAATGAAAAGCCAGGACGAGGATCACCATTGTTCCAGCGTTCGCTCGCTGGCGTGAGCTACAGGAGGAGGAGGGGTGCCCGACCGATGCTGACGCTTGCCTGCACACAAATGCTGTTTCCAAGGTGACCCAGATCAATCATATAAGTAGTGTAGCATTTTCTGGTATTCCGGCCACAGCCGATGGTGTTATGAGTGTAATAAAATGCCCACAGCCCATTGTTCATTTCTACACACAAACACAGCCCGCCACAGTGCAGGGCTCGCATAAATAAAGTCGACTCATGTCAAATGTACATTAAATGTAGTGAACGTGCCCACGACTCAGTGCCCACAAACACTACACACAACATGTCCCACGGTTTCTGTAAAACGAAACCAACACACACAAGTTACAGTCAGCTCAGGCCGACGGTGTTTTTAGTGCAGTAAATGTGCCCGCCGTCCCGCCCCCACGTTCACTCACAGACATGTTAGCACTAAGCCCCACGGGGCTCGCCCCGCTCACTCTCTCTCAGCAGACTGCTATAAGGAATGCTGCGCGGCAAGGCTGCCTGCCTCAAACACTGCAAGCACACACAATCTAAAGACACGGGAGGCTGACCCACTGTCTATGGACTGACCGGTTGACTTTTGCGACAGTGCTGCAGAGCTTGTGGCCTCTAGGGACGCTAGACGTGAAAGTTACAGGTCGAGTGCCACTAGTGGCCAAAAGTTCCGCGGTGTGCCTTTAAGCCAAATCAAGCCACATTTTTCAGACACTCTTTCTTGCAGCTAGAAATTTGTATGATATCACTAGAATTGCCTTTGACCTTAGTTCAAATCATTGTAGCTGTGGCACGATTATATTTATTTAATTGTTTAAATACATTTTTGGATGATGATCAGTCAACTGGAATGGATAAAGAAAACAAAAAAAAGAAAGCCTAACTGGACAGAGGAGGATAAATGCATTCTTCTTGACGAATATGGTAAAAGAAAAACAATTTTGAAATTTTGAAAAGCAAACTAAATCCCAATGTAACTGCGCCAAAAAAACAGAAAATGCAGTGCTATAAGCAGTTGTAACTCCGCAGGAAAAGAGTGGTTGCGATGTGTGACATAGTCAAGGTCGCCGTCTAGTTTGTTAGCTAAAATAAACATAATTGTGTTATTGTATGATAAACGGGATTAAGCGCTGAGCGCGTCCGACTTTGGCTCAACGCCAGTAGCACGAAAGCACAGTTTAAATCAGTTATGTCACGTCACTGTACGTTCGCTCATTAGTGGTCAGCTCAGCTGCTGCAAAGTGTGCCAAAATCGAAATTGCTGATTAGATGTTGAGGAACTTATCTAGTGTTAAATGAGTGTTACGTTATCTCTCTCACGAGAATGCAGCGTAAAGTGAGTGACGTCAGTGAGTGTGTTGTCAAGCAAGGAGAGCGAGCGGTAGCAATGTCTGTGAGGGAAAAAATAGATCACGGCCGGACCGGTCTTGGACCCCGAAACAGGACAAGTGTAACATCGTATATCAAATTTTTATAACATATTTAGTCAGAAACAACGTCATTCATTTGATGAATGCTCAAGTCCAATTTTATATATTCTCGAGTCCGAGTTCAAGTACTAGTCATCAGTCCGCGAGTCCAAGTCGAGTCATGAGTCCAGAGAATGGAGTCTCGAGTCGGACTCGAGTCCAGAGAATAAGGACTCGAGTACTCCATCACTGCGTTCAGTATACAGACTGAAGACAGTTATCGCTGTTGTCTACATTCAACGTGGGATCTCTGAGGACCAGATAGCGCCCCAGATACCCGAGTTATTTGGGGTTCCTCTGGCGACGTGGAGGAGCGTTTTGTTCGGTCCACGAGCGAGCGAGAGGACGAGGAGCTGCACGTGGCCTATTTCCGGATCGGGAGGATCGCTGCATTGTTTCCAGTGGAATTGGAGGTATTTATTTTTGTTTTGTGCTCAGGAGAGTGAAGGGGCCATTTGTCAGTTTCCCGGCCACCACGATCACAAGCCACATTTCAGGCCTGCTACGGGGTGGGTTTGAGTGAATGACTAGGGTTGCCACCTATGTCTGATAAAAAACCGGGACATATCGATTACCCGCCCAACTGGGGGGGATGGGGGATGGGGGATGGGGGATGGGGGTGGGGGGTGGGGGGGGGGGGGGGGGGTATTTGAAGACCAAAAATGAACGGTTGAACACCAAAATTTAAATTTGAACTGTAGGCCTATACACCGAATGCAAAAATATAGCCTATATTCGCGTATTTTCAGATTTTTGTTCATGATTTTTTTGCCCCTTTATTAAACATTTAAAATATTCACAAATTATATGGATAAAATGGTTTTCTAAGGCCAAACACTATATTTCTAAGGCTATAGATGATTTATAGGCTATTATAAATGTTTCTGAAAAAGTAACGAGGCATTTTAATTGTTTATTAATAAACTAGTATTTTCTAAATCGGCTGCAACATATCTCCATCTCCATGTAAAGCAGATGTGCCTTTAGATAAGAAATTCATATGGATTACATAATCAGACTGTATTTTCTTTCGATTCGAATTTGTTCGTTTAAAAGTGGACATTTCAAGCTTTAGCCTACATGGGCTTGTTTATTTTGAGACGCGATCCAGTTCACGGAGACCATAAAAGAGCGCGACTGATTGTTTTATTTTATTTTACAAAAGCACAACGTTTTCTTGTTATTGTGAGTTTACACAAATAAAAGTAGTTGCGAATGATGTATTGTTGCGAATGATGTTTATTTTCTATGACCAGAAATGATAGAGTAGTAGGCCTATTTTAAGTTGTTTCCACTGTTGATAGAACAACGGAAGTGCTCGCGCCCGCGCCTCGTGCAGCAAGCGCGCTCCACACTCCGATTACATGCGCTTCTTGGCAGACTCACAGACGCACACTAGCACACACACGCAAGGTCTCTCGCTCTCTCCCTCTCTGCCGTTGTGCGCGCTACACAGTTTGAACATACATGTTCACGTAGCCTTTCGAAAACCGGGACATTCAGTGTCCCGGGAGAGTGCAGAAATTTCCCGGGACAGGTTATTAAAAAGAAGGACAATCCCGGTAAAACCGGGACAGGTGGCAACCCTATGAATGACTGGTGTGTGTGTGGGCCCACTGCAGTGAATATTGTTGCATACAGCTTTACTCGGTGCACTAAAAGGTAACTTTTACGCTCAGTGTGTGTTCGTTATAATTTGAGAGGTATTTCATACGTGTAACTGGTTTTATTAGTACTGGTATCTGAGAGATTGCCTTTCGGGGCTTAAACTGTGTTTTGTTTTTCTGTGAATGTGATCTTGTGAACCAGTTACATGTTTAAATTCATTTATTGAGCCAATTAACATTTATCATTCATTTTCATTAAACCATTTGTTTTTCTTGTATTCTTACCTGAGTGTTAGGGTTTTTTCAGGAGGGTATTTCTTTCTTTATCAGTTAAGGGACGTCAAGAGTTAATCCTGAGTAACTTCATAATATGAAAGTATAGATTATTATTCTATTTTCATGTAGTGACTATAGAGGGGCCTAACTACAACATCTGTAGGCATATAGTTGATGAATTTGGGGCGTTCCCTATTTAGTCAAGAACGACAGGTAGGGGGCGTTGCAAACTTATGAGTGCACCTAATAAACTTAGGAGCAGAAAGTTGCTCCGTCTTCGACTGCAAGATGAACTGGAGCGCGTCACAAATGAACCGAAACTCAGCGTATATTCTACTTGCCTCACCGACATGAGAAATAGGCATTTAGAAAGCTTAAAATGTCTAACCAAATCTAATCGAAAACAAATACGTTCTGATTATGTATATAATCTCCCTATAGGCGTGTGCTCGTTCACTATACTGCGGAGATGACGAGTCAGCAACGGCAACTTCATCTATGTAGCCAACATTTACTCTGAAAACATTAGTTTAATAATAAACAATTAAAATATCTCCTAAGCTTGATGCGTGCACTTGAGCACAAGGCATTAAGTCTGTAAAAAAAGTAAACTAACTTAACCCATAAGAACCCGGACCAATTTCCCCTTATAGGAAAATTATGGGGCATATACAACAGACTAAATGGACCACTTAAAACATGTTTCTGCTGTTGTTTTTTTTAAATACAACCACTCCTTGTCAAAGATCTGTAATGTTACATATATGTCACATTGGGCGTTTATGATGCATTTTTAATGTTACATATATGTCACATTGGGCTTTTATGATGCATTTGAAAAAAAAATTAATTTGGTCAGTTTTCTTGCTAAAAAACAGTTTTTGTCTGTTTATTTTCTTTTCCACAACATTTTCTAAATGATTACTTTTCTGGGAAGATAAAAAAAAAAAAAAAACTTTTTCAGATGTAATAGTTTTTGCATTTTATTTGCTTTACCACATATTTCAAAACCACACATCTGTGACCATTACATTTTACAACAAATGTTTTGTAACATCAAAAGTCAACCTTCTCAGGTATACGGTTTAATCAAAAATACATTTTTTGATTATTTTTTCAGAACTCGAAAATGTGCAAAATGAATAAAAATAAATAACTACCTCACACTGGAGGTCAACATGTTGAACATGCATGTAGTGCAATAACATTGCCAAATTCTACCTTTTCAGGTATACGGTTTAACCAGTAATACATTTTTTTATTATTTTTTCACAACTCGAAAATGTGCAAACTGAATAAAAATAAATATGGTGTTTTGTACCATATGTTGCATAGCTGTTTTAGTTACAGATATGCAACATATTTTCAAAATACATTTCATAAAAGGGTAAACCCTAAACCAACTTTCTTTAGTTAATCTGTAAGACTGGGGCTTTATTATTGCTGTTCATTGATTCAAGTAATTTTTTGGACATTTGGGTATAAAGTGTTTTAATTCTACAATATATGGTGTATCTGAGTGCTGCCCTCTTCATGTTGAACGGTGGCTACTGCAGTTCAATTTTCAATTTGTGGTGCCCTGTGACGTAAGCAGGCACAAGCTAACCACACCCCTGCCCACAGAGAGACCTGTCTCAGGTGCACGCCCCCCCTCCACTGGCCTCTGCCCACTTTTCCAGCATTTTTCAAATATTGCCAGTGGGTGGAGTCAGGCTCTGACCAGGGGTTTAGTTACCCTTTAACAATGTTATTAATTTGACATTTTTTTGTTTAAAATATGCTTTGAATTGAGCAGCAGATTATATATAATACTAAAATAATTGATTCAGCTAAATTATTTGAGCAGCTCATTAGCATTTTTCTTAATGTGAAACATACGTCACATCAAAATTCCACCTACTGTTTTACTGTTAAAAGCACGATGTGACACATATGTCACAACAACATTTTCAAAACTTGTTTTATATCAATTTGTACAAGAAACGTTTTAAAATCAGGTCAAGTGTAATCTAGGATATGTTATTAAAACATTAGCATTGTTGCATGGGTTGAAACGTACCTTTAGTAACAAAAATAAGCGTCTTTAAAAAGTGCTGACACTGCAACATGTGCACACCAGACAGGCCACCATTTTGGAAATGTTACCATGGCAACAAAAATGCACACATTGTCACATGACTGAACCTGGATGTTCCTTATATGTCCCTTAGGGAGTTCCTGGGTTGAAAGTGAGGTATCATCGTTTAAAAAAACCTTTTCCGATGATCATTAGTGTTCACCCACGTCACATCGGGTTCTTAAAGGTTAAAAAATAAAACCAAAGGTTTTTTTTTTTTAATGTAATATGTAATTTAATCTTGTTAAAATGGATTTAATAAAATTGGTATCGAAAAAAGTATCGTTCAGGAACCGGTATAGAAGTCAAGGTATCGGTATCAATATCGAAAAATTTTGAACGATACCCAGCCCTGGTGGGAACTCCCTTGGTAAGTACAGATAAAAGTTCAATGTGAGGTGTACATAATGTCTCTCTAACGACTACTGTATTACACCAATTGTTGTTAACAAAGACATAATCAACCACCAAGTGGTTTACCCGTCACTGTTGGATCTCTGTCCAAACGATAGGATTCCCCAAAACCATAAATGTCAAGATCGGAATAAGAGTCTTGTTCCTTGAGCCTTGTTTCCAGAAAGAAAAAGAAGACATGCTCTATTATACTCCTTCAGGAACTTAACATTTGCCCAAAGCTCATCCAGTTGGTTACGGAATGACTGAACATTAGCCAACATAACTGTATAGGGAGAGGTATACAACGCTGGCCTTGCCTCTTCAACCTCTCCCCCCCTCCCCCCTTTCGTCTTGGATACTCATGGTGGACCGCAGTAGAATCCGACTGGATAACCTCTGCTGGAAACGCCGCCAGAGGGTCCACAATGCCATCTCCAAAGTTACGTATAGTAGGAGAAACTCGCAGCTATACTGTAGAGGTTCATGGAGATTGCGAAAAACACTCAAAAAAGTGGCAAAAACCTTAAAAGAAGTCATTGTTATTAGACAAATAAATGACAAAAAACAAAACGACAAACAAACTAAGACACTGTAGGCTACCCAACTGCTGGTGCGTGCCGCCATGCACAGCGCCATGACTGGATAATCTGGGGCCATCGGCGATCTCTGTACGTTAAGGGGTTAAATAAAGTACAGCAATAAAGTAGATTGCCATCATAAAAGGAACGTTTTGTGCCATCCCTGCACAAACATTTAATATAGTTACTAAGTGTACTGACACACAGACATAAACAATGTTATTTATGTATTTTGTTTTAAAAAACAAAAGAACATCAATCTCTCTGAAACATCTTGAGTGATGAAAGGCAATGATGACAGCACATCATAATGGGATGGTGAAGAGCAATCAAGACCCAAGAATATCACGTCACCACTCCGATTTCTGGAAGGGGAATAAACAGGATGCTTCACCACTTTATGTGGATCAAACAATCCCTTTTAACCACTCCTGTGGTACATTTGATTCGGTTGCATCTTCAGACCAATGTATGAGAGCTTCCTCTTAATTTGGTACACCTTGACACATCAATATAATTTCTATAGTGCAGTAGAAGGTCTTTGATTCTCAGAAATTGAAAATCTCAACTCTCTTCCTTGAGGAAAAAAAAAATCTCTTTAAGAAAGTGAACACTTTGATTGTACCTATGTGAAAGAAAATGATGTAGTAAGAAAAGAAAAAATATTGTAGGAGGAAAAGAAAAGGATGTGCGATGAAAATGAAAATGGAAAGGACAACGAACAAGGACAAGGAAAATAGAAGAATGGAAATGTTGCAAGATGGAATGGAAAAGCAAAGGCTGAAAGAGGAAAGGAAAAGGACTGAATGGAAATGGTGTGAGAGGAACGGAAAAGGAAATGGTGTGAGAGGAAATGAAAAAGAAGAGGGAAGCGTGCAAGAGGAAAGGTAAATAACTAAATGGAAATGGTGCGAGAGGAAAGGAAAGGGTAAGGGTGCAAGAGGAAATAAAAAGGAAAAAGAAAAGAAAGGAAAAAATGGAAATTGTGCGAGAGGAAATAAATTACAGAAAAAAAAAAATTGAAATGTGGCAAGAGAGAGAAAAAGGAAGGGGTGCAATAGGAAAGGGAAAAAAGAATGGAAATGGTGCAAGAGGAAAAGGAAAGGGTATACAAGAGGAAAGGAAATGAACAGAATGGAATGGAAATGGTGAAAGACAGGGGTAGGCAAGTTCAGTCCTAGAGAGCCGCTGTCCTGCAGAATTTAGTTCCAACCCTAATCAAACACACCTGAACAAGCTAATCAATGTCTTCAGGATTACTAAGGCTATAGGCAGGAGAGGTTTTTTACAGTGTTGGAGCTAAACTCTGCAGGACAGCGGCTCTCTAGGACCGAACTTGCCTACCCCTGGTGTAAGAGGAAAGGAAAAGGTAAGGGTGCAAGAGAAAATCCCCAAAAAAAAAAAAAGAATGGAAATGTTACAAGAAGAAACATTAAGATCAGAATGGAAATGGTGGAAGAAGAAAGGAAAAGCAAATGGTCCAAGAGGAAATAATGGAAATGGTGCGAGAGGAAAGGACATAGTACATTTGCTGGAAGAGAGCAAAGGATGAGAGGAGAAAGAACACAAACTGAATAGAAGGGATACAAGAAGAAAAGTAAAGTGTGAAGATCCTAATCTATGACATTACCAAACAATCCAAAGCTCTTAATTGGAGGTTGTAGAAGCCATTAGCCATCACTTTCCTGAACAAGACACTTAACTCCAGGATGGTGTAAAGGAACTGTCACTGTAATTAATGTTCTGGAAATCACTTGGATAAGAAACATCAGCTAACACTCTAAATAACCAACACAGGCCTTTTTAAATCAGTCACCCGTTAATACTATACATTAATACTGAAGAGTATTAAGGTATACTCAAACTGAGTAACCTTCTATTCCACTCAGTGCGATAACACTACACCAAAATAGAACTTGGATTTATTTGGCACTGACTTCATGTTGTTCTTTTCACTCTGAGTGTTTTTCTTTGATAATTTTAGTCGGCAGACACAAATACTATGATTAATCTGCAAGCCAACAGCATTTCCATGAACCTTCAGAAGCACATACAATAATAACTTTTAGGTTATTTTTATTTTAAAGAAATTACCATTTCCTTGATGAGATGCAGTACTAATAAAAAACCTTCTGGTGTGGGACTCAATTATTGTTTTAATGCTGGGCTAATTTGAAATGAGATGAAGAAGGATATAGTGGACAAAAGCATGCAATCAACTGTGATGCAACAACAACAGGCTGAAACAAGATACAGACACCAACATATCGATTTTGTCCAGACATCTGTTTATGCAAAGCAAATAACAGAGACACTCTTATAGAGTAATGTGCTAAAGTGCCTCTAAAGGGAAAAAAGATACACACATCACTCCTTGCACAACACAAACCGACAGCCTGTGACCAGTCCAGAGGCCTCATTCATAAAGACGTGCAGAGAATGATCCTAAGTGTGAATGTTTAACAAAGTGTCTACACAAAAAGAAAAAAATCTAAATGCATCACACTTTATAAATCACAGTTAATTAAATTCAAGTGCAATGTGAACAAGAGCATCAACTCCATCTACAGAATGGCCACAAATATCCGTTTATGGTTCAGAAGTATAAATACTGGTATAAGTTCATAAGCATGCTCTTCCAACGCATTCTCATCCCAAGGCGTCATAAACTGACACTTGAAATTTCGTCTAAATCCAACGCACATGGCACCCTTTAGCGTCAATATAGTTATGGGTGGGTTTAGGTCTGGGGTAGAGTTAGACCACTAGGAGGCGCCTTCTGGCCCATATATATCTGCGTCTCATATTGACGCTAAAGGGTGCCATGTGCGTTGGATTTAGACGAAATGTCAAAAGCGTCAGTTTATGACGCCTTGGGATGAGATGGGATGTTTTTGCCTTTATAAACCACAATTATTCCTAATTTTGACACAGGATGAAATCAATGGAATTTAGAATCAGATCAGCAGTTTTACAAAAAAAAGTTTGTTTCAACGTTACAATTCAGGAAGTATTCTCTTATCAGCAAGAGATGAGTGTATCAAACAAATGGCAGTAATATACAGCTATAATATAGTACATGTGGTTAGTTAACTACATGTATTCAGTTAAGCTAACACAACAAATGCGTTAGGCAGCAATTACAACTTGTGCTCGAAAATAATATGAGGGAAAAATGTGGCAAAGTTTACCAACAGTGAAATTCACTCTTGTATGTAAGACCATGGGAGGCTTCATCAAATCCTCATCAGCAGGAACAATTTCACAGCAATAATTAAAGTGCTAATCATTAGTGCTTGTAATCGTTCAATCATTAATCACGAGGAACGTTACATACCATCATCATGATGGCGTGTTATAAAGCTTGATAGCGGCGAGTCTGTTTAAACAGACTCGCCTTTAGGTAGGCCTATCTTTTTTTCTCTGGCTGACTGGGGAATTCAAAGTGCATTATGGGGACAAAAAGTATAACTTAAATGTCTTAAGTGAAAAAGTGTGTAATAAACGACAGCGAATATAAGCTATTTGAAAGTTAATCTTTTAGGCAGTTCTACAACAATGTTTCTTAGTGTATTTTACCTCAATAATGGATGTTGTATGTGGCTTTTTGCTTTTCGCTTTCAGTCAATATTTGGCATCCGCTTAATGCACAGCTTGAAACAATCAAAACTTGTTTTTCAGATATTTCGGATCTCCCCTCACATGTCATTTCAAAAGCAGGTAGGCTATCATCCATCAAGTGGGTTTCTGTTGCCAGGGCAAGGGTTAACAGGGGCTTCCTGATTGCTGCTGTTATTCTAGAGGAGTTCACTGCCTTCCAATCATCCACTACAGGGTCACGAACAAGGAGGGAAAATGCAGTCCAATCCTTATAAGATGAAAAAGTATGTGTGCTTTGGACCAGTACCAGCACGCAATTATTCCACAACACAGTCCACCCATCACTGAAGAGATGAAAAGAGCAGACTTAAGACTAAATTTATGGTATGTGTAGATGGCTCAGCAGAGGTGAATGGAGGAGTGGCGTGAAGAGCAGACAGTGATACGAGGATAATCTTTGAGAGGCCAAATCATGAGATTACTGAATGAGATCTAGCATAGAGTTAACAATGCAGTGAGGAGAATTGATAAACCAATCATAGAGACAGAGCTCAATGATAGTCATGCCTGAAAAAAAGACAATATGTCTCCTTCACCAACCATGCATTCTGACACGTTACTGAATAGACCTTAAGGATGCATTTGTGAGGAAAGCCCTTATATAGAGAAGGTTAGGATGTGCGAAAAGCTAATTACAAATGTAAAATACATTTTTAACTCTAGAGTAGACACTTCATGAGCATCTTGTTTTACCACGCTCAAGTGGAATCCATTAAGGAAAAGATTTCAAACAGGATTCAATCACACTAGAGCATTTGCTCTGGTACACTCTCATAAAAAAAAAAAAAAAAAACTATTTGGGCTCTTTTGTGGAGTGTATGTAGGGGTTTCTAAATGGGAAATGTATGGATTCCTGACAACAAATGTTTTTTTTTTTTTAGTCATTGCATCTCTAAAAGTGTCAATGAAAAATACTCAAGTATGCTGCTTTGGGGAAAGTTACTGTTAAAAGTAATGCATTACAATATGGTGTTACTCCCTAAATAAGTAGCTGATTGCATTTCTTAGTTCCTTTTTTTGATCTGGGCTGGGCTTATTGTTTGTCTGTTTTTTACAACAACAATAAAAAAGTTCTGTTTTTGGCAAATGTAAAGGTCCTTTCAGACCAAAAGTGAAATGAATAAGCCTCAGGCTGAAGGAAATGTACAGTAGGACGCAGCTCAAACAAACCTTTCAGCTGTGCTGCCATTCTGGACCGCAGAAGAATAAGACACATGAGAAGAAAGATCAACAATCTTACAATCTTCAGAAATCTTCAGAAATAAAAAAGAAGAAGAAAATGTACTAGTTACTTTAAAAAGTAATCTGATTACATTACTTGTAATGCATTGCCCCCAACGCTGCAATAATATGATCATAAAGTGGAGAAATCTTTCAAAAATCTTTAAAAAAAGGATATGTGAAGAATTTTTTTACATTTTTGTTTGTAAAAAAAACATTTACATGACTAAATGACTGTAGCATAACCGAATAATAAAAGTAGCATAACCAAGTAAAAAAAAAAAAAAAAAGTAAAGTTTTTACTGAAATTATAAAAAGTTTATAGCTGATAGCTGTTTCTTTAAACAATATCTGGACAGTACCATCACCATACAGCTCTGGTTTAATCTCCACAAATTCAAAATTAATTAAAAATGAAAATTTATTTAAATTCATCATTTGAAAACATCATAGAGTATGTTATTTTTGTATGAAAATCCTTTTAAAATGTATTTTTAGATGGAGGCAAAAAAAAAAAAATACCCCACGTCATTGAGCTTGTATGGGTAGCTCTGCAGAGGTTCATGGGTATTGATCTGAGCAGGTGTACGTGTTGTACGTGCAGCCACCATTACCTGCAGTTTATTTTAAGGAGCTGACGTACTGATGGCCTGACCCATCCAGTAACAACATTGTGCTTCAGGGTCCTCTCAGTAGCCGAAAGAACGAGTGTTCCAACATTTTTATGCGGACAGAGAACAGTCATCCATCTATATATCGATCAAAGATGAAACACAATCATCATATTTAAATAAGTTTGTTTTTTTGAGACATGACTCATAGGGCATGAATAAACAACAGAGAGCTATAGAACATCTGAATCAACACTGTTGCTACTAACTACTGCTGTTTGTCTGTAAATTTGCAAGACGTATGTTGATCTTCTATGGCTCATTGACAGGACTCCTACAAAATGAAACAGTTATACATAGTTGGATACAGTCGCCAAAATAGCATCTTCTGTTCACCACTCACAGACCATACAAACCAGAATGTACTCCCCAGAAATAAATCATCAAGAAACGTGATAAATTACCAAACGAGCCTTTTCTTTAGTTGCAGCAAGGTCAAAAAGTAACATATGATTCAATAATTGATGTGCATTTTGACAGTTCCTTACTAATATGGAGGTGCTAGAGGCACAGCCATTGTTTACTGCCCAATACCTTAAGTTTGTTACCATGTGTTCAATATTAGATTTCTCCTATGATGGTCCAGTGAAGGTGGCTGTACTGCTTGAAACTCATGCATCATTAATCAAAGCTCTCATTTCAGTGCAAAATATTTGAGTAGGAACCTAGCAGGATTATTTTTGGACTAACATTTAGAGACTTTATCTAAATCTTTTATAGGTTTTAATAAAAAGTTATGCCAGAGAACACTGAAAAAATAGTTTTGAAATCAACCAAAAGGGGCATGATAAAATAAACCATAAAACATTATGCAATGTAGCATGTATTTATATGGTGAAACAATGGCATTACTGAGAGTAATAAGCTAACAAACCATTCTTGTCAAAAGAAAAAAGTATGTGAAACTTTTAAATTATTTAATAAAAAGTTGTGTCAGAAAATGTTCAAATAAATAAAAAATATATAATTACAAATAATAAAAAGTTACATAATGTATGTATTACACACAACAATGGCATTATTGAGAGTCAACAAGTTTAACAAACCACGCTGTTCCACTATCATTATGAATGGCCTCAAGGATGATAACTTTAACGATAAAAAAATAGTTCTTATCATTCTAAATATAAAAAAGAGTCCACAACTATAATAATAACAGGCCACAGAAAATATAAATATAATTGGAATCACTTTCAGGACAATTTTTTTCCCGCTGATGACTGAAAAGCAGGGGTATACAGTCTAACAAGAGTGGAATAAGGAACAGGTGTAAGTAATAAGTTGGCATGGTGAATAACTAGGGTACGTATGGAAACTAACAAGGGTAACTATAGGAACAAACAATGCAGCAAAAGAAAAGAAAGGAAATACGAACTAAACTAGAAATATGACATAAAAGTCCTTGAACACAAAACACACAAGACACTTGGGAAATCGTGATAGATATATTCCGCTGGTGTGTACTTTAATTAGTGGACAAGCCTCGAAGGGGCTATAGCCCCTATTGTAATTGTTGGTTTTCTTTATTATTATTCCATTTAAATGGGAGACTATGGCAGCCCTATGGACCATAAGTAGGGAAATTATGAAAATTGGAACACTTGTAGTGATGGTAATGAATAGAATTGAAATGAAACTCGGTAGGCTTCATCTACAACATAGTCTGAGGGTCCATGCCAAATTTGGGAACAGTGCCACCTACAGGTCATGAAATCTGAAAATGGCTATTTTTGCTCAAAACGTTTTTTTTGGAAAATCATGATCTTGGTGTCCACCAAATTGAAGTAAATGAAAAAAATTTTTTTCGCTACTCCTACAAATTCTTTCCATTTTTTTCTTTTCAATCTGATCAGATGAACTTTGGACCGAGCTGCGCAAAAATAACAGAGCGGATTTTTATATACCATTCCTGAGAAAAATCTCTACAAAGTTGACTCTGCATGTGTTTCATGTCTTGTGCTACTTAGCTTAGCATACTAATTGGCTATTATATCAAATTTTGTCAATTCTTTCTGTGACCATGAGCCGCGTTAGTGGTTAAGTTGGCTTAGCATGCTAAACAGTTAACATGCTGACTGATGTATTTGTGTGCTCATTCTTGCCTTGAAACCTCTCTTCCAAAATAAGGCATAATATGTGACCTCTGTGGCACACTGGTATAAGCAACAAGCCCAAACCTTTCAGGTTGTGGGATTGAGTCCTGTGTAGAACATGCCCAGACTGCAAGAGGTACTGTGGCAAGAAATGGTGAAAAATATGCTTTTGTTACAGACCTTGTGTTAATTTTGAGTTAATTTACTCTTGAACTATACTGAACCAGTTTTACCGGAATAATTTTAGATATGTTTTTTCAAAATACATTTTTAAGAATTTACAGATATCAACATCTTAGGATGGGTATCAGTAATGACCTTTTTGACTTTCAGAAATCTAAAATCATTTATGAAAACTATCAAATAAAATAAAAAATAAAGTAACTAAGTATTTTTAGCTTAGTATTTTTCCAAGGAACCCTTGGAAGGGCTTGGGCCCGTGATTGCTGCTTGCAGCTATATTACAGTTATAGCTATAGTTATCTTATCATTCTTGTTGTGAACATCCCTTTAAAATTTGTGCGGGCATAAACTAGTTTTTTTCAATCAAGGTGGTAAACTGTCAATTTACTTACTAGCTACTGTAAATATAAAATACACATTTAAATGTAAAAATCAATGTGGCGAGCAGGACGAGGTCGAGGGCCACGGGAGGACGCCACGAGGCCGGTGGCATGATTACTTATGAGCGACATCTGCGCGACGCACCGGTCTCATATCTCTCACGGAGGAGCGCAAGCATAAAAGGAGGAGCGACGACAGTGGAGATCGAGAGAGGAACAGGCCTGATTTTATGTTGTGTTTTGTTTTATTATATGTAACAGCAGTCGTCCGTGAGGAGCTGCTGTCTTTTACTTTTGTTTTGTATGATATTGTTGAATGTACGCCGGAAGGAGGGACACGCTGTCAGAGAGCCCTCGCTGCTGAGGGGGATTGCGGTGCTGAGGAGGTGGGGCAGCACGAGGGAGCGATGGCCGCCGATTGTTGCCCGAGGCGATGGTGCTGGAGCGATTTAACAGCAGGTGGGACGGAGACATCCCTGCCGTGCTCCTGGGTCGAGGAGGGGTGCCTGACGTCCGAGAGGGAGTGGAGGAGTCGCTCCCGTTCGCCGTGGGCTGGAGCCTGTTGCCGTCGGCCATGATGGGGGCGGAGCAGGGAACGGAGGACTCGCTGCCGGCTGCCCTCGACCGGAGAAGCCATCGCCGTCCGCCAGGAGGCGGAGGAGCGTCAAGCTGTCCCCCAACAAATGTCCAGTACCATCACATGGGACCGCGAGTGAGTCTCTCAGCTGGCTGAGGACCGAGCGGCAGTGTGTCCGGGAACCGGACCATGATTTTTTTTCTCGTATCTGTCGCTTCTCATGCTTCCGTCTCCTTTTCTCTCGCCTCGTCTATCCATACCCCCAGGTGCCGCGGCCACCGTGAATGGTTCCCCCGGAGGAGGAGGAGGAGGAGGAGGAGAAGGGGGGGAGTAGAGCGCAGTCTCGTGGGTACCCCCCGGCCTGCGAGGGGCGATGGGGGTATGTGACGAGCAGGACGAGGTCGAGGGCCGTGGGAGGACGGCACGAGGCCGGTGGCGTGATTACTAATGAGCAACACCTGCGCGACGCACCGGTCTCGTATCTCTCACGGAGGACTGGAAGCATAAAAGGAGGAGCGACGACAGTGGAGATCGAGAGAGGAACAGGCCTGATTTTATGTTGTGTTTTGTTTTAATATATGTAACAGCAGTCGTCCGTGAGGGGCTGCTGTCTTTTACTTTCATTTCGTATTTGTTTTATTTTATGTTATTAAATATTGTTGAATGTTCGCCGGTTCCCGCCTCCTTCTTCCCATAACAACGAACCCTGTTACAATCAATACCAAAAAATGTAAGCACATTTTAAATACATAAATGTATATACAAAAATACCCACATTTAAAATGTGGAATCCCAGTTTGAAAATGTTATGGTTTTAAATCAACTCTGCATGTTTTAGTCACTGCACCAGTTACAAGAGCTCAATGGTTGATTTCACATTATGCCATGATGACAACCTCTAATTAACACTCCCCTGATAGCGTGTCATAATGCTCAATTAGGCTTAATCAGTGTCTGTGGTAAATCACTGTAATTGCTTCTCCATAGACCACAATAGATAAATCACCCACATGATGCTGTGGAGTACATCTAATTTTCACATGTTCAGCAATGTGAGCAAGTCTGCAGCATAAGTATGAATTAGTCTGGTCATATTTGAAACTTGACTAAAAATGCCTTTAAAAGATTACTCGAATCATAATGTCAAAGAAATATATATTTTTTGTCAGAAGGACAGGTTTTGTAATAAAAGATGTCAGGCAGGATTGGTGAACAGCAAGTCAAATTAAAACTTAAATTTCGGACGGGTTATATCTCTCGCTCAGATCTTAACAACTGGGTCTTTAACTCAAATGCTGCATCTGTTATAATGCTTTTGTGGTAAAAGCCTTCATGACAAGAGAAGCTGAAAATAAGAGATGGACAAAAATTGGACAGAGTTAGTTGTATGTTTTGCAGGAAGTATATTATTTTAACACGTTTAATTAAACCGATTTCATTTCAGTCTGCATTTGTCAAGCCTTTTCAATGACAAAAATGCAATCAAGGAGGTCTATAATCTACCTGGAGAAACTCCATTTGCATTTTCATTCATCTCAATAGAGAATCTAACATTCAAACACCTGTGAGGATATGACTTGGTACTAGTCACTGTTAAAAGTTATTTTAGCCTTCATGAAGTTAAATAAGTTATATTAATTTCGAAGCAGTTTATGCAAAAAATAATACTCCTCCAATTTATTCAAGAAGTACCAGATGTACTTAATAACTGCAGGAATGTATTTATGTTGATTACATTAATATTATTGGAAATCTTCTCATCTGAACAGCACATTTTGCAACCGTCAAATATGTACAGTCTCTTCACACCTCATTACACGGAGGAAGTACGTGATTGGAAAGAACAATGTGGCCTCGGTCCTGAACGATATGAGTTGAGAAAAATACCACTGACTGCAGTTCCACCCTGACACAACTAATCCTGTATATTTATCATCAATTGCCACCTTTCTTCCCTTATAATTTAAAAAATATTGGATGCATAAAGATGTAAAGGACCAGTTATGAGAAAGGTACATTGTTGGTGAAGAGAAATTGATTAACTTTTGCAATTGCAGGTACAGTATGTCAATCATTTAAGTTGATAAATATAACAAAGCATATAATATAGATAAATTGTATCAGATAATGAAA
Organism: Rhinichthys osculus; assembly: GCA_029959095.1. Taxonomy (NCBI): domain Eukaryota; kingdom Metazoa; phylum Chordata; class Actinopteri; order Cypriniformes; family Leuciscidae; genus Rhinichthys; species Rhinichthys osculus. The sequence continues at coordinate 40,655,209 of JARWKJ010000005.1, forward strand.
AATTATACCAGATAGGAAAAGTAGTATGTGCTTTACCTTTTTTCATTGACTGAATGCCATACTGAATAAAGATGTTATTGTGTACAGCTATGGTCAACAATCAATTGAATATTTCCACATGATCAAGTGGTTAGAAATGATGGCAAAAACAATTCCATTAAATTAAAATGATCACTGATAACTTGGTATTGTATTTACAATTGCATATTACCTCCATTTAAAAGACTCATAGAGAGACAACAGTTAAATGCAAGCGGTTGTAATATTATGCTGATGGGACGGTTGTTATTTTTAGGACTGTTACTCATATAACATCGATTGCATATGCAAAGCTGAATATGCTGTTGATTATTCAAACTAGGCATGGAAATGACACCCCGGTGATCAACAATTTTCATTTCCTTGTACATTTGGATGGGAAAGCAATGCTTGTTATTAGCAAAATAATGAAACTAACAACAGGCCACAGCAAATGATTCACATTTTTAGACATGGATGGGAAAAGCCCCATTACTTTGTTTATTTCCAGAGCCATATCTTAGCGATGCCCTGAATCATTTACTGAAGCATGATTGGTAGTGTACAGTCTTCAGTTTCTATTTTGTGTGAAGTAAAATGGCTGTTAAGTTCAAGGTCTGCTGCTGCTGGATTCACTGCACTAAATATAAAATGTATTTTCGATATAATGGAGAGATATATTATAGAGTCTATGTCCCGGCAACAAATAACAACTGCAGTCTTCTCTGTGTTCCTCAATACCTTCTTCATCTGCAGCAATTTCAAATCAGTTAATAGAGAATAAGGAGTTAGGATGACTACGGAGAAGTAGGCCTACGCTGCTAAGAAACTTTCCGTCAAGAAGGGTGCTATATACATTTTTTTTATACATTTTAGTGTAATATGTATTTGTAAAGTATGCCATCACAGATTAAACAAAATCCTGAGACATGGCCAACACGGCTCATTGGAAAAACTTACCTGTGGTAATTTTTTTACAAAACGCAAAATACATATACCAATATAACTGCAGTTTCCAACATAAATGAACACTAGAAGCAGTAAACCAGCAAGCTCTTTTAATGGTTTCCATACACAATTATGATTATAGGGCAGATTATAGATTAAGACTTGTTTTCACATGGCTCCTTGCACAATTATGTTATGACCTCAAAACACTAATTACCATAGTGAATGATTTGTAAACGAATATATTTTGGAGTTTGCATCACTTAACCAGCTTTATATGATCGGTTTTACTGACATAAAGCTTGTTCGATACAGAATTGTAGGCTACTTGTGATGCGGAGAGCTACGAATCCCGAAAGTCACAAAGAGCTCGAAGACAAGAGTTCAAAAACAAGCTAAAATGCCATGGTTACGATTTAATTTTTAAGTCACATTTGCTTTTATTTACTCTATCGGGTAGGTTTAGGGTTTAGTGCGGAGTACGTTATTTTAAAATGGAGCATAAGCTTTTAGCGCCACTCAACGGACATTTCAATTCAGAACTGTGGTGATACTTAGAAACTCCAACGTAATAAAACGTTGCCATATTCACGTTCATCTGTTCGGGGGAAAAAACTAAACACGCTTTTAGCGCCGCTTACTGGACATTTCACTTTGAAACTGCCGCGAAACGTGCATGACGCAACATATTTTGCTTTTTGCAAAAATGTTGCCACATGACCGTTTTTCTAATGAGCCTGGGCTGGATGTATCGGTCCATATGGATATATTGTTACCATAGACAGTAAAAGAAATGGACACAGCGACCCCATTGATTTCAGCTGAGAAGACTGAAGCCCGATTATTGCACTTCCTGCCTGATGTCTGAGCGACTGCACAGGCTCAAACTGAGCTTGACGACAGTCTGACATTTGTAAATCTTCTAGTAGCTGTGCCAAGACAAATCTGAATCACCTAATTCCCCAAAAACGTTGTTGAAATATTTTGTCCCGTTGCTTTTATGGACTCTCTATCTATGGGCTTCTCCCTTGACTTTATGCCTCCATGTCCCCCCGATTGCCTCATAGACAGTAAAAGATTGCCTGCGAGCTTCTCCTCCTGTCTATACGGTAATGTCTCTATTGTGAGACAGAAAGTTGCGTGGTTATGACGCAATTGTTAGCCTATTTGTACAAAAACGGCTTCTACGGGGCCGTAACGTAAGATACAAAGTAATGGAGCCTTTTATACATTGTCGTGTTTCTTTAGAAATAAATAATGGACAAATTAAGTCTTTGGACGCCTCAGATGTAAAGTTATTTCGCTGTAAAAGTGACGCCAAAATGAATGGGAGTCGATGGAATGCTAACAGCAGGTGAAGTTCTGCTACAATGGCGGCTCCCGCGAGGCTTCAACTTCCGGCTGGTGGATTACCCCCTTGATTGTTACACCCCTACAACTTGTGAGCTATATTGAAGTATTCTGAACTCATATTATAAAGCTTGACCCCAGCAGTCTATTTCATGAACAAATATCGTTCTAACCGTTTTTTATTTTTTATTTTTTTTTACTTTTATCAACTTATACACTTGTGAAGATCTGGCTCAGAAGAATGATAAGTTCATAAATCGAACATCTCTATTTCTCTGGATTTAATACAGGTTTAAAACAACATAAGGGTGAGTGAAGAATGAAGGAATGCTGTCAAGTGTTAAAAGTCAACCTATATATAGTCTTACAAATTATTCTGCAAAACATGGTTACTATTAGACGGGGGGAAATGCTTAATTATGTGTACTATTACATAAACATTTTTTTCTGAACAATAGAATAACTGATTCATTGGTTGCTTTCTGTGGCCGTGATTCAGCTGAGCTCTATATAATGCTATATAATCTGCATAATGTGCGAAGCGCAAGGCTATCTTATCTGAAGGTCCTAACACTCAAATATTGAAATTGATTTGCATGAAATGTTAGCTGGAAATGTAATGAGAAGCTTGTCTGTGAAGATATATTGTTCATAGAGCTGAGTGGGCCTCATGTGCTGTCCAGTGAATGAACAGATAAGACCATGTCCACTTCATTAAATGTTCTTAACTCTCAAACATACCACAATTATAAAACATATTTAAATTTTTACTCTACAAGACTCTTTTGCTGACAAGAATTAATGTCTGGTGCTCATTTCCAAGGCATTTTCATTTCAGACAAAAGCATAAAGCATGTGGGGAGTGACGGCAGAAGACGCATTATCGTATATGCACATTGTTATTCAAAGATAGACATTTTGCTTTATATTCATTTGATGGTCAAATCTTTAATTTAAAGGCTATTACATTATGACATCATGCATTTTTACTTAGCATCATGAAATTAGCCTGGCACAATCACGTTCATCACTTCTATGATGTGTCAAAAAAGAACTTTAAACAAAAAGTTACTGTTTGAAGTACAATCACTTTTTATTAGCTATTTGATGTAATAATGAAAATTGACTGAAAATGAAGTCTGTAGATAACCATATGCATCAAATGCTTAACCAGCTAACACACACACACACACATATATATATAATAGCTAACAGAAAAAAAATATATATAATATAGCTGCGAGCAGCGATTACGGGCCCAAGCCGGTGGCACCGCAACCCCGGTGCCTTTAGTTACCTAAAGGCACCGGGGTGGCGGTGCCGCCGGCTTTGGCCCTTCATCGCTGCTCGCAGCTATATTTATATATATATATATATATATATATATATATATATATATATAAAAAGCCGGTGGCACCGCCACCCTGGTGCCTTTAGGGTTATTGTGCACGACGTGACACAAAATTTCTGCTCGCTATCTGCCGAACGGCTCTGGTAGTTCCGCTTCAGCACTGATGATGTTGTAGAAATATTGCGCTCTGGTTGGTCTGGATTATTCGGGATTTTTTATTTTATACAGAAATAAGTTATTTATAATTCAGATGAGAATAAAGTTAGTGTTGATTAAAATGAAGGAAAACAAATATATTGATCTGAAATATAGCACATTAATTTTAAATGTATTTAGGTTCAATTACCAAACATTCAATCTTAATTTAATTTAAAGCAAACAATACATTTAAAATATAAGGGTTGTATGCACTTTTTTTATATAAAAAAAGATATATATCCAAAAAGACAAGGCCTTAAAGGGTTAAACTCTTGTCACTGTAACAGACGCAATCTCTCTCTCTCTCTCTCTCTCTCTCTCTCTCTCTCTCTCTCTCTCTCTCTCTCTCTCTCTCTCTCTCTCTCACACTCACACACACACACACACACACACACACACACACGTCAAGTCACTTACATTTTATATGCAATATTGAATAAGCAGAAAAATCGGATTTTCTGCTCTGAAAATATAAATAAGCATAAAAATTGAATAAGCATTTTGAATATTCTAAACAGAATAAGCACTAGTCGCTAATGAATAAGTACTAGTACTTAATGGAATAGATACTAGTATCTAAAAAATAAGTACTAGTAGCATGAAAATAGAGACTAGTAGGTTAAAATGATTAAATGTTAAAACGGCTTGCCATATTGGCTCAGAGAGAGAGAGAGAGAGAGAAAATGACCTTTTAGATACTAGTACCTATTAACCCCTTAGCTGTCACCCCCCTTTTTGAGAATGGGGGTTAAAATGCACTATTCAAACTTAAATGGTTGTAATTCAAGAATGCTTTGGAATATATACCCAAGTTTGGTCTTGTTTTAAAGAAAACACTCAGCAGATTATTGCTGAAGTGAGAACACTTCAAAAAATTAAAGTATGAAAAAGTTATGGAAGTTTAAATTTACAGTAAATCAAATATACTGTACTATATATTTTTTATTTTATATAATGTATATTTTACAAAATATTTTTTAGTCTAAAATTACTATAAAATCAAAGCCATAAATCTAACCAAGTTATGTTCCAAATTTGAAGTTGATATCACAAAAATTGAAGTCCCCATGAGATTTTGTTTAGGCGTAGTACCAAAAATAGCCACCGGGTGCCATTGAATTCCATTGAATTTAGTTGTATACATTCTGCCTTAACAAATTAATACATTTCTGTCCAAATATCAATTCTGTCACAAAATTTGGAACCTTGAGACCCAGACCTTTCTGACAATATGTGTTTTGTCAAGATTAGAAAAGGTTTTGATCATAAATTATGAAATATAATGATGCCTAAAAGGGGAGGAGCCTGATAAAATAATTTAGAGTACCGTTTCTATGGTAACGCAAAGTTCAATTATAAAACGGTTTTCACAGGATGAATTCTGAGTTTATAAGCTTTCAAATGATACCTAATTTATGATAACTGTGATATAATAAAAAAGGTGATAAAAAATAATATTATATTTTAGAGGATAATTATATATATTATAATTTTTAGAGGATAATATTATATTATAATTTTTTATTGAAAAATACTAGATTATATGTTTTATTATGAACTTTTAGCATAAAAACAGAAGTTTCAATCATTAAAAGTGGGTGCATCGACTTTTTGTGACAAAGGTCAGACCTCCTATTATGATGCAGATTTTTTGAGGTGCACTCTTGTCATAAATTCATCAATTACTCTTCCTACATAATTTGTAACACAAAACAGGGGTAGAATATCTATTTAGAAGTCTTTGACCTTTCCAACGATATATAATTTGTCATAATTAGATTAGGATTTAATAGAAATATAGTGAAGTAAAGTTAGGCGTCCCGGTAGCGGGACGGTGACAGTTAAGGGGTTAATAGATACTAGTATTTATTCAATAAATACTAGTACTAAGTCATTAGATACTAGTACATATTAAATAGATACCAGTACTTATTCATTAGCTACTAATACGTATTCAAAAGAATATCTAAAGAATAAGCACTAGTATCTAAAGAATAGGCACTAGTACTAAAGAATAAGCACTAGTCCCAAATGAATAAGTACTAGTACTTAATGGAATAGATACTAGTATCTAAAAAATAAGTACTAGTAGCATGAAAATAGAGACTAGTAGGTTAAAATGATTAAATGTTAAAGCGGCTTGCCATATTGGCTCAGAGAGAGAGAGAAAATGACCATATTCAAACCACAATATCTGACTTTCTGAGGGTCGGAGCTAATTACTTTAAATTAGAAAGTTGTTCGGCTTGAGGAGAAGAATATACACGCTGAGTTTTGTAACTGTAGGTAAAACTAACTAACTTATAACACACTTTATATGTCCTTTTTTAGTCATGAAAATTAATTTCCTCTCCGTGGCCAAACCGTTCGAGATATCAAAAATCTGTCCACAATTTAGCATCCTTAATGTCTTGACTTTATGCACACCGAGTTTGGCAATGATTGAATGAATTGCCTAGGAGTAGTACTTCAAATTCCACAGCAAGCGTTTTCCAAACAACCCATAATAGCCGATTTCCTGTTGGGCTGGCGTAAAACTTGACCAGGGGAAAGATGTTTGGCCCGATGAGATCTATATGTGTACTAAGTTTCATATTAATTCATGCAAGCGTGTTGGATATATGGACCAAATTGTTGGACCCCGTTCAAGGGGGCGCTGTTGAGCCCCCCTGCCACGCCCGGGTACCAGCTTCAGCCCGGCCCTGATGGCTGTGGGCTCTGACCTGTGTGCAAAGTTTCAATAGTTTTTGAGCACGTTAAGAGCCCCAAAAGCCCCTGAAACCTTGAACTCCATTAAAAGCAATAGACAAATCCCTCACACACAGAGACGAAGAGAGAGGGAGAGAAAATTCTCAGGGTTGTATGCTATTTTTTTATATATAAAAAGATATATATCCAAAAAGACAAGGCCTAAACTTTAACAAGGGTTAAACAATCACTGTAACAGACACAATCACACACACACACACACACACACGTCAAATCACTTACATTTTAGATGCAATATTGACTTTTTTCTATTTCAGCAGCGAAAATAGTTAAACAAAGATCACAGCAGAACCATCGAGGATCTCACAGCAACGCGTTCTCATTACTGAATGATTCAGCATTTTGAACGAATCGGTTGACTCAAAGATTCAACGACCAATCCATAATCTGTCTCATTCATGAATGACTCAGCCGTTCGAACGAATCGTTTGAACGAATGAATCAATGACTCGCTCATTAAGACGGTCGCCTGGCGACACCTAATGACGGTTTAGTGATATGTTTAAAAGTATCATTCTTTCCAACGATTGTTAAAGGTTCTCTAAGCGATCCTGGGTGACATCACTTCTTGTTGACGTTCGAACTATTGTCAAACAAAACGGAGGCTAGCTAGACCCTCCCTCCTCCTCATCCGCACACTAACCCTCCAAACCCCGCCCCCAAACCCTTCTTGTCGGTCATTGGCTGGAACAGTTTATGTTATGTTTCGGGGAGCGGGTCGCCGCAGTTTGCTTTTGTTGCTGTTTGTGGAGCCTGGGCTGTCTACAGAGATCGCGTTTCTTTACAGTGTGTTCAGGGGACAGGCAGCCAGCGGATAGTGAGGAGATGTTTGCTGTATGTGACAAAAAATGTTTTGGCCTAAAAAACGCGTGACATCGCTTAGAGCACCTTTAATTAACTCATATTTGAAACATAAGCTATATATATATATATATATATATATATATATATATACACACATATGTATACACAAAAATAAAATAAAAACACATTTGAAGCGTGTTTGCTTACTAAATTGTGAGCTGAACGAAAGTTGCAGCAAAGATCAGCAACAGGAGTCAAAATTCATTAATCACGAGAGTGAAGAGCTGACTGAAAAAAATGATGATGGAATATTTTGTGTAAAAGCGCCTATTTAAGCGAATCTGTCATTTACTCATTTGTTGTTGTGTATTACCTGAAAACCGGAAACAATCGGCCCCCGATATGGTGCTAATTTTAAAGTGACACTAAAAAGTATGCGGCTGCACTGGCATTCATAACGGTGCGCGTCCATGGCGACGAGCAAGCAGAACAGAGCGAACGTTTTTTCATTTCCACTTCCATAGAAATTCATTCGAGCGCACTGCGAGCGCCACCACTATGTCCGTGCGGACGTCCTTACTTTACTTTCACTTTTATATTAGCGATTTAAAAGGCCTCGCTGGTGTCTAACGTCGATTAACCGGTGGGAAAAGATCCTCACAGCCACATACCTAATATATTTATATTTAATTACAATAGCCATACCTGATAAAAAAGTTTTATGTACTGAGTTGATATCATTTTGGACACAAGAGGGCAGTATAGCCCTTTGTATTACTTGATGTATTTATTTTTTAACTTAATAGCACATTCTGGCTGTTTTTAAACTTGTACATTATTCTTAAATTGAAAACAAGAATAAAATGGGGTTAGTTCTGATATTTGTGTAATTTTATCTAGAAATAAATGGTGTATAATTAATTTTTTAGAAGATATGAGGCTTTTAGTGTTTACTTTTTTGACATGACTTTAATCCCTCGCCATAGCAAAACAATTTGAGATATTCAATAGCCATTCACAATTTAGCTTCTTTAATGTATTTTCATCATGTTGAAAAAGTTTGGTGGGAATTGAATAAACCACTTAAGAGGAGTGGGTAAAAAATCAGAGGCTGATTTAGCCAAAAATCCACATTCAGACAAAAATATCTGACTTTCTGTTGATCCGAGCTAATTACGGTAAATTAGAAAGTTGTCCGGCTCGAAGAGTACAATATACATATCGAGTTTTATTACTGTAGATAAAACTAACCCCCCCCCCTTTTGTCAAAAGCATTTAGGAAGTGACACACTTCCTGCTGCCAGTTGGTGGCGCTATAACTTTGACTCACAATAGTCATATCCATGTGATCGGGCTCTTACAACGAACACACTGTTGAAGTTTCATCAAGATCAGTTAATGTATGCAGTAGTTATGACACACTTCCTGTTTCACGTTTCTCGCCATAATTTTGTTTCCTCGCCACGGCCAAACCGTTCGAGATATCAAAAATCCCCTCGCAAACTTTCATCCTCAATGTCTTGACTTCATGCTGACCGAGTTTCGTGCCGTTTGTTTGAATTCTCTAGGAGGAGTATTTCACATTCCATTGCGTGTGTTTTACCAACAACCCTAAATAGCCGACTTCCTGTTGGGCTGGGGTAAAAAGTAAGAGTGTGAAGTATATATGAAATGAGGAGATCTACATGTGTACTGAGTTTTATATTATTACATGCAAGCGTGTTTGATTTATGGACCATGTTTTCGGACCCCGTTCCAGGGGGCGCTGTCGAGCCCCCCTGCCACGCCCGGGTACCATCTTCAGCCCGGCCCTGATGGCCGCGGGTTCTGACATGTGTGCAAAGTTTCAGGAGTTTTTGAGCATGTTAAGGCCTCCAAAAGTGTCCAAAAGGTAGCAGAAAAATAATAATAATAATAATAAAATATAGCTGCGAGCAGCGATTACGGGCCCAAGCCGGTGGCACCGCAACCCCGGTGCCTTTAGTTACCTAAAGGCACCGGAGTGGCGGTGCCGCCGGCTTTGGCCCTTCATCGCTGCTCGCAGCTATATTTATATATATATATATATATATATATATATATATATATATATATATATATATATATATATATATATATAAACAAGCCGGTGGCACCGCCACCCCGGTGCCTTTAGGGTTACTGTGCATGACGGGCAATATCGTAACTCCGCTTTGACCTTTGAGAAGATGTGTGCTGTAGAGCTTGCATTGGTGTGGGCTCTGCAAAAGTGTGCATTGAGGGCACATATCAACCACAAAGTATGCGTGAGCAACCTTCTGAAACCTAAAATGAAAAATGAGACACCCTACGGTCTCATGGACTTAATGCACACATGAAATAAGTACACAAGTTTGAAAGTTATATGAAGTGTGCCAAGACAGAATATTACTTGCCTGATCTGATTAGAAAAATAGTTGGTGTGTGTGTGAGGCGTGATTGAACAATGTAGACATAAAAACATACCCCGTCCTTTTGTTCATACAGGACATTATTCAAACTGCAAAGTGTTTACTTATATTTGTGTACAATCACAATAAAACACAACATTGTGCTTTTGTCAAACTGTAAACTACAACTGTCACCCAACCGAAATCTCTTACACACACACACACACACACACACACACACACACACACACACACACACACACACACACACACACACATAGTTTAAAAGCAAAAAAAATCTTTTGGACATTCATCATATTGCATTGGTTTTCATTTATTGTCCTCGATCAGAGCCCTAATCTGTTTATTTTTTCAGTTACACATTCTACATTGATTAAAAAAGAAAAATCAAATGTGTTTTTATTTTATACATAAATAAATAATCTATCATTCAGATGAGAATAAAGTTAGTGTTAGTTCAAATTTTAAGGAAAACAAATATATGATCTGAAATATAGCACATTCATTTATAATTCATTCAGGTTCAATTACCAAACATACAAATCTCAATGTAATTTAAAGCAAACAATACATTTAAAATACATGGGTTGTATGCTATTTTTTTTTATATAAAAAGATATATATCCAAAAAGACAAGGCCTAAACTTTAACAAGGGTTAAACAATCACTGTAACAGACACAATCACACACACACACACACACACACGTCAAATCACTTACATTTGAGATGCAATATTGACTTTTTTTTCTGTTTCAGCAGCGAAAATAGTTAAACAAAGATCACAGCAGAACCATCGAGCATCTCACAGCAACGCGTTCTCATTACTGAATGATTCAGCATTTTGAACGAATCGGTTGACTCAAAGATTCAACGACCAATCCATAATCTGTCTCATTCATGAATGACTCAGCCGTTCGAACGAATCGTTTGAACGAATGAATCAATGACTCGCTCATTAAGACGGTCGCCTGGCGGCACCTAATGACGGTTTAGTGATATTAAAAGTATCATTCTTTCCAACGATTGTTAATTAACTCATATTTGAAACATAAGCTATATATATATATATATATATATATACACACATATATATACACACACATATATATATACACAAAAATAAAATAAAAACACATTTGAAGCGTGTTTGCTTACTAAATTGTGAGCGGAACGAAAGTTGCAGCAAATATCAGCAACAGGAGTCAAATTTCATTAATCACGAGAGTGAAGAGCTGACTGAAAAGATGATGACGGAATAGGCTATTTTATGTAAAAGCCCCTATTTAAGCGAATCTATCATTGTACTCTTTTGTTGTTGTGTTTTCCGTGAAAAATAATAGACTATTGAACTCACAATTCAAGCAATCGGCCCCGTTATTGCACTAATTTTAAAGTGACACTAAAAAGTATGCGGCTGCACTGGCATTCATAACGGTGCGCGTCCATGGCGACGAGCGAGCAGAACAGAGCGAACGTTTTTTAGTTCATTCCTACTTCCATAGGAATTCCCTCAAGCGCTCTGCAAGCGCAACCCTTATCAATGTCCGTGTGGACGTCCGTATTTAAAAGCTCTCGGTCCTCAGTCACATGCTTGCCAAATATATGTATAAATATCATTTTGGACACAAGAGGGCAGTATGGCCCTATGTATAATTTTGTATAATAACTATCACTCGAAGAGCCCCTCCCCACACAGACACACACACACACACAGTTCGCCCGCGCCTCTCTCTCACACGCACACACACACACACACACACACTCCAGCATTGCAATCTTGAGATCGCAGCTTGTTCATTATGCTGCGTTCACACCAAACTTTTATACTCTTTTGTTGTTGTGGTTTCCATGAAGAATAATAGGCTATTGAACTCACAATTCAAGCAATCGGCCCCAGAAAAGGCGCTAATTTTAAAATGAAACTAACGGCTGCACGGGCATTCATAACGGTGCGCGTCCACGGCGATGAGCGAGCAGAACTTCCATAGGAATTCCCTCGAGCGCTCTGCACGTGGCCATTATCAATGTCCCGTATTTAAAAGCTCTCGGTCCTCAGTCACATACCAAATATATGTATAATGTATATATAAATATCATTTTGGACACAAGAGGGCAGTATGGCCCTATGTATAATTTTGTGTTTAAACTAAAAGAGCCCCTCCCCCCCTCCCCACACAGACACAGACACAGACACACACGAATGGCAGGGTGCATTCTCTCTGTCAGAGGGAGAGGGAGAGAAAATTCTCAGAAACATCCACATTCAAACCAAAATATCTAACTTCCTCTTGGTCTGAGCTAATGACAGTTAATTAGAAAGTTGTCCGGCTTGATCTGAACCATATGCATACCTGTGTCTGTCGAGTTTCATGCAATTTCAAGCATGCTAAGAGTCTCAAAAGCATCAAACAAGAATATTAAAGTTTGATGTGTTGCCACGGCAACAGTATCTAAGATATCAATAATCCTTTCACAGGTCTACATCTGCCGTGTGTTTACATTATACACATAAAGTTTGAAGCAAATCGGGTAAAAATAAGAGGGTGATTTCAAAACATTTAGGAAGTGACACACTTCCTGCTGCCAGTTGGTGGCGCTATAACTTTGACTCACAATAGTCACATCCATGTGATCGGGCTCTTACAGCGAACACACTGCTGAAGTTTCATCAAGATCAGTTAATGTATGCTGAAGTTATAACACACTTCCTGTTTCACGTTTCTCGCCATAATTTCGTTTCCTCGCCACGGCCAAACCGTTCGAGATATCAAAAATCCCCTCGCAAACTTTCATCCTCAATGTCTTGACTTCATGCTGACCGAGTTTCGTGCCGTTTGTTTGAATTCTCTAGGAGGAGTATTTCACATTCCATTGCGTGTGTTTTACCAACAACCCTAAATAGCCCACTTCCTGTTGGGCTGGGGTAAAAAGTAAGAGTGTGAAGTATATATGAAACGAGGAGATCTACATGTGTACCGAGTTTCATATTATTACATGCAAGCGTGTTTGAGTTATGGACCATGTTTTCGGACCCCGTTCCAGGGGGCGCTGTCGAGCCCCCCTGCCACGCCCGGGTACCATCTTCAGCCCGGCCCTGATGGCCGCGGGTTCTGACATGTGTGCAAAGTTTCAGGAGTTTTTGAGCATGTTAAGGCCTCCAAAAGTGTCCAAAAGGTAGTAAAAAAATAATAATAATAATAATAATAATAATAAATAATCCTAAGGAAAACAATAGGGCCTTCGCCCTTTGGGCTTGGGCCCTAATAAATAATCCTAAGGAAAACAATAGGGCCTTCGCCCTTTGGGCTTGGGCCCTAATTAGTTATGGAAACTTAATAGGAACATGGCCATTACTTTTGAATGTTCTCTGAACATTCTGAAACAAGTAATAACATTAAAAAACTTCAAAACATTTCAGAATAGAGAGTTCCATGAATTATTTATAAATACTATATTCTGTCATGAAACTCTAGACGGCACAGGCTGATGGGTCCACACGTGGTTAACTACATTCCACTAGCTGATTGGTTCATGTTTCATCTGCAGCCAATGAGCTTGCAGCTCATCATTTAAATAGCTGGTTAGCCTATAGCAGTTTGCAGACATGTGACTAAAGCAATAGTGAAAAAAATAGGCTAAATCAATCATGCTGGGTTCATAGGAAACGGTAGATTACTTATATTTGCAGAATCAGAAGAACAACGTGCACAAGTCTTAAACAAAGAAACACTTAATGGGGCCAAGATTACGTCACACATACCAGGTACAACAGCAAAAGCAAGAGGAGTGATAACAGGAATGCCAATATCGGTTTCCATTGAAGAAATCAAGAATAGTTTGAAAGGGGGTGAGTTAATGGATGCAAAAGACTGACTAAAGGAAAAGAGAAAGTTGATAGTTTATCAATCCTGCTATATTTTAAAACAGAAATGCCTCCTAAAGTTCATCTGGGATATGTAAGCTATCCAGTGAGAGAATACATCCCAGCCCCATTAAGATGTTTTAAATGTCAAAGATTTGGATATATTGCAGCTCAATGCAGAGGCAAGATTAGATGTGCTAAATGTGGCGGGGAACATGAGTATGGGAACTGTGGGGAAAAAAAATTGAATTAAAATGTTGTAATTGTGGAGGCCAACATAGTGCAGCTTATGGGGGTTGTGAAAAGCAAAAGGAGGCAAGAAAAGTCCAGAAGTATAAGATTACACATCAAGTATCATATGCAGAGGCACTTAAGAAAGTGAATGATAATGACAGAAACAGTCAGATGCCTATCCACCAGAACAGAGCGGAAGGAGTGATAATGCTGACATTTCAGACAAAGGTAGAGGGAATGACAGAAGACATGTCAGGGAACAAACACAACAGGCAAACATAAAGACTATCCCAGAAATAAATGAATACAAAGGAAAAATATCAGGATAGACATTGCTGGTCAATAAGAACAATTTTGTTGCATTTACAGTATCTGTTCAGTAGTTAAAGACACAATACAGCACACTAAGAAAAGGGATCGGATAAAGTCAGTAGTAGAAGCAGCTAATAATTACTTGGGGATCATTGCAAAGGGTGATGAAGTGCATGAAATACTAAATATTAATCATGAAGGAACACAAAATAGTTAAATGGTATATGGTGTTGTTGTTTATTCTTCAGTGGAATCTCTTGAACAGACGAGAGTTCAAGAGATTTCCAGGACGCATGCGCGAGAACTGACGTTCTTCTTCTACTATGTACAGCGCGCGTATTCCTCTGCTTGTAAGACGCGCGCTGTGTAGTAGAAGAAGAACGTCAGTTCTCGCGCATGCGTCCTGGAAATCTCTTGAACTCTCGTCTCAGGCCCACAAGGAAGCAATGGAATAGTCGAATAAAGTCGTTATTTTTGTTTTGTTTTTCGCACAAAAAGTATTCTCGTCGCTTGATAAACTTATAGTGGAGCCACTGTAGGCACATGAAATATTTAAACATTTTCTTCAATGACTTTCTAGGCCGTCAAGTTTCACTCCCTTAGGAAGCCTATGGAGGAGTGATCCACCTCTCAGATTTAATCAAAAATATCTTAATTTGTGTTCCAAAGATGAATGAAGGTTTTACGGGGTTGGTACAGCATGAGGGTGAGTAATTAATGACTTAATTTTCATTTTTGGGTGAACTATCCCTTTAATTGCAAATGGACAAGAATTCAAAAGATATGAATTATCAAGTAAACCAGATGTGATATGCATTCAAGAGACATGATTAAAGCCACAACTAGATTTTAAATTAAATGGATACAACAGTATTAGATGTGACAGAGAAATAGATAGAGGAGGGGGATATATGACATTTATTAAAGAAGGAATATCATACAGCCAATCAAGGTAGCTGAAGAATATGAATGTACTGTGACTGAGATATTTAATAATGAGGACAAAGGTAATATGATAATGATCAATTACTATAACCCATGTAAAGCATTATCAAATGAGTTAATGAAGAATATTTATAAAAAAGGCAATAAAAAAAAATAGTGTGTGGATTTTAATGCCCATAATACTCTATGGGGAAGTAGAGTTACAGATTTAAATGGAGAAGAAATGATGGATGATATAATGCTGTATGTTTAAACAATGGCACTGGTACATGCATACATAAATGAAACATCCTGTATAGATTTAACACTAGTGGATAGGAGAATAGCTAATAGATGTGAATGGGAAGTGGATCAATATACAAGTATTGGTAGCGATCATTTCCAATTTACTGCAAGTTAGAGACAAATGTATACAACAAAAATATGTACATCACAAATGGTGCTTTCAAAAAGCCAACTGGTAAAAATATCTGAAATGTTGTAATGACAAAAGACCTCATCTTGTAGTTTGGATGAGTCTATAGATAAAAGGAGTGATTATTTGAATATCATCATTCTAAATGCAGCAAGTCGGAGTATTCCAATCAGTAAAAGCCAAATCAAAAGAACAAATGTTCCACTGTGGAATGAAAAATGCACAGAAGCAAACAGATCGAAATAAAGCACTTAAGAAATTACGCAAAACATTAACAATGGATAATCTGGTACATTATCAAAAGGAAAAAAAGCTATAGCAAGGAAGGTAATTAAAGAAGCCAAGAAAGAAACTTGGAGACAATTGTGTTCAACAAATTGGAAGAGAAACAACTTTGGATAAGATGTGGATGATGGTGAAGTGTTAATAGATGGAAGAAATCAAGCTATATCAGATGCTGATAAGGCAAATATGTTAGGTGAAAAGTATGCTAAAATTCATAAAGGTAAACACCTAGAAGAAGTTTTCAAAGAAAAGATGAAACCTTGAAGGAACATAAAGATATATTAAATACTAAACAAGAGACAAATACTAGAAGCTGAATTAACTATGTCAGAACTTAAAATGGCCTTAAATAACACTGGATACTCTCACCAGGAATAGACAATTTAATGTTATGCTGTGCTTAGGAAATTACCAGATGGCATATTGGATACGATTCTAGAATTATTTAAAGGCACACTATGCAAGAATTGTACCTTAATATAACAGCTTTAAAGTCATTTCGGTGGTAAACAAACTCATAGTAGGGCGAATCATCCTGGTAGTAAAGCTTGGGGAGGACGCCGCTGGAAATACCAGCAATGCAAGTTTGAGAGGAGCGCCCTCGACAAATCTCGCAAGAATCACAACATGCTT
Organism: Rhinichthys osculus; assembly: GCA_029959095.1. Lineage (NCBI taxonomy): Eukaryota > Metazoa > Chordata > Actinopteri > Cypriniformes > Leuciscidae > Rhinichthys > Rhinichthys osculus. The sequence continues at coordinate 40,671,763 of JARWKJ010000005.1, forward strand.
TACGGCAACGACGTCACACACATCAACAACAACATATGAAGCACGAAGACACTTGCGCGCATTTCAGACGTGATACTCAACGATGGAAAAATTAAAGAAAACGCGGTCGGAAGAGACTAGGAAAAGGAAAAGAGAATCTGACCGTGTGAGGAACCGGACAAGAGTCCCACTCGGTCGGCCTTTCATTAGTTGGCGCAAGCTAAAAAGCAGCACTGGATGCAACAGTGATGCTGACCTGGCGATCTTGTTGATGGACTAGTTAGTAAATGTCTTATTTCTAAATTTATTTGCGTTCTATGTTATATGTTGTTGTGCTTGCTTGTAGTATGTCATTTTTTTATGATGCTGTTCATTCATCCATTGTTGATAATTAGACCAGTCCAACAATTTCCACATTATGTCTAGCTAGCTATAGGGCTTGGGTGCCGCGTTGCATTCTGGAACGTGGCGGCCATGTTGGTAGCCTCGGGAATGTAAACATACAGCAAGTCGAACGAGGAGAAGCAGAGTTGGGAGAAAGAAAAAAGATGTTAAAATCCCTAAAAGGATGTGGGATTTACCGGGATACGTTAAATAGGGAAGCAGGGAACGGTATGTGGACAAAATCTGCACTATTAACGGTTTGGATCCATATGAAATTTCCAACAAAGAACAGGTGTTGGGAACACAGTAATCCGGACAAAGGTAACTTTAAGCTGCGCTCCACCTAGATGCTAGTTTAGTAACCGTTAGTGCTAACAACCATTCACACATGTACTTTTAACTATAGTGTTTCAAAAGTGTAGTTAGTAGCTGTTTTAAGCAAAACACTAAGTTAGTAAGCAAAACCATGCTTTGAAAACATATCTGTTTCGCTGGAAGGGCAACAGGACAACAGTACAGAGACTGACACGTCAGATGGAAGGGCTAACGTTAATGTTATTAGAGTATTAAAATACGGGATATTTTACAGGACAATACTAAAACGGGAAGACAGCGAGAGCTCAAATACGTGAGAAACCCGGAAAAAAAAAAACGGGAGGGTTGACAGCTGCTTTCATATGGATCCAAACCGTAATAGTGCAGATTTTCTCCACATACCGTTCCCTGGCTTCCCTATGTAACGTATCCTGGTAAATCCCACATCCTTTTAGGGATTTTAACATATTTTTTCTTTCTCCCAACTCTGCTTCTCCTCGTTCGACTTGCTGTATGTTTACATTCGCGAGGCTACCAACATGGCGGCCACGCCAAGTAATGACGTCACAACGCCCAAGCCCTATTTACGACAGTGCAAGTATTCCACAGCGACTATAGGGTTCGCTGTTTGACAAAAGCACAATTTCTACAGTGTGCCTTTAACGAAGTATGGAATAAGGGGAAAATGCCAAAGCCAGATCCATTTTCTAAGCCATGAAAAGATCCAAGTAATCCAGGGAACTCAGCCTGTTCTCATCCTTTGGCATCATACATGTGACGCTTTGGACATTTCGTTGAAATCTTAAGCACATGGCATCCTTTTGCATTAATATGAGACGCAGAACCCAAGGCGTCATACAGGTGATGCTCGTCTAAATCCAACGCACATGGCATCGTTTAGCGTGAATATGAGACGCAGATCCCAAGGCGTCATAACCGTACCCTACCCCAGACCTAAACCTACCCATAACAGTGCGTGTTATATTGACGCTAAAGGATGCCATGTGCGTAAGATTTCGACGAAATGTCATATGGCTTCACCTATATGACGCCAAAGGATGAGAATGCATTGGGGAACTACAGGCCTATAGCGCTGACATCACACTTAGGGAAATTAATGGAGAAAATAATAGTGGCCATGCTAAATTATTTTTTGGAGAAGAAATGTTTCTTTAAATATTACCAATCTGGTTTCAGAAAAGGTATATCTACAGTAGATGATTTGGCAAAGTTGTGTAATAGAAAACATTGATTATGAAGGAGGGTGTGTTAAAAAGCATACGATACTATGTGGAGAGAAGGAATATTGATCAAACTGGATAGAATGGGAATTGGTGGGAAAATGTACAATTTTATACTGGACTTCCTTTTACAGCATACTTTTAGAGTTAGAATAGGCTCAGAAAATTCAGATGAATTTACAGTAGAGAGTGGAATTCCTCAAGGAAGTGTAATCTGTCCCATTTTATTTAATTTGATGATTCATGATATATTTGTAAAACTATGACAATAAAGTGAAGGATTACTTTATGCAGATAATGCTTTAATATGGAAAAGAGGTAGACATATTCCATACGTAACAACAATCATGCAAAAGAGAATTAAGTCATTAGAACAATGGGGAATTGACTGGGGATTTTCCACACAAAAATCAAATGTTATGTTCTTTACAAGAAAGAAAGTTGCTGATAACCACAAATAGTTTATTTACAACCAAACTCTAGACTAGATGGAGTCATGAAATTTAAATATCTAGGAGTTTGGATGGATTAAAAACTTACATGGAAATATCATATAAATCACATTGAAAATAAATGTAAAAAAGTCATAAATATGATGAGAATGATTACTGGACATAACTGGGGAGCAGATAAACAATCTTTAATGTGTATATATATATATATATATATATATATATATATATATATATAGCATTAATCAGGTCAGTTATATATTATGGTTGTATAGTATATAGCACAGCATGCCAAACAAATTAAAAAAAGATAGAATTCAGTTTAGAGCACTGAGAATGGCCATAGGTGCTATTAAAACGACTCCAACAAGTGCTATACTGTAGAGACAAAGAAAGCACCACTTACATTAAGATTCATTAAGGTGGCATTAACAGAGTTAGGTTGGTAGGAAGTAGTAATAATCCAGCAGTGTCAGTACTGAATGATTGTTGGGAATATCAAACAAAGGATAAAGGGTTTGGATGGGACATACATCATTTAGCAGAACAGTATGGTATTAAAGAGTTAGAGTGTAGTCCTGCAATAGTTATGAGTGAAGTTCCTCCCTGGATGCTTCCATTTCCAGAAGTCAATATAGAACTATTGAAGGAAAAGAGAGAACACTCAGATGATCACAGTTTTACATGGTATAGTGAAAGATATGTCTTCTTCATTTTATGGTTTTATTAACATTTACACAGATGGATCAAAAGACCAAAATGGTCATTGTGGTATAGGAATTTGCATTCCTGAATTAAAAAAAAAAGTATGAAGTATAGACTTAATGATTACCTTTCAGTATGTTTAATTGAAATGACTGGTATAATAACAGCATTGAGATGGGTAGAAGAGATAAAACTACGGTGGCCGAGACAGCTCAACGCGCTGCAACTGAAGCAAACACATGCAAATAGAGAAAAACGTGTGCAAATAGAAAAAAACGCATGCAAATAGAAAAAAACACATGCACATAGAAAAACACGAGTGCAAATAGAAAAAAACACCTGCAAATAAAAAAAAAAAACATCTTCATCAGTTTCACAACACACGTGTGCTCCAAATAAGGAAACGCGCTGCAAAAGTTCACAACACAACCAAATACAGAAAACACGCTGCAAATAACACAGACCACATCGGAAATGTTTCCAGGGGAACCAAAGAAGTGACGAACCCGGCTGAGACGTGCTTATTGCTCGTGAGCTTCCCTATGCCATACTCCCTTCGAAGGGCAGATTGCAGAGCCCTTTTGGAGTGAGCAAGGCTCTAGTGTGCTGTTAGGCAGCCGTGTGGAGCGCACTTGATGAAGGGAGCAACTAAAGACAACGTGGGATGTTCCCATGACAACGCAGCACGGTGTCCATCAGCTGGTCTTACGACAGAAATATGATGCTGTTAACATAACGGATGCAAATACATTTTTATTTTTATTTTACAAAAAAAGCTTTTAAAATATGCGTTATATATCTGTGTCTCAACTTTAAAATTTTGGACCCTACATTACCTAACATTTCTTACGAAACTTTTCTTTATGAAAATGTAATAACATGAAACAATTTGTACAGTGTAACTGATGTATAGATAAATATCTTTCCTTCATGTTTTTCTTCTTTATCTTTTTTATTTATTTATTTTAGTTTCCAGCTCATTGTTCTTTTCTCATTTGTATTCTGATGACATTGAACATATTGTTAATACATTTTGTACATTGTATACAAGTTGTATGTCATAAAAAATGTAATCTCTGTATGTTTTGCACAAACAAATAAATAAATAAACAAATAAATAAAGTATAATTTTAAGCTGTTCACACCAGCATGCATAGATTTATGGATATCTATGCCGGCACGTCCCAGCCGGGTTCGTCACTTATTTGGTTCCCCTGGAAACATTTCCGTTGTGCTCTGTGTTATTTGCAGCGCGTTTATGTATTTGGTGGTGTTGTGAGTATTTGGAGCACACGTGTGTTGTGAAACTGATGAAGATGTTTTCTTAATTTGCAGGTGTTTTTTTTATTTGCACGCGTTTTTTTCTATTTGCATGCGTTTTTTTCTATTTGCATGCGTTTTATTTTATTTGCATGTGTTTTTTTCTATTTGCACACGTTGTTTTCTATTTGCATGTGTTTTCTTCTATTTGCATGCGTTTTCTTCAGTTGCAGCGTGTTGAGCTCTCTCGGCCACCGTATAAAACCATTAAAATCACTAATATGTTCAGATTCAATGGCTGTATTACAGAGCTTAGAAAGTGGAGTTTTAGTCAGAGATGAGCTACTAGAGATTAGAAATTTACTGTTAAATATGCAAAGCCTAGGAATAACAGTTCGGTTCTGTTGGTTCCAGCATACATTGGAATTAGAGGTAATGAAAAGGCAGATGATTTAGCTAAAAAGGCACTAAAAATAAAGAAATATAAATTAATGTTTCAATAGGGAAAGGAGAAGCGAAAGCTAAAATAAAATAAAATTTGAAATAAAGAAATGGCAACAAGAATGGGAAGCAGAGCCTAAAGCTGGGCAATATTCAGAAACAGGTTGGATGAAAAATAATTCATATGAAAAATAGGAAGGTAGAAATAGTATACTCAAGATTAAGAATGGGACATACAGGATTGAATGCAACACTGAAGCTGGTAGGAAAAGGAAATGGTTTATGCACAGAATGTCAAACACAGGAAGATGTGAAACATGTTTTATTTAGATGTAGGAGATACAGTGAGCAGAGACAGAGATGGCAAGAAATGGACAATAACATTGAGGATATTCTTTGGGAACAAGGAATTCAAAGCGACAGAATTAGAGCCTTATTTATTTTCCTTAAGACAGTGATTTAATGAGAAGAATTTTATTAATAAAAAACATTTTATTTTTATTTTTTTTATTTAGTTTGGCCCTTTTTGATTAAATAGCCAAAAGATTACTGCAAAACTCTATACACTTCTGTACAGTAAGTGGCGCGTGGCGGTATGCAACAAATGAACGATGCAATCTGTCAAGAAACTAAAATAAGAAGAAGAAGAAGAAGGAGTTTGCAGTGCACTTTCAGAATTTCTCTCAAACCTTCCCCCTTCCCCAGCTCAACCTGTAGAGATCTGTTACAGGTCATTTTATATGCTATTTGTGCAGCAGCAGTATGGCTTACATGCCATGGCAGTAAATCGGTGTATGTGTAGTGATGTTTGTGATGTGTAAAACATCACAATCTGTAAATGAGCTATTGCTCCGCTACAGTACCTGTTGTTTATGCCTCTTGGGGTGTGTCATGTTTGAAAGCCCGCCCCTTCCTTTCGTGGCTCCGTACTATGGATATATGTTTTTAGCTGTGTAGCTTAGATGTTTAATCTTTGTGTTATTTTGTGACATTATGCGATTTTACTTGTGTAGTGTGACGTTGGGCTACAAAGGCCAAGGTCTTGGTGTGGTGTGCCTTCAGGGCACCCATCTGAGTGGTACCACAGTGTAACATAGCCAGGTCAGAGCACCAGCTGTTGCTGTTTTAGCCACTAAAGAAGCTACTCTATGATCTCTGTATGTGCCGTTGTGAGTATTACGTCATTGAATCACGGTAGGTAAATTGTTTTTGCGCTAAATAAACTTGTATGCTTTTTAAATTGAGATTTTAATAAATGTCTGTTGTGTTTTAAGGTCCTCTGTGCATGCGTTAGGGTAGGTAGCTTAACGTAGCTCTCTTCCTATTCCTTGCTCTGGGCCACGCTGTTGCTTTTGGGATCAAGTCACCTCCTCGTCCAATGCCCAAGTGGGGTTGAAAGTTCCTTTTTTGGTTTTGTTTGGATTAGTTATGTGTGTTTGTAGATTTGTTTTGTGTTACTGTCACCGAATTGTTTAATGATTATGACTGTTTTGCAACTGTAGGCGCGCTTTGTCCTATTTTTAATAAGTAAGATGCAATGTCCATACCTTTTGGAAATAAAGTTGGATATTCCAATCCATTTATTGTCCGTTTCTTTCAAAATTAAACAAAAAAAATGACATGCACCTTATCAAACAACAATCCATTCAAGTCTATCAAAAAAGTTAGTTTGACCTTCTTCGCGCACACTTCTGTGTCGATTTGACAATATAAATACAGTATGGGCCCTCTAGTGGTGTGAAAGAAAATTACATGACCCCATAAATGGCTCCTACAGCAACAGTCTCCATCAATTTTAGCGATTAGCACCGTGTGGTTTTAGATGTTTCAGTCGTTTTTTCTAACCTATGACCTGTAGTTTGGTTTGATCTTTATACTTCGGTGACAGTATAAGTCCTTGTTCCCTTTCGTTGTCACTCCGAGTTACGTCGGATGACGACGAATGGGGTTTCGCTTAGAAAGCCTATCAACTTCGAGTATTACAAAACGAGCCAATGGCAAAAAAATGCCATGGGTCTGCGGAACTTGCATGGCGCAATTCCGCCCCACCTCGTGGGTATAAAAGGAGGAAGCCGGCAATATGCAGATATGTTTTCGCTTCGGAGCCAAGTTTATTCTTCTCTCCACAAGCCATCTCTGAACTGTCAGGTTTACAAGACGAGCAAGATTCTCCAGTGTTGGTGTGACGGCGATCTCCCAGCGAGTGCACACTTCCTGCTTATCTGTGAAGTGGTTTGTCAGTGAGTGTGTTTCTCCCTGGGCGCTTCAACACTGAGTTTTCCTCTCTTAAAAGAGCTTGCACGCGGCACGTCTTTTTAAAGATGCCTCGCCCGTGCACTTCTGGTTGCGGCAGACTCATGTCTGACTCTGATGGGCACGAGCGCTGTCTAGTGTGTTTGGGCATTGATCACGCTAGAGCAGCGCTCGTGGATGACTCATGTTCTCTCTGTGTGAACATGACCATCGCGTCACTACGGTCGAGACTCAATGAGCTCGCAACAGTGAGAGTCCCTTCATCCACACCCCGATCTACTTCCTCTAGACCTAGAGCTAGTACTTCGGCTGGTGGCCAGGGTGACCTGAGGGTGACGGTGTGGAACAAGGCGCCAACTATTTGTCTGTGCCCCGCACCTCTCCCTCCAGTGATGGTGCCCGTTAGTGCTCAGGGGATTTCCGCGGGTCCATCTTCGGATGCCCCGTGGGTTTCCTTTGGCGCTGCAGAGGAGGATGCAATGTCTGTCGCTGCATCACAAGGTGGGCAGGATTCATCGAGTGATGACTCGGCAGCGCTGCCGCCTTCGGGTGTGCAGTCGTTCGCCGAGTCTGATCCCGAGATGACTGCCATGCTTTCCCGGGTGGCCGCAAGAATTGGGTTAGAGTGGACCCCTCGACCCTGTCCCGAGCACTTGCTGCTGGATGATTTGTTTTTGGGTGCAACCCCAATACCTTTCTTGCCGGATGTGCATGATGAGATATTGAAGTCCTAGAAGACCCCCATGTCTTCCCGTGACCGCTCGTTGATTTCATCCGCCTTTCCTCCCCTCGATGGGGCAGCTGCCCGTGGGTACACTGGGCTCCCCCCGGTTGAACACTCTGTTGCGATGCAGCTGTGTCCTCAGAGTGCTTCTTCTTGCGGCGAGCCTAAGCACCCATCCAAAGCCTGTAGGTTTTCGTCTACGTTAGTGGCGAAGTCTTACAGAGCGGCGGGACAGGCAGCTGCTTCTCTGCATGCTATGGCCACTCTGCAGGTCTACCAGGCCCAGATGCTCAGAGACATGCACATGCAGGTGCCTCAGTCTGCTCGCCGCTGAGGGCGCCCTCCTGCGGCTCCCACCCCTCCCGCCTGGCCCAAGCAGCAGCCTTCACCCGGGCCCAGTAGTGGAGGAAGCCGCAAGAAGGCGCCCCAGCCCTCTCCAGCCCCGCCCCCCGCTAAACGCCGGGCCAAGCGACGCTCCTGAGACAGGCTGCTCAGGGATGATGGTCACTTCTCAGGAGATGGTAGCAGAACCACTCCTTCCCCCGGTTGAGGATCTTTTGTTCTCCACTCCCCGCTGCTCACCCTCGGGTGGGCAGCACTCTAATGTGGTTAAGGAAAGAAGTGACACCCTCACCCCTGAGCACACAGAGTTCTCGGACAACACGGTGCGCCGCCCCCGGGCCGTGCACCCCTCGTCCTCCTCTGACTCAGAGTTGGATGACAGTGTGTGCTGTCTCCGGACCGTACCACTCTCTTCCCTCTCTGTCCCCAGACCCCTGGCAGAGCAGGCCCCAGTGGAACGCTGGTCCTTCCCTGGCCTCCTCTGTCAGGGCGTGGATGATGACCGTGCCCCCACACTGGGCCGCTATGCCGTCCACGTCCGGGCCGGTCACTCCGCTTCGCTGCCCCACCGAGGGGACATCTGTGGTTCACATGACCCCGCTGGCACAGTTCTTGGGAGCCTGGCTAGAGCTTCCCCATCTGTCCTGCTGGGTCGCACAAACTATCAGGCTCGGCTACGCGATTCAGTTTGCGCGGTCTCCTCCCCGCTTCAGGGGAGTCCGCTTCACTATGGTCGGTGGCAATGCCCCGTCATGAGAGCGGAGGTTGCTACCATACTGGCGAAGGGTGCGATCGAGACTGTCGCTCCAGCCGAAATGAGGTCCGGGTTCTACAGCCCCTACTTCATTGTCCCGAAGAAATCCGGTGGGTTACGGCCAATCCTGGACCTGGACCTGCGCGTGCTGAACCGCTCCCTTCACAGGATGCCGTTCAAGATGCTCACTGCCAAACGCAGTGATTGACCTGAAGGACGCCTACTTCCATGTCTCCATTCTCCCCTGACACAGAACATTCCTACGGTTTGCTTTCAAGGGGCAGGCATATCAGTACGTGGTTCTCCCTTTCGGGCTAGCCCTGTCTCCTCGCGTCTTCATGAAGGTCGTCGAGGCAGCCCTTGTTCCCCTTCGGGAACACGGGGTTTGCATCCTGAACTATCTCGACGACTGGCTGATACTAGCTCACTCTCGAGACCAGGTTTGCGAACACAGGGACCTAGTGCTCTGGCACTTAGCCCATCTGGGCCTTCGGGTCAACTGGGAGAAGAGCAAACTTTGCCCCGTGCAGAGGATCTCTTTACTTGTTATGGACATCGACTCGGTCGCCATGTCCGCGCAGCTTACAAGCGAGCGCGCGCAGTCACTGCTGTCTTGCCTGAGACAATTCGAGGGCAAGAGTGCGGTTCCACTGAAACTATTTCAGAGGCTCCTGGGGCATATGGCATCTGCAGCCGCGGAAACGCAGCTCGGATTGCTTCATATGAGACCGCTTCAGCTTTGGCTTTGCGACCGAGTCCCGAGGTGGGCATGGCAACACGGCACCCTCCGAGTACCAGTTACTCCAAACTACCGTCAGACCTTCTCCCCCTGGTCGAAACTCAGTTTTCAACGGGCGGGAGTGCCCCTGGAACGAGCTTCCCGGCATGTTGTTGTCTCAACAGATACCTCCACCACGGGTTGGTGCGCCATGTGCAATGGACATGCTGCCGCGGGCTCCTGGACAGGACCCCGCGGCTATGGCATGTCAAGTGCCTCGAGTTGCTGGCAGTACGTCTTGCTCTGCACCGCTTCCGGGCGTTGCTCAAGGGTCAACACGTACTAGTCCGATCAGACAATACCGCCACTGTAGCGTACATCAACCATCAAGGTGGTCTACGCTCCCGCCGTGTGTCGCAACTCGCCTCCTCATATGGAGTCAGAAGCATTTGAGGTCGCTTTGAGACATTTTTATTGGCTTGAACTGTGCAGCCGACGAGCTCTCACGGCTTCAGCCCCTCCCCGGAGAATGGCGACTCCATCCCCAGTCGGTTCAGCTGATTTGGGACCAGTTCGGGGACGCACAGTTAGATCTGTTTGCCTCTCACGACTCGACCCATTGCGACCTGTATTATTCCCTGACCGAGGGCATGCTTGGCACAGATGCACTGGCGCACAGCTGGCTGCGGGGCCGCAAATATGCGGCCCCGCCAGTGAGCCTTCTTGTCCAGACCCTGCGCAAAGTCAGGTAGGACGAGGAGCAGGTAATTTTGGTCGCGCCACACTGGCCCACCCGGGCCTGGTTCTCCGAACTCCTACTCCTCGCGACAGCACCTCCCTGGCCAATTCCTCTGAGGAAGGACCTCCTTTCTCAGGGATGGGGCACCCTCGTCCCGATCTTTGGAACCTCCATGTCTGGCTCCTGGACAGGACGAGGCAGGTTTGAGTATCCTACCACCAGCGGTGGTGGCTACCATCACTTCCGCTAAAGCGTCGTCCACAAGACACGCCTATGCGTTGAAGTGGAACCTCTTCGCCAACTGGTGCTCTTCTCGCCGAGAAGACCCCCGGAGATGTTCGATCGGTGTCGTGCTTTCCTTCCTTCAAGATGGGTTGGAGCGAAGGCTGTCTCCCTCCACCCTCAAAGTATACGTTGCCGCTATTGGTGCACACCATGATACAGTGAAAGGTAAGTCCGTAGGGAAGCACAACCTGATCGTCAGGTTCCTGAGAGGAGCGAGGAGACTGAATCCTCCTAGCCCTCCTCTCATTCCTTCTTGGGACCTCTCATTGGTTCTAACTGCCCTGCAGAATGCTCCCTTTGAGCCTCTGCAATCAGTGGAGATTAAGTTCCTGTCTATGAAGACAGCTCTGCTGGTTGCACTGGCCTCCATCAAGAGGGTAGGGGACCTGCACGTATTCTCCGGTGACGAAGCGTGCCTGGAATTTGGGCCAGCTTACTCTCACGTGATCCTGAGACCCCGCCTGGATATGTGCCCAAGGTTCCCACCACTCCCTTCCGGGACCAGGTGGTTTAACCTGCAAGCGCTGCCCCTGGAGGAGGCAGACCCAGCCTTGGCACTGCTCTGTCCAGCGCCTATGTAGCATGCACAGGCGCTTGCTTGAAAGGAGGTCTTCGCTTGCTCGTCATTCCACTCCACGGACTGGATACGTGCGATATTCTCCTCAGGTGAGCTTCCCCGAAAGCCCTGAGTTCCTCCAGCACTCCTGATGTCGGCGCCAGTGTCTATTGCCTGTGCGTCGGCTAGGTGCCTCCCGTGTGCATTCCTCCGTCATATGTGTATGAGAACATGAGAACAATCTGGGTTGGCATTAATTGCATATTTCTCTGAGATATGAGATATGCTCCCCAGTGTACCTTGGTATTCCTGTGCTAAATAGGAGTCCTTCATCCGTGCTAGTCTCACAACAGGGATCTCAGATTTACGCAGGGCACTGGAAGACAGCTGTGGAGGTGGCGTGATTAGACTGGTAACCCCATTCGTCGTCATCCGACGTAACTCGGAGTGACAATGAAAGGGAACGTCTCGGTTATGTATGTAACCGAGACGTCTGCCTGCCACTTCCGCTGTACCGCGGGGATCACCTGAGCTCAGTCTTGGCTCCTCAGCGAAGAAACATATCTGCATATTGCCGGCTTCCTCCTTTTATACCCACGAGGTGGGGCGGAGTTGCGCGATGCAAATTATGCAGACTCATTGCAGTTCTTTGCCATTGGCTCGTTTTGTAATACTCGAAGTTGATAGGCTTTCTAAGCGAAACCCCATTCGTCGTCATCCGACGTAACATCTCCGTTCCCTACTCAGGGAACGAGGGTTACATACGTAACCGAGACGTTTTGTCTTTAATGTGTAGGGTTCTGTAATATTTATCCTTCGTATATTGTAATTTGTGTTTTTCTTGATTTTCTGTTTTTTTTTGTTCCTCCTTTCTAGGAGCTGAGTGCTTCCTGAAGCAGGCTGGTTCTTTGCTGGACAGGCTTTACTTCACCAAAGGTTGTCATTATTGTGTCATATTTGCAGTGAATCTGGTGGGTGTGATTCTGATTGGCGTGGTGTCTCTTCTGTGTACCTGGTGCTGTCATACTAGCCCGTTCTTCAAATAGGAAGCCTCGGTCTTCTGCAATTATTATTGTTAATTGGTTTTGTTGTTGTTTTATTCAAACACTGGCAATGGTGCTGATTTCGAGTCTTAAATGACTATTGGCCAATCATTGTAACTTTAATAAAACCTACTATTTTTGTACGGAAACTCACGCCTCTTGCTGTTTCTAAGTGGAACGTACTTGTGTGTCCCTTTTTTATTTGGGTTGTTTTCCCCGTTACTCCGCGTTTTGCTACATAGGCCTATGTATTGGCAGTAGCAAGCTCCTGTACTTACTCTGCAACAGCAGCAGCAGTGCCATTAAATTACAGCAACAGTAGTAAACAGCAGATCTATTCCACCAAGACCAAATACATTAAGATTGTCATCAGAGAGTTATCATTATAGAAATAACGTTTTTTTGTGCTAACGTTTTGAGAACATTATTAAATACCAGATAACTTTGAACAAACATTCTATTAATGTTACTGGAAGGCTTCTTGATTAAAACTTTGAGAGAACCTTGTGAGAATATTAGCCAAAGTTCTGAGAAAATTCCCTGTTAACTGGGTAGGTTCCTTCTGAATCGTTTTCTCATATATTTAACAGCCACGCCTAACCCTGTTCTCCTGTTAAAGCTTTTACAAATAATTTGGAAAATGCGGTTATTTTGTAATGTCCATACCAATTTGATTCCATGTAAGTTAGATGTAAAACACATGGCTATAATTATTGATAAAATCAGATAGATGACCCCAGGTGTGTTTAAAGCAATGCCATCTGTGGCACAAGGATGCAAAATGATTGTCTACTGTAATCATGTGGATAATGTGAAGTTTAGTGTTAAATTCTAAGCACTGATTACAATCCATGAGTGCACTTATTATTTAATTTTTTTTACCTGTAAATAAAATTTCAGTTTAAAGTTCTTATAGGCACTTTTATAAAAAGTGTACTTCCAGGTTTCCATTTCAGGGAAATGCGATACTAGGTTTCTACTGGTCAGAAATGTACATTTAAAATGCCCAGTGGAATGTCCAAGTTCCATTTTAAGACAAAACAAACAGCCATCACTTTTTTTTAGGTCAAAGGTAAAGCTAAGTTTTTCCTGCACAGTTGAAACTAAATAAAAAGTAAACCTGTAACAGATGCTGACCGTTTCTTTGATAAACACAAAAGTAGAGCTTTTAAGAAAGTCCTTCAAAATACCCTTGATAAATAAAAACCCACTAGTCAAGGAGGTAAGAAAATGTCACTCGATAGCAGCAGAAACCCTTGTGAGTTTCAAGTGAAAGCATGAACTTCTCTAAAGTCAATTCTAATTAAATGTAACTTTTAAAAGTGTGTTTCACAAACAGATTCAACACAGTCATTCCATTATTTGAACTAACACTCTGGTGCTTTTAAGCTCAGAATGGTTTATTTGCTGAAAACAAGGCTAATTGATTCTATCTAATGCCAAGAGTACTTATCTACAGCTCATCCATAATGAAGTGCTTAATGAAATCAATGAAGAACTTGATAAAGCGTTGCTGATGCTGATTACAATACTGTAGGTTTCAATGCACTTTTCTAAAAAAGAACTAATAGAAAAAAGCAGAGTTGCTTTAGTTTTCCAAAACATTAAACATTGCAAAATTCTCCACAGATTATTAGGTTAAATTCATCCAGCAGCTGCATGCACAGTCAGTATTTCAGCGCAAAAAGTCAAAGTACGGCAGATTGTGCAGTCTGTTGCATCCTCTGCTAACTACCATAAATTGTAAATTATTTACCTGATTTTAATAATTTTAGTCAACTACACATTAGTCGATGAAAAGAGGCTTGGTTGACCAAACTTTAATAAGTCGGTTGGTCGCAGAAAATAAAACCTAAAATAAAAAAAGACATATATGCCCCATGTTGTAAGTCTCAGGTGTCCCCAGAATGTGTCTGTGAAGTTTCAGCTTAAAATACCCCACAGTTATAGCCGATTTTTGGGCTATAACATGCTGTTTTCGTGCATATCGTCAAATGCAAATGAGCTGCTGCTCCCCATCACACTTTCCAGGAGAGGGCAGAGCCTAAAGCTTGTGCCTCTGATACTCTGCCAAAAACTAACAAAACATTTGTTTGGTTTTGATAATCATCTCTATCGCGGTCACGCTCAAGTTACATTGCAGTTCTTCCTCATCATGAAAGTTTATTATCTGCATGCGTTTTAAAGCCATATCAGTCTGAACTTCTGATATATGGTTTTCTGAACGCACAAACCTGAATCACATGCACAGAAAGCTGGCTGTCAGACGGCGTGTCCCGTGATTATTAAATTAAATTCTCTTTCACGTCTTATTGCGCTTAAACTGTCAAATACACACACGCAGTGTTGGGAAAGTTCATTTTCTACATGAACTAGTTCAAAGTTCAGTTCACAAATTTTAAAATGAACTAGTTCAGTTCATAGTTCATACTTCAAAAAATGAACTAGTTCATAGTTCTTTTTTTCCATATGTTGCTGCGAGCTTCTTTTTTTTTAAATTATTGCCACAGCCCATATACAACCACAGACAGAAATTATTTTATCGACGGGCAAAGTTTGCACAGAAATGTAAGATTTTTCCCATCCTCACCGACCTTGTCATAAAACTCGTTAAAATGATCATACGACGCCTCCTCGCTCGCTGCTTTGCTGCTTTTTGTTTTGATGACGCATGCGGCGGTGCGACACTGGTGTTGCCAGATTGGGTGTTTTTTTCGCTACATATTAAGGCTTGTTTACGGTGTGTTTTAGCCGGGTTTTCGCCTGGAAGGCTCTATAGAAATCTGGCACCCTATTGAACGAAGTTAAACTGAGAGAGCGTGCGTTCACAGACACCAGAATGAACGAGTTCACAGTAACGTTCATCAGGTAGTAATTTAGTACGTTCAGTTCACGTTTGCCCAAAATGTGAACGAGTTCATAAACGCGTTCAGGCACAACACTGCACACAAGGTTATATCAAAAACACACAAAGCTCACTTAACACACTGTCGGTTATGTAACGCAGGTAAAAAAAGTGTATATTATATCTGTGTATTAAATTGAAAGCAGCATAATATACAGTACCAACTGCTATATATGTTGTTGATATGAATCAAACAACAAAAGAAAAACAGAAAATCACTCACTGCTCTTGATTGAATAACCTTAGGATCTTTAATAAGAATACATTTCTTACTTGAATGCTGCTGTTAAATGCTCTGGCGAGGAGATAAACATGGCGGACTGTGTACAGCTCACTCAGGGCGGGGTTTATGCTAATAGGGCAGAGTCTGTCAGCAGTCGTGGGCGGGGCCTGTGCAACGTGACGTCACATTGCTTAGAAACTGCAAACGCTCATTCTGAGACACTGCTTATGGTTTATGAGGATAAAAAAAGAGAAGTGGGGGAATTTTTACCATTATAGGGTGGTTGTGTACACACACTGCCGATACACTTTTATGTTCAAACGCCATGTAAAAGGGAATTTTGCATAATAGGCCCCCTTTAAACTAGGTAAATGTGCTCTATTATCAGGCGCATATCCAAGTGTTCGTGCGGAGTGTGAAAGCTAAATTAGTACCGTGTTTACTGCATGACATTTAACTTAACGTCCATTTCTCTCTATAGGCACATCCACTATATGGGGGAAATGACGAGTCAATATTGTCAACTTCATCTTTGCAGCTGACACTGACTCAGAAAACACATTCATAATCATTATTTCTGCCGGTGTGCTTCGGAAAGCTGTATGCATGTGCTTGAGCGCTTAATGTCTATTTTAAAAGTTTCATTATTATGGTTTAGAACAATGATAGCACATACTGTACATATAATATTGTTTCTCAACCCCGAAACTCGGATAAATAAACTGTGATACCATCAGGTGCAATTTGTTCATAGTTAATTCCTCCTCAATCTAAACATGCAGATGTTGCATCTCAGACTTTTCCACTGCAGCTTGTATCTAATTTCAGGCAAAAAGAGCTGCCAAGCACAGGCTGATTTGTTGATTAGGGGATACAAATCCTTTACGGGCGCAACTGTGTCTGATTGAAAATGGTCTGCTGTGGAGAATACTTGATGAGTGCAAATATAGAACAATTATTGTTAATCAATATACATATGGTCAATACGACAGATATTAAGTGAGAAACTTTTAAATTTGCATGAATGTGTCTGTAGTTTGATTATTTAGCTTTTTGATTGCATGTGATATAAATTGTGATTGGGTTGTTCAAATCTTCACAATGACCCAAGACATTTAGAAGGAACATTTGAAGAGATATAAAAAGAGTTTGCATGAAAACTTAACTTAAAACTTAACAAATTGAATCTCTAAATGAATAGAGACGAATCAGACGATTAATGTTGTGCTGTAATTAAAATGATTTAAAAAAGCTGATGGGTGAAGAGGTGAACCGGGAGAGTTTCTCTTGCTAATTGGATTTTCTGTCTTCATCACCATTTTCAAAATGATGTGTAGTTTTACTGAATCAAAGTAGAGTAGGCAGGAAACCCCATTTCACTTTGCATGATGGAACTGCTGCATATATTTGTATAATCACAGCTCTGCAAGGTCAATCAAATTAGCCACATAAAAGAAACTAAGCTGTAGTGACAATTATTCCGGACCACCAAAACATCAATAACATGACATTTTCACCTCAGTCCTCAGAATACCCAACCCCTTATCGGGGTATATTAAAACTAATATACTTTCCTGAATATAAGCATTTATTAATTAAATAAATATGTATATCTCCCCCACCCCAAACATTTAAACGTTACAGTATGTTTGCTGTTATTTCCCAGAATCCTAGAATCCCATTGGCTGAATTTTTCTTTAACAACTTTCCTATCAGTTACATTGTACCTTAGTAATCTACCCTAATACTAGGAATATTAATCTCTTTATCAACAGGCCTTAGTGTAGAACACTCAGTTGAGAGTAACATTTGAAGGCGAAGGAAATGCTTTGTCCAACATAGTTCCCACACACTTTGACATAACCTACCAACCTTAGCTCCCAGAGGCTTTAGGAGGTGGCGTTCATGAGCGCAGTGTGAATGTAAGCAGGCGAAAACTTCACAACCAACAAGCCTATCGTGACAAGCGAGGCAACAGGCCTGGCAGCTGTAAACTAAACATGTCTCAGTGCTAGACGCCGCTGTAGCACAGAATAATACAGCCAACGCTGTTCACCACCTCCTCTCGGCAAAGCAGTGCTGATATGTGGGAGGCGATTTCCATCACTGACTGCTGAAGAATGAGCCTCAAAAAATAACTCTGTCGCAAAGCATTCAGTATATTACAACTTGCGGAGGGACAAAATGGCTACAATACAAAATTCTAGAGTAAAATCAATAAATTACAAGATTCAGCAGAATACTGGCAATGTAGATTTGAGGAATGATATTTTGTTCATGCTTTATGGTCCTGTCCCTAAAATACAAGAACTTTGGGCAAACCTTCATGATTATATTCAAGACGTTTCAAGCCGTCGTTTATCATTTTGCCTCCAGCTTGGGAGACCCTTCTTGACTGTGTACTCATGAAGATATGAGAGAATGGATTCCAAACAAGTATTATGATAGGGAGACAAATCATCGTGAGAGGTTGGCAGACAGCTGGAGCACTATGAATTACTTGGAAAGTTGTAGAAGATTTAAAAAAAGACTTCCAGTCTGGTTGAAAGAACAGATGCTTAAATATGAAAGATGGGTAAATATGTGATTTCTATCCACCTTATTTTAGTTACACTTTTAAATAAGGTCTCATTAGTGAAAGTCTGCAAGAAACTGAAATTGTGATCGTCTTTTCTTCCCTATCTCACAAATATGACTCACAACTAAATCCAACTTTAATGTTAGCATGTTGCTATAATGATCATCCTGTCAAGGATAAATTGGAATAGCAAAATGCCCTAACAACTAATCTAAATAATAAAGCATAAAAAGAAATATTACAAATACATAAACTATTGGGTAAAATAGTTCATAGATTGCACTTAAATCAATAGTGTTCAGTAGAGAAGAGAAGAAGAGTGTTTTTCAAGCTAAAGATTTTTTTCAGAACCTGAGAAACAGCTAATGTCCAATCTGGCTGACTTGACCAAAATCTCAGGGTCAGAACATGATATTTCACAGGCACAAAACATCAAGAGGTACATTCCTGCGTACTTGAAATCCGATTTCAAGCATTCCCAGACTGTTACTTATAATCTTCTGAGGTGTAAAATAAAATAAAAAAACATGCTGGTGCAAAGGTGGAATTAAATTTAGTTATTCAGTTCAAAGAATACCCATGAGTAAGCAATTTCAGTAATTGTCATGAATGAGGATTCAAGCAGATAGAGTGGGGAGTCTGTTTTGACATGCTCATGTCATGTGATATTCTATTTAAGTTAAATCTACCTATGCTGCCAGACATGCATTATGCAGAATTACAAGATGCAGTAACAGTTAGTAAAAATATTTTTGGTAACACTTTACTTGAAGGGGTGTACATAAGACTGACATGACACCTTCATAACCATGACATGACATATGTCATGAATATAGGGTTTATGCATGTTTATGACAACTGTCATTAAGTGTCTTTCGCTTAATAATGACATTTTGAATGCAAATATGACATTGTTGAAGATGTCTTTGTTATGACATCTTGACATTTATTTATTTATTTGAGCAGTAACCATTCTGCTCAAAAGGAGTGAGCCGAAGCAAAGGAGCTTATAAGCGCCCACCCCCAAAATGTAATACAAGAAAAATTCTCATTTCGCAATAGTACAAGGGAACATAGTGCAAAAGCAACAATACAACAACAAAAAAGACAACAAAGTATCTGATCATGGTGGAAATACCCCTAATGACAAATCGTAATAAACCACATAAACCATAACATCATAACCTGTCAGTGTCTTTGTCATGACAACTTGACATTAAATTAAGTTAAACTGTCATGTGGTTGGTTTTGACATTGGCTGTCATCAGTCCATTATAACTGTGTCATGAATATTTTTCGTGACCTCAACTACAGTGGTACAAATTGAATTTGTCATTAAACAGTTATAATGGCTTCATGACAGCCAATATCAAAACCAACCACCTGACAGTTTAATGTAATGTTAACCAATAAAGCTAAGTGGTTTCTTAAGTTTGATAATTAATCTGCTATGTCATGTTTATGACAGGTTGTGTTGTCTTAGTAATGTTAAGTTTTCATGACAAAGACACTGACAGGTTATGATGTATTGGTTTATGTCAAGGTGTCATAACAAAGACATCTCAAACAATGTCATTTTTGCATTACAAATTTCACAATTGAGCGAATGACACTTAATGACACTTGTCACAAACATGCATAAAACTTCCTTCATATTCATAACATGTGTCATGTCATTATTATGAAGGTGTCATGTTAGTCTTATGCACACCCCTTCAAGTAAAGTGTTACCCTATTGGTAAATGAAAGTCTGCCATGACCGATTTTCATATATTTCATACTGAATGACAAAAAAACTGAAAGAATGTTAGCAAGAAGAATAGCTCTTTCCTATGCAATTACAATTCAAGCTTCAACGATTTAATAAATTTGCTTGCAATATGGGATATTAGATTTTAGATGAATCATTACTATATTATAAATTTTGGTTCATTTTTATTTGCTTGCTTGTCTGTTTTAATGCCATGCCAGCTTCTTTGGCTATTTTCATGGCGAAAACGTTAAGGTTAGGTTAAAACAGAAACTAAATAAGATATTATACAATATTTAAATAGAAATTAATATATATTTTATATACATTTACTACAAATTCTAAAACTAAATTGTTATTAACTTAAACTTGGATGTAAAAAAATAAATAATTCTCAGAGTAGAAGAAATATTATAATTCAATAAAATATGCCTGACAGACAATGAGCTCTGCATGTACACATTTGTATATTTTAAAATGTTGTCTATTTTAAATGGTTAGTCTCTATACTGATGTTTCGTTGTAACAGCAAAATAATGCAGTGTTTTTAATGGCAACTGTCATGCTGAACGGTCAATAAAACAAGCAAAAAAACTATAAAAATGACTGAAAAGTAGCATAAAAAAAAACTAAGGATCCAAACAACTTGTTTGCTATATTCTTTGTGTGTGTGTGTGTGTGTGTGTGTGTGTGTGTGTGTGTGTGTGCGTGTGTGTGCGTGTGTACAGCTTTTAAACAAGTATGCTATATGAGGGTGAGTATATTTTCATTCTTGGGGGAACTAATCCTTTAACATAACAATTTCCTTCACATTAACAACACAAAGCCTCCGGTCATGACTCAAGAACCTGCTACCCTTATTTACTGTTCCTTCATTACTTATGCGATTGTTAAATTTTGGACGAATGTTGCTTGTTCCATAAATTTTCCTTTTTGTATGCATTTCACACCACTGCGGCTGCTGAACGCTCCCAACTGGGCGAACAAAAAAATAATAATGTGTCAAATTAGGACACTGAGTCTTTTAACACGGTGCTGTTGTCCCCAGCCACAAAGGAGATGTAATAAGAATAGCTTAGCAATAGAAATGAATGAAGTGTTTCAGCAGGGTTGAATCAGCTCAGTACAGCTGTGCCTGTTGGCCTGTAGCACTTCACCGTCTTTATCTGACGCACATGTGTGGCATCTGTCTGTCAACAACAGCACAGAGAAGTGAGGCTTGTTGTCACTGTAAAGATACACAAATTAACATTTAGCACACACTCCTTATCTTACAGTCTCAGCATTTTAGTACTGTATTTTCCGAGACGTTAAATACAGGATTTAGGATTGAACAGAACACAGCACACCTGTTTTACATTATGGGTTAAGAAAAACTGACAGGGGTTATGTCAGAACTTAATATGAGAACAAATAGTAGACATTTAGATTTGTTAGAATTTTTAAAAGCAGCCTTACACTGACAGGAAATGCCAGGGAAGCCATTTTATAAAGATTCATGACAATCCCGATTGCTTTTATGATTCATTCACAGCCTGACAGGCAAGTTAAGCTCCAGTATGTTAAGAGGGAATTTGACAAACATTACCGAATCACTTGCATGTGTGCCAGGGTTACTGCGATGTCAACCCAAAATTCTCCCATCACTCGGCCATGCCTGTCTATTAAAATTCCTGCTGCTTCCAGTCTTGTCTAATGGAAGGCATTAGCTGAGTGGCAAAAAACTCCACTTCATACCTAAATTCTCTATAAAACTCTATGATACATGCTATATGATTTATAAATAACCCTTCGGCTGAATATGAAGCATGAGAGGATTTTTTCATGCTCTGAACCATATGTAAATCAGAGTTTTAATCAGCGAGAGGGCAGATCAAGATGACACATGGGGACAGATGCCATCTGTCTGTCAAGTGCTGTTAATGGAGGGTTCTTTTTTTAGCTCGAGACTAACATATCAGGTCCGATTTGTGAACCTGACTGCTAGATTGAACTTTAGAAGGTAAACCTTCATCGTTTTTATTATAAACAATATTGGCACACCTCATAAAAGCACATCCTCACTGGCAACCATTAGCTAACATGTATAACAGTGTTTGAATGCGTTTTACGTGTTGATCAGATATACAGACAGACAGATATCCTACATTTGACCATTTTGAATAGTTGTAAATGGGCCCATGTCTTCTGAGAGCACCATAGAGTTCTTAAGTTCACTTGCAACATGTATAACAGTGTTTAAATGCGTTTTCCGTGCTTATCGGATGGATGGATGGATGGATGGATGGATGGATGGATGGACGGATGGAAGGATAGCAGGCAGAAAGACAGACAGACAGACACGAATCCTACATTTGACCATTCTGAAGAGTTGCAAATGTCTTCAGAGAGCACCATATAAAGAGTGCTTAAGCCTGTGTTGCTCCTTCTGAAAGATGATAAAGCAGCCCACATGCCAACATGGACATTAGTTCTGGTATCTGTCTCGACTGAGAGGTACTGATTTTGTGGGTACTCCGAGTTAATTTTGAACTGTAATTTCCTCATGTAGAGAGCTCATTATTCAGATTCTGTCATCTGTTCTTGCTCAGTCGGGAAGCCAATTCACTGCAAGTATGTGTGGGTGGGTGGCTTGGAGCGAACAGTCTATGTCTATGTAAAATGTACACTTTTGTGTAAGTCTTATCGTTTTATGTACATCAGTGCATATCTTGTTTAAATCCATGTAGACGTAATTGTTTGCATACTCTTTGTGCTCATAAATCCTAAAAAAATCCTAAAAATAAAGCACTCCCTCTACTCTCACTTGCATCTCTTTACTGCGCTCGCTCAGAATGCTAATACCCACTCTGACTAAACCCAACGCAAGTCATGCAGCCTGTCATCGGCCAGCCTTCACCCACATCACCTCAGTTCAAAGTCACCTCAACACCCTGTGACGCTTCCATCTGTAGTTGTGCAAAAAGGGGAAGGTTTTATCTGAATAGATTGCAGGCCAATCAGTTCAAAGCTGACCAGATCGAGAAACCAGCCCGATATCATGAGAAAAAGTAACAAAGTGTTGCCACACTGTTAAAAAAAACGGAATTTACGGTAAAATTTACGGTAAAAAAAAAAAACGGCAGCTGTGGTTGCCCGTATTTTACCGTAGTTTACTGTAAAATTACATGAAATGTCCCGTGAGAGCTATTACAGTTTTTCACTGTATAATAAGGGTTAGGGGTGTGAACCTACACTGGTCTCACGGTTCGGCTCGATTACGATTATCATGTTATCGATTCAGTTCAATTCGATATCACGATGCATTACGATGCACTGCATCCTCAATTTTAAATTTTACTTCAAAAGTGATGTGTGGCGTGTGTGTGTGTGTGTGTGTGTGTGTGTGTGTGTTCGACTGTTCGGGAAGTCGCAGTGGCAGAAACAGTGACATTCCAGTTTAAGTTTCAAGGGAGTAAATCCTGTTTATGCCATTCAATGAAATCTTGTCAAATCAATTTTGTTTTAAAGAAATGTTCATTTAAAAGCAGCGCAACCGCAACATGGAGGGGTTCGCAATACAGATGCAATACAGATTTGAACAGGATTTCAAACCACATATGAATGTAGCTTTTCATGTGATTTTTCACACTTGCTGAATCTGATCGGATTTCAATCGGATAAGCACAAAAATGTGATTAGGACTGACAGTCTGAATGTTGTCTTAGAAAACAAGTAAGTGATGCACTGAAAGTTCGACAACTGGAATTTTTTTTCTGGAATACAAATTACTGTTTCAGTTTTTCTACTTCAAAATTTCAGGTTTACTCATTTTGTGATTGTTTGTGAAAATTAGTAATATTTGGGTGAAGTTGGTTTGGGTTCTACACATTTTTTTTTTATTCCAGTCTAGGAAGACTAGTCGGTAACACTTTATAATAACTAATCATTAGTTAAGCATTAGTAAACTATTTAAATGTACATTCATACATCTTAAATATTTCTATGTTCTGTATCACTGTGTTGTGTTTGTTTCCTTTTTCTGTTTAGAAGATAACTGAGCCTTTAAATCTCCTTAGAAAATTCTTTAAGAGGCATAACTAGTCCTCACTTTAGATGAGCTCACAAAAAATAGTTAACTGACCACTACTAAATGCTTTGTAACTACCTGAATTAACCATTAATTACAGTAGAAATACATGTTAATAAAGCATTTATTAACATACTAAGTAACAATTACCATATGTCTGAATAATAAGATGAATGTACATTTAAATAGATTATTAGTAATTTACTTATATTTTTAAGTGATCTTATGAACCACTGACAACTCCTAAATAACTGGTTTGTAAATAATGCAATACTTCTTTTGGAAATGATCAATTGATCATTAATAAAGTATGAAAATACAATTATTAAACACATTATAGATATGCTTATAAAGCACGAATAAAGCATGTATTACTGTATGTATGAACTGTTTACTAATGTCTATTAATGCTTTATAAATGATGAATTAACGGTTTACTAATGCTTAACTAATGATTAAAAGTGTGCAGTTATTATAAAGTGTTATCGACTATTCAATGTCAATAGCTCGTTAGTTAGCTAAAAGAGAAGAGAAGAGCATTTTGCTAAATTAACTGTACAACGTATTCGTAAAATTTTTACTTAACCTGTTAGTGATGTCTTTATTAATAACTGTTTGAATAAATGTATGAAAACTAATTATTATGCCACCATTTAAATATATATCAACAACAAATAGGAGTAAAAAATGTATTCTATTTATATCAACATTATAATTGAAATGTTGATATAAAAACTGCCTTTAGTGCCATATGTGCAATTTTTAGAACTCTCTGTACCAAGTTTGTTTGATTATTAAATAAGTTTGATTACATGATTATTACATAAACTTTATTTTTTAAATGTGTTGCCTAAATTAACCCCACCCCAGGCTAAACCTCACTGCCAATGGGGTGTAAGCAGGTCTTATGGAATTTACAAATGGGATTGTACAAAGTGATAAAAAATTAGCCATCAATCAACCATCAAAATGTAACCCTGTTGACATATATTCATTAATATAAGATATGCGAGTTTAAATAAATAATTTCATAGTTTAATAAATATAATTTAAGGTTAAAAAGTTAAGATTCATTGACCAGCAATGAAGTTATGATTTTGCTCAATGAGAGAAATGCATATTGGGTAATGTTCATGGTTTACTGAATACAGCACTTCAAATGTTAAATATTTGTTGGGTAATAATATATGTGAAAATGCTTTAAAGATGCCTGTAAGAATGGGAAGGAAGAGTTACTGTTACACAAATGTTTTGTGAATTTATTTTATTTCTGAAAGTTTTGCGTATGAGTCAATCACAGTTGAGGGAAAAGGACAAGGAAAAAAAGGGAGAGTCGAAGAAGTGAGAGGGAGACGCGTGTGGTTTGCTGAAAGAGAAACACGGTAATGCACCAGTTTAGTGAAAGTGTTCAACACGGACTCTTATTCGAAACGTTAATGGTGATTGTTCTGTCTGTGTGAGTGGTATACTCATCACACGAAGACATACGTTTAAGTTAGCCGCTGATTTAGTGGCTAGTGTTTTTGCATGGACTTTGTTAACAAGCTAGTGGCCAGCGATTAGTTAAGCCTGTGTGGAACTGTGAGACCGACGATGATCAAAGAACCTGACGGAGCCGGATAGCGTTACCGAGTGGTGGCCTTTGCCGTGATCGTCAACCATGTGACTCTTCTCTTCTTCAACCGTCTTCTCTTCATCATGAATCCTCTCGTCCTGTCTTCTGCTGCTGACGCCTTTAATGTGCGCGTGAGGTTACATTCACATTGAGTAAAGGTACCTTTTTTTTGTTTGGCCTGTGTGGTGAAGCAGCCATTTGGTTTTAAGGCTACAACGTACCCGAGCTACATTCAGGCCTGCATCATTTGAAGGGTATTTCAAATTAAGCTAGGTTTTTGCCGGCTATTTTATTTTCTTGGGCCCTTATGTTTTGAATGTGAATTTGAATGCATTTGTGATCTGAAAAGTGATTTTGACAAGACATCTCTAATTTCTGACCTACTTTTTCTACGTAAATCTGTTCAACTTTTTTATAAAACAGTTGTGGTTACTGACTCGTTTGATATTTTAAGTTAATTAAGAAAAATCAACGCATTCTCATCCCAAAGCGTAATATTTTGACTCTTTTGCCAAAGCGTCTATATCCAGCGCATATGGCACCCTTTAGCGTCAATATAACACGCTTCGGTTTTGGGTAGGTTTAGGTCTGGGGTAGTGTTAGGGTTAGACCACTAGGAGGCGCCATATATCTGCGTCTCATATGACGCTAAAGGGCGCCATATGCGTTGGATATAGACGCTTTGGCAAAAGAGTCAATATATTACGCTTTGGGATGAGAACGGGCTCGAAAAATAGTATTTTTTTATTTAAATGTGTTTATAAGATCAAATTAATTCCAGGACATTTCATTTCCTGTTAAAGTGTAAACATTACTTCTTAAATAGTGATTTAAAGGGAAAAAGTATTTCATATAATAAGTTAGTAATTACACACACACACAAGTTAAACACTTATAAGTTTATAAGTGAAACCTCACTTATTTGATTGGATAGATATTTAAAGAACTCAGGATAGCCACCTCTCATTAGTCGCTATAGAGGCACTACAAAAACATTAACAAAAAAACCATTGTGTTGGGTGGACCATGGGCACACTAAATATTTCATATTGACTTGGTTTCAGCAGATTGTTGGCATCTATGACTGTATCAGAAATTCACCAGAATCAGCAAGAGCAAGTCTGCTTTCCGAAGGACTGTCTCATTAGCCATGCTGAAATTTCAACAGGTCAACATGAAATCATGACACACAGCCAAGATTAACAAACAGCTGTAATTGGGGACATGAAACATTGAAACAAATGTTTGATTACATAATAAGAGGCAAACGCACAGAATCACAACTATTACGGACACTGAGTTCAACACACTTTGAAGGCTAAAGCAATAATTCATGTGAACTCTACAGATTTGCATTGATGGTGAGGAATTATGCTGTCATACTTTTTCATACCAGTGAGAGTGCCATGACCTCGACATTTAAACATAATAGAAAAGAGGATGTGAAGAGATTGTGATTGATCCAAGCTGGGCAGTCGATAGCAAGGAGAATGAGACTGAAGGATCTCTTTGACATTTATAATGTTGAATCATCCATATTATAGACTCAACAGCCAGTCAGTGAGGTTAAGTTTGGAAAAAGCTACACTACAACTCAAAATCTTGGCATCAGTAATATTTTTAATGAATTCTTATACTTACCAAGGCAGCAAAAACATATTGTGAAATATTTTAAATTACCATTTTCTACTATATATATATATATATATATATATATATATATATATATATATATATATTAAAATTAAATATATGCCTGTGATGTAATCATTCTAATATGTTGATTTGATGAACAAGAAACATTTTATTATTATCAGTGTTGAAAACATTTGTGGTTCTTTGTGCTAAGTTTTTGACGTTTTATTCTCAAAGCCATTATTGTCTTTGTTGTTATGGGTCGCACATTTAAAGGGTTCATATCATACTTTTAAAGAAAAAAAGAGTGTTTTCATAGTACATAAATGTCTTTTATCTTAAAAGATCAAAGAGCATTTTATTTTTCATATTATGACCCTTTTAAGTGATATACAGACACCTTGTTCAAGGTTAGATGGATTTTCAAAGCCAGTCTGTTGATTTAGATAAGAGCAGGTGAACATTTCCCATCTATGTTTGAAAGTGATGCCCTGTGGTTATAGAATATTTGGGACTGAGCATGAATAACGTTTAACGTTTACAAAATGTGGAATGCATAAAAGGTGCATCATTCAATTAAACAGACAGAGCAGACTAAGAGATGTAATTATATCGAATGGGGTTATCCGTAAGGTTGGGTCTAAATGTATTACTGACATGACTTTCTGTAAAAGACAGATTAATGTTTCCAGACCCCAGATACTAACTATTAAAATTACAATAATAAAGAGCACAATTTGATGTGAATCAATTATGTTTCTGAGGTGTGGGCCTTTCATTATGAGCCTAATGCAATTAGTCTTAATGGACTCTGGCCTCTCGAGGCTGGAACAAGAAATCATAATAACTATTGCTGTCCTCCCACTCATCCCTGCCCTTGAGGTGTTTGTTTTTAATGGACACCATTGCCGCTCAAAGAAGCAGCGATCAAGTTAGAGCTTTACAAAGACGCTTGACACCTGTGATGTTTTCACAATAGCAAAATATGTTTGAATAAAGCACATTGTAAATGAACACATTCAAGCAGTCAATCTTTCCAATGCAGCTTCAATGAGCAACTGACGCAGTGACCTTTCACGCCTGAAGTTATTTACAATTATATAAAAAAAATTATTATGTGTGTTTCTGGCTCCAAGCTGATGCTAAATTAAGTTGAGATTGTTTAGAACTTCTAAACTTGAATTGAGAAATTAATGAATCTTGACAACAGCAAGAAACAAAACACTCTCCTACTCCCTAACAGTAGTTTTTATACATTCCATGTTACACTCTGTTTAACTCTTTATGCATATGCATATCTTCTCCAGTGCATAACTCCAGTGCATAACCACCGTGAAAACAAGCCCAAAACAAGCGACTTTTTCTCATAGACAGTAAAAGAGCTTTTTCTACGGAGCCCCCCTAGGTTCCGGGAAGAGAAAAATAAATAAACTGTGTGCACGGTTTTAAAATCCGTGGGGACGGATAGTTTTAAACTGTGGGTACAGATTGTCAATTTACATCCATGTGGACAGATTGTTAACAGCGCAGTTGTGTAAAACTGTGCACACGGTACAGTTTATTTTTCTTCAGTAATGAAGCTTGGCTGTCCATCTAGTGAAAAATGTTGGTACTGCGCCCAAATAAAATCTCACTAAAAAGCTAATTTTTTGAGATATCAACCTAAAATTTAGAACACAGCTTCTTCAGATTTTTGGCTTACATTTTCTTGCAGTTTTAGAGTAAAATATATTTTGTAATATATATATATATATTATATTATAGAAAATATAAATTATATTTTTACATTGTTCATTTTCATAAACTCAAACTTGTATAACTTTTTTTCTGTTTCACTTTCATAATTTCATAATACTTCACTTCAACAATAATATGGCAAATGTCTTCTTTAAAATAAGACCAACCATGGGTCTATATTCCAAAGCATTCTTGAATTACAACCATTTAAGTTTGGATAGTGATTTTCATGTCTATCTATGCGAAAAAAGGGGGAGTGACAGTTAAAGGGTTAAACAAATATGAAACTATAATATCTATATCTATAATATATAAAATATAATTAATATATAAAAACTCTCCTACAGTCCAGTCACCATCAGTCGCGACTCGCATGTATTTTCATTTAAACGTCACTCACTGACGTTTTCCTAACCAGAAAAAAAAAACGATTGCCCTGCTCTGCCTCTGATTGGCTAGTACTCGTTGCCATCTGGGTCAGAGCCAATTAGAAGCAGGATGTGGGTGGGAAAAAACTCTACTGTCTCCTGTGTTTATGGGGAAAGGGGAGGGACAGAGGGAACAGGCAAGACAAACTCCTACGTTTAAATAACATATAGAAAATATCAGCTTGACAACGAGCTGGGAACAAGCCCAAAGAAGCAACTACACTTTAGAAACAAGCCCCGCAAACGACCCGCAACTACCAATATTTTTAAGCGACTTTACAGAAAAGCAAGCCCAAAGTCGCTTATAATAAGCGGACTTGGCAACACTGAAATTAACTGGAGAAGATTTCCATGTCAAAGGCGGCGGAGCCCAAAGCACACCTTCGTATTATGTTATCGCAACGCACCAATGGTAGTTCGAAGGTGTTTACCAGCCAGAGCAATTTTTTCTGGAAAGTTCGCTTAGGCAAGCTGTTTCAAACTCCACATTTGCGTTCTTCTTTTTTGGTTGAAGTATATCAGGGCCTTAAATTGTTCGCAAAAGTTTGTGCACAAAACGGACTGGGTTCACCTGAAGACCCTGAAGCAGATCTTTTCTTTTCTCTTTTCTTCAGTCCACTGAATGTGCTCAACTCGCCATATAAGGGTTTCATTTATGCAACAAGCAGAGCAAATTTGTGTAAACCATTGCCAAAAACCCTTCTAAAGTAAATAGTTGCACTGAATTATTAAATGTGACATTTTACATAAGAAATTCGTTCTGCTCCTGTTTCATGAATATAGCCCATTGACCACACAAAGAAATGCACGGTTGAATCATTTAAAAGATCACTTCCTGTTAAAAGGCACATTGCAATGTTATCATTGCCATCCGAAAGTATTTATTGTAGGACTGCAAAAAAAAAAAAAAAAAGATTTAACAATGGCAGACCTTCCAAGTTTATTATTATTATTTTATTTCTAACGTTTGCATTAATTAATTAATTAATTAATTAATTAATTTAATCGTTTGTATTGGAGCCTTTGGACTTTGAGTCTTCTTCAACCCACACCACATCGTGACAGAAACCTTGCAGGGAACTAGAGAGAAAATAAATATAAGATTAGTTAACAAAATAAAAATTAAGAGAGAATCAAGAATCAAGAATCAAGAATCAAGAATCAAGAATCAAGGGAGACCCCCCCCCCCCCCCCCACCCCCCCATCATGTGATGAGACAAGTTTTCGTAATACATTTGGTTCATATCCAACCCGT
The DNA here is from genome assembly GCA_029959095.1 of Rhinichthys osculus. Classification (NCBI taxonomy): domain Eukaryota; kingdom Metazoa; phylum Chordata; class Actinopteri; order Cypriniformes; family Leuciscidae; genus Rhinichthys; species Rhinichthys osculus. The sequence continues at coordinate 40,702,149 of JARWKJ010000005.1, forward strand.
TCTCATCCCAAGGCGTCATCTAACTGACACTTTTGACCATGTTTGACAATGCGTCAACATGCCGACGCACATGGCACCCCTTAAGCGTCAATATGAGACGCGCCTTCTAGTGGTCTAACCCTAACCCTACCCCAGACCTAAACCTACCCATAACGGAAGCGTCATCTAACTGACGCTAAAGGGTGCCATGTGCGTCGGATTTAGACGCATGGTCAAAAGCGTCAGTTAGATGACGCCGAGGATGAGCGTCTCATATTGACGCTTAAAGGGTACCATGTGCGTCGGCATGTTGACGCATGATCAAAAGTGTCAGTTAGATGACGCCTTGGGATGAGAATGTGTTGTCATATCATGAGCTTTGTTCCAGCTCCTGTCAATACTTCACTTGCAGTCTCAAATGCAGTGAATTTGAATGTACACCCCAAGTCAGCCTCTGGAATTAATAGAGCCTGGGAAACTGTGCAACTCCTTCATTTTTCTGCTCTCGACAAGAACATCTCTTTAAACTACCATGGGCATAACTGTCAAACTGGGGGCTTAACACCTGCTATTGTGTATTGGCCAAATTGTTAGACATAATAGAGAGAGAACATTTTTGTGAATCACTTCCATTTCAATGCTCATGAAAGAGTGTAATGTGAACAGAAGTGGTCTTTGCAAAACCTTATAATCCTCTTCTAAAGGAATCTTTTCATTGAGCTGCAGTGAACTAGTTGGCGCACACTCCAGTCAGCAAGGTGTGATTCTTGATTCTCACACTCAAGTGATCAAACAACACCGGTCTAGGTCTTTAAACCCTTTAAAGTGCTATTTTTATTTAACCCATGCATTGATTGAGAGCTATTGAAATGTTTATAATGAAATTATATTTCATACCTGTATGTCACAAGATTAATGTCTCAGTGGCTCCAACTCATCAATTAAATAATTGATATTAGCAAAAGGTTTTGCCAAATAATTTGTTTGCCCCTGAACTGGAGCAGAAAGGGACCTAATAATATTTATTTTTTACCTTGATTTTAGTTAGATAATTGTAGTTAGATTGGATTTCAAACACTGGGTCTCTAGACTTGTTCTCAACAAGGAACACTAGTTTGTCAATGGCAAACCCAAGCTTTTTACCTTTGATTAGTATCTCCAAAATGAGCAATTCATTTGGAATGGTAATTCCCGGTACTGTCACTGAATAAACTATGATAAATGCACTGTGATATAGAGCCAAGAGCGGATTAATAGATTTTTGCAGCATCATGCAAGTCTTGCTGTTGCTATACCTCAACACCAGCTGTTTTCAATTAACTGCATGAGAAGACTAGTTATAAGTCAGTGCATTCATAGTGGTGCTCAAAACATTATGGGAATTCCAGAATGATGGCTATGAACCGTAGTAGACAGCAATGACTGGAGATTACACTACCACAGACAGTGGCTTGTGGAGACACTCGGAGAGACGCTGGTTGTTTGAACAGCATATAACCAGCCTTGGTTGGGAGACCAGATGAAGAGTTACATTCGAGAAAGATCTAGACATCCTGTGTCACGTGACGAACATGTTGCAACATCTGGAAGCCCTCAAAGAAGATCTGGTTAGCCACAAACCTCATCACGACTGTAGCGATTGTACGCACGTATAAATATAATTAATTATTATTCATAACAGATTATGATCAATAATTAATAATTGAATTATTTTCAGAATTTACTGTAGCAAAATCAATAATATGAGCAGTTTATCAGTTCATCCAATGAACGGAAAGCATAAACAATTATTAATTCTAGGAAATATAATATCTTCTTGGCCAAGAAAGACTAATTCCCAGTTAACAGCTAAATTAAGAAATAAATCAAGGGTCAAAGCATAGGTAACTTAGATCGAAGTTCAAGACAATAAATCGGTAAGCACATATCACAAGTAATGCTTCTCTTTTCAAATACAAACAATACTTTATTGATTATAAGCCTATGACTAACACACAAAACAAATATCTAACACAAACACACGCACACGCATTCATACAATTCATACAAGTCGAAGAAAGACAGAGAGTGAGGAAGAATGAGTTTTAGGAGTTAGATGGGGAGATCCCAAGTTTCTATGTGCACTTAAAAGACATGACCTGAACGAACCATCAATAATTAATTTCACCCTTTTATCGTTTCTTAGGCGGGTAATTCAATTTGATATTAAAATGCCCAGCTCAGTTAAAAGTCTGGAGGTACTTGCTTGTCCTTGCTTTGCTTTTGAGGATTCCCTTTTGTCGGTGTGAAGGCGTTCCCCGGGTCCGTTGTTTGGCTGGCGGTCTCCTCGTGCTTGATAGATCTTGAACCGCCAGTCACGTGGTGTGTTGGCGCGGATGAATGAAAGTCTTTGAAGTTGAAAGCTGGTTTTGCAGTTGAAACGTTAAAACGAAACTTTGCAGCAACACTTAACTTAGAACCGAGACTTTTAACAGAAAAGAAACAAACTAAGAAAAGAAAGAAAAGTGAGACGAGATGGCTTCAATTAAATCCGTTTTAACCCATATCTTGATTTGGGTAATTTGTCTCTGCGTCTACATGGTTACTATAACCATCGTCGGCTCCACCCGGCTTGTTCAGAGCGAGTCACCAGAGCATCACCAGAGAGCAAGAGCGCATCACAAGAGCCTCACCAGAGCGAGTCACCAGCGAGCGTTCAGAGAGCGTTCACAAGAGCGAGAGAGAGATTCTGTGTCCGGGTCTAAGATTTTAAACTCAAAATGTTTGTCCCGCCTCCTGGAGGAATTTGGAATTCGGACAATAAGATGGTTATTTGAAAAGGGGGTCTTTTCTATCCCCCCCCCCCCCCCCCCCCCCCCCCATCGCGAATCATGTGTTCTCTGTGGCCTGCTTTACTCATCAGCTCGAAACAGAGGATTCAGTTTAGACATAATTTCCATTTTAAGAACATAAACATTTTTACACAGATTTCAATCAAGCCATCTTTTGAATTAAACACATACGAGCATAATGATAGGAAACACGACACTTTCATTCCAGTATCTCTAATATTTAAAACAATTACATGACGTGTGATGTGATCTAAGCAGAATAGACACATACAGGGGTTGTAAACACAATATATAATTGTTATGTTACATGATTTTGATTCTGGGTCAGTCAAGAATTGTTCTGGGATGAGTTTTATTGGTATTTGATATGGAGGAAAGTCCTTATGTGTGTGTGTAAAGTTTCTGGGGTTTAAGAAAGACATTCCAGTCTGAGGTAATGATAGTTCCTGCTGAAATCTGTTCTTGTTCAGCATATCATGAGACCTTGGTTCTTAAAGAAAGGCTAGTCTGTTTAGGCGCAGGGGTCAGGTGACTCCTTGTTAGGGCCTCTTGTTTCAATTTCTGAACAGATCTGTTCTTGCCAAATTATAAAACATTGACAACGTTCTCCCTTTAGTTAAGCAACAAAAGGTCTTCTTGGCTCATAGCCTCAGGGATAATTTGGAATATGCAGCCCCTTGTGTTTGGTTATGTCTGAAAGCTTCAATTGTGTTTGGTCCATTCTCAATGTTGCTACATATCCCCCCTTCGGTCGATGATGGGTTGAGGAGAAGACATCATTGAACGCTGGAGAAACGGGTAGAGGAAGCAAACACACACAGCAAACAACAAGACAACACCTCCATGACTGGTCACTTTACTGGTGCAGGGCATTAGATTATCTAGGCCTAAACAGGTTCACTCTCTCAAAATAGTCAATCACGTTGAATAAAGTTTAGTTCAATTTTAGGACCGTTATTCTAGTTTGTTTTGGTACGGTGATTGATCAACTTTGTGAGTAAATTTGATTTGTTTGTTTTATTCTCTTCTAAATTGTTCTAGGTTTAGACCAATTTACCTTTCAATTTGTGATACGAATGATGCAGGGAGTTCTCTGGCTCACATTCGTTTTAAGGTGACTTACAAATATAGGAGTGGTGTGTCAATCCTATTATTGTGACCTTGACCCTTATGGGGTGGACAGGCATTTTACCTAATAAAAGAAGAAGGAAAGGAAGGAAGAAGTAAAACAAAACAACGCAGTTGAGTGTTCCTGATATGACTTATAACTACGGTTGCGCAGCTAAGGTGTCAGGTATCATGATGTAATGAGAGGTGTTCTCAGGTGTACTTGTTGGATGGGTAGTTACCATGTTTCCTATGGTAAGTGTAGCTAAGTTGTTAAGCTAGATTCTGAAGTTAGTTTCTACCTGTGGGGGAAAACATACTTGTTGAATGTTTTGCACGGTAGAGGTGGATAACTTCTGTATGTAAGTGAGTATGTTAGGGGTGTCGTGTAGTGCATGTATGTATGTATGTATGGTCAGATCTGTCTCAGTCTGTTTTGCTCCCCCCCTTTTGCTTGATGGCTTAGCTTTGATGAGCTTGTTGCATCTTTGCCTTGGAAAAGGGATCTTCTGTGATCTGCTGGGGGTCAATCCAGTAAGGCAGGAAGTTCTCTGGCAGATATTGGGAGGTAGTTTGGCAAGGATGTGTGAAGATGTAGTGCGAAACTTGGTCTCCGTTGTTGCATTCCTCCGATGATGCCTTCTGGTTGTGACAGACTTTCTGACCTTCTGTGCATACTGTTGTTGCTGTAGCACACACGTGGTTCTTGAGTTTGGAGCTCGTTTGGTGGTTTCTTTATGAGTGATGGGTAGCCAGGATGGTGTTTTCTGGTACCTCTGGGTGTTTGTCAGTGGTTGACTGTGAGAGGCCACTTTGTTCTGTGTTGTTGTAGAACAAGTGGTCTTCATGTTCATTATGAAGGTGTATCAGATGAAACGGTGGTCTTCCGTTCCATCGCCATCCTGTTCGTCATCCATGTTTACCTCATTTCCGATTAACACTTTCAGTTGCCTCATTAGTTGCTCCATGTCTTCTGAGGGTAAACTGTCTGGTTCTTGGGCATACTCAGTGCTGTGTTTAACTGAGTGGTGCCAAGGTGGGTTTCGTTGTTGAGTACCCACATGGAGTGCTTTTGGATGCCTTGGTTGATGGCCTTTGGATGTCCAGTTAGGTTTCCAGTGGTTTCCTTCTTGTGGGTTACTTGAGAAGCGGGGCTGGTCCCATGGCATTTCCATGCGGTTAGTGTGGTAGGTGTCATCGGCCTGGGAGTCACGTTCTCTGTGCTCCTTACGAAGGACTGTGGTATTGTCATGCCACTGGGTGTCTTCCAGTGCAAGGCTTGTGTCTTGGCTGATGGAGTTTGACACTGTGGATGTTTTCAAACCTTTCTTTGAGTTCATCTTTTGTTTGATGTAGGCCTTGTGTGTCAGGTCACGTAGCTGTTGAATTGTCATTGTGCCTGGACAGGCCATGATGCCAAGATGATGACTCAATCCGGGGTGCAGGTTTCTCAGGAAGAGGGTTTTGAAGTTCACATCCTCTTCAAGTTCAGGTTTGTTATGTGCACCTAAGTAGGCTTGTCGAAAGCGGTAGTAGTAGGCTTGGGGAGTCTCTTGTCGACCTTGTTTGGTTTCCATAGCGATTAACACACCGTGTTCCGACTCTGGGCCTGTGAATTCTTTAATCAGTGTCTCACATAGCAGCTGGTAGTTTGACTTGACATGAGCAGGTTGTCTGTCTAGGAAGCTTCGTACCTCTGGACTGGATGTGGATCTGAGGAGGTAGAATCTGTCTCTGTCAGTCATATGTGGTCTCACCTCTAGGTGGAAGTTGATATCTCTGATGTAGGTCTGGATGTCGGGACCCTCTGTGGAGTTCGGGTTGAACTGAGTGATATTCTTCACCAGCTGGTTGAGATCTTTAAAGGTCATCCCCTGTGCAGCTTTGGAGTCTGCCTGGATGAGCTCTCTTCGTTTGTTAGCAGGGAAGAGTTCTGGGGTGAAGGCCGGTGACGTTTTTGGTTGTGGCCATTCACTTATTTCACTGTATGCCAGTTCTTGGATGGAGGACTCTGTTCTGCTCAGCAGGGGTGATGCTGAGGGAGGTCTCTCCCTTCTTGGCTCTGGTTTCTGTTGGAAAATGTGCTGGAGTTCATCTCTGACCGCGTAGAGCTCGTCGTTGGCGTCATCTCGCTGTTGGGTCAGATGGTCCACTTCAGCGCTGCACCTTTCCAGGTGGTCTTTCAGAGCATTAATTTCAGAGTTCTTATCTTTAATGTCAGCTTTGGCTTTCTCTAGCTGATGTTCAGCAGACTGGAGTTGGTTTACCAGGTGCTTTTGGACAGTCTTTAATTCTAGTTTGTCACGTTCAGTGACTGCAAGGGCTTCTTGGAGCTTGTCAACTTGTTTCTTGCTCCGCTTCGTCAGGCACTTTGAGTTTGTCTTGAGCTTTCGCTTTGAGCTGGTCTGTGCAGTGTTGAGTGTGCATCAGCTCTCTCAGGAACTCAGTGGTCTGACACTTGAAGTTGTCCTGGACTTTCACTTCCAGCTTGTCTATGTGGCTCTGGGCACGTGTCAGCTCCTCTTGGAGGTGGGTGATGTGCTTGTCGCTTAGTTTCAGCTGGGCTGTGAAGGCATTGCTTAAGGAACAGGTTATTTTGGTTAGTTCCACGTGGTTGTGGTTCTGGCTTGAATCATGTGTCAGGAATCTTCTCAGAATTATGATTATTATTAAAAATAATAACAGTTCAATTGTCTTTGGTGTGAGGCAGTCTGTAATGCCTCTGAGCCAGGCGTCCACGTCGTCCCTTTGGGCACTGGGGTTCGTCGTCCACGACATGTTGGTACGCTGGGGTGAAGAGACTGACACAGACCTGTGTGGAATGTAAGCCTATATGTGGTTGAACAGCTAAGTGTCGTTTCAGTGACGGTACACCAATAGTGAAGTGTCGTAATGACTAAGTGTTGGTCTAAGTGTAGACAGGTAGTCTAGTGATGTGAAGACTTCGTCACTCAACTGAGTAAAGGAAAGAAAGAGAAAAAGGTTAAAACAAATCTCAGTGGAAAGAAACCCTTTTTTTTTTCAATGGGAGAAATATTTTTTATAAATATTTTCTATCAATGAAACGCCGGTTTCAACTCGTGGTGTGAGGACGTCGTCACTCAACTGAGTATGGGAAAAAGAGAGAAAAGTTAACCAATTTCAATGAGAGAAAAAAAAAAGAAAGAAAATTCTTAACTAAGGGAAATATTATTTATCTCGTAAATGCTTCCTATCAAAGAGAATCTGTTTCCAGAAAGGTAAACAATATTATTGTTTATATTTACAACAAAAAATAATACAATAATAATGCTGATACCTCTTTTCTGAGTTTGACAGGATTGACACCACACACCATCAGTTGGGCCGCTTACAGCAGGGATGCTTTGAAGGCGACGGTTGCTCAACACTTGTCTCTGTTAATTGATCTTGGATGAGATGTCAAATTGTAAATTGCGTACACAGATGCAGGGAGAGTACGGAGAACAGAGAGGGTTTGATTAAAAATCAAATACCTAATGATTTCTTTGGAAAGATTGTCTTTCTCTTTCTTTTGAATCGGTTGATGGTTCTCCCAGGTGTGTTCCCTACAAGTGCGAAGAATGGGATGGAATAAAGCAGGACAGCACCGGAAAGATGTGAGAAGGGAAAGGAGGGAAGGAGATTGGATCCACAAATGGCTGGAGCCTTTGTCGAACTACGAGTATAGAATTGACAGTTGCCAAACAACTAAACATTCACAAATAAACTTTTGTAAGAGAGGGTTATCTCTGATTTATTTGAAACTCGTAGTGAGATACCAATGTCTCCTATTGAGGCTCAGGTGTGTCACTTCCAAGCAAAAAGGAAGAGGTAATGAAGATGAAAGAAGGTAATAATGATAGTGGACAAAATAAGAAAGGGAAATTAAATAAAGGGGTAAATGAATAAGTAAAATAGAATGGTTAAGTTTATAACCACAACTGAAATAAATGAGAAAAGGAGGATACAACGCAATAACAATAAGAAGCAAGTATGAGTCTAACAATATTTTGTAATAGGGGAAATGTTGGTGGAATAAGTTCTTAACTTTCAAAGTTTAAGACTTATTCGCCTGTGATTAGATCTAAAAGAGAAATTTAGAAGTTATGAAATTAGATTTATTAAAAATAAATCGAGAAATCGTTAGAAATTACCTGTTAAGAAAAATAGAATTTAAATTTAATAATTCCCTAAAAAAAAATCAAATTCGAATTTGACAATTAATAATCATAAACCAGTATTTTCTTTTGCAAGTAAAATGGAGGTAAAGGAATTAATAATTGCAAACGACTTCCTTTTCACGGAAAATATGGGTTAAGTAAGGTATGGGAAAGGTAAATAAGCAAGAAGAAAAGACCAACAGGTGGAAAGTCAAGGTGTTTAAACGGTTAAATCACTTTAACGTTGTTCAAACAGACACTATTTAACCATTGATGTTAATACTACTGATAACCGTAAATAATGCTAAAGGCATTAGCATATAGGCCTCACTGTAAACAACTGCTTTGGTTAGCTTGGCAAAGGGCTAGCTAGCTTAGCCACCAAAAGGGTTTGTTTACACTGTGGCTCTGATCATGCGAGAGGTCAGAGTTCCCCCGGAAGCGTCGGTTAAGACTTCCGTGTCACGATCGTAACTATGGCAACGAAACGAACGCTAGTGGGTAAACATGTGAATTGCAACAGTTAGGAAACAGTTACGCGTGTTACATGAAATGTCGGCGCATTTCAACAATGTTCATAGAATATGCATGTACAGTAACAGTCGATCATATTCAAACTGTACCAAAAATACGCCACTCGTAGCTTTAGCTGGTTTTACGATGTGGGGCTTCACTTAATTTGTTAAAAGTGATATTAACTTTAAGCAAGCGACAGCTTTGCGTTATAATAGATGGAACGATGGCGACCTCGGCGGATCGTCTCTGTGCAAGTTTATCTGAGCACACGAACAACAGGGTTCTTAACGTTAACTGTTGGTTAAGTTCCACGTCAAGCTTTACTTGAACACAATTTTAAAATGACTCTTATTCAATTACATTCGGACACACGCAGTGTTTACCCGAGAATTCATTGAACAGGCGCAAACATACAAGCAAACATAGACAAACAGCTGTTTATTACTAGGATTGCAATGGAACACGCATTGACAATCAGATAAATATAATGCTTCTATTATGTTTATCACGGACCGCAGTGGAACACGCACTGTGAATCGGATAAAAAATATATAACGTTAGATGAGGAACACGCTCATCGCTCTGTGAGGAGAATATTCGTTCTTATATAGTTATTTTAATTACTGCAGTATAATTTTGTTAAGCTCTCTGGCTGATACACACACATGTATAGCTTTGACAGACGCTGGAACACGCAGACGTCAGTAAGCTATAATCAAGGTATTTCAGAAATTGAGGAACACGCTCAATTCTCACCTTATTGTTGTGTGATATTTTATATCTTGGGTTATTTTACTGCAGTTGAAAAAAATAACATATATGGAGGCAGAAAGACTAGATTAACAGCTCTCTCAGGGGTGCGTCTCTCAAGCAGCAGATTCATTCAAACAGGGCGCGCGCTGCGCGCTCTCCATCCGTCACACACAGACTTTCGCAGGTTCGGATCTCTCATCCGCACAATATGAAAAGATAAATTACTTCGTATATGCTTACAATTTAGGTTAAACTTCCCGCATTTTTCTCCACCATAAAATAATGTAGCGATTGTACGCACGTATAAATATAATTAATTATTATTCATAACAGATTATGATCAATAATTAATAATTGAATTATTTTCAGAATTTACTGTAGCAAAATCAATAATATGAGCAGTTTATCAGTTCATCCAATGAACGGAAAGCATAAACAATTATTAATTCTAGGAAATATAATATCTTCTTGGCCAAGAAAGACTAATTCCCAGCTAAATTAAGAAATAAATCAAGGGTCAAAGCATAGGTAACTTAGATCGAAGTTCAAGACAATAAATCGGTAAGCACATATCACAAGTAATGCTTCTCTTTTCAAATACAAACAATACTTTATTGATTATAAGCCTATGACTAACACACAAAACAAATATCTAACACAAACACACGCACACGCATTCATACAATTCATACAAGTCGAAGAAAGACAGAGAGTGAGGAAGAATGAGTTTTAGGAGTTAGATGGGGAGATCCCAAGTTTCTATGTGCACTTAAAAGACATGACCTGAACGAACCATCAATAATTAATTTCACCCTTTTATCGTTTCTTAGGCGGGTAATTCAATTTGATATTAAAATGCCCAGCTCAGTTAAAAGTCTGGAGGTACTTGCTTGTCCTTGCTTTGCTTTTGAGGATTCCCTTTTGTCGGTGTGAAGGCGTTCCCCGGGTCCGTTGTTTGGCTGGCGGTCTCCTCGTGCTTGATAGATCTTGAACCGCCAGTCACGTGGTGTGTTGGCGCGGATGAATGAAAGTCTTTGAAGTTGAAAGCTGGTTTTGCAGTTGAAACGTTAAAACGAAACTTTGCAGCAACACTTAACTTAGAACCGAGACTTTTAACGGAAAAGAAACAAACTAAGAAAAGAAAGAAAAGTGAGACGAGATGGCTTCAATTAAATCCGTTTTAACCCATATCTTGATTTGGGTAATTTGTCTCTGCGTCTACATGGTTACTATAACCATCGTCGGCTCCACCCGGCTTGTTCAGAGCGAGTCACCAGAGCATCACCAGAGAGCAAGAGCGCATCACAAGAGCCTCACCAGAGCGAGTCACCAGCGAGCGTTCAGAGAGCGTTCACAAGAGCGAGAGAGAGATTCTGTGTCCGGGTCTAAGATTTTAAACTCAAAATGTTTGTCCCGCCTCCTGGAGGAATTTGGAATTCGGACAATAAGATGGTTATTTGAAAAGGGGGTCTTTTCTATCCCCCCCCCCCCCCCCATCGCGAATCATGTGTTCTCTGTGGCCTGCTTTACTCATCAGCTCGAAACAGAGGATTCAGTTTAGACATAATTTCCATTTTAAGAACATAAACATTTTTACACAGATTTCAATCAAGCCATCTTTTGAATTAAACACATACGAGCATAATGATAGGAAACACGACACTTTCATTCCAGTATCTCTAATATTTAAAACAATTACATGACGTGTGATGTGATCTAAGCAGAATAGACACATACAGGGGTTGTAAACACAATATATAATTGTGCTTCAATTGTGTTTGGTCCATTCTCAATGTTGCTACACGACATATCAATATGTCCAACTAATGCACCTTCGGAGATTTCAAATGTTGTAATTTAAAAACGCAAGTAGTAACTGCAAAATGACGCAATAAAAAAATAAAAAATAAAGACAGTGCAGTGCTAAAGTAAAAAAAAAAAAAACGGCCCACAGAGACTTTTCAGCTATTTTTCAGCTATTAATCACAATGATGTCCATATAAAAACCATAAACAAGCACACAAAGTGAGCCGACACACACACTCGTGGTAAAGGTGAGGAGCATATTCAAAATGAACTTCTGCATTATCAGAGCAATTTGTGTTCATCGTAGGAAGGCCTTAAGCAGGTAGGATGATTTGTGACTCAAATTACAGTCATTTGCTGCAAATGGGCTGCAATCATCCCCATCAGAACCTTGTGCGGTGGGATTGTAATTGAAGCGCAACTTAATCATAGAGATGGTTGGAGAGAGAGACATTTATTGATCTATTCATCATGATCTCAGTAATATCAGGTGCTGCATAGATCATTAAAGCTTTTAGCCTCATTACAGTTTGTAGGAGGTTCCAGTTACTGCTGTCGTTAAAGCACTTACTGTATCTTGACCAAAATGCCCATTTCAGCAAAGCTGCAGCATTATTACAACAGTGGGCTCAAGTTATGCGTTCAGCAGTTCTTGCGACATATCAGAGAATTACTGTACTAGAAGTGCAGAAATTACATACTTAACCTTTAAATTTGAGCTGTGTCTTGAATCTTACAATCTTCACAAAGTGGAGAAAACCTCATTAATCACTCAAAAACAACACCCAATTCCTAAATGTTTTCTCTAACTTATAAAACAACAATAAATGTTGGATGGTGCAACATTATTGTATTATGTAATTGCTGCATTTCTCTATTTATCAAAATGATGGCCTGTAGTTTTCTTGAATCTGGCTCAACATGTTTCAGAATGCCACTTACGCCTCAGCAACAGTGAACATGAATGGCATTGGCATTATTTCATCTCAGCGGCTGACGGAAATGAACTAAAATTGCAGGCCTTTCACATGGGAGGCTAAGGCACTTTATCAGCTGACAAACAACAATCAAGATGGCACCAGAAATTCTACAGATGATGTGATTGAATGACAACATTCATAGACAGGCTACACTTGCATTCCGCCCCATGACTGGAGGATATTCATTTCATTTTGAGCAGGCAATAGTAACTATAGCTGTCATTTGTGCCAGGGACAGGGTGATGACAATACTGGAATTCCTGTTCATTCAACCTTGAAACCACCATATCTATATACACACACACACACATATATATATATATATATATATATATATATATATGTATATATATATACCCAGACAGAACTGTCCAAGACGCTTGAAGAAACCTGTGTAAAAATGCTGTAAAGTGATTTAAGTGAGATAGTCTGTCTCAGATTTTTTCTGTTTCTTCATGTAATCCTATGGACTCGATGATGGTAAAATCAGATTTCCGTGTGGATCATACCGGCTGTTGTCAGACTCCTTGTGCATACAAAAATCTCACTGGATTATTACATTGTGGTGAGTAGGACGAGGCCGAGGGCCATGAGAGAACGGTGTGAGGCCGGTGGTGTGATTGACGATGAGCGACACCTGTGAGACGCACCGGTCTCGTATCTCTCACGGAGGAGCGGAGGCATGAAAGGAGGAGTGACGACAGCGAAGGACGAGAGAGGACAGGCCTGGATTTATGTTTCTGTTTTATTATGGGCGGCAGTCGTCCGTGAGGGGCTACCTTCTTTACTTTCGTTTTGTATTTGTTTATTTATTTATTAAACTTTGTGAAAGTTAGCCGGTTCCCGCCTCTTTCTTCCCACAACAACATACTGCGTTACTGTAACAGAGCTGAGGAAAGCAGGCGAAGACGAGGATCTAAACGCAGGGTTATTTAATAAAGTAACACAAAACAGATAACATAGAACTCGAGGAACAAAGGAACAAAACCGGGGGATCACAGAGGCAACCATTACACGTACAACAACTGACAAAGTAACAAGTGAAACACAAGGGCTATAAGTACACAGGGACAAACAAGCTTAACTAAGTAATGAGGAAACAAGATACACCTGGGAACAATCATGAACTAATCAACAGGAAAAACTACAAAGGACTACAAAAACATGGCACAAAGCAGGGAATAATAAAAGTCCACACACAAGACAAGGGGAACACAATGCAGGAATCATAACAGAGCCCCCCACTTAAGGAGCGGATTCCAGACGCTCCTCAGTAAACATCAGTCCAGGAGGGTGGTGGAGCTGTGGCGGTCTTGGGGGAGGGATGGAGGGCCAGGTGCATGGAGAGGAAAAGGGCCTGGAGACTGCAGCAGGACAGGAGGCCAGTGCAGAGCCGGCTGTGCAGACGACCAGGGCGGAGCAGGCAGTGCAGTGTGGAGCAGGCTGTGCTGGCGACCAGGGCGGAGCAGGCTGTGCAGGCGGCCAGGGTGGACCAGACAGTCCAGGTGGGCAGGGTGGACCAGACAGTTCAGGTGGCCAGGGTGGACTAGATAGTTCAGGCGGGCATGGCGGACCAGACAGTTCAGGGGACTATGGCGGATCAGACAGTTCAGGTGGCCATGACGGATCAGACAGTTCAGGGGACCATGGCGGATCAGACAGCTCAGGTGGCCCAGGAAAAGACACCGGCTCAGTAACAGACACCGGCCCGGCGGCGGCGGCCATCTTGTCTGGAGACACTGGCTCGGTGGCGACCATCTTGTCCGGAGACACTGGCTCGGCGGCGGCCATCTTGTCCTGAGACACTGGCTCGGCGGTGGCCCTCTTGTCCGGAAACACTGGCTCAGCGGCGGCCCACACACCACATGGCTGTGGCCATAATGGCCAGCGTTGCAGACATGACGTGAAGCTCAGGCTCGGCAGGACTGACGTGAAGCTCAGGCTCGGCAGACGTGACGCGAACAGTCTCTGGCTCGGCAGGCATGACGTGAACAGTCTCTGGCTCTGCAGTTAATCATTGTGTAATGTTTAACACGTTCATTAGTAAACATTAACAAGCACTTTATCTCAAATTTATAGCTAATGTATATTAACTAATGATCTGTTAAGCATTACTGTATAATGTTTGTTAGTGATTTATTAATGTAAGTTAATATAAAGTGTTGCCAAATTAGTTTATTAGAGGTAAATAACTCAATTGTTGAACATAAAAAAATGGCAAATCACCCAGAACCTTATCGCAGAGTTCTACAAACAGTCTTCTAAAGTGTCCTTTTTTTTACTTAACCTGTTAAGCTTCAAGCCCATTTTTGAAAAATCCCCAGATATGGCATTCCCAAACTGAAACAGATACAGTTCATGAACCCTTTGTACTAAAAGCACAAGTAAGATCTCATTTGAAAGCTGACACCTGGAAGTTTATTGTAAATGTAGAATTAATTATTGTCATAATGAAAAAAAAAATAGTTATAAATAGCTTCAAAGTTTTGTAAAGTTATTATACATTTATTTTTATGAAACATCTTCATGAAAATAAAATTGAAGTTGGCATTGTAGCAATCTAGAAATGCACTGCAGCTAAAGCCACATGTCTAACCATGTTATATTTAAAATCTGAAGATGATAAGTCTAAAACTCTGTATTTAGTTCAATGTTTTTCAAGATCATGTCATATGACTTTATTTTGATTAGACTGGTGTTTATTGTCATCTTATAAGCATCTATTCAGTCTATTGCCTCTATTGTTTTGTGATGCAAAAACGAGTCCCATTCAGTCTCAGGCTCCCCTGCACATATTCACACCTCTCCAGTCTGTTTATTGCTCTAAATATGCTTTTCTTTTGTCTGCATTATAATCACTAACGACTAGCAATTCACACTGTTTCAATCCCTCATTTATTTTATAAAAGTTCTCACTTCACAGTGAAACTGTATCAAATGCCCTTTTTGAAAAACGAAACATTTCAGTAAGCATTCTTATTTAGAAAAAAAATCATAAAAATTACATCGAAGTTAGGTAGCAGGTGCTCAGTACTAGCTAGCATGTTAGCTTAGCACACCATCAATACACGACAATTTATGAGAATAAAACTATGTTTGTGCTCCAACTTACTTTATAGCGCAAGTCGAGTGTTTTAAATAACTTTCTGTAATCTGATTTGGCTTCAGATAAAAAAATCAGATAGAAAATATATTATTTTATTGTATTCTGCACAATTTGAAAGTCTATCTCGATTAGCATTACATTATACATATAATCTATTATTATTAAAATACCTGACATGACTCGAAGAACACAGGTAAATCAAATATCATTGCAATCATGTTCATTGTCTTCAAAACATCTTTATCTGCACTTTACAGCGATCTCGGATAGCTTTGTTTATGTGTCAGGACTTCCTGAATGTCACATGATTATGGCTCTTCTTCATGTGATCCATATATGGACTTTACTGTGCAAACAGCGCCCCAGACTCTCAGTATGAATGGATAACACAACTGTACATCAGAGTATACAGCGCTCAAAATGATTACATCGACGCATTTGGGTATAAATTCAATAAATATTATTCCTGTCTATAGAAGTCTGATGTAAACCTATGAGAATCTATCAATATTTCTCCAAATCTGCACATGTTTGAGCTAAAAGCCCTGAGGGACGTTGTTTTGTCAAGCGCTGTCATGACGATCGCACTGGAGTTTTTTTCTGAATGAGAGCAGCTGACGCTCATAATTCATATTAAAGGTAACGACTCATTTTTTTATTTCATAACTCCTGACACAAATTAAGACATAACTGTCACTATAAGTTTCACAGAATACAATAGTGGTCAAATACTGAAACTTGAGTCTTATATCGTTTTAATGATGTATAGTTTGTCAAGTTAATCACATTAAATATGATAGTAACTTTGAACTATTTAAAAAAAAAAAAAACGCTTCAGAGCGCCCACGCACTGGTGACGGTTAACAGGTTAAGGTGATTGAAGAAAGCATACCGAATGAAGCTCTTCCCCTCAACTCTTACTTAAGGTAAAATTACTTGAATCCCCAAACCCCAAAAAAAGAACTACTTTTAATTGACAATTGACAGTTCACAAAGACCCGCCCCCCTTAGTTACTGCCGCTATGTCCGACAAGCTACGCTGCTCTCACACACACACACCATGTTCTCACGCAGTGAAAAATACATCGCAGACTGACAACATGCTGACAAACAGGACAGACCAGGTTACTTTTCGGTTACTTTTGATATTAAACATATTAAACAAAGTCTCACCTTTCAAATTTGGTAATTTGTTTAAAAGAAATTTAAACAATATATACCGTTTTGTGGCTCTTTAATGTGTCGTGACAAATCGCCGTAGAGCATCAGTTAAACCTGCCCGTGATCCGATCATCTCTTTCTTCTAATTCATTTCAAACAAACATGAATGAACATAAGAAGGAATGTTGTTTTAACCGCAGAAAGGCATCAGTACATTCCGTTTTTCAAGTTTAAATCCTCCCATGTTAATCTACTAACTCTCCTGACTGCTTTGTCGGACAAAATGGCGGATGGCGAAGTATGATTCGTCAGATCACCTGTCAATCAAGCTCCCTGCGAAGGGTCAATTGGCGTTTTATATCTCTGCTTAAAATCTAAGCTCTTATATTTGCTAAAAAATTTTATCTGCACTGGGGGTGAAATAGAAGAGACACAATCTGGTTTTATGAATAAAATACACATTGTTAACAAAATAAGATTGGTTCATGGTTTATTCATTTATTTAGAATTGATTTATGAGGACAGCTCCATTGTTATCTTTCTTACTCTGTATTTCTATAAAGCATTTGATTATTTAGTTAGTTAGTTAGTCGTACTTTATTGTTCAGCCTTGGCTGAAAATTGGTCTTTGGTCTCGCCATACAATCACAAAACGATACACAACACACAATATACATACATAAGAATTAAAATATTCACATTTAGAGATACTGTATGTTTTGCAAAGTAATTTAAACCCTCTAATGGAAGTTGGTCAGTTGGTCAATTAAAGAATTGCACTTCACCAAAGTTTTAATTTATCTAGAGGAGTCTCACTGTTTATTCCCACTCTTTGTGCAGTTACTAACATCATTTGTATTCAGGGTATCTGTAGAGGATCTGCACATTATTGTTAGTCAATTAGCGGATGACACCCCCTTATTTCTAAAAGGTGCCTCCTAAATTCCTTTAGCATTTGATTATATAAAACTGTTCTCTAAAGCTTCAGGACTAAACCTAAACATACGTAAATGTGAATGAATGTCTATCAAAGATTGTGCAGCACCCACTCTAATAGTCCAGTTAAAACTAAAGTTACATATTTAGGCACCATTATCACTAAAAACCAAGACAATATACACTCACCTAAAGGTTTATTAGGAACACCATACTAATACTGTGTTTGACCCCCTTTTGCCTTCAGAAGTGTCTTAATTCTACGTGGCATTGATTCAACAAGGTGCTGAAAGCATTCTTTAGAAATGTTGGCCCATATTGATTGGATAGCATCTTGCAGTTGATGGAGATTTGTGGGATGCACATCCAGGGCACGAAGCTCCCATTCCACCACATCCCAAAGATGCTCTATTGGGTTGAGATCTGGTGACTGTGGGGGCCATTTTAGTACAGTGAACTCATTGTCATGTTCAAGAAACCAATTTGAAATGAATCGAGCTTTGTGACATGGTGCATTATCCTGCTGGAAGTAGCCATCAGAGGATGGGTACATGGTGGCCATAAAGGGATGGGCATGGTCAGAAACAATGCTCAGGTAGGCCGTGGCATTTAAACGATGCCCAATTGGCACTAAGGGGCCTAAAGTGTGCCAAGAAAACATCCCCCACACCATTAGACCACCACCACCAGCCTGCACAGTGGTAACAAGGCATGATGGATCCATGTTCTCATTCTGTTTACGCCAAATTCTGACTCTACCATCCGAATGTCTCAACAGAAATCGAGACTCATCAGACCAGGCAACATTTTTCCAGTCTTCAACTGTCCAATTTTGGTGAGCTCTTGCAAATTGTAGCCTCTTTTTCCTATTTGTAGTGGAGATGAGTGGTACCCGGTGGGGTCTTCTGCTGTTGTAGCCCATCCGCCTCAAGGTTGTGCGTGTTGTGGCTTCACAAATGCTTTGCTGCATACCTCGGTTGTAACGAGTGGTTATTTCAGTCAAAGTTGCTCTTCTATCAGCTTGAATCAGTCGGCCCATTCTCCTCTGACCTCTAGCATCAACAAGGCATTTTCGCCCACAGGACTGCCGCATACTGGATGTTTTTCCCTTTTCACACCATTCTTTGTAAACCCTAGAAATGGTTGTGCGTGAAAATCCCAGTAACTGAGCAGATTGTGAAATACTCAGACCTGCCCGTCTGGCACCAGCAACCATGCCACGCTCAAAATTGCTTAAATCACCTTTCTTTCCCATTCTGACATTCAGTTTGGAGTTCAGGAGATTGTCTTGACCAGGACCACACCCCTAAATGCATTGAAGCAACTGCCATGTGATTGGTTGATTAGATAATTGCATTAATGAGAAATTGAACAGGTGTTCCTAATCCTTTAGGTGAGTGTATGTACCTTGAACTCTGACTCCATTAAAATGAAAGCCCAAAGAAGATTCAATGTATGGTTGCAGATAGACTTGACCTTGAGAAGCAGAGTACTGTGCTTTCTAAGGCTGAGGGCATTTCCAGGTTTACGTATGCAGCACTCTCTCTGTTTTGGACATTGAAACATGTAGATCAATCGAAAAAATACTCTTTAAATTTATTTGGAAAAACAAAATCCATTATGTTAAGAAGTCTGTAATAATGAATACCAATTTACCAAGTTTGATCTGTACATCAGCATCGGGGAATAACACTATAATCTCGTTCATGCTAGAGAAAGCTGCTTACATGCAGGCTGCACAGGGAAAGCAACAGTGAAGACGTTGAGTTAAACATAGACAAAGCTTTTGTTATCATCTTTTCCACATACTGGCCCTGATAATCATCAATATACTTATTGCTTGCTTACTTATACTTGATGTGGGTACAGAATGAGTGCTTGCTCCTTCTGCACCGGTGCAGTAAAGGTGGTAGGGCTGAAAAAAGGGTTTACCTGTGATAATGATTGCATTTACACAGAGGGAGGTACAATTATTTTGTTCTTTTGGATATAGATTCTAATTAGTCCACACTTTTTTGTCTTCAACCTCTCTAATAATCGTGCAATGATTCGAATCGAAACTCCCCTGTACTTGCATATAAAAGAAAAGGAAAAACATATGCATGTCAAAATGAAATATTCTGTATATGGAAATATATAACTCAGATGCATATACTTTTATTATGGTGCGTTATGCAGATTATGCAACAAATGTTGAGAAATATTATACTTACTGTAACTTATCAGTCCTCTTGGATCATACCCCAGAAACAAGGGAGCAGTGTTTGCAAAAAAAAATCTAGCAATGTTATGTGTTCTTCTAGTTATTATTTCAGAACAAATGTAAAAAAAAAATTGGAGGAAAACTTGATGAGAAATGTGCTTAGTTGTATTAAATAGGACTTTTAAATTATATACATTTTTAAAGTATGTATCCCCCTCCCCTTCCCCTTCTATACTGTGACTGTGACCATTCCCTTAAAAGCGTGGGTTAAATGTCTTTCATTAGAGCAGAATAGTGATGGCAAAGGGGGGTGGAGGACTTAAATAACTACTCAATTTGCTACATCTCGCCTACTCGGATTCAGCCCTCTTTTGACATTGCATCTGCCACCATAATCATTAACCTGTCACCACCCCTTTCCGTTTTGATGTTTACCCACGACTAAATTTGTAGAATAATTGTCCCTGCTTGGAAATATCAAAGGTGGAGATTAAGCATGGTTCCTTATCAAAGTGACATTCACCCCAACTTTTTTTTTATCATGCCATCTTCCATATCCATACAACTTAATGGGGTCCTAACAGCCCCTAGTTATTCTGTCCACATGTCAGTGTTCCTATCGTACCATTACAGAGTCTTTGACGCTGCATGTAATCCTAGAATAAATGAACCAAAAAAACCTACACAAATGCATTAAGGGGGTCAAAATGACCAGTATTGAAAATTTCTTTAAAAAAAAAAAAAAGGGTCCTATTCAAATAATTAATGGGAAGTTTTTGTAGTCTTGTAGTCAGTTTTATAATATTGCCCTGAATATGCAACTATTTAGAACACAACAGATTATAGTATAAATTATTTATGTAATTTTTTATTTATTTATAATTTAAATGAAAATTAAGTCTGAAGAAATGAATGAAAGTGTGATTTGTCTTTGTAATTTAGTAAAAGTAGGCCTAAACTCTTCAGTGCATGTCATTTTTGTTCTCCTTCTTTAACCATGTCTCTCTTCAATACCGTTTACATTTACAATATGATATGTGACCACCAAGCAACATTTTCACCCAAATTACATTTTGCAATTAAGCAAAAACAAGTACACGGTGCAGACTATAGCTCACAAGACTGTTATTTGTACAGCTTGAACACAATTTGGCATCCGCTTATAGGTGAAACAACATCATGTTACAGCAGTTTCTACTGAGCAAAATGAGCAATTAGAGGCTTCCTCCCCATTCCAACTTTACAGACTAAAAATACTCTCTCTAAAATTCAACACAGGCTCATTGGAAAAACGTTCCTGTGGCAAATTTTTGGCAAAACGCAAAATACGTATCAATACGTATCACTGCAGTTTTTAAAAGAAATGAACACTAGAGGTAGTAAAACAGCAAGCACTTTTAATCGTTTTCACACATAATTATGATTACAGTGGAAGATTATGGATTAATAAAGACTTGTTTTCACGCGGCTCCTTGCACAATTATGTTATGACCTCAAATCGCTTTTTGCCATAGTGTATGATTTGTAAACGAATATATGACAATAGAATTGACAACAGAACCGGAAGAGAATAAAATGCTGAATAAAGTCGTAGTTTTTGTTATTTTTGGACCAAAATGTATTTTTGATGCTTCAAAACATTCTAACTAACCCACTGGTGTCACATGGACTACTTTGATGATGTTTTTCTAATCTTTCTGGACAAGGACACCGTGTATACATTTTCAATGGAGGGACAGAAAACTCTCGGACTAAATCTAAAATATCTTAAACTGTGTTCCGAAGATGAACGGAGGTCTTACGGGCTTGGAACGACATGAGGGTGAGTCATTAATGACATAATTTTCATTTTTGGGCGAACTAACCCTTTAAAGTTCAAAATCAAGCTATGCCATGGTTACGATTGCGTCTTTATGACGCGTTTGCTTTTGTTAACACTATCGGGTAGGTTTAGGGCAGGGTATATAGTGTAGGTGTGCGTTATTTTAAAACGTAATTGAGCATCAATCTTTTAGCGGCACTCACTGGACATTTCACTTCGAAACTGTCGCGAAACGTGCACGACGCAACGTATTTTGCGCTTTGCAAAAAACAAAAACAAAATTTCGAGTGAGTCTGGGCTGCTAAAATTAGTCTATTTCCTGAGCTCTGAAACTGCTACTCAATATTCATAAAACATCAGTGATACATGAGTTTCATTGTGAGGGATGTTGCTCCATCACTTTTGATGGACGTCCAAGTATAATGCCTGAAAGTGCACCCTGTTCTCTAGAATGTCATATTCATTGATTGGTGCACAGACTGGAAGAATAAACATATCAATCAGCTCTGACAAGAAAGCCTGTCCTGCCTGTCTGTTTACTCATGCTTTAACATTTCCTGGTTAGTGATTGTTCTCTATTCTATTCGACAAAAGCAGTCCCTCTTTTTTTCCATCAGTGTAATTTGACTTGCTTGATCCCTGGAGGCTGAGCATTTGACTCTCTAGAGGCCTGCCGTTGAAATATCATAAAGATCTGAAAAAGTGGTTGATATAATTTGCTCATGTAGTTTTGTTTTTTTTGGTTCAATATCACCCCTTAGGTTTTTTTTTCTAGTTTCAAGGCCCATGCTATTATTCTTAAAGGGTTAGTTCACCCAAAAATGAAAATTCTAATTACTCACCCTCATGTTGTTCCAACCCCGTATGACTTTTGTTCATCTTCGGAACACAAATTAAGATATTTTTTATTAAATCTGAGAGCTGGATCACTCCTCCATAGGCTTCTTAAGGGATCGAAACTGACCGGCCCAAAAGTTATGAAAGACATCGTTAAAATAGTCCAAGTGACTACAGTGGCTCAATCTTAAGTTTATCAAGCGACGAAAATACTTTTTGTGCAAAAAAAAAAAAAAAAGAGACTTTATTCAACTAATCATTTCCTTCTCTGTGGGCCGTGATATTTCACGTAGTGATATTGCGCAAAGCTTCTGTGTTGCACGTCACACGTACGCTCACTATTGGCCGACGCTGGTCATGTGTGTGATGCGTGTGACGTACAACCTAGAAGCTTTGCGTAGTTTCACTACGTGAAATATCACGGCCAAACAGAGAAGGAAATGATTAGTTGAATAAAGTCGTTGTTTTAGTTTGTTTTTTGCACACAAAAAGTATTCTCGTCGCTTGATAAACTTAAGATTGAGCCACTGTAGTCACTCGGACTATTTTAACGATGTCTTTCATAACTTTTGGGCCGGTCAGTTTCGATCCCTTAAGAAGCCTATGGAGGAGTGATCCAGCTCTCAGATTTAATAAAAAATATCTTAATTTGTGTTCCGAAGATGAACGAAAGTCTTACGGGGTTGGAACAACATTAGGGTGAGTAATTACTGACAGAATTTTCATTTTTGGGTGAACTAACCCTTTAAAATTATATATTTGTCACTATAGCTTGTGGGTAACATGTTTCTGGATTTCATTCAGACTTGATTACCACTGATATAAATTAAATCTGTTGTCCATTCTGTTTAATCAGAAGAATAGCAAACTAATAAATGAAGTGCTTATTAGATAAAATGAAAGTGATTTATATTGATATAAATGTAATTTACAGAAAATGTCTCCAAGGTCTGTTTTAGGTTAAAATTCTTAAACTTTTTTGATCACTTTTTAATAAAAAATTGGTTTTAAAGTAATAATTTAATGCAAAATGTATAGCAGAATGACTGCTCTTTTTCATATGAAAAGCTGCTCTTTTCCACATGAGTTACTTTAAATTCCTTCTGTTCTTCACACAAAGCTACAGTCTGGCCTCGGAAAAATAATATTTCTGAATATTTAAAGGTAGAGCACAAGTTGTTTGGATGACCAAAATAGGATGCTTTCATTTTTAGTGACAGCATGGTTGGCAAAAATATGCATTAAAGCGCTTGAACAGACATCTTGCCAAAGTATCGAGGTGTAAGGGGTGTACAGTCAAAGACCCAGAACCAGATATGAAGAATGAAGACCCAGAGTCAGAATTATAAAAAATTAAAGAAAAGTTTTACTGAAGATAGTTTGCAGTTTCATCAGCAGAAGTCAGCTTCAAGACTCACACAGGAGTTCGTAGGCCGCTCCCCTTACAGTTACAAAGATCACAGCAGTTATACCATTTCCAAGGTCTAAGCTACGTCATTGCTTACAGGTTGAATGATTCTCATTGGCATTAGAAACATTAAGAGCCTAAACAATTTAACACATGTGAGGAGATAGGGGTGCCTATCGCCATTAGTCAAGATAGTTGTCGTCCACTCATTAGATTTAGGTCTGTGGTGGCCTCGCAGGTTAGAGAAGGGCGCCGGGGTGTCTGGTCCGAATGTCCAGAACCTACATAGAATGTCATACGCACACACACACAAATAACAGACACTAGCAAATAACAGCTCCCATCAAGGCTGAAGAGAGTCTGAGCTCCTTATTATCAGTTAAGTATACCAAAACATAATGCTAAAACATTCACTCATTTGGGAGAAAAACAGATCACTGGCATTTACTCCCAAGGAAGGAAATATACTGGAAAGAATACATTTTAATACAACAATTAAAGTTTGATAGTAACGCTCAATATAGCTTGACCATATGTCCAGCGAAGAATCATATGTGCCCACGCTGCCTTTAGGACCCTCTACTGATCACAGAGAAAGAGACAAACGGCCTTGTGGGTTACGTGGCCTTTGTGTCCTGCGTGTACTACGTGCAATCTCAAAGTAAGATTGGAATGCACCTAAAAGAAACTGGTTACTTACATCACATGCATTTAAGAAAATATAATTTCACAAGCACAAAGAATATACAAATTATTATGTGATAATGAATATATTTGATTATTTATTTTTATAAAGGAAGTATATAACCATTCAAAAGGATATATGATTATAGATGTATTTGAAGAGGCAAGGGATTTTGACCAACCCTTCAAAGGTATTTACACAGCAAAAATTATTTTCTGTGACAGAATGTCACTAGCTATGTGTCATATATTTTGATGCAAATTTTGGGCTATCGCAAAAAACAAAAACAAAACATAAGCTCAATTGAGATGGATACGTTTTTTTTTTTTTTTGGTAAGAAAATATGCACATAAACTATAATAGAAATACTTTTACCTCAACTTTTTATTATTTTATTACTGAATGTTTTTTTATGTTTTTTAAAGTATGAATGTGGGTAGTATGAATGAAATTCAGATGTACTACATCTGCCATGTTGTTACTGTCACATGACCTACAGCGGAGTCAGTTGCGTCACTTCACTGCCATTCATAAATCCTCTCCCGTGGCCTCATGGGATAGTAAAGTGTCCATCGAATGAGCACTTCAGAATCACAGTGGAAGTAGGTCATCCAGGAACTTTTTGCCGACTCTTTTTTGAATACTATGCATTCGAACATACTTTGTTGATGTACTGTTTTTTGCATACTAGGGAAGTATTTTATTTCGGACGCAGCGAATGTTTTATTCGCAAATGTTTTATGTGATATTCCAGGTTTTATTTGCAACTGTAGATGAAAACATAGCTACAGATGTTTGTTATAGAGCTTAGCTTAAGTGCACTGTTTGATTTCTGTGTACACCCTTTATGGAGCGGGTCAAATTGACCTTAATAGGATTCAATACAATTCCTCAAATCCCACTATGAAACAAGTGATTCAGGTACAAACTGTAAACTTTTAATATCAACATTTGTCAAACATTACATAAAAAATATATCTGAACATACTGTATGATTGGTGAAAATGTTTTTAAACCATTTTTTAAAACCGTTTTGTTTTGACCAAATTTGAAAATAAACAGTATACTGACTTTTTGCACATATATTTTTTTTTTCATAAAAGGTTTGGTTAAAAGCTACTGTAGATATTTCAGATATCTTGAGTATAGAAATGAGAGCTTATTTTACTATCTGTGTCTGACAAAGATTTTCATCTGTAATTTGCAATTAATTTTGAACACCGTGATTTAGCTTTTTCAAATGTGTTTGGTTAGGGTTAGAGCACTTTTAGATACACTTGCACTTTAGAACTGGAGTTGAAGTGCCCTGACATACAGAAAATATATTTTTTTTATTTTGTGTCTGTACAGTTGCTTTTGAATAGCCTATGAGGATCAAATTGACCCGCAAACATCACAAAAGTAATAGTAATTTTGTTTGTCATGAACATGCATGCAAGTCAAAACACATCAGCATGTTGAAACTTTGCATGCATGTTCATGATGATAAATGAGAAAAAGTCACAACATATCAAGAAAAACAAAGGTTAACCAGTATTTCCAACAACTAGAAAATCTAAACGGGTCAAATTGACCCGCAACATAACACAAGGGTTAAAGGTGGTTTATAATGTATGTTCCAAATAGCATTAGTTACAAAAATAATGATTTTAAAGGGTCTCCATTTGGTATTAGTCAATCAAACAAATAGTCGCATCTCAAACCGACGCCATTGGTTCAGTCGGTGTCCGCTTGTCGGCCAAGTCTAAATGCTCATATAAACAAAGCAGTGTTTACTGTGCCACAATGTTTACATAATTTTCTGAAATTAACTGCCCAATGGCTTACTTACAGTTGTCTCTGCATATTAAGCTGCATGGGATCGGCAAAAATATTTTAACATCCAAAAATTAAACACTTCAGTTTAAAGTTGTATTTATCCCAGAATATCACTTCAATTGATGCCCTGTGCTCTTTCCAGACTTCCATCAGCATACTTAATTATAGAGGTATCATGTGGAAATATGGCACACTGGAGGCTTAGATCATGTCGTGGTCTCAGCGTCTTATTGATTCTTGGCATAGAGCTCTAATATTATCTAATATTTGCAGTCAATGTACAAGTACATCCAATGGCACCACCAACCTCATGTGCCAAAGAAAAGAAAGGATATCTAAATTTTGGCACCTCATTATTGAAATAGTACACTGGTCTATCCATTATTATGACAACATTCACCACTCCATATAGAAAGGTGCCCAAATGCTGGAGTAATCATTTTTTGAAACTTTGGAGATTGTCAAGAACAGGCCTTCAGAAATTATGCACAGCATTTAACATATTTTATATGCTGAGCTCATAAAATGAAGAAATGAAAGGAAATCCAGAAGGATGCTGTGAAAAACATCGTAAAATGACTGGAGGGATGAAAGTGGAGATTGTGATGGCAGAAGTTCAAGGCTTTCAACACATTATTATACCAACCCATCATTTATCAACGTTTCTGTGTGCTGAAATTATAAGGGTAAAATCATCACTTTTATTCTGATCATTGGCTTATGTTGATCTAAGGTGACTGATGGCTCAAGACAAGTCTGCAGATATCTTGATACAGCATTCAGCTGTGCAGAATGAATACATTATTTAGATTTATTTATTGTCCGTTCAATCATTTTAATGATAAACCAGAAAATGAAATATATTAAAACAATGCATAAGCCATTACTCCAGTTGATAGACTACCATTCAAAAGTGGGTGGGTAAGTAACATGTTTAAAATGAAAGACATTATTGCTTTTATTCAGCAAAGACACATTACATTAATCAAAAGTGACAGTAAAGACATTTATAATGTTACAAAATATTTATATTTCAAATAAATGGTGTTCTTTTGAACTTTCTATTCATCAAAGAATCCTGACAAAATGTATAATGGTTTCCACAAAAAAAATTAAGTAGCAGAAATTGTTCTCGACATTGATAATAACCATTAGAACATTATTAATAATTGAGCAGCAAAAATATTTGATAAAATCTGATTACCAGAACAGCATATCAGAATGATTTCTGAAGGATCGTGTGACACTGAAGACTGGAGTAATGATGCTGAAAATTCAGCTTTGCCACAACAGGAATAAATTACATTTTAAAATATATTAAAATAGAAAGCAGTAATAATAGTATTTGTTCACAATAATATTGTTTTTACTATATTTTGATCAAATTAATGCATCCTTGGTGAGCATTTGAAACCTCTTTCTAAATAATAATAATAATAATAAAAAAATCTATCAAGCAGCTTTTGTATGGAACAGATAGCTTATTAATATTACTGTATATTGTTGTTTATCTTGTTGCAAGACAGATTGTTTTGTACATTGTAATTGACTATTTTCCCCCTGCATATTTAAAGTAATATACAGGTACAAATATAAAATTATTTCAGATGAATTATTTCATGTCCCAATATTTACATGTATTGTATGCCAGGTGTTAACATCAGCAACAACAACAAAAACTGTAAAAAAAAAAAAAAAAACAAAAAAAAAAACATCCTATTGCATCTGTTTTCATGAAAGCCTCTATATTACTCTAAATTACATAATTATGTAGCAGCATGCTGGTTTCAAGCCAATTTGGAAATCCTAAACAAGTAGCTTAACAAAAAAAAAAAAAAAAATTAATAGGGCAGCACAGAGAAACTAAACAGCCTGAGGGGTTACTATACAGTCAAATGTCAGAACCATGACTGGTTGGTGTATTAATCCCCAAAACTACATTTGCAGCCTCATCCTCATGTTCCCGTACCCTTAATGACACTATACAGTGCCAGTGCTCAGCTAGTCTAATGTTTTATGTTGATATAAGATCAGGTTATCCAACTATACCTCAGTCTCAAGCTGAATGTTTGTTGCCTCATCTAGCCACAACATGAGTCTGCACAAACCACAGCTACGTAAGAGGTCAAGTACAGGAAAGAAGCCTGCGCTAGCTCTTTTCAGACACAGAATGGGGCGTACTGTTGCCATTTTTTCTGATTCCAGAATTAAGTGGCTTCTGGGCAAGTCGTTGAGTATTTGGGCTTGTGAAAAGGTCTAGTTGTCATGGTAACTACTGAGGTAATAGAACAATACCACTAGTGGGCTTGTGGTCCCTTCTCTGCAACATTCAAATCGAACGTTTCTTGTCAGATTCAAACTATCTCTGGAAAGTTGAAGTCTTCAGCATACTAATAAGTTGAACTTACTGTTGAATAGGTTGAACTTACTGTAGATATTGTACATGTGTATGGATTAAACAAGTTTAATGTGTAGCAATGTGAAAAACATGGAACATTATTTCAGTATAATGTTCAACAGAAGCAAAGGATGGCTGACCTTTTTTATGAAGGATTTCACTTGGTCAATGTCACTAATTTCATTAGGGGCCAAGAAAGACTTATTTTTTTCTCATTTAGCAATCTCTTGGTGCAGAACCAGGGGATTGGGTGTTGTTAGCTAAGTGGTCAAGGCTCTGGGCACAATGGAGCTGACCTTTGACCTGGAGAGTCACCGAGATGGTTATCCTGGTTATCACCAGCACAGTACCATTGAGAAATACACTTAACTCCAGGTTAGGGGAGAGGGAGAGTCACATTGGATACAAATTGTTGCTTCAATCACGAGCCATTTGTTGCCAGGTCCTGCAATATGTCCATTAGACAATTGAGCTGCAGGCCAGATCTGATTTTAGGAGCTGTTTTCTGGCAAGTACTCTGGGTTTCTCAGTTGGGCTTGAGCCTCTTTGTGTTTCTGGACGTCATGACTTTCAGTCTATACAATCAGTGTACGTTTTGAAAAACAATTTCACTTGCAATTTATAGTTGAGCTTTATACCCTGCCTTTTTAAACATAAACTGAGTGTCTTCTATTCAATCTATATCTTGTTTTAACTCAAAAAAGGTAAGTAATTAAAAAGTTTTTTTATCTATTTAGCAATTAATTGGGTAACACTTTAGAATACTGTTCCGTCATTAATGAGTAACTACACAGGGACAAATGAGTAACACACTATTAACATTCTAGTAACTACTGTTAACTAACAGTAAACTCTGCTTAACAAATTAGTAAACAATAGTGCTTAGTTGAATTAGGTAGTTCACTATTAGCTAATCAGTAACTATAATTTTTTCATACCTCCAAGAGGACTACTAAGAAATGGAAGCTTTAGCGTTAAGTTCTGCCAGCAAGACTCAATTGCTACGTCACTTATTACCTTCTCATCTATCCAATCGTGTCTAATACTTGCGGTATAAAAGACCAGTACTTACACATGTCTGAGTTCGCAGATGCTGACGCTTTCATTCGATTGCTCACATCAGTTGCCGACCAAAACATGTCCCAGACCTCGCATCTCGTTTGCGACTACTCAGATTCTGACGAAGATTTCGTCCCGCCGTCTCCTCCCGCTGCATGCCGCAGCTCGCGCATTCAATGCCGCGCTTCTCCTTGGGCGCAGTGGTCTTCCGTGAGCTTGATCAACGCTCTCAAGGACGCCGGCATACCCATCAGTCATGGTCTCTCAAGGGAAGATCTAATGCTTTTGGCCCAAAATACCTTGGGTAATCCTCCAGTCTCTCTTCCTTCGACCCCAAAAGCTTCTACTTCAGCAGTACAGCCAAAACCAACTGGCAGGAAAAGAACTGCTAAAACATCTTCACCCCATCCAGCTAAATGGATACAGCTACCTGCTCAGGCGCCATCCTCTCCGCAGATCGCCATCTCCACAGACACGAACTATCAGCTCATATCTGCAGTTCAAAGCCTTTCTAAGACGGTCAAAGGACTGGAGTCCAAAATGTCGTCCCTCGAACATTCCCTTGCTAATCCAAACCTCAGCTCAGATCCGGCCTCGAACTCCTCAGCAGTTCCACAAATTAATTTTCCTTCTCTCGGATTAACCAGCCATTCGAACGTGCCTTCAACATCAGCTGCCCAGCCTGCTTCTCTCCCAGCGATTCAGTCGCCATTTGAAGAGGTTTCTGCTCCACCGGCTCCTTCTAACTTCAATCTCTCAACAGCTGCTCCAGCGCAAGCCTTCGGTAGGCGTTTTGTTTCTCCTGCCGCAGCAAATGTGTCCTCTCACTTAAGATCGAACATTATCCAAGGTAAGGACATTAACTTGGCTACATTATTGCTTCCTTCGCCTGCGGCCGACAGGAAAATGGTCGACTGTGGTGACGTGGCAGTCCTTCTTAAAACCTCCGATCCTCGTTTACAATGCAATCTCTCGTTTGGTGAATTCGTAATTGCTTTTAGCATTTACCGAGACATTTTGTGCCAGGTTTTTCCAGAGAGAAGAGAAGAGCTAGA
Source organism: Rhinichthys osculus (assembly GCA_029959095.1). Taxonomy (NCBI): domain Eukaryota; kingdom Metazoa; phylum Chordata; class Actinopteri; order Cypriniformes; family Leuciscidae; genus Rhinichthys; species Rhinichthys osculus. The sequence goes on from JARWKJ010000005.1 coordinate 40,732,769, forward strand.
TCTCTATCTAGCTATGATGGCGGACTTTAGTCAAAGATATGGAGGCACGTTATTTTACGAATACAAGGTTAGACTGGTCAATCACAGACACGGAACTACTCGTCCGTCATTTCGGCGGCCAAAAAAGCTTGGCTTGTGCTATTTGCAGCGCTCATGGGCACACGGCTTCATTTTGCCCCAAAGCTTTCGCAAGTCATGGGTCGTTCGCTGGCCGTGGTGCTGAAAACGTAAGACTCTCTTCAAACAGCAGAGGTCGCCGTGTTGCAGAGTTTAATGGCGTTCCTATATGTGTCTCATTCAATGAATCTGTCTGTTCTTATGCTAATTGCAAATTTGCTCATATTTGTAGTTCTTGCAAGGATCCGCACCCGAAATCTGTCTGTCCACGCCGGTACAAACCGCCAACCCGGGGGAAAGCCCCATTTCAGAGAAAATTCTGAATAGTCACCCATCTACTCCCATTAATATACCAAACCTTTCAAGCTACCTTTTTTCTCACCCTGATCCGTCCTTCGTTGATTATCTCATCACCGGTCTGTCCCAAGGGTTTCGGGTGGGCGTCCTTTCCCATCTTACTGCTTCTTTTGTAGCAAAAAATGTGCAATCAGCTAGAAACGAACCCGACGTGGTTTCAGCACTACTAGAGAAAGAGGTCAATAAAGGATATGTCATTGGCCCTTTCGCTTCTCCTCCTTTTTCTCCTTTTCGCGTTAATTCCATCGGCGTCGCAACGCGTAAATATTCCGGCAAAAAACTTCTCATTTTTGACATGTCTTCTCCCCATTCCTATGAAATAGCAAGCGTTAACGAATGTATTCCTTTAACCCCTTTTTCCCTTCATTATGCCTCGGTCGACAATGCCATTCAGTTGATCAAGTTAGCCGGTCAAGGCGCTTGGCTAGCTAAAGCTGATATAACAGACGCTTTCAAAACTATGCCAATTCATCCCTCCGATTGGCCACTCTTCGGAGTCAAATGGAATTCTAAATTCTATTTCGCTGTAAGGCTCACATTCGGATGTAGAAGTAGTCCTCATATTTTCAACAGTCTTTCCGAAGCCTTGTGTTGGATCCTTCTGAATGTCTGTAAGCTTCCTTTTGTTTTGCACTTACTTGACGATTTTTTGTTGATCGATTTTCCTTCTTCCCAATCTACCGTTCTCGACAAACTTAAACAGGTTTTTAGCGACGTTGGCGTCCCCCTCTCCGCTGAAAAAACGCTGGGCCCTTCTACTTCGTTAGAATTCCTAGGCATATTTCTCGATACCATCAAAATGCAAGCTTCTCTTCCTCATGAAAAGCTTCTAAAGATCAGATCTTTCCTGGAATCTTTTTCCTCCCTACACGTCGTCTCGAAACGCGATATGCTTTCTTTGCTTGGGCACCTAAATTTTGCCATGCGTATCATCCCACAAGGCAGGGCTTTTATTTCTCGTCTGCTTACATTGGCTCATTCCATGCAAGATTTAAGCGAATCGCTCCATTTAGACGAAGGATGTCTATCTGACATTAAATTTTGGACTCTGTTGCTAAACGAGTGGAACGGCATTTCCTTTTTCTACAATGACGCTTTCGAATCATCCGCAGAACTTCATCTGTTTACCGACGCCGCTCCATCTATCGGTTTCGGTTTTTTTTTTAAAGGGCAATGGTTTGCAGAGAAATGGCCAATCGATTTTCCTACGGTTACTCTAGGTCACGTTTCTTCCGCGCTCTCAAGATTTATCCTTTAGTCATGGCCAGCATAATTTGGGGCTCAGCGTGGTCGAGGAAACGCATTATTATGTTTTGCGATAATGAAGCCACCGTTGCCATCATTAATAAAGGTAGATCATCCTGCCTCTCGATCATGCCTTTCGTGAGACGCTTAATCTGGCAATCAGTAACGTACAACTTCATCATAAAGGCTGCCCACATACCCGGGCATTCCAATGTCATTGCTGACGCGCTCTCTCGCTTTCATTTTCAGACTTTCAGACGGCTTTGCCCCTCAGCCAACTCGGATCCAACACCATGCCCTTCCTTATCAGCAACAATGTTAAATTAGATGATTTGCTTAAATCAGCCAGACATTATATGTCTAAAGGAGTAGCTCCTTCCACTTTTAAAGCTTACACTTCCGCTTGGTCTTCGTTTTTAATGTTTTGTTTTTCCTTTCAGATTCCTCTTTTTCCCATCTTGATTACCACCGTCTGCTCCTTTCTTGTTTTTAAATTCGAAAATTGCAATTTAAAAATTTCTTCCATCCGTAGATTACTCGCAGGCGTTCAATTTTACGCAAAATACTTCAATCCCGACTTTCCAAGTCTTTTCACTGCTACTTCCATTCGCTTATTGCTCAAAGGCATGAGTAAGTCTTCTAGCCATTTTCCAGATAAACGGTTACCTCTTACTTTGCCTCTTCTGCAAAGATTGATCAATTCTCTCCGTAATGGGCTTTTTTCCATGTACATTAACGTAATGCTAGAAGCCGTGTTTTTAATCGCCTTTTATGGTGTTATGCGTCCAAGGGAATTCACTTCATCAACCAACCATTTCGATCCTGCGCGCGATCTTTCTTTCTCTGATTTGCACTTTTCACCTCAATTCTTTACACTCTTTCTTAAGCACTCTAAGAATGATTCTCAAGGTTCTGGCGTCACATTAACTCTCTCTAAAATCCACAATAATTTCTGTCCCTTCTCATCTATGCTCAAATTTCTCAAAATCCGTTCTCGATCCTCATGGACCACTCCCCCTTATTCATTCTTCCTAACGGTGCTCCTCTCTCTAAAGCCTGGTTCAGGTCTCATCTAGTTTCTGTCCTTATAAGCTGCAGTTTATCTCCCTCCATGTATACTGGCCATTCCTTCAGAATTGGGGCCGCCACAACAGCAGCCGAACGCGGTATTTCTACAGCAGCCATCAAAATCATGGGCAGATGGTCTTCCTCTGCATTCGAGTCTTACATAAGACCTGATCCAAAGATCATCCTCGAAGCTCAGCAAGCTCTTCACTAAACGGTCCAGGTAAATAACCTTTGCAACTACTGGTGGTGGTGCTATTATATTCCATTTTCTTAATTGGTCTTAAATCAGATGCATTACAATGGTCAACGAGTCATCGTCTATGTGGCAGTAGTAGCCGTTGTGGTCTTGTCCCATGTGTCTTTATGGTAAAAAAAAAATAAAAAAAATGCAAGTGTATGATATACATGTTCAGTGTGGTCTACTGTGACCGTGTAGCCTAATGTGGCCTTGTCCCGTGGTCTTGTGGTCAGTTATGGCATGGTTCTGTGTGGCCTAGTGGCTGTGTCTCGTTGGCCTTGTATCCGTGTGGCATTAGCGGCCTTGTGGCTCAGCGGGCCTTGTCTCTGTGCGGGTCTCAAGGCCCCGTGGCATTATGTTGCCTTGTCCTATGTGTGGCCTTCATGGTCTTGTGGCCCTTATGGCCTCGGTCTGTGTGGCCTAGTGGCCGTTGTCCCTGTGTAACCTCGTCTCAGTGTGGGCTTACGATATCGCGGCCCTTGCGGCCTCATTCTATGTTCAGTGTGGTCTACTGTGACCGTGTAGCCTAATGTGGCCTTGTCCCGTGGTCTTGTGGTCAGTTATGGCATGGTTCTGTGTGGCCTAGTGGCTGTGTCTCGTTGGCCTTGTATCCGTGTGGCATTAGCGGCCTTGTGGCTCAGCGGGCCTTGTCTCTGTGCGGGTCTCAAGGCCCCGTGGCATTATGTTGCCTTGTCCTATGTGTGGCCTTCATGGTCTTGTGGCCCTTATGGCCTCGGTCTGTGTGGCCTAGTGGCCGTTGTCCCTGTGTAACCTCGTCTCAGTGTGGGCTTACGATATCGCGGCCCTTGCGGCCTCATTCTATGTTCAGTGTGGTCTACTGTGACCGTGTAGCCTAATGTGGCCTTGTCCCGTGGTCTTGTGGCCAGTTATGGCATTGGTTCTATGTGGCCTAAGGCCTTGTCTATGAGTGGTTCTGTCTCTGTATGGGTTTAGCAGCCTTGTGGCCCAGCGGGCCTTGTCTCTGTGTGGGTCCAGAGGCCTTGTGGCACAAAGTTGCCTTGTCCTGTATGTAAAAAATGGCCAGTGGTCTGTGGCCCTTAGTGGCGCGGTTCAATGTGGCCTAGTGGCCGTTGTCTGTGTGGCTTGCTCTGTGTGGTCTATAGTGGCCTTGTGGCACAAGTTGCCTTGTCCTGTATGTAAAAAATGGCCAGTGGTCTGTGGCCTTTAGTGGCGCGGTTCAATGTGGCCAAGCGGCCGTTGTTTGTGTGGCCAAGTGGCCTTGAGGCATTGTTGCCTCGCAAAAAAAAAAAAAAAAAAGGCCATGTGGTCTTGTGGTCCTTGCGGCCTGGTTTTGTGTGGCCTTGCGGCCTTGTCCAGTCTACCTCGTTCTATGTGCGGCATTAGAGGCCGTTGTGGCTCATTGCGGCCTTGTCTCTGTGGTCTAGCAAGGCCATGTGGCCGGGCGGCCTTGTGTCTGTGGTCTATCATGGCCGTGTGGTCCATTGTGGCCAGTTTGCAGTCTAAGGAGGCCTGCTCTGTGTATGGCCCTAGGTGGCCTGCTCTGGGTGGTCCAGTGAGGCCCGGCCCAATGTGGCATTGTCTGTGTGGTCCATCGCGGCCTTGTCTCTGTGTGGTCCAATGAGGCCTGGCCAATGTGGCTCTGTTTTGTCTGGTCCATCGAGGCCTTGTCTCTGTGTGGTCCAATGAGGCCTGGCCAATGTGGCTCTGTTTTGTGTGGTCCATCGAGGCCTTGTCTCTGTGTGGTCTGTTACGGCCTTGTCCCATATGGCCGGTTCTGTATGCCCAAGGTGGCCTTTTCTCTGTGGTCCTATAACAGCTTTTGTTCCATGACCTGTCCCTATGTCCTAAGTTAGCCTCGTTCTCAGTAAGTCACTATTCCACAACACTTGCTTCCCTCCAACTCATTCTCAGGGAAACTGGTTCGATCAGACGTAAGTGCGTCTCAAAACATAAGTCGCCTGGATGAAAGCGTCAGCATGGATAAATGCTAATGTACATACAGCAGCAGAACATAAATCCATAAATGCATTATTCACGTCTTCTCATAGTACCTTTCAGGCTCACTATGAAGTCATCTCTTACTAATTAGTTATTGGCTACGAGGCTTTCCACATTTCATGTTCATGCCCATTATTAACTCCCTTTTCTTTCTATTTTAGGCTCTACAGGATACACGACTGGTGGGTATACTTTTCTTTACCGTTCTTTGGGGGTGGGCTCCGTCCTGGTGGAATTATCTTCCACCTATTTTTGGGGGTCGGCTGCGCCCCTGCCTTCGTCTTCAGGCAGGAAATGCAGAGTCCGGACCCTCGGATTGCGAGCTATGGACGGGGCCTACGCCAAAGAACTTTATTGCTTGCTGGGCTATCAATAAATGTATTTATTGTTACAGTATTTATTCTCCCGAGTCTTTCTGGTAGAAATGGAAGCTTTAGCGTTAAGTTCTGCCAGGAAGACTCAATTGCTACGTCACTTATTACCTTCTCATCTATCCAATCGTGTCTAATACTTGCGGTATAAAAGACCAGTACTTACACATGTCTGAGTTCGCAGATGCTGACGCTTTCATTCACCTCCATCCTCCCCACCACCACCAGGATGGTCCCTTCCCCTCCTCCTCCCCACCACCACCAGGATGGTCCCTTCCTATACCTCACAGGGGGTCGGCTGCGCCCCTGCCTTCGTCTTCAGGCAGTAAATGCAGAGTCCGGACCCTCGGATTGCGAGCTATGGACGGGGCCTACGCCAAAGAACTTTATTGCTTGCTGGGCTATCAATAAATGTATTTATTGTTACAGTATTTATTCTCCCGAGTCTTTCTGGTAGAACTACTATACAGGCTCATAATTAAGGTGAATAATGCATAATGTATAATTAAGTCTAAAGTGAAGATCATGGTAACCCACTAGTGATGACTCAATAATTACCAAATCCTTTATAATGAATTGCTAATTATTTGGATCAGTATTCTCAAGTGAAAAGCATGATAACTACCTAATAATGACTGAAGTCATTGTAAACCTTTGAGGTTTTTGTAAGGTTTTGGAAAGTAATGACTCAAGTGTAACTGCATCCTTCTACAGGAATTACTAATCAGTACTCTAAAGTGAAGATCATGGTAACTCACTAGTTTAGTTAATAACTAAAACAGTGACATGCCTTCTATATGTTTTAGTATACACTGAAATATTGATTTTGCGATTTTTAACGTTCACAAACTCGGTACTTTCTGATTTTGCCTGTTTTTTTTTTATAGCAAACAAACAAGCAAACTAAATATTGTAGATTATGTAATTGCTTCTGTGAATCCCCTTTTGTCTCTCTCTTCAATCATTACCCTCTGTTGAGATTCATTCCATCTGCTTTGAGAGACCATCTCCATCTGCCACCTTTTCATTTTGCACTCTATTTTAGTCACTCTCTTTTCCTCCTTAATTAAACTCATTATTTATCATCTTATCAAGAAATTTCACAGGCCGAAATATCACAAAATATTATAAGAGTGAATTAAATGTAACAACCCCCAACTCTTTACTTGCTCCTAATAATATTTAACCATAAATATGAAGTCAGTCCTCTCAGACCGGTGTACAAACAATTACTCTTCGTGACTGACGATCTACCAATCCTCTTATCATCATCACCCAGGCTCATAACAGGATGCAGGACATGAAAACTGAACGTTGCTGGCGGTGCATGAGGAGGCACACCTGATGCTAATTTTGCCTTGTCTGTGCTGCCATTAATACAGGTTTGGGTTCCCTAGTGTATTGGGGCAAGTGTTGAGGTTTATGGATGTCATATCAAGACCTAGTTAATTGATTGCCACCTGGTCCCTCTTTTCCATCCTCATTACAGATCCTTCCCAAACCTGCACAATGAGAACAACATACTGTATATACATTGTTATTTGTATGTTTGTTCAGGATAGCCCCCTTAACATGTTACTGTTATACCACTGTCTTAGCCTGGGAAAACCCAGACAACTTCCGGCAAATTTAGATTTGCTCTGAAAGTTAGTCTGCCAAAGAGCTCATTCAAGCCCATTTCCAATCCGTCGAAATCGAGGCACCAATCAGAAACGTTGGGGCGGGCTTTACACGATGACGACAGCGCTGGGATTTTGAAGCAGATTTTGTAGCCTACATTACAAAGATGGATGCCACATCCGTCGAACATCACTCGTTTGAATCAGCTAAAGCGTCTGTTTTAAGCGATTTGAACGTGTCCTTTTTGTTAAAAACCGAGCAAAGAACAACACTCGGAGATGTTTCTCTTCATCTTCTTCATCGCTCTGATTGGTTTTAGGTCTATCCGCGACGTCCGTTGGTGACGCCCCTCTGGAAATGATTTGTCTATGACGCTTTGCCAGACCATAACTCAGTTACAACTGAGAATGGTCTGGTTTTAACCAGGCAACCACTGTCTTTGACTATTTGATTATTAGTCATTATGTGCCCTCATGTTTTTTTCAAACCCATATTGCACTTCTGGTTTCTTTTTCGTTTAACTCCACTTTTAGACATACACTCACAAACTTCCCTAAGCACTTTCCCCCGGGAAGTTTGAAGTGCGTTCAACTTTGTCAAGTGAGCAAGAGAGCAACAGGCCCTCGACCGCTCGATTTTGACAGAGGGAGTGAGTCTTCTCAATATGTAAACTTAAAGGACAACTCCGGCGCAAAATGAACCTATGGTGTAATAACACATTGGTACCGAGTCGACCGTTCTCTGGGATTTGTTTTCATGATAATCGAATGTGAAGAGTTTTATCTCTAAAAACTGTTTAGCTTATAACGCTAGTATATAGGGCATAGAATAAGTAAAAAGAAATAGCTAGTTAATACCTCAAAATAGCCCCGCACTAACACGCTAGCATAATGAAGGTCCCTACATGCAAATCGAAGCATTGAGAACTTTGTAAGTGTACGGAAAGTTTAATAAGAAGATACTTTATAAAGACAATACACTTCGCGTATACAGGCAGGAGCCATCTTGGAAAACAGTCTCGACCAGTCGAACCACGAACGGCGTGCTAAGTGGGCACTCGTGCAACGTAAGCAATGACAGCGCCTAATTGGGTCACAGAATTCGGCACCACACCAACACTCGAACTTGGGTCACCCGAAGCACAATCGCGCTACACGTTAGAATGGTCCCCTTGATGCTATCGGCTCTAACCTAAACTAAAACATTTTCATTACTTGAAATAAAACTTAAACTCATTTTATTTCATCTAATTGCACTATAAGTGCACGGTTTCTGACACAGATATTGACTTACAGAAGGGGAGAACCTATATTATAATTACTTACTCTTACAATAATGTACTGTAGCCTGAGTCAAATGGTGGATTTTTATAATTCTTGTGGGTGTTTTTTTTTTTTTTTTTTTTTTATGTGAAAGCTTCAGTGCCCTTGGGGACTAATTATGCTAAAACAGCAACCAGTACAAGCTCCTTTTGTATTTCATTGAAAAAAATTAATCATATGGATTTGGAACCACATGAGGGTAAGTGATGGCAGAATCTTCATTTTTGGTTAAACTACTCCTGTAACTTCTTGCCAATTACTTATACATTAAAGAACTTAATACTAAAACAGTACATGACCTCCTGTAAGACCTTATAGAAAACATGTATATTCTAAATAGTAAATAGAGTGCATCAGCAGAGGATCATACAAATCTCATTCATCTCTTTAATCAGAATGTAAAATTATAGTATTCTCAGAGGATTCGCCTGCACTGTACTAGGATTTACAAGCCAGAAAGCCACTTTAATTAAATCAGGCCGTGGGCATGGCTTGGATTTCCTTTAAACATATGCAGAAAGCTCCTGAAAGGATTTCTGGTTAAGCTCTAGACTCTGCTGAAGGCCATTGTTCATTATGACGGATTGCCTTTGCACACTGTGCTTTGGCATGTTGTGACATGTGATACATTACAGTGGCAGCTCCTGTGACCTGATGGTAAAAACCACTGCATTAATTAAACTCATTTGTTTTGGATTAAAATGTGGGCAAAAGAACAGTATTGGTTGGGAAGTAACTACATCAACATCACAGTAAACCTAATAGTTGGACCCTTCAAATGAGTAAGTCAAGTTATTTGATGTAAATATAACTACTACTACTAATAAGTAACAATAATACAAATCCATAATCAGCAAAGAACAAACAAACTAACTAACATTTAAAGGTTTGAGGTCGATTTGATTTTTTTTAAAATGTTTAATGTTCTTGAAAGGAGTCTGATCATTTGATCAAAATGCAGTAAAACCGTAATATTGTGAAATATTATTACAATTACAATAACAGTTGTTTTTTGTGGAACATGATTTTTTTTTATGATTCTTTGATGAATTGACAAATCATGACGAATAGAAATATTTTGTAACATTGTAAATGTCTTTACTGTCACTTCTGATATACAATTTGACAAAAGCAAAAGAATAAAACATGTTTGTCCTATTATTTGGCAAAAATGTCAGTGGAAACTTTACATCAGTTTTATATTGCTTAAAGTCCTCATGTTGTCCATAAACTTTATCCCTTTAAAACTCATCTTTGATCACCAAAAATACATATTTAAACCGTTTTTTACCCCTGAAAACAATTTCTTAATGCCTTAAAATAGCTTGAATGTAACTTTGCACCCTTGCCTCATTTAGTATACGCAGGTCTATGAATATGCAAATTAGCCCCGCCTCCACTCACACCAGCTCAGAGATCCACTCGTTGACGATCACACATTGATGTGATTGGTTACAAGGTAGTTTGTGACGTCATAAACCCAAGCAAGGTTTGTCTTAAAGCATATTAAAAACACCACATAGACAAATAAACAACATTAAAAGCTTGATTTTCACCACAGGGGGACTTTAACTGGCTTGATTTAATAATTTTATTTAAAGATATAAACTCGTGAACAATCCCAACCCTCTCTAAATGTCAGAAAAGCAGTTGCAAGGTCGTTTCAATTTACGAACAGTATTTCTTTTGGCCGTACCACTAACAAAAACTAAGTCTAATTTATCAAGATCATCAAACTGTCCGAATGCTAACTAAATGCAATGCATTTAAAATGTCCACAGGTGGTCAGATGAAATTGCAGTAAGATTGATTGCTTATATGGAGAGGACTATTAAACATGCCCCTGTCAACTCTGTCTGTCTGGAGATCCTCAGAGAACCAAGCGGTCTCATCAAGATTTCATCATTTATACAATATCATTGAGCAGTTGAGCCCAAAGCCAGTTCGGCGTTGTGTTTTCTGCAGGCCCGAATTTCAGGATGTTTATTATCTTGGCCGATGGTTTCTCTGGAGAAGGAAGGGAAATGGAGGTTGTGCACTAGTGACATCTGAAGTATTTTCCCACAGCTGAGGATGCTTAGGGGGTTGCGGGGGGCTCCAGAACTACCAATAATCTGCGTCTAAACTGGCAGTTTCATCAGACGAGTTCACACACTAGCGTGTGCTTGTTCGCTCCCACATAAATACACAAATACACAGATAAATCTGGACAAACTATCTAGTGACTTCATCCCTTAAGTCATCTCTCTCTAGACTGGTCTTTGTGTGGCCCGTCATGCCTTTTGCCCTTCAGTTTCCACATTACTCTTTTAAAGCCAAAATCTCGAAGAATTATGCAGAATTCTTCCGGATTTGAATGATGGCGTTGGCTGTCAGAGAGGAAAAATACATAATCTCTTATGAGACCGTGCATGAAAAGGTTCACGTGTCAAGGCCCAATTTTGATGGCAAGTGCTAGTTAAAGAACTCGGTGTTACTTTATTTTGATGGTCCCTTTTGAACATTATGTTGACTAAGTTACGTTGCACCTACCAGTCTACTAACTCTCATTAGAGTGTTAGTAGAGTAGGCTATAAGTAGACTGGTAGAGTTTAGAGTTAGAATAAGTTGACATGTAGTTGCAAAGTTACTTATAGTCAGTAGATTGTCTGTTGGAGGAACACCACAATAAAGAGTTAGCAGATATTAAGCAGACAGTCTACTAATATGCTAATTAGAGTTAGTTGACATGTAGTTGCAAAGTCAACAGAATGTTCAAAAGGAACCATTAAAATAAAGTTTAAATTACATTTTCTGGACTTTACATGTTTGCATTTTCAGCTGGTGCCAATGGTTTAAAGTTCACTCACAACACACAAAAAGCACTGTTTCCTATGAATGTTATGAAACACATTCATAACTGCATCTTTGAATATTTTTATACTAGCTGTCATTATGAGTTCACTAATGTCTAGGGCATTCTGACTGAACTCAGTTACAGTATATGCAATAAATGCAATAATGAACTGTGACCTATACATGCCCGAACATACATGACGTTAAATTTGAATATAGGAGAATAATTATCAGGGTAGGATCATTTTTGAAGGTCAATATCTGAATAGGCACACAATATAAAAGATGTCACATCTGTTCTGGGTTTTGATTATGTTCATCTTTTCATGTCTTTTGTTTGAAGTTTCTCATTGTCATGTTTCCTGTTATTGTGTCATGTGAGTCTATGTTCCCTTCATGTGATCTGATCATGTGTTCCTTTGTTTCATGTGTTATGTTTCCATTGGTTTGTCTTGTCGTAAGGCTTGTTTGACTTCATGCCGGTTAGAAATTTTGTCCGACTTGAGACAGCGCCAACGTCACGTCACTGTGACGTATGGCAGCAAAGTACTGTAAGAGCGATTCGAGAGCAGCCGGCTCGTTCATTCTGCGCAGCTTCTCCAGAGCGGCTGCACACGCTCTGATGACGTGTTCCATGAAATATTAATACAAAAAAAAAAATACAAAAAAAAAAAAAAGATACAGTTCATCAACTTTTTGTTGAATAGGTTATACTATATGAGAATCTAGCTTTTTATAGATTTCCAGCAGAAATTACTTGTCAGAAACATGATTCTTGAAACAATAAAATAAATTGATAAAATAATTAATTAATAAACAAACAAACAAACAAACAAAAGGGGGAAATATTGTAATAAAAAAATAATTGTAAATGTAAAGCATGTGAAAACTGACCTAACATTTATTCGTGAAAAAATATTTTTTATTTTAAAATTACTTTTGAAAAGCAATATTCCTTTGCCTAAAATATATAAATAAATAAAAATATGTGTAACAGAATAATATCTTCAAGGATAGATTCGAATACCGGTGACTAGCAGCAGGATTTCATATTAGAGTAGCGTTAGCACATTCATTTCTGTGTCTTGCACGTAACAGTCAAGGCAAGACAGCTAAATCTAGATGAATAGCTTCCGAAGAGATGTGCAGAGAGTTTCCTTAAATATGGTCTGAGGACTGGCTAAGACTTGATGTCTCCTCATAAAAACACTCATTCCTTTTTCTTGGCCAGAGCGGAGGATGCAGACAGAGTGGTTCAGGACCTGGACTTACACACTGGGAATACTTTCTCTGCATCGGTGGAGCATTTTTCCAGATGCTGATAAGCAGAAATAGAGACAAAAGGATAATATACACATATACATGCATTCCTTCTATCAATGTATAAATTACATGACAAAAACACGTCATTGTAATATACTGTGTCTTTTTTATTGCAGTTAATGTAAAAAGCAAATCAAAGTCTCTTTCTGATACTGTGGGATTTCTTTTATAGCATTATTTATGGGATAGTATATTTATCCTGTGTAACAAACTGAGTCAATTAGGATCAGGACACACATCTAAAGGATCATGCAGGGATTGAGGAAAATTGAAAATTGTACTAGCTTTTGAAATTGAGTCGCTATTGGAAGGATACAGCAGGATTTCCCGAAGGAGTGGAAAGGTTCCAGTCATCTCTGCTTCTTAGGCTAATACCTGCTGTCTCATTCAAATAGTCTTAATGTTTCATTATTCGACCAGAAAGAGGGCAGGTGAACGTTTGCATGGTATTTATTCCGTAAATTATTAACAGATGGTAGTGAGCTTCAATGATTCGTGTTTAGTTGTATAGAGAATTTCTTTGGCGTAGGCGCCGTCCTTAGTCCGAATCCTGGGGGATGCAGATTCGGCTAATCCTGCCTGAAGACGAAGGGAGTGGCGGAGCCTACCCTCTATGGATGGACAGGGGCCAACATGGGGCCTGTACCATGATGGTAGTTGAACAAACTCAGGGTTGCATTATTAGTTTCGAGTTGACAAAACCAAACCAATCCAACCAGGCTTTGTTGGTACCATGATGCTGATCATCAACTTTCTCTGTCAACTCAGGCTTTGATCCTGAGTTTAGGTGTGACATCAGTAGCGAACAGCCAATCACATGCTGAAAGAGTGAAACTCATTCAAAACTCATTGAAATTCATTTCTCGAGAGAGAAGCACCGCAATTCACTTACTAAATAAAAGTATTAAAATATTATATATAATATTATGGTTGGGTGTTTGTAATGTTGTATGGTTTTCTAATGGACCCTGACAATAAAGTTGAACTGAACTGATTAAGAATTTAAACAAATTTACACAGCAAGAAGAAAATAGCTGTCTATGAAAGAGGACAACTAAAAGAAAAAGTATCGCTACTGTATATCAGTACAAGTAAAAGTTGTGAAGTTAGTTTATACAGTTGATAAAGGTATAGAGAGATTTGAACATTTAAGCTCACATGTAGTCATTTTATAGCTATAGAATCTATTGATTCTAAAGCGTATTTATATTACCTTTTTATATTTATTCATTTAAAATCTGCGTAATAATAATTGATGAACTGAAATTGTACATGTGTGATCGATTAAGTGTATAATAATTACATAAATAATTTTTAAATCATACAAATTAATTATTCTAAATAAGCATTACTAAAAGTCAGATGATTTTGTCTTTAAAAATCATTTGCTATGTATTGACCTTTAATTTGGAGTAGAAAGAGGTGGAGTGACTTTATCGCGTCAGACATGTCACTTTGCTCACAGCTGATTGGTCCAAGTTCGGTTTGCAACCTCTTACCTGGAACATAACCTGCCCCGGACCAGGTTAGCCGTGGAGCGTATGTTACTGTGGCGATGAACACTGCTAAAAGCCAAACCACTTTTATGGTGCCTAAAGGGTTGGCGCAAACTAAACTGAAACATACTTGGCTAGCCACCTAAACCGGCTTAATGGTATAGGCCCCTGGTGGTGGTGGGGAGGATGGAGGGGAACGTTAGCGTCATCAACAGTGAACATAAAACAGAGAGTTCAGTGCTTAAATACTCCAGGTGTCAATCAGTGATAACCCATGTGATAATGAGCTGATGAGTTGAATCAGGTGTGTTTGATTAGGGAGATAAAGAAAACGTGCAGTGTTGGGGTGCCGTGAGGACAGGTTTGGGAACCACTGATCTAACTGAAGCTTTTGACCCTGCGTCAGCATGCCGACGCACATGGCACCCCTTAAGCGTCAATATGAGACGCGCCTCCTAGTGGTCTAACCCTAACCCTACCCCAGACCTAAACCTACCCATAACGGAAACGTCATCTAACTGACGCTAAAGGGTGCCATGTGCGTCGGATTTAGACGCATGGTCAAAAGCGTCAGTGAGATGACGCCAGCGTCAGTTAGAAGAGGATGAGCGTCTCATATTGACGCTTAAGGGGTACCATGTGCGTCGGCATGTTGACGCATGGTCAAAAGTGTCAGTTAGATGACGCCTTGGGATGAGAATGTGTTGATTGGCCAAACCTATTAGTATGAATGAATGACGTGACATTAGAGTCTTCCTGATAGAACTTACGCTAAAAGTTTCATTTAAAGGTAAAATAAATACTGTTGTTACTGTAGTCAATACTGGGTATAACCATGAGTTTTATTTAGTGGAGAAAAATAAAAGAAGGTGTTGAAAAGGTGAGTGGGTGATGTCCAATTTTAAGATTTTATTTGGCATCAGTGCAACATGCTGAAATGGACTACAGCCTGTTTGATGCAATAGAAAGCTTTAGTTCAACTTGATATCATTGTGTGGACTCAAAAAAATATGTGGATGGTAAACACTGGAATATTTCAGCAATGTGGTCCAAAAGTAATAAATCAACAATTATAAAAATAAATAAATAAATAAATAAATGTTTGGCCTGTACACAAATATTTGAGGTCAATCACCACAGGGCCACAATTCCTGGACTTGATAAGCAGAAATATTTGGATTATTAGGGTTTATTGTAAAAGGGAATTCAATTGGGGATGTCTGATGTAAGGGAGTTTTATATATAAGGGAGATATATGTAAGGTTTTAAAGGAGTCAAAGTTTGATAAATATTTGTTTATCTATTCAATATCTGACATTATTATATTTAATATTATTATTATTATTATATACGGATTTAAATAAAGTTCAAGACATGGTCACGGCCAAGAAAATCCAAGAATGTATTACAAAATATTTGCCATATGATGTTCTAGACTGTTATCCAAACACTTTGAAAAGTGGCAGTGGAAACACTTCATATTTGACAGTAAAAACACAGAGGGACTGTGTGAATGATCATCATCATTAATGAGTTCTTTCAAATGTTCAATTCTGAGTGTACACTCATCCAGAATGAAAGATTTCTAAATGACTCATTCCGCTCAGCGGACATCACTACTTCTGGGAGGAAATTGTGATACAAAAGAAATTCACTACAAGTAGTGAGGGGCTGTCCAAGACCTTTTTGTGAGAAAGAAACTCATTTGAATCTATCTCCGAGCCAAAAGTGCAAAACATTTCAACACAACAATTACAGAGAGGCTATCTGCACGTCTCAGTGTGCGAGAGGGAATTGGATCAGGTGCTGGAGTCAGTCTTTGTGTCTCAGGCATGTGTACAAATGATTTACGAGATGTGTAGCACAGGCAATGGATGTGCAGGAAAGACCATAAAGTGAACACTCTGACAATCTCTGCCTTCAAACAGCTAGAGGAGGGAGAAATCCTGAAAATGAAGAGCTGAGAGTCGAAAAACTGGAGACATGACTCACCCACTCACCAAAACACAAGCCCACTCTGAACATTTTCAAAGTGGCCAGAACCTGTAATTATTTTGTTCCACAAGACACACCAGTATGACAACCTCGTCCAATTATAAGACATAATTATTACGTCCTTTGATCACTGATTAAGTGGTCAAATTGGAGCCTTATTTTCCTACAATCTCGTTGACCGTTTAATATTGCTAATAACATTGTATAATGTGGTATTTCTTCACAACAAAAACCTTTGATGATAGCACCGTTACCACTTAGCTTAAAGAAATGCTGCAACCGATTAAAATTTGAATCTTCTCATTTACACACACTCTTCAGTTAAACACAAATAAAGATTAAAAAAAAAAAAAAATCCATCTCTATGAGTCCATATAATGTAATCATACGGGACCGCAAACTTGACGCTTCAAAAACCACGCAAAACGAACAGGCCGGTAATCCATACGACCCCAGTTGATTAATGTCTCCTGGAGAAATGACAGGGTGTGTGTATGAGAAAAACACTAATATCTTAAAGTTTTATAACTATAAACCATGGCTTCCAGCCAATTGTTATACGAGGGGTTTATGAGTTCACGCTTGATGTAAACGTCAGCATGTTATGAAATACTGACGAAAGCACATTCTGAACCTTGTGCGATTTGCTGTGTCTGAAATCACATAATGTATATCAGGGGTGGCCAATCCTGTTCCTGAAGATCTACTGTACCTTCCTGCAAAGTTCAGCTCCAACCTTAATCAAACTTACAGACATTTGTGTTGGATCAAGGTTAGAAGTGAATTCTGCAGGGTAGATCTCCATGAACAGGATTGGCCACCCCTGCTGTATATGGTACTTAATGTGGTTTGAAACTTGCTTGACCATCAAAAAAGTACATTCTATATAGTATGAATGTGTGCAGTAGGAATGAAATTCGGATGTACTACATCTGCCATGTTGTCACTGTCATGTGACCTATGGCATCAGTTGTGTCACTTCACTGCCATTCAAATCCTGATAAAGTATATTTTAGATGTGCACACAAAATCCCGGCGGAAGTAGTAGGTCATATGGGTACTTTTTGCCAGTTGATTCATCAAATGAAGTCGTATGGATTACCGCCATGTTTGCTTTGTGTGGTTTTTGAAGCATCAACTTTGGAGGTCCTATACACGTACATTACTATTGTCTCAGAGATAGATTATGTTTCTAAAAATCTTTGTTTGTGTACATCTAAAAAAAGTAATGTACTGGGACGGCATGAGGGTAAGAACATTTTTGGGTGATTGTGAAGTATCCCTTTATCATGTCAAGGGTGTTGATAATACTTCACAAGGCTCCAAAAGGGCCATTATACACATTAAAAACCTGCTTCAGTACATTTACAATGCAAAAAAAATGTCTCTAAAAGGCACTCTGAAAATGAATTTGAATTGGCTTACATAATAAAAACAAATCCATTTATTTACTTTTTTGCATTTTTAACCAAACTTTTTTTTTAAAATTACTCATAAAGCAACATTATGTAGAACTAAACTTAAATAAAAGCAGAAAGGAAAGTGCTTTTTCTGACACAGTCAGATCTTTCTCTGACTGACACAGTCTCTGGAGTTTATACAAACAAGTGTTTTGATTCCCCTCTGAACGCTTCCCCAAGAGCACTTTAGTTTTTATAAGATATAAAGGTGAAATGACACGAAATAGAGGGCAACAAATACGAGAGCACGAATTTCACATCATGCTTCTAAAAATATTTCTTATTGAGCTGGAACTGTTGGGATTTTGTTAAAGTGAATTTTTCACTTTATAAAGTGTTGGAGCATAAAGAAACATCGAGATGTGAATGAAACTGACAGTGTGAAATTGAACGATACAGTAAATATATGGGATGTAGATAGGAAATAGATGCAGTGGTGAGAAAAACACCTGAACTTACTGTGGATTAATGAAAAGTCTCTCCCAAAAGATTATTTTAGTGGCAGACATGTACTGCATTCACACTAATATCAAAAGGTTAATTAAACTATTTTGCATGCATTTGATGATTTTGACAGTGCCCATTTAAATGTAATTTGTCAGAGCCCTGAATAAAAATTTACTACAGGTTATTAAATATAAATTTGTAGCCTGATGATACATGATTTGACCACATGCATTTGTCAGGTCAGATCTGATAATTAGTGCCTTGATTTCTTGATTAACTAAAGTGGATATAAACATTCATATAAAATATTTGTGAGGGGAAAAGCCTCTCAAGACAGCTGAATTTCATTCCATAAAAAGTAAATAACTGCATTGCTCAAAGTTTCTGCCAATTTTTTTTCTCCATGGTTTTATGCAATATACTTGACTTTGAAATAACAACAGTAATCTTATCCAAATCTCATTTCTAAAGGATTGCCATTATATAAAAGTTAGCTGGCTGGGTCATGCTTTGAGAACAGACAGAAACCAAACAGACTATAGCAAACCTGATGTTTTCCATTTCAACATGAGAGGTGTCTGGCGTGTCTGATTGTGCTTTCATTTCAGGTTTAGGTCGAGCAATTTGTCCCTTTTTTTTTTAACCTTTTTAAGTAATGTTAGGCTTTTGTTCCCTAGAACTAGAAATAAGTATTCTTTACAGTAGACAAATTGTAGCTTTAATGTGTGAAATGGTGTGAAAGCACCACTGGAATTTAGTCCGGTGTAGCATGTATTAGTGTAGTATGCTCACTAGCCAGTTAGAGCTTAACTGAGGGTGTTCACCCATCTGCTGTGTGAATAAACGCTGGAATGCAGCAGTCTGTATCATCACCAGCAGCTCATATTCAGCTTTCACACCTCAGCTCACAGTTAAAAGGATTAGGCAGCACAGCGGCAGTAAAAGCCCATCTCACTCCCTTCTGTAAATGGCATCATCTCATATATCACACCATCTGAGTCCTGGCATGTGCTGCATCTATCTTCCCCCAGCCCTGTATCACTCTCTTCAAGTGAAAATAGTTTAGGCCATAAATATTGGTCTTTTATTGTGTTACATCAGGCTAAAATGTGCTCAAACGATATTATTTTATGTAATATATATTTTATAATTAATAAAAACATACACAATTATATATGGTTGCATATTTACTGTGTGTGTTATATTAAAGTAAATATGTAAAAAAATATATAAATCTAAAATTGCATATGCAAAATGTGTTAATGTATCTTTCATATTTAAAACATCCCACATACTTGGAGTTACCCAGAAAATTACTCATGCAAATGATTAAACTCTGCATGATTTAGGGTTACTTCAGCAGAATATATAAAATAGTATATATATTTGAATTTGGGTATGTGTTTGTGAGTCAGGCATTGTGAGGGCATTGTGGAAAACTGCTTGATAAACATGCTAAATAATGTATTGATAACATTTTAAAAAAGAGGTTATGTGGATATAAAAAATACTAGTTTCATATTAAAACATTTAAAACAGATTTATCATTGTCCAATGAAACAATAATTGTTATGCTTTTTGCAAAGCCTGCATCGTATGCATCTTATATTTATGTTACACAAAACATGGTTTGATAAATAAAATACTGTGTTAAAAACAGATTTCTGATATAAAGAACTGAATCCAGGTCAGCATTGCTCATTAGTCCCAAAGAACATATCCTTGTTCCAGACTTATGGGAACAGAATGTAAATTAGCACTCTAAAATGCATTATGAATTCAGGTCGAAATTCTTATCTCTCTGGTTGATTGGGACAAGTCTGACCCTTCTAACTTGAGTACAACAGATACATTTCTATTACTGCTCTTGGCATTATTTAATAAAAGGGAAAAATATCTGGAGTCAACAGACTTTGCAGATCATTAAGGAAGTATGCAGAGAGACACAAAATGAGATTTTGGTTTCACTATTTCAATAGTCCACTTTAAACATTCTGCTAACTATAACTAACTTTGCAACATGTAAACTAACTCGCATTAATTTGCAACTACATGTCAACTAACTACACGTCTGTCGGTGACCATTAAAATAAAGTGTTTGATGGTATTAAGCACAGTCTACTAATAATCTAATGGCTGGTAGTTGACATATAGTTGACATATGCATCGAGTGGACTATTGAAATATTGTTACCAAGATGTTTGCCTGCAACCCAAAAAAAAAAAAAAAAAAATGTCACACACCTATTCACCTACAGACAAGCTTGAAAAACAGTATTTTATACTTTTTCAAATGCATAAAAGAGAGGGAAGGGTACGTTTTCTAAAATCCTAGGGATGTAAGGGAGCTTCTTCTCCCACCTCAAACAATGTTCAAAGTGATTTGACTTTGAAAGGCACAATATGTCCAGCCAAATTTACACAAAGTCCCTAGTGTTTTCTTACAGGACGATGGCTGCATCTGTTGCTCTTGGATGTTGTTTTTATTATTTATTTCCCCCCCCCCCCCCCCCCCCCCCTTACACACATGAGTCATTCAATCTGTCTTATCTCGGGGGTGTTCTTCCGTCTGGAATACAGACACTTTTGATTGTTTGAAGCTTTCCTGATTGATCGTGAAGTTAAGAGTAAAAGGGAAAATCTTTGGGCTGATAATGAATATCAGAAATAAAATAAAGATTATGAATCATCATTATCTGTAGTCATTATATATATAAAAAAAACATTTGAAATAAATTCAATTGATAATTGATAATTTGCTGGTTAGAGATTTATAATGTGCACATGAGGTTGACCATTGAATCCTATAATTAAAGAGTTAACCGTTAAAACCAAATAATTGTCTGCTGTTTGTTTTATGAGACAGCCAATTTCAAGTTCAGTCAAAGCCTCTTCTTTATTATAAATTAACTCTTTCCCCGCCAGCATTTTTGAAAAAAGTTGCCAGCCAGCGCCAGCATTTTTGATTATTTTCACAAAGGTTTCATGGCCCCCAGATAATTTTTTTGTATTAATATCTGAACATGAAATATATCAAAAGAAAGAACAGACCCTCTGCTTTTAAACAAAAACCCAGTTATATTCTAGCTTCATGCATTCCTTTTTTTATCAACACTTGAATGTGGGTAAGTTTCATAAATAAAAAAAGCAAAAAGCTGAGAAATTTTGCTCAAAGACTACACCCGGGTCGGATTCAGAACGATGATCAAAACATAGATAGAGTAGATCGAGTCCATCAACACCCCCAAAGCTTCACAGTCCTAGCTCGTCCTGGGTCGACATTTCATTCTGTATTAGGCAGTTTTGATTTATATGCTGTTTAATGTTGGTGATTGAATTATTTTACATGCATCTGCTTACATATGCTATCGCTTGAATGTTGTGTAGCTAATTCGCTGCTTTTGAGATAATTAATAGTCTAAACTGTCACGGTCACCAGTTCAGTCACCGTGCACTACATTTCCCAGCATCCCTCCTTCCGATCACCTGCAAGTGCAAGTATTCAGTATTCATCAACAGATGTCACCCGTCCGAGCACCAGTGAAAAGAAGTCCTCACACACACAAGCACGGTCTAATTTTGTCTTGTCTAGAGCTCGGACTGCATCCTGTTTGTTTACCTCTTACCTGATGATATACTAACCTCCTTCGTCTCTCTCCTCGTTCCCGTTCTCCAGTTCCTCATCCTCCTCCAATCTCTGTGATCTCGTCCTACAAAGAAAAAATGAAAGTTTATTCGTTAATTTTTCATTGACTGTCTAATGCCTGGCTCACACTACAGGAGTTTTAAAATCCTAACCGATTGTAAAATCTGGTTGCAGCACACACTTAAGGAGAATCTTTGCAGATTTTCTTCCCTCAAATCTTAAACATGCTCACACTACAAGATTTGAAAAAAATTGTTTATTATATTATGTGGACACGACCCTTATTTTGACATTGTATCTTCAGTTTACTCCACTTCGTTTTAACCTGTTAATAACCAGCGCCCCCGGTACCGGGGGCAACGGGGCGCCCCCCCCGCGAAAAAAAATTCATATTCAAATTTCTAAGCAACCACTGAAATAAAATAACAGAAAATAGGTATCATTTTAAAGCTTAGAATCTCAGCTTTTTAATGCATATAATCACTTTGATCAACTCCTAACGAGTGCTGAGTAATCCCTCTAAAACGGAGTGTACCGCCAGCCGGCGCCACCTAGCTGCGATATAAAATAATAATAATATTTTTCAAAAATATTACCTTGATCAACTTAAAATAGGTGTCATTTGAAAGCTTAGAGTCTGAAATTTACAATGAATGTAGCCAATTTGATAACTTCCTAAGTAGTGCTGAGTTATTTGCTGATAAATAGAAAAAAAATGTTTTCATAATTTATGAAGTACTTTTTTGTACTACATACTACAATATGTCAAATACATCATACAGCTCAGATAGTCATGTGCCATATGTCATTTGAAAGGTCTCAATGAGTAGAATACAACAAGCATAATTGTTTCGGGCTTTTTACTAAACTTGAGTGAGGTTTTGTACAAGAAGCCCCTCAAGAGACCCATTTGTAAATCATATAAGGATGCATAATTTAAGACACATTTCCACTCGTAACTTCATTAAACATACTCCGATTGTGGGAAATGACACATCATTATTTACAGCAGATTCTTACGATTAAAATGAGTCTAACTAAAGATATTCCTCATGGATTTCTACCACCAAGAAAATCCACAGACGCACGTAGCCAAGCAAGGTAGCTTAGACTTGGCCTTTTCACTCGTATCTTCATGAAAGATACATCGATCATGAAAAATGACATACCGTTATTTACAGCAGGAGCTCACGATTAAAAAGAGCCCAAACTCAATATATTCCATAAATCAGATCTAAAGATATTCCTCATGGCGTTCCAACACAAAAAATACCACAGACGTACCTAGCCAAGTATATACTGGTGAAGCACTCGCGTTGGTTTTTCGCTTATAACTTCATAAAACATGCACAGATCGTAGAAAATAATCGTACATTATTTTCAGCAGACTCTCACGATTAAAAAGAGCCCAAACACAGCATAATCCATCACTCAGATCTTAAGATATTCCTAATGGAGTTGTAACACACGAACCCCCACAGGCGCACATAGAGCCTTGTATATAGATGGAGCACTAATGCCGCGATTTCACTCATAACTCAATGAAGCATGCATAGATCGTGTAAAATGGCACATCATTATTTACAGCAGATTGTTAAGATTAAAAAGAGCCCAAACTCACCATAATCCATTACTCAGATCTAAAGATATTCCTTATGGACTTCTAACACATGACGTTGCACTATGCGCACCAATGAAATAGCAGTAGCAGTGATGCTGTGTTGTTTTGATGTGACGTTTCAGCTCATAACTCCATGAAACATGCATGGATTGTGAAAAATCGAACATCTTTATTGACAGCAGATTCTCACGATTACAAAGAGCCCAAACACAACATAATCCATTGCGTTGATCGCGAGAAATACCTCACGAAGTGATGCATGCTTGGCTAAAAAACATGTCTCTCATCTTTCCGGGATGCAATGTGTTTTCCAATGTTTCCGGAGCCATCCGTGCTTTTTTCAAACGTGGGATAACACAAAATATGTATCATCTTAAAGCTTAGAATCTCAGCTTTTTAAAGCATCTAACCACTTCGATCAACTCTGAACGAGTGCTGAGTAGTCCCTCTAACTCTGACGGCACCGCCCGCGGGGGCCACCTGGCTGCGAAAATATTAATTATCATATTTTTCAAAAATATTGCCTTGATTAACACAAAATAGGTGTCATTTGAAAGCTTAGAGTCTGAACTTTACAGTGAATGTAGCCAATTTGAACATCTCCTAAGTATTGCTTAGTTATTTGCTGATAAATAGAATTTATTTTTTTCATAATCTATAAAATACTTTTTTGTACTATGTACTGCAATGTGCCAAAAACATAATACAGCTCATGAAACATTCACAGATCGTTGAAAATGGCACATCATTTTTTACAGCATACTATTACAATTAAAATGAGCCCAAAATGAACATAATCTATTGCGTTTATGACAAGATATTCTCCATGGAGGAACAATTTAAAAAATGCCTATTAGGGGGCGTCAATGACTGAACAAAAAGCCTGTCTTGGTTCCAAATGCTGTAACTTTTGATTCCTTTATCCAATCACCACAAAATTTTATCCAGATGCAGCTCACATGTAGAGGGACTTCACCAAAAAAGAATTTTCCACCTACCTTATTTCCTTCCTGAGTTATTATATGTCAAATAAGAAAGATATGCAAAATCATAATAAAAATTATATTTATTTTTTGTCTTTTATCAGCAGTTTCTCGGCAGGAAAATGTCCAAATGTAATGTAATTTATCTTTTCAAAAAAATTGAAAAGTGTTCTATCAAACAATACCTACCTTTTGACTCTCCTTGCTATAGTTTTGGAGTTATGAGTCTTTAGTTTTGTGTGTCACTCAGAAAACAACTATTTTTTATTGCCTTTCAAATGTGTGAGGACTAAACAAAAAGGCAACCTTTGTTCAGAATGCTGTAACTTTTGACTACTTTATGCAATCACCACAAAATTTGATCCAGATGCAGGTCACCTGTAGAGGGACTTCACCAAAAAAGAATTTTTGAGCTACCATATTTCCTTCCAGAGTTATTCCATGTCAAACAAGAAATATATGCAAAATCATAATAAAATTATATATGTTTTTGTCTTTTATCAGCAGTTTCTCAGCAGCAGAATGTCAAAATGTAATGTAATTTATATTTTCAAAAAATTTGAAAAGTGTTCTATCAAACAATACCTCCCTTTTGACTCTCCTTGTTACAGTTTTGGAGTTATGAGTCTTTACTTTTATGTGTGTCTCTCAGACAAAACAACTCAAAAATGGCTTCAGTGCTTTTAGTTTCGGTTTCATTACTGAACATGTACTTGTCTTCGTGCCTGCTGACCACAGCGTAACACTTATTTATTTAGAAATAAATAAATGGAGATAATAATGCATATCGCGCTGTTGACTTGAGTCACTCAAAATTACCTCAAGGGAAATTCCTTCACCACAGCCCTAATTGTTTCTTATTGGCTATTTTGACAGTAGGCCTACTGACGTAATCACAGTCTTGCTCATCCCGATTTAAAATCCTAAATATCAAACATGGTTGATGGTGATGCGAGCCCGATTTGTGTGAGAGCAGATCGGGAGGTGCAAGATTCGATCCATGAAACGGCTCACATTACCAGATAATCTGCGCCGAACTTCGGAACCGATCGAGGTCATCGACAAGATTTTGTCTCCGATTCTCGGGAGGGGAAAATCGGGGATAAATCGGCCTAAAACTCCTGTAGTGTGAGCCAGGTATAACGTGTGTGTGGAAACTCACCATTCCATCTGTCATCGTCTGCTTATCTCAGCTGCCTGCATTTTCGCTCATTGCCTCTTTTGTTTTGTATACTGAACAAAATTATAAACGCAACACTTTTGTTTTTGCCCCCATTTTTCATGAGCTGAACTCAAAGATCAGCCTAAGGCACACCAGTGCAATAATCATGCAGTCTAATCAGCATCTTGATATACCAGCCCGTTCTCATCCTTTGGCGTCATACATGTGACGCTTTGTACATTTGGTTGAAATCTTACGCACATGGAATCCTTTAGCATCAATATGAGACGCAGAACCCAAGGCGTCATAACCGTACCCTACCCCAGACCTAAACCTACCCATAACAGTGCGTGTTATATTGACGCTAAAGGATGCCATGTGTGTAAGATTTCGATGAAATGTCATATGGCGTCACCTATATGACGCCAAAGGATGAGAATGCGTTGGATATGCCACACCTGTGAGGTTGATGGATTATCTCGGCAAACTGGAGAAGTGCTCACTAACACAGATTTACTAACACTAAGGCAGATTTTGTCAGGGTTCTGTCACTTCTGTCTAGTCTATTTCTTGGTTTTGCGACAGAGCCCTGACACTCCTGTTTTGTCTTGTCTGTGTGCCTTGTTTCATGTATTTTCATGTCATATTTTGTCTTGTGCTGTGTAGCGCACAGCTTGTGTTTTCACTTTCTGTGTGTTCATGTTGTTATGTTTTGTGTGAACACGTGGCTTATGAGTGTTCTCATTGGCTGCGTGTTCATGTCTCGTTTTGTGTGAGCACATGGCTTGTTATGTGTCCTTGTGCCATGTGTACTCTCCTGTTGATTGTCTAGCCCCTCCCATCTTGTTACCTGATTATTGAATTATTTGCCCCACCTGTCCTCCCTCGTTACCTCCTTTGTTTGCTCTACCTATTTATTCTCCCTGTGTTTGCTTGTCGTCGTATGTACACTGTGCGTTTCCCTGCTGTGTGCTTCAGTCAAGTCGTTCAAGTCTGTCTTGTTTTCCCCCTCGGGGTAGTTTTTGTTGTCTGTTTTATTTTATTAAAAACCCATCAACTCTGCACTTGAGTCCTCGCTCCTTTCACCACCACCACCACACCTGACAGATTTGTGAACAATATTTGAGAGAAATAGCCCTTTTGTGTACATAGAACAAGTCTTAGATCTTTGAGTTCAGCTCATGAAAAATGGGGGCAAAAACTAAAGTGTTGCGTTTATAATTT
The DNA here is from genome assembly GCA_029959095.1 of Rhinichthys osculus. Classification (NCBI taxonomy): domain Eukaryota; kingdom Metazoa; phylum Chordata; class Actinopteri; order Cypriniformes; family Leuciscidae; genus Rhinichthys; species Rhinichthys osculus. Next base: position 40,759,278 of record JARWKJ010000005.1, read on the forward strand.
TGTCCAGTGTATAAATAAAGTACTTGGTTTATTTTGAAACTCACTGGTCTTTCACTGTGTGTGTTCCCTGACATAAACAGCAGTTTACATGCAAAATAAGCACACCACATTTATGTTTGTTGGTTTGAAACTATTTATCCAGTACACCAAACCACAAGAATCGCTGTTCTATGGCGAAGGAAATCACACAATCCCTCATTAGGAAATAAAACAAACAGCACGTCCTTAACTTCACATGAAGGGAAGCATATGCTTTGATCACTGGAATCACTGCATGCTCTGTTTGTTGTTTTTAATATATATGATCTGGTAAAGATTCGGCTACTGAATGAATGGATATTTTCACAGTAATATCAAAATGAGTCAGATTTATAGAGCGCTGTCATAGTAAGTGACCTTCAAAAACAATAGCAAACACAAAGTAGGGCTCTTTAATGTTCTGAAAAGGATATACAGAAACTTTATTTTGTAGATCTCCTCAGACTCACGCTCCAACTCTAAGACAAGCAGATGTCAGATAGCGTTGGACCCCCAACATGAGGGGAAATTTAATAACACAGCTTCAACAAATATATAACACAGTTAATACAACCGTGGCAAAAAGTTTTAGCAGTGACATAAATTTGTGAATCATCAAGAACTTCTAGGAGAGAGGTTCAACTACAGAAAAATTGAAGACACAAAGCTTCTTTATAGCATCAGTAACTTTAAGTAACCTTTAGTTACATAAAGTTTCATAGTTCAAAAAGTTTCATAGTTCAAAAAGGTTATTTTGACGGATGAACACTTGATAGTATCATGATGGGACTATTGCGACATTTTCGGGTCATTTTATTAAAGCAGTGGCTCTCAAAGGATGTATCTTCTGATACAAGGGGTAAAATGTCATATTTGCAATCTATAATGAGAGAAAACAGCACCGTTATGGCATTTAGCTATGATATTTAGCCTGTTATGTTGATTGACCCAGTAACACTATATTGCCTTTCCTTTGTGTCAGTGTTGATGCCAGCTGTTGCAAATGGCTTCACATAAACACAGGGTCATCCATATTTTCAATGACTATAATTTCTGATAACTCATGAGTTGGCAACGCTCCTGAATTTATTTTATAATATAACAGGAAGAACTGGTGTGACTAACTCACTGAGTATGAGATTTTTTAATGCCAAACACCAAATTTTCTGGTGTCAGTCACTATACCAGGTTTTTCGATCTGTAGGGATAAGAGGAAGTGATGTCATGTTTCCACAAGAAGGCCTTAAAGTATACAGAATGCCTAAACTGTTAAAGAAACTAATTCATTATTTTGCTTTGAATACTTTTGGAATGCATCAAGCAGAAATACAGTACAATGAAAGCAGGTTGTAATTGTAAATGGACCAACACAACTGGCAACTGGGATGAGTCATAAAAAGAAAAAAGTTTGTGCAGGTGCAGTGCAGGTGTAAAACAGAATACATAACAGCTGTCACCATTCTGATCGGAGGAGCTGAACAGACAGTGAGCGATTGCAATCATGACAGTATTGATCAAACACGTCAGAAAGCAAAAATAGAAGCGTATGGATGCGAGCAAGAAATGTCAGGAGAGATTATACAACCGATAACAAAACAATGAGTGTTTTAACATTTAGCAGTCGGGAACAAAACTTCCCATCAGAGCCTCATTCATAACTGTTGAAGTGTATCATCCCAACCCTCATAAAACTCATAAAAAAAATACTTTGGCATCTGTGACTTTTTCTAGAGCAGATTGCAGATCTCCTATAAAACAAAATGGCTGATTATCCATTACTGCCAATCATGATTAATTCTGCAGTGAAGAGGTTCACATGATTGCATCTAGTAAGTCAAAGTCCAATTCACAGTCTTTGCTGTCCCAACTTAATTGATATAAGTAGTGTAGAACATTATATAGAAACTGTGTCTATTCCTCGTCTAGTGAGGCCAAACAATAAATCTAGTGTAGGATCTAGGAAAAATCTTATTGTAATTAAACCAGAAAATCTAAATATCAGTGAACAAAAACAATTTCTAAAACTAGGTCTTCTAAACATTAGATCGCTCACACCTAAGGCGGTTATTGTAAATGAAATGGTCACAGATAATAGCTTCGATGTACTTTGCCTTACTGAAACCTGGCTTAAACCAAATGAGTATTTCGGTCTAAATGAGTCTACTCCGTCAGGATATTGTTATAAGCATGAGCCCCGTCTGATCGGTCGTGGCGGCGGTGTTGCAACAATCTATAGAGATATTCTTAATGTTACTCAGAAAACAGGTCACAGGTTTAATTCGTTTGAAGTACTTGTGCTAAATGTTACGCTCTTAGATGTAAGAAAGAAATCCCTATTATCTCTAGCCTTGGCTACTGTATATAGACCTCCAGGGCCCTACACTGATTTCCTAAAAGAGTTTGCAGACTTTCTCTCAGATCTATTGGTCAATGTCGATAAAGCAATAATTGTTGGAGATTTTAACATACACGTAGATAACACAAATGATGCGTTAGGGACTGCGTTTACAGATTTATTAAACTCCTTTGGGGCCAAGCAAAACGTCAGTGGTCCCACTCATCGTCTAAATCATACACTAGACTTAATTATATCATATGGAACCGATCCAACCGATATAGATATTATACCGCAAAGTGACGATCTCACTGATCATTACATGGTAACTTGTATAATACGTACTGCTGAAATTTGTCATGTTGTGCCGCGTTATCGACCAGGCAGAACAATCCTTCCAATCACTATAGATAGATTCTCAAATAGCTTACCTGATCTATCTCAGCTGCTCAGTGAACCCAAACAAACAGATGAACTAGAGGAAATGACCAGCAGTTTGAGCACCATTTTCTCTAGTACATTAGATATTGTTGCACCAATTAGATTGAAAAAGGTTAGAGAGAAAACTAAAGCACCATGGTACAATAGTACTACACATCCTATCAAGAGAGAAACTCGTAACTTAGAGCGTAAATGGAAACAAACTAATTTAGAGGTCTTTAGAATCGCGTGGAAAGACAGTGTGTCACGTTATAAAAAGGCTCTAAATTAAAAGCAGCCAGGGCTGAGCATCTTCGCAAACTAATAGAAAATAACCAAAATAATCCAAGGTTTTTATTTAACACCGTGGCTAGACTAACAAATAAACAGACATCACCAGAGCAAAATATTCCGTTACAGTATAGTTGTAATGATTTTATGAATTACTTCAATGAGAAAATAGAAAGCATCCGAAATACAATTGTAAATGTACAATCCTCTATGGTGTCTTGTGATTCAGCCCTTAATTATCGTGCCTCAAGAACAACTACACCGCTTTACAACTGTAGGACAGGAAGAGCTAAATAAACTTATCATTGCATCTAAACCAACAACATGTTTATTAGATCCAATACCCACTAAACTACTGAAAGAAGTGTTACCTGTAGTGGAAGAGCCTCTTCTCAATATTATTAACTCGTCTTTATCTTTAGGTCATGTTCCAAAAATATTCAAGCTGGCAGTAATAAAACCTCTTATTAAGAAACCGCAATTAGATCAAAATAACTATCAAAAAGCAAATTACAGACCCATTTCAAATCTTCCATTTATGTCTAAAATACTAGAAAAAATTGTGTCCGCTCAATTGTGTTCTTTCTTGCAAGAAAATGAGATATATGAAAAATTTCAGTCAGGATTCAGACCGCATCATAGCACAGAAACTGCGCTAGTTAAAATTACAAATGATTTACTTTTAGCTTCTGACCAAGGCTGTATCTCAATACTAGTTCTACTCGATCTTAGCGCTGCGTTCGACACTATAGATCATAAAATACTCCTGGATCGACGACAAAACTACACTGGTGTTCAGGGACAGGCATTAAGCTGGTTCAGATCGTACTTATCGGACCGTTACCATTTTGTCTGTTTAAATGGGGAAAAATCGAAGATAACGTCAGTAGACTATGGAGTGCCGCAAGGATCGGTGTTAGGCCCTCTGCTATTCTCAATATATATGCTGCCACTTGGTAATATTATAAGAAAACATGGAATTAATTTCCACTGCTGTGCTGATGACACTCAATTATATATTTCATCACGACCAGATGAATACACTAACTTATCTAAATTGACAGAATGTCTTAAAGATATAAAATGCTGGATGACGTGTAATTTCCTGCTACTAAATCCAGATAAAACTGAGATATTACTTATTGGTCCAAAAAACTACCCACAAAATCTCTTACAATACAACTTTAATTTAGAAGGTTGTCCTGTTACCTTATCGACTACAGTTAAAGACCTGGGTGTTATACTAGACCGCAACTTGTCTTTCCAAAATCATATTTCGTATGTTACAAGAACAGCCTTTTTCCACCTTAGAAACATTGCTAAATTACGTAACATGCTATCTGTTTCTGATGCAGAAAAGTTAGTTCATGCATTCATGACCTCGAGACTAGATTACTGTAATGCTTTATTAGCTGGTTGTCCTGCATCTTCAATAAACAAGCTACAGTTAGTCCAAAATGCAGCCGCTAGAGTTCTTACTAGGTCAAGAAAATATGATCATATAACACCGATTCTATCATCTCTGCACTGGTTACCTATTAAGTTCCGTATCAATTACAAAGTACTACTACTGACCTATAAAGCCCTAAATGGTTTAGCTCCTGTGTATTTAATGGACCTTCTATCGCCCTACAATCCATCGCGTTCTTTAAGATCCCGAAATTCGAGGCTTCTGGTCATTCCTAGGATATCTAAGTCCACTAAAGGAGGGAGGGCGTTCTCACATTTAGCTCCTAAACTCTGGAATAGCCTTCCTGATACTGTTCGTGGCTCAGACTCGCTCTCCCAGTTCAAAAATAGATTAAAGACGCATCTCTTCAGCCAAGCATTCACATAATGCTTACCTTTTTATACCACTGTTGAATCAGATCGACTGCATTAATATTATGAACAGCAGCTACGCTAATTATTTCCCATCTGCTTTTCTGCTGTTATCTCGGGACGCTAGTCCCGAGGTAAATAGCGTTCGTCAGCTCCAGTTTGTATCCAGCCTCTCACGGAGACTTCAGATGCTCCAACACCTGCGATGAGACGACTCGACGCCTGTAAAGAGACGCCTCGACGCCTGTGAAGAGACGACTCAACGCCGGCGATATGTTATGCCCTAAATTAATACATGATGATTAACTAACTATATTCTTCTATGTACATTTCTGAAATGCACTTTCTGTAAAGCTGCTTTGAAACAATATGTATTGTGAAAAGCGCTATACAAATAAATTTGAATTGAATTGAATTGAATCTTTTCTCTACTGTGTACATGTACAACAGTGGAGCCCCAAAATTTTAGTTAAAAGTTCAATTTAAAAATGTACATGAATGTTGTTTTTTAGTAGGCCTATTGGTTAGTATTTCATTTTGCTTTAATAGCAGCATATTCTCTGGTTTGTGCAAAACAGAGCAGAGCAGAATCTTCTTCTTATTTCACTTGTCAAATTTTGGACTCCACTGTTATTTTGTTCTTGTGAACATATGATGTTATTGCAGTCATAGATTCAGCCAACAGCAGTGTGACAATGCAGTGTTATGGCACTTTTGCTTACTGTACATGTTACAAAATGAGGTAAGAAAAGATAATCTGCACCAGCTTCTATTATGTCTTGACACATTCAGTAATAGAATAAAGGTCCCCTCAAAACATCTTCACTACAGCTTAATAGTTATGAACATGACAGAAGGACTGGTGATGTGAAATATTTGTGCTCAGGTGTAAAAAATAATCACATCCACTATACTGAAGAAAATTTGGTAACAATTTACTTAAAGCCTTTATGTATAATGCATTATAAAGGTATTTTAATTCATTAATTGTGCCTTGTGATGCATCTAATTCATTGTATTGTCTCATGAATAATTGTAACAGTTATAATACATTATAATTTTAATACACCTTTAGAAAGTATAATGCATTAAAACTTGACAAAAAAAAAAACAGTTTCAGACGTAAGAAGGAATCTGTGAATATTATAATGCTTTTTAACTTTGGTTACAATTATTTATGAAAAGATATAATGCATTATAGATAAAGGCTTTAAACAAAGTGTTACCGAAAACGTCTGTTCTTTTACAAGAAATATATAAAAAAAAATGTAATGTCATTAAACCCATCACAGATTTACACACTACAGTTCAAAAGTCTGGGGTCAGTAAGATTTTTTTTTTTTAATGCATTTTATGCTCACCAAGGCTGCATTTATTTGATCAAAAGTAGAGTAAAACAGTAATATTGTGAAATATTACTACAATATAAAATACCTGTTTTCTATTTTAATATATTATAAAATGTAATTCATTCCTGTAATCAAAGCTGAATTTTCAGCATCATTATCCTTCAGATCCTTCAGAAATCATTCTGATAGGCTGATTTGCTGCTCAAGAAGCATTTCTTATTATTTACAATACTGAAAACAGTTGTGATGCTTCATATTTTTGTGGAAACCGTAATAATAATAAAAATCACAATTCTTTAATGGAATACAAAGTTCCAAATTGATAAAAATAGACAGAGAAAGCGCAAACCTTTAAGGATAGTGTATTTTTTTCAGGCCTGTCATGTGGTGGCAGTCACAAATGCACACATTTAGTTCCCTTTCGAGAGGTTCCTCCTAATGCGTAATAGCTTACACTATGGGAAAACTCCTTTTCTCGAGAAATATTGAAGTCTTTATGTAAAACGCATTGCAGCTGCACAGCATACAGCAATGAGCGAGGCAGCTCGGTCATTGGCTGTGCTGCATCAACTTGCACGAACCAATGACGGGGCGACTCTGAACCCGCTTCCAATGAGCGCGCTTCGCGCCCACGCGCGTCAGAGCCCGCCAAGATGGTCTTGGCCAAGGGCTATATATTGGGCGCCCCGTCGTCTGAGTTCTTTAGATTTTATCTCCTTCAGCAAAGAACCTTCTCTTCACTGGATCCTCCGGATTTGTTGGAGTCTTTTTGCCGCCGCCGTCGACAAGCCTACAGCAGGACTGCTTCGAGGACGCCGGCGCCTTCAGCCGCCTTCGATCGCCCTTCTGCTAAGCCATCCGGCGCGCATCATCTTCTAATATCCTTTCAAAAAGCTATCAGTGTTCGTCCCCGCAACACTTTTCTAAAAGAGCAAATTTTACAAGGCGTTGTTTCAAATGCCTTCCTGCGTCTCGTGTCGAGGCCCTCTTCAGGACAGGGATCGTCACATCATTTGCGCCCGCTGCCTGGGACCGACCACGCAGAAGCTGCCCTTACTCGAGGCGGATGTCCCCAGTGTGACGCCCTGGGCCTCACCGAGCTGCGCGCTCGCTTCGCCGTTTTCACCGCGAAAGAGCCCACTTCCTCCGTGCTGCCATCTCCTCTAGTCGAGCCGCGAAAGAAAAAACGCCGCTCACAGAGGCCGCCGGAGCACGCGGTTTTCAGTGATGTCACGCCGGGCCAATCCCCGCGTGCTTCACCACCACCCGAAGACCCCCCGCCGCCAGTCCAGTTCACACAGGCTCACACAGGCTCGTCTCGTTTGGCGCGTCAGGGGATGACGATGATAAGGATGACAGTTTTTCCTGTGATGCTGCATCCGACGACTGGCCGGGCTCGTCCTTCGACCCCGCGCATGGACATGGACTCGGAGATCATCCACATTCTCTCTAAGGCCGTGGAAGACCTCGGGCTCGATTGGTCTTCCCCGGAAGAACCCGCCCGCAGCCGACTGGACGAGTGGTTCCTGCAGGGGCGCCGACAGGCCCCTCGACAAAGACCCTCCCCCTCCTTCCCGGAAGTTCACGACGAACTCCCGAAGTCGTGGAAAGCCCCGCACTCCGCTGGCCTGAAGCCTTCTTTTTCTTTGTCGCTCTCCTCTGTGGACGGCGTGAAAGAAAGAGGCTATGAGGGGACTCCGCCCCTCGAGGAGGCTGTGGCCAATCATCTGTGTCCACCCTCCAACGCTGGATGGAAAGCTAAAGCTTCTCATCCCTCGAAGCCTTGCCGGTCCACTTCAGCTCTCGCCGGTCGCGCATACGCCGCCGCCGGCCAAGCTGCATCAGCACTTCACTCTATGGCTGTCCTCCAGGTGTTTCAAGCCAAACTTCTCCGCAGTATGGACGAGTCTGGACCCGATCCTGAGGCATTTAAGGACCTACACAGCGCCACTGACATAGTGCTGCGAGCTACAAAAGTTCGGCCGTGCTATGGCTAACCTGACTGTCCTTGAGCGCCATCTGTGGCTGACGCTAACAGAGATGAAGGATGCAGATAAGGCGTCATTTCTCGACGCGCCTATCTCCCAAAGCGGCCTGTTTGGACCAGCGGTGAAGGAGTTCGCCGAGCGCTTCACCGAAGCCCGTAAGGACTCACAGGCTATGCGTCACTTCCTGCCCAAGCGATCTAGCTCATCGCAGAGCCGCCAACGGCCGCCTCAGCAGCAGCGAGCTAAGACGGCGCCCCCCGTCTCTCAGCCCAGACCTGAAACGGATTTTCGACGCCGCTCGTGCTCTGCCAACAGGAAACAACCGCCCGAGCGACGGGGACCTCGGCCCAAGATTGTGCTGAACCCAGAGCCTCGTAAGTCCTCCTAGCTACAGGGAGGAAAAGGGAGAGCGCGTGTCTCGCAAGAGCCGGACCTTTCTCTCCAAAACGTTTAAAGCATTTCCCAGTCCCCTTACAGGCGGCTGGAAATGTCTATACAGCAGCCAATGTGCCAGCCACACAGCTCGCCCACCTGCAAACAAACGCCGTTTTACGGCGACACACAGAAATCACATAAAGAGCTATTTTCTGCCTGTGTCATTAAAGGGTCACGTGTCCACACCAAAGTGCGCATTCCCACATATCAAAACTGTGGGAAAACGCAGTGCCAAATGTTTTCCCAGCTCAGGCTGGACGCCCCATAAATGTAGATTGTGTGCCAACTGTCACGTATGCACCACTAAACACAAGCACTGTTCCCACAGTTATAAACACTTCCCCAGTAAAAGCGGGAAGTTGTATAAGAGTAGCGCGTGTGCCCGCTGTTATGCACGCACCCCAACTCACAAACACTGTTTATATGGCCAAAAACCTCCCGCCACGAGCGGGAAGTTTTATGAAAGTGGCGCGCGTGCCTACCACAGTTTATGCACCCCCACCCATAAGCACTATACACACAGTGTTAAACATTTCCCCATCTCACTCTGTGAGCATTACAGCGAGCGTGCCTGTAATCTCACACGCACCCCTGCACTCGGCATTCAACAGAGCTGCTCAGCGCGCGCCCGCGCCGCTGAGAGCTGTAAGTTCGGTATTAACACAGAACGATTCGCTAGCGGGAGCCATACGTCACTGCGACACGCCCCCGGCCAGCATTCAGCCCGTATCTGTGCGAGCGAAAGCTTGGGAAAATATCCCCGACATGCCGAAATGGGTTTTGAACATAATAAAACACGGTTACTCGCTTCAATTCGCTCGCAGACCGCCCCGCTTCACAGCAGTGGTAGAGACGAAAGTGAGAAAAGATGTTTCACATGTTCTACGCACCGAGATGCTCAAACTGATAGAGAAAGGCGCTATAGAAACAGTCCCCCCCTCTATGAGCGAGGCAGGTTTTTACAGCCGCTATTTTCTCGTCCCGAAAAAGGATGGCGGTCTCCGCCCCATTCTAGATCTCAGACATCTGAACAAAGATTTAATGATTCGCTCGTTCAGAATGATAACAACCAAGCATATCCTCGCGCAAGTTCGCCCGGGGGATTGGTTTCTGTCAGTGGATCTGAAAGACGCTTACTTTCACATTCCAATAGCGCCTCATCACAGGCCATTTCTGAGATTCGCTTTCGAGGGACAGTCATACCAGTACACAGTACTACCATTCGGCCTGTCACTGGCACCCCGTACATTTACGAAATGTATGGATGCAGCACTTTCCCCCCTGAGACAGCGGGGAGTGCGAATACTAAATTATCTCGACGATTGGCTAATACTAGCACAATCAGAGAGCCAGTTAGTGACACACAGGTCTTGGATTATCAGTCATCTAGAGTGCCTAGGTCTAAAAATCAATTTTGCAAAGAGCATGCTATCCCCCAGCCAGAATATTTCTTTTCTGGGAATAGTGCTAGACTCAGTGCAGATGACGGCGCGCCTCTCATCAGAGCGCGCGCTCACTATGCGGCGCCTTTCAACATTGTTCAGAGCGGGTGCGCGCACCCCCGTCAAGCGATTTCAGAGGATGCTCGGTCTCATGGCCTCAGCATCAGCTGTACTCCAGCTAGGATTGTTGCACATGCGTCCTCTCCAACGCTGGCTCAAAAGCCGTGTCCCCACTCACGCGTGGCGCTCGGGCCACTTTTTAATCAGAGCAAATCACGGCTGCATAAAAGCCCTGACGCCCTGGAAAGCTGTCGACTGGTATCAGTCCGGCGTGAGTTTGGGCGTGAACACAAGGAGAAAAATGATCACGACAGATGCCTCCAAAATAGGTTGGGGGGCCCTTTACGAGGGCAGGCCTGTCTCCGGTTTGTGGTCAAACCTGGAGAAGCGCCTACATATAAACTGTCTGGAATTGAAAGCGGTCGCTTTGGCTCTCAGAGCCCTGCTCCCGTACCTGAAGGACGAGCACGTCCTAGTCCGAACGGACAACATGACGGTAGTCTCGCATATAAACCGTCAGGGTGGACTCAGATCGAGCTCCCTGCACTCGATGGCCAGTCTCAGAGCACAGGTGATATCTTTGGCCGCCCTATCGTCCCCAGCAGACGAAAGTGACGCTAATTTACTCTGCCCGGTCAGGGCACTCAGAGTATATTTGGAACGTTCTGCCCTGTTCAGACAGACAGAGCAGTTGTTCGTATGCTTTGGCGGTCGCACTAAAGGTCTGGCTGTGTCAAAGCAAAGAATATCGCGCTGGATAGTTGATGCTATAGCGCTGGCTTATGAAGCCAAGGGCCTTCAGTGCCCCTTGGGCATCAGAGCTCACTCTACGAGAGGCATGGCCTCCTCGTGGGCGTGGTCGAGTGGGATACCCATTCAAGATATTTGTGCGGCTGCAGGCTGGGCCTCACCGTCCACATTTATCAGGTTTTATAACCTACAGGTCCCCTCATTGCACTCTAACATACTGTCGGTCTAACTATGCATAGGCTGGGGTGTGTACATGCTGAGCATTGTCTCCTCCCTCATAGAATCCGTCTTTGACTGATGTAGAGGATTTTTCATACATGACAGTACATAAAAATGTGCTTGTGTGTGTCTCTGGACGCCCATCGGGCCGTTCCAAGTTGTCCTTTTATAAAGCCCGCCTTCGGCTGGCTCGTTGGATAATTACTTTGCTCGAAGGCTCAGACATCTGCCTCCGGCTTAATAGAGCGAAGTCAGCACGCACGGCGTTTTACATGGCGTTCCCATAGCGTAAGCTATTAAGCAATAGGAGGAACCTCCCTGAGAGGAGGGAACGAGTATTGCGTAATCTGCCGTGCTTGTGCTTGGTTAGTTTGCTTCAGTCGAGTGAACCTAAAGAACTCAGACGACGGGGCGCCCAATATATAGCCCTTGGCCACGCCCATCTTGGCGGGCTCTGACGCGCGCTCATTGGAAGCGGGTTCAGAGTCGCCCCGTCATTGGTTCGTGCAAGTTGCCGCAGCACAGCCAATGACCGAGCTGCCTCGCTCATTGCTGTATGCTGTGCAGCTGCAATGCGTTTTACATAAAGACTTCAATATTTCTCGAGAAATGGAGTTTTCCCATAGCGTAAGCTATTACGCAATACTCGTTCCCTCCTCTCAGGGAACCGAGGTTACGTTAGTAACCGAGTCGATTGTATCATTAAAATAAATGAACAGTGTTTGTTTGAGTGACTCTTATATAGCCTGCTTTCTCTTGGTGAAACGGCTTTGGCGATTTATAAATGGACTGGACAAATGCCAGCCTCTTCCTCTAAAACAAATTTATAACACAAAAAGGGAGGTCTGCATGACAACAGTCATCTCCTCCACAACACTGGATGTCATGTCCTGAAATACACAGGGAAAGATTAGGACATGACACTGCAGTTCTCTATTCGACTGGCGAAAGAAAATGAACATTTTATTCGTATCAATCTCCTTAATGGACAAACAACTGACTGCACTTAATGTTGTTTTGTTCTAGAGAAATAGGGAGAGGATGAAACCGAACGGGAAGATTGAAAGAGACATTAGCACCTTGAAGTTTTGATTCAATCTGTTTTAAGAGTAATTGTGCAGAGAGAAGATTTGCTGATTATTTACGGAGACAAAATGCCATAGAGGATCACATAAAGCTACGGCATCTGAGCCTACTTTAATTTTTGTATTTACTTTTGTTTGACAAGGTTGTGTGAACTGACCCACTGTAAAACTTCTCAGCAAGGGGTTGAGACGTGTGTGTGTGTGTGTGTGTTATTGAGAAAAACAGTAAGTGGAAAAACAAACAAATAGTTCTTAACTCTTCAGATAACTACACGCCCTTTACCTATCTGTCAGAGTGCACATAACCATTCAGACTAAAATGCTAAATCTTATTATATGCTTAATTCTTTCTTAGCATAGTTCAGTGGGGGTCAAACCACAGTTCAGACTACATTGTGACCTTGATCAAAGTTCATCTTAAAGGCCAGTAATTGGACATCACGCAACACTTGTGGTTTAAAAACTGGGGATGACAAAAAAAATACTGTTTATTATTCTAGCTACAAAATTCTGCTATATGAGGTGATACAATATGACCCTCCAAATAAACATAAGAAAAAAAAATTTCCATAAATAGGAATATGTGTAAAATATCTATATTAATATCAGGGATGCTAGTTAAAAGCATTAATTAGTACAAATTATTGTTTAACACAATGTATCATCCAACATATACAGTACATACACTGCAGGTTGGTAAGATGGCTTAATGTTTTTGAAATAAGTCTCTTCTGCTCATCAGGGCTGCATTTATTTGATCAAAATGAAAGTAAAAGCAGTAATATTGTGTTAAATATTACTACAATTTAAAATAAAAGTTTTCTATTGTAATATATTTTAAAATCTAATTTATTCTTTTGATGGCAAAGCAGAATTCTAATATGCTGATTTGGTGCTCAAGAAACACTAGGCGTCATGAAACTGACGGCTTGGGAATCATTTTGACCATGCTTCAATATTCGACGCTTTAGGCACCCTTTAGCGTCAGTTACATAACGCGATCCTAGGGCGTCATCTTACTGACGCTTTACCTTTAACGTCAGTTAGATGACGCTATCTAATCCTAACCCTACCCCAGACCTAAACCTACCCGCGTCATCTAACTGACGCTTAGGTAAAGCGTCAGTAAGATGACGCCCTAGGATCGCGTCATGTAACTGACGCTTAAGGGTGCCTAAAGCGTCGAATATTGAAGCATGGTCAAAATTGTCATTTTAGTGACGCCTTGGGGTGAGAATGCGTTGGTTATTATCAATATTTAAAATTCAGTTGTGCTGCTTAATATATATATATATATTTTTTTTTTAAACCATGATATATTTCTATTCAGGATTCTTTGATTCATTCAAAACATCATTTGAAGCAGAAATCTTTTAAAACATTATAAATGTTTTTTATGGTCAATTTTGAGTTGATCAATTTAATGCATCCCTGCTAAATAGAAGTATTAATTTCTTTAAAAATGAATGAATGAATGAATGAATGAATGAATCGTTTAATTAATGAATCTAAACTTTTGAATAGTAAAAAAAAAAGCATTCCAGAAATTTTATCATCTGAAAAAATCAAGCTTCAAATAATTCAATCAATAATTATTTTTAAAATAGATATTAAGTTTTCTTTGAGATATTTTCTTATTGAACAATGATTAAGTTTAAATTATGTAGGCATTTGCGTTTTTTGGTGTATTTTATATAGCATTTGGTGTATTTTATAGTCATTGTTTGAGTCACAGCATATTTATAAAATGCATTTTGTGTCCCATGGCAAATTAAATAAATATTACATGAAGGGGTTAAACCATTACAGAAATATTAAGGTTTTTAAGTGTGTACTATGGTGGCCGAGAGAGCTCAACGCGCTGCAACTGAAGAAAACTCATGCAGATAGAAAAACATCTTCATCGGTTTCACAACACATTTGTGCTCCAAATACTCACAATACTTTATCAGAAATGCAACAGAAAATTTATTCCATGAATTCGGTATTAGACTAAATAAGGATTCGTGAACATTTGTACGTTTTCAAACTTACAAAACCGGAAAAAAAAACGTTGCGTAAAAAAAACTTAACAGTCTCGCATTTAAGTTACTCATACGTTGATATTGTAAGTATCGCTGTCCATCCAAACGTAAAAATATGTACATGTGTCAGAGATAGGCTACACCTTACAATACATACAAAGTCTCAAGATCATGGTTAAGGGATCAAATACAGCTAAGGGCAGTCATAAAAAGAATCTAAACCCCTTTCCTATGCCGACTCAGTGGTTGGACGCATCTGAAGCAATCATGCTTAATATTGATTGCTCTATTCAAGCTCCACATTGAAAACTGGAGGCTATGAAACCACATTGCCAGAATGCAATGGTTGGTTTGATGGCATTCAGATGAAATTTAGCTGATTGACCAGTTTCTATCATCAGACCTAAAGGTGCTTGATTTACAAAAGCTCTCATTTATGTATAAGTACACATAGTGACAGTTATAGAGAAACTAGCTTTAGTTCCTGCTCAGCAGCATCTCAGACACAATACTCTATTGTTGGTTTGTTTTTATAGCTATCATTTATGGGCTGGGCTTGCTTGTTTTGATTTTAATAATAAACAACAACAAAACGTTTTATTTTTGGCAGATGTAAAGGTCCTTTCATACCAAAGCCTTTGGCTGAAGGGCATGCACATCTGTACAGCTTTTGGGAAACACACCCCTGGATTGCAGAAGAATAAGACACAGGAGAATAAAGTCCAAGGCTGAATACGAAATCGCCCCCTGTACCCTCAAATAGGGCATTATTTGAAGGGACAGCATTTTGTAGTGGTGTCTGAAACCATTAGTGGTCGTTATCGAGTGCACTCATATCCCACATTGCACCGCAATAACCAGTGTTCATGCATACTCTCTTGAGGTAACTATTCTGAACAAGTAATTATTTCACAACCTCTAAAAAAGTACATTCTATATAGAATGAATGTGTCTAGTATGAATGTAATCTGGACGCACTATTCGCCATGTTGTCATTATCGCGTCACTTCACTGCCATTCATAAATCCTCTCCCGTGGCCTCATAGGATAGTATGGTGTCCATTAAATGCACACTTCAGAATCTCGGTGGAAGTTGTAACACGAAAAGCAATAACAAATGATTGAATAAAATGAATGAGTGTAATAGCCCTGAAAAGAAGTTATACAAAGATTAAAGAATAATTCAATAAAAGAGAGTTCTGCAGTGATGGATTCCTTGACGGTGTATTCTGAATCAAAATAATAAAAGGCATTTTAACTTACATGTATAACAAACGCGGAGTACATTAAATTATCAGTGCATGTATAACTTTTTTCACAGTAATGACTGGCTGTAAACATAAGTGACTTTAAGCATTTCCCATCACACTAGAGACGTGTGGCATTTACAACTGACACAGTGACACTCCAATATCATGTTCTTTACAAAAAGAAACCATTTTCAGACTTGAATATTTACCCTTAAAGTAACACCAGGTAACTTTTCAGCCTTCATAATATATTTCCAAGTCTCTTGTGATGGTACATCGACTTACAATAGGTTGAATGACACGTCTGCCATAGCCTGACGGGGTCTGTAGCGTTTTTAATCATACTTTTAAACTTCGGGTTTCGGGTAGTAACCGGCGAACAAAGAGAACTACAAAATTCGACTGCTTTACGGCATATACGTCACTTCCACCACCACCCCCACTTCCTTAAAATGGGACGTGCGAGCCAAATGTTATAGTCATGGCCGAAGCAGCACAGAAAAACAAGAAAGCAAAGGTTTTATCGGAGCAAAGCAAAAAGAGAAAAAGAGAAAGTGATCGCGTTAAAGGCAGAACGAGGATCAACATTGGGCCAGCATTTTCTCGCTGGCGTGAGCTGAAGGAGGAGGAGGGGTGCCCGACCGATGCGGACTTGGCAAAAAAAACAACAAAAAAAAACAAATGAAAGCCTATGTCTAAACGGCCTGTACAAGTTTGGTAGGGGCTACATTCTTGCAAGTACATATATAAGATGTACAAAATCATATTTTAGGATACCTAACATGTCTGTGATATTTGTTTATTTGTCTTGCCTCAAGCTATAATGCAAATCGATTTGTAAAATTTGCAGATTCATTTATGGTAGCTTGATATTATAATATTGACGATATACGGTTATTATCTACCACTCAAACATTGCATTGAAGTATCATATAGATCCAGTAAAACGGTAACCAATAGACTAGGCTACTATAATGACGCTGGCTTGTAAACGTGATCATCGCGATCATTTGTCGTTAGAAAAAAATAAAACCCATGAAATTATATTCATATGACATGCTGAAATATATGCCACTGTACCTGGGATGAAGACATTTCAGACAAGACGCAAGCAGAACACCTGCATGTGACCTCCTCCTACAGTGTTCAGGGCTATCGTGGTTGTCAACAATTGCACGTGCATGTAGGATGACAGAGTTTACGACAGTAGTAGAGGTCTAGAGGACAATACTGTTTCCCAACTGTAGGGGGACCCCACCCCGAGAGCAAAAGTAACCTGGTGTTACTTTAACCACTAAATGACAGTATGAAATTGATGACACAACAATGCAGCTGAGATATTAATCACATGCTCATGTCTAAACAATGTTCACTCAATCTTGTCTGATGCATTTCCTACCATAAAGTCACATACCAGCTTGATTAAGGCTAATGAAATGCATAACTCAGTTAACAGACATGAAGGAGTTAAATCACCCAAATGTGCAAGTTTAAGATAACTCATAAGCTGAAACAACATCATGAACTCTTATATACTCAAATAATATCGACATAAATGATCCTCTCTCATGTATAGAGAGCCTAAGTCCCTCCTCTCCGCTTCCGGCTCATGGGACCTTATTTCGGAAAAAATATGGTAGTCAATTTATCTTTTTATTCCGTCTGAACTGTGCCCTGAATTACACATATGATGTTTGTAAATTTAAAAGATAATTATGAAAGTCAAGAAAGTCGCAGTTTGTCATAAAACAGAAGAGTAACATGTGAAAATCGCTCAATGAACTATACATCTCCCGGGAAGCGAAACAACGAGCAAGATTCGTTGCTCGTATATGTGCAGTCTGGTACAAAACACTCAGGCATGACGGCGTAACGTTACGATTATAACGAAAAAATGACAGACGTTAGCTTCAGTAAAGTTAGCATCATTCATTGAGAGAAAATGTGCGCCTTTTGGGTTTGTAGTCTTTGTAATTACGTATTTGCACAGTGTCATACCTCAACAGTTGTACATCAAACTGCGACTTTCTTGACTTTAAAATGTATCTTTTAAATTGACAAACATCATAATGTGTAATTCAGGGCACAATTCAAACGAGATCAAAATATTTGTTGTCTCTCGCCATTGACTACCATACAATAATTTTCCCGAAATAAGGTCCCATGGGGGTCGACCGGAAGGGGAGGGACTTAGGCTCTCTATTGCGGGCTATCGCACTAATCGCGAGGCACCCATGCTAACCATGTGCTCAGGCATGCTAACTCATTACACACTATTACTAAACTATAACAAACTGCTTTCAACCTGTACAACTCATCAGTATTGCATTAAACAATGTTTATACATAAAACCGAAGTGTGTTTTAGTTACCTGAAAAGAAGCATAAGAAGATTAAAGAAGAATTAAATGGTGATCGCTTCCTTGACGGTATATTTACTCTGAAAGAAGCGCATCACGGGCGCGCACCACCTACCAAAGTGTGCGATGACGTCATCATGCTGGTATGCCAACCGAAAATAATTAATTTAATAAATGCACATAATACTTTTTTTTTCTCTCTTTTTTTTTTAAATAAAGCACATATACGCATTTAATTCTATTATGCATTTGAAGAAATTAATAAACATAAAATTCACTATATCACATGAGCAGAATGTATTTTTTTTTCATTTGTATTAAAACAGCCAATTAAAATATTTTTTTACAAATAATTTGCAGGTTTGTGTAATATTTTGATTTTGTATTTCACTGTTCTTGTTCCTTTTGAGGAATACTGAATCTGTTTTTGTGCAAGTGGATGGGTTAATGCACGCTCACATTTAGTCTAGAACTACAATAACCATCATGTTTATACAGCGTCTTACTCAACATGGGACAGGTCAGGTGTCAGTCAATAAATGAGAAAACAAAGTAACTTAAAGTAACTCAGATATTCTGTGGTAAATTTAAAAGTAATGCGTTAATTTACTAGTTATTAGTTAATTTACTAATAACAATTACTTGGAAAAAGTAATCTGATTACAAATGCGTTACTCCTAACACTGGTTACACATTACACGGGGGAAATGTAAACATCCTGTATTAAACTTAAACTGTAAGAAAAATGGCTGACTGATTCAACATTACGGCATGTAATATTTTTATATCCTCATGCACTTATTTTTATACAATACAATTTATACAATTTACAGTGTTTCAAGGACATGCTAGTTCTGATACTCATGATAGAGTTTTGAATTCTGTTGGTTAACCTCAACATCAGTGTTCAGTGTTACGGCGCACCATGCAATTACATCAGAGTTAAACTAACAAACAGCATGTACTTAATGTAATTACTTTGTGCAGCTGCGTGTAATTATACATAGTTACGGATGTGGCTATTTAAATGAATTCAAATAATGTGTAAAATGAACACTGTAATGTAAAGTGATAACATACTTTATCCAATTGTAGTAAATACAGAATTGTTTTTTTAAGTTTGTGACTAAAATGGATAATGTCTTGGAAATCTACAATATTTTTCTATTAAAGATAATGATAATTAGGGACCAATTTTACCCAATTTGTGAGTCATTTTGTTGCCTAACCTAAAGGTGCCTGTGCTGAAAAATATTTTACAAAGCTTACAGAACAGATTTGGTTTACATAATATAATTAGGTAGATCTAATAATGAAATCCTTTTTTAGATAGCATGCCAAAAAGCAAATAAATCTTGAAGCTTTACGTGAAAGTGCTCCAATGCACATGCCTTTGATTCATTTGCTCTTTTTGAACATCTCAGTCAGCAAATCGCTGTGGTCTCTCAGGTTGTGCAAAACAAAAGAGTTCCTATTGGTTGGCCTATGGCGTTTCCAAATCTCACAATTTTATGCAAGAGAGAACATTAACGTCCATTATGGCGGATCTGATTATACTGAATAATTACCTTAATTGGAGGTCACACCCCACCTCGCAGTAGACCACCATGATGGGAAGAAACTGTTCTGCAAAACACTGAAACGTAATGAAGCAATGTTTTGTTGCCTTTTCAGAGTTTAGAGTAGCACTAAAGCAACAGCAGCAGGTTTTTGTCAGTGTACGAGAGAGAGTTAGGTGAGATTCCCCTGTGGGAACCGTTATCTTCTTACAGAAAAAAGGATTGAAAGTCATGTGAAGCGTCTTCAAAAGAGCTGCCTCAAAAGAGTTTGCTAAGCTGAATGATGTTCTGACGAGCCAATATGGATATTCATATTTTAAATATGAACATTTAAAAGTCAATGCAAGTGCTGATGCATACATAAATTTACCTTGGAATACCTTACACTATACCTGATCTGAATATTTTTGCATGCACTGTATATCTAGAGTTAGTAAATAGATTAAAGGGACAGTTCACCAACAATGCATAATTCACTCATTCACATTCATCCACACATAAACAAATAATCGTTCACAATATTTTTAGATAGCCTTTTGAGCAGTACTTTTTTTGACCTACAGTATCTTTGGATCAGCTCTCTTACACAATCCTTTAAAAATGGTTCACAGCTTGACAGGAGAAAGGACGTTTTTTGACAGGTGAACAGGTCAACATTGCCAAAGGAGATTACATTTGAGTATTACTGCATTGCGTTTTGAAAACAAAAAAGTCAAGTTGCTGTTGTTACTGAAAATCGCTGCTCTAAAATAGAGATATTTCATAACAGCATTTTAGTCTCTATTGAGCTTCAAGAAATATGCTGAGCTGGTCCTGAAACATTAAATTGCATGACAGAGAAAGAACCAGTCAGTCATTTTTTACACAAAAAGCAGCATATCTCCTTAATTGCATGTCTCTACTGTCTCTCTCTCTCTCTCTCTCTCTCTCTCTCTCTCTCTCTCTCTCTCTCTCTCTCTCTCTCTCTCTCTCTCTCTCTCTCAGGGCAGGGGATATACAGTGGAGGCTTCTTCACAGTGCAATCGCTGTTAATGCTTTTATTTCAGTTCTTACTGTAATCCTGAAGTTATTGCTGATTGTCCTTTCCGCTCAAAAAGAGAAACTGTTTTTCATGCTTTTATGGAATGTGACAGACTGAAACCTTTATTTTCAATTTTGGAAAATGTTTTTATATCTTTTAGTGAATTGTTTTCCATGAGGATTTTTATTTTTGGTTTTAAATTTGTTCGAACTAAAAGGTTTACTTTTCAGCTTTTGAATTTTGTTTTAGGTCAGGCAAAACTGGCCATTTACAAATGTAGTGAAAATGTAGTAATGCTGTTTTTAAATTGAATGAAATCACGAGTATTGATAGATTTTTGTTTTTATAAGTCTACAAAGGATCTATTAAAGTTTGAAATGAAATGGTGTGGTAATGGAGCGTTGTGCTCTGTTGTTGAAGATGTTTTTTTTTTTTTTATATATTTGGTGTAATTTATTTATATTGTTTTTATGTTTTATTTTTCTTTGGTACTCTGATACAATCTGATCTGATACAAGGTAACTTTGTAATTTGTTGAAACAAGTGTTTAATGAAGAGTGGTTTATAGGAATAAAAGGCATTTTAAAATTCTCTCTCTCTCTCTCTCACTCTCTCTCTCTCTCTCTCTCTCTCTCTCTCTCTCTCTCTCTCTCTCTCTCTCTCTCTTAATGCTTCCACCAGCTCTCTGTCTCCCTCTTCCTTCTCTTCTGTCTCATCTTCCTTTCACTCACTTTTTAATTATCGTCTTCAGCACACACACACACACACACACACACACACACACACACACACCACATATCTCACATAATCCAACTCCATCCTCGCTGAAAGTCCATTAGGGGCCAGTAGTTCTTTCTGACAGACACACAATCATTGCAAGTGAGTAAATGACTGCCTTCCCAGCAGCACCAGACACCAGAAAGACAAGTCATTTTTATCTCTTCAGGCTTCTCACACACATTTTTCTTTTTTGTCAGTTCACTTCAGAATTGTAACATACTGGGCCATATTTAAACGATCTAAGCGCATTGTCTAAAGCGCACGGCGCAAGTGTGTGAATGTCCGGATCCACTTTTGTTAACGATTGGTTTGGTTGGCGCGCAGCGCATGGGCTAATTGGGTTGTCCCTATTCTCTGAATGAGTAATGGGTGTGTTTTGGGCTTTAATAAACCAATATGAGTCTCATCTCCCATTTCCTTTAAAAGCCAGTTGCGTTTGCCATGGCGGAGTCGCTATTTACATAGCGGAATTTGCAAGTGGAAACGCTGAAAGCTTCTCTAGCGAGGAAACGGATCTGTTTGTGCGCAAGGTTAAAGTTGCCTCAAAATAGCAACGCACCAACAATAGGCTTAAACACCTCGTTTTTAGAACAGTTAGCGGTAAAGTCCTGCATCTCACTATGACGATGTTCAGTCATATTTTAATTTTCAAATGACTATGTAAAACTGAGTCGACTGCATCTCTCACTGGGTGGGCATTAGCAGCTCCAGCATCTCAACTCCCTGCTGAGTTACTGGCCCTGCCGACCTTCCAACAGGATAAAGCATGTTTGAAATTATCGCTTGCAGTCGGTGGGACTGACTTCTGTGAACTTCTATGCATCTCCTGAAAAACTGCTCTGATCCAAACCTTTACACAAATGCACCAAGTAAACACTCGGTGTAAATAGAAATCATAAATATTGGGTTCGACAAAGGCAAGGCAATGAAAACGTACATTTTAATTAAACATATTGTTTATTGCTCTGCATCCATTGGTGGTAATCAGTATTTTAACACAAAGGTCCCCCAATATCCAACACAATATTAAAAAAAACCATAATATTAACAGAAGTCTATCTATCTATCCATCCATCCATCCATCCAAATTTGTTATTATCAGAAACTAGGAGTGGCGATAGGTAAATTACTAATTTTCAAATTGAATTTGTTTCAAGAACTGTTCTTCAATAAAATCATTGAGGGGGGAACAAATAAATGGGTAACACTTTACAATAAGGTTCATTAGTTAAATTTAGTTAATATATTAACTAACATCAACTAACAATGAGCAATACATGTGTTACAGCATTTATTAATCTTCAATCTGTCAATGTTAGTTAATAAAAATACTGTTCATTGTTTGTTCATGTTAGTTCACAGTGCACAAATACAACTTTTGATTTTAATAACATATTGGTAAATGTTGAAATTAATATTAGATGGTGAAGTAGCTAATTGTTCATTCTTAGTTCATGTTAACTAATGTTAACTAATGAACCTTATTGTAAAGTGTTACCGAGAATAGTATATTCATTTAAATTAAAGAAACATGATCTATATGCAAAATGCTATATGTATCAATGCTATTACATATATTGAATGTTGTAGAATTGATCAAGTATATCTAATAGGTACAATAGGGCACTAGAGCACACTGAGCAAATTAATCTGATTAGGTTCTGGTAGTCTTATTAGATTTCAGCTGCGGTTACTGAAGAGTGTGATACGTTCCTTAACGCTGAGGTTAATTAAAGTAAACCATGTGACTGTGAGGGTTAATTTTGACCGTGCATTCCTCTGTAAGAAACACAGATGAAGAGAACACGAGGAAATGAAAACCGTGGGCAGCACCTCAGCAGAATCTAACAGAGGCATGTGGAGACACCCTTTGCTCTTAAACTACGCCACGTCCAGCCAGCGTGAGAACGGTCTGTCCAGATATCCGGGCCCTTGGAGTCAAGGGGACACAGAGAGCCCTTCTCTAGAGACTTCACTAAGTAAACTCGTGTCACTGCAATCAAGAGGGATTTACAATCAGTGTCAAGCACAGGACAAGAGGATATGAGTGTGTGTGGTGTGTGTTTTGGTGTATAGATCAACATGTTTGACTATTTGTTATCAAATCACTTACAGCGTTGAAAGAGTTTGACTAAATCTAGTGCGCTCTTGAAAGGCAACTTGGGCTGTCTTTTATGGGCACTGTTCCTCCCAAATTCTCTTTCCTTTTCTTATCCTTCCAGAGACAACAACATGTTATGGAACTCATGAATTACAGTAAATATTTCAGCATCTATGCAAACGTTTTTTAGAGCTGTCAATCATTTTAAAATCGTATTCAAAAATAATTATTTCACAGATAAATGTAATAGCAGGTGACATCAATATTTGCTGAGAACATTCCCAAATTAAGACATTACATTATTGTACAAATAACACCCTTTTGACTTCAGAACTGCCTTAATTCTTCATAGATTCACAAGGTGCAGGAAACATTCCTTTGAGGTTTTGGTCCACATTGACATAGCATCACACTGTTGCTGCAGGTTTGTCGCCTTCACATCCATGATGTGAATATACCATTACACCACATCCCAAAAGTGCTCTATTGGATTGAGATTTGGTGACTGTGGAGGCCATTTGAGTAAAGTGAAATCATTGTCATGTTCAAGAAACCAGTTTGAGATGATTTGAGCTTTGTGACATGGAGTGTTATCCTGCTGGATATGACACTGTGGTCATAAAGGGATGGACATGGTCAGCAAAAATACTCAGGCGTTTAAACCATCCTGTACCATTGATACAAGGCAGGATGGATCCATGCTTTCATGTCATTTATGTAAAATTGTGACCCTACCATCTGAATGTTGCAGCAAAAATCGAGACTCATCAGACCAGGCAATGTCTTTCAAATCTTCTATTGTCAGATTTTGGTGGGCCCGTGTGAATTGTAGCCTGTAGGCCATTTGCTTCAAAGTTCGACGTGTTGTGCGTTCAGAGATGCTCTTCTGCAGACCTCGGTTGTAACGAGTGGTTATTTGAGTTACTGTTGCCTTTCTATCAGCTTGAACCAGTCTGGCCATTCTCTGACATCTGGCATCAACAGGCATTCTGTTTGTGGGTGGCCAAAACTCAAAAAAGCTATCCTCTCTGAAAACAATATTCCATTATTCATTTCCAGTGTTTGACTACATGCCTAGAAAAACAGGTAGATGAATATGCTATTCATACTGGAAAAAAAAAAAAACAAACTGAAGCATCAGGTACCACTGAAATGATACAAAATTATATTTTATCTCTGGTAAAGCAGAAACAGTGAAAACTTCTAATTTATTTAACCACAAAAAATTGTCCAAGCTAGTCAAAATCACACTCTGCACTATATATCAGTCCTGCAAGTCAGTCTCACACTGTAGCGGCTCTTTAATAAGGGACTGTAGTAGGCTAATTAAATGTTTCACTTGTATCACACTCCCACACAAAAGCATACAGAACAAATGGTAACTCCACTCCAGATGAAAACTAACCCTGAACAACACAATACCAACCTAATCTCATGTGGAAAGAGCTGTAATTGTCAATGAATTATCACAGATGACAACTTTTATAATCATTCTGTAAGTAACCACCAAAATTCACCTTTATAACCTTTATAAAGTTTCACAATGCACGCATTGTTTTTCACATTCGTTTTTTCCTGAATTGATTTAGCACATTCCTCCAAAATGAAGTATGACAATCCTAAAATAGATTGCACTGCTCCTGAAGCTATTTTGCAAAGCCCATAAATCACTTTTTTTTCCTCACACATTAAATAATAATAATTTTTAGTTTTATTTTATTTTTTACAAAGACAAATTGTATATTTAAAAATGACAAATTGTAAATATCCATAAATTTGATGAATTGATGAAGCTGGGCAAAAGACTACATAGTGGCAAAATCAAAAGATCATACAAATTTAAACTGATATAATATAATATAATATAATATAATATAATATAATATAATATAATATAATATAATATAATATAATATAATATAATTGTCACGTTTTTTTTGAATTCGCTGTCTCCTCCTTGTCTCGTGTTGTGCGTTGGGCGGGGTCGCTGATCACTGCCACTGATCAGTCACCAGCCGCGTATCCGATCAGCACGCCAGCTGCAGCTGATCCGCAAACCCTATTTAGTCCCTCTGTTTTCTCCTTGTCTTTGTCAGATCATTGTTGGATTCCTGTGTTCCCGCTTGTCTCATGTTCCCGTGTTTCCTGCCTGTCTCCAGTTCCCGTGTGTTGTTCGCGCTTTTGCCAAAGCGTCTATATCCAACGCACATGGCACCCTTTAGCGTCAATATGAGATGCAGATATATGGCGCCTCCTAGTGGTCTAACCCTAACACTACCCCAGACCTAAACCTACCCATAACCGAAGCGTGTTATATTGACGCTAAAGGTTGCCATATGCGTCGGATGTAGACGCTTTGGCAAAAGCCTCAGTATATGACGCCTTGGGATGAGAATGCGTTGGATCATCTCATCGACATCTTCAAACTAAAAACTCGCTTTGTTTCGGCTCCCATCTTAGTCGCCCCTGATTCTTCACGTCAGTTCGTGGTAGAGGTCGACGCGTCAGAGGTGGGGGTAGGTGCAGTGCTCTCCCAACGCTCTTCCACAGACGACAAGATACATCCTTGTGCGTTTTTGTCCCATCGTCTGTCACCTGCCGAACGTAACTATGACATTGGTGACAGAGAGTTGTTGGCAGTCAAGTTGGCGTTGGAGGAGTGGTGTCATTGGTTAAAAGGTTCGGGGGTACCTTTTATCGTTTGGACCGACCACAAGAACCTTGAATATATTAGATCTGCTAAAAGACTCAACTCCAGGCAGGCTCGATGGGCACTTTTTTTCGGACGTTTTGACTTTTCTCTCTCGTACCGCCCGGGATCCAAAAACATCAAGCCTGATTCCTTATCTCGTATTTTTGATCCATCCGAACCCCCGGTTACTCCCGAGTGTATTTTAACCGAGAAAATAGTTATCTCCACACTCACATAGGAGGTCGAAACGAAGGTCAAGACGGCCTTAGAAGGGGTAACGCCTCCGCCCGGTTGCCCACCGAGTCGATTATTTGTGCCGGAGGAGTTACGATGCGACGTTATATGATGGGATCATTGCTCCAACGTGGCTTGTCTTCCAGGAGTAAACCGCACCAGCTGTTTAGTAAAGCAACGATTCTAGTGGCCATTAATGGCTCGCGACATTCACAGTTTTGTGTTGGTTTGTGCCATTGGTAAGACGCCTAACCGTCCTCCTGATGGGTTACTCCAACCGCTGTCTGTCCCTTCGAGACCCTGGTCCCACATAGCGCTAGATTTTGTCAGCGCCCTCCCGCCCTCTAATGGCATGACGGTTGTTTTAACCGTAGTGGACCGGTTCTCGAAGGCGGCACATTTCACCCCCTTGCCCAAATTACCCTCTGCCAAGGAGACAGCGGTGACTGTCGTAAATCACGTCTTTCATCTACATGGCCTCCCGATGGACGTGGTTTCCGACAGGGGGCCCCAATTTGTGTCCAAATTCTGGCAGGAGTTTTGTAGATTACTAGGAGCTACAGTCAGTCTGCCTTCGTGTTATCATCCTTGTGATATAAAACAGTTTATATCGTTGTTATAGGTAATGTGTCTTTAGTCCATTAGGTGGCGACCGAGTGTTTGCTAAGAGTCAAGTGACAGACATCCAAAGCAGAACGCTAGTCTGCAGTTTTTCTAGAGTAGTCACATTGTGTGTTTGCATGTAAGTTACAGTCAAAACTTGATGTTTATAAAGCTCAGACTTTGAGAAACTCAGTTGCTCTATTGGAACATTACAATTCCCAGAGCAATGGTCAAACCGAGCGAGCCAACCAAGATTTGGAGAGAGTGTTACGATGTTTGGTGTCCAAGAATCCTTCATCCTGGAGCCAACAACTTTCTATGGTTGAGTACACGCACAACTCATTACCAGTGTCATCCACGTGCCTCTCTCCGTTTGAGTGTACTGCTCCAGGTGGGGGCGCACACCAAGGCTAAGGCCGATCGCCATTGCTCAAGGCCTCCCATATACGTCGTGGGTCAAAAAGTGTGGCTTTCAACCAAAAACAATCCGCTCCGCTCCGTGTCTAATAAGCTAGCTCCTAAATTCATTGGCCCGTTCCCTGTCACCAAGATCCTTAGTCCGGTGGCAGTCCGACTCAAACTCCCTCCGAGAGACCTGGGAACTCGTGCACACGGACGGAGAGAATGGAATCTTAATTATGCTGTATTAAGATACGGTGAAGGTGCTGTGTGTGCAAGCTTTTGTTTCATTGAGAGAAGAGTTGAATAAAAACCACGAGTTCCCGAACCGCCGACCCTGTGTTCTTCTTCGGCCCACCCCCCCGGAGGTAATTCAATCTCTCGCCGGTCTACACCAGGAACAACACCAAGCTCTGCTGGAGGACCGTGAGTTGTTCCGGGGCTGGATGGACCGGGAGGTTCGGGCCGCGGGACCACCATTGACCCCGGCCCAGCCATTGCACATGCCTCTGCAGAAGCCAAACGGACTGGCCAGTGCGGCTCATTCCCTTGCTGTCAGGGGAATCCCAGATCGCCGCACAGCAGCTGCCAGTCTCCAACCTCCTGGTCTATGAAGATCTTCGACGCGCCATCCTTCAGCGGGTCGGCCGCACCCCCGAGGAACATCGACAACGCTTCCGATCTGTGGAGCTGGGGGAAAACGGCCGACCCTTTGTGATGGCGCAACAGCTCCGGGACGCCTGCCCGCAGATGGCTGATGGCCGAGGGGAGCGACGTCGATCACATCCTCGACCTGGTGGTACTGGAGCAGTTCGTCGCCCGTCTGCCGAGGGAAACTGCACAATGGGTCCAGGAGAATTCATCCCGCCGTGTGAAAGATTCGTGTGTCTAAATTGAAACCTGTATTTCATTCCCACCTTAATCCGCCGGCCCTGTTTCCCCCAACGCCGCGACTCGTAGACGGGGAGCCCACATATTCGGTCAATCGTATTCTGGACTCGAGACGGAGGGGATGCAGATTTCAGTATCTGATGGACTGGGAGGGTTACGGTCTGGAAGAGAGAAGTTGGGTAGGAAGCAGGTAGGTTCTTCTGGGAGGAGGCGCTCCTAGAGGGAGGGGCACTGTCACGGTTTATGAATTCGCTGTCTCCTCCTTGTCTCGTGTTGTGCGTTGGGCAGGTTCGCTGATCACTGCCGCTGATCAGTCACCAGCCGCGTCCGATCAGCACGCCAGCTGCAGCTGATCCGCGAACACTATTTAGTCCCTCTGTTTTCTCCTTGTCTTTGTTAGATCGCTGTTGGATGTTTCCTGTGTTCCCACTTGTCTCATGTTCCCGTGTTTCCTGCCTGTCTCCAGTTCCCGTGTGTTGTTCGCTCATTCCCGCACTGCTAATCATCTCATCGACATCTTCCGGTTCTCCTGTCTCCACGACAACCCTGGCTTTTATTTCTCATGACCTTCATCTCCGTTGAGGCTGGGATTACCCACAGCGTCCCTGTCCTGCCAAGTGCCTTCCTGCCGATCATCATCTCATCTGCTACCCATCATTAATAAACTTACCTTTTTACTTGCGATTGAATCCTCTGACTTATTATTCCTGACAAATATAATATTTTTCAGGATTCTTTGATGAATAGAAAGTTCAAACATTATAAATAACATTATAACATAATGTATTTACTGTCACTGTTGATCAATTAAATGCATCCTTGCTGAATAAAGTATTGTTAAGTATTAAAACTTAATTATACATTGCCAGTTATATTAAACATTGGCACATTGCCAAATGTTATTTTAAAAACATTTAAACGGTTGAATGTATGAAAATGTGGGATTTGAGCCAAACCTTCTGCTTCAAGTGGTCATGTTTTATCTTTTCTAGGATACCAAGTGAGCCAGAACTGTAATATATATAAGTACACCCTGCATGAAATTGTTCTATCTATCAGCATTATATAACCGTCAGTACTATAGTGAAAAATAGGGGTGATTAATATATTAAAATCATAACCGAGCAGAGAAAGTATAGAGCTGGAGAGATAAAAAGAGGAAAGAGCATGAGAAGAGGAAAAGTGTCTGTGTGTGGAGATTAGAAAGATGCCTGGTGGCAGACGGATACACAACAGAATTAAACTGCAGAATTAAGCAACCGCAGATTTTAAGTTCAGTAATTTTCTCCACAATGGAAATAATCTTAAAGAAAAGCTATTAATTACACGCAAGGCTTTTAAAAACCACAGACTAAGAAATGTGATCCTTCCGAATGGTGTGCAAACTACCATAACAGAATTTTCTGAAATGGTGAAAAATTATCAATTTAAATACATAATTATATTTGTTGCCCCTTTCAGCCAAGAATTTATCCTGAATGTGGTATTTTGCTTTCAGTGAACAACCCAATTTAAATTTGCAATCGGTGACAATTATTAAGACAGCTGATGAGAACAATATTTACAGTGCAAACACTAAAAAATTTGTAAAAAATTAAGTAATACACTTTTTTTCCATTATAATTACTGCTCAGCATCAAGTTCTGGCCATAAGGTTTGTTAATTAATGTGTCAGTTCCTACGCCACATTCTAAGAATTATTTTGTATTTTCTGTCAAATTTGTTTGCCATTATGCTGACAGTTTTGTAAAAGCATAGTTTTCACATGAACAGACAGAGAGGCGTCCCATCAAGCATTATCACAGCTTCAAAGAATTGTATTTGTCTGAGCTATTTGTGTTGCGTGGACAGAAGCAGTAAACACATACATCATTTTCTCTCTAATGCCCAGGGCTCTGAAAACCTCTGGATATACGTGCATAGTGTTTGTTTACGGATCCTCTATAGGTTTGACCTCACCAAAAGGGTGTAAACATGCTGCTTATCTGAAAACTTAGGTGACAGGAGTCTGCTTTGTTTCAAGCTTATCTTCCACGTATACTTTGACAGGGGACCCACAACAATTCAGGTTGTCAAATCATTGAACTTTAAAGCAGTCAAAGCGCTTCTTGAAAATGATGGCAACAGAAAGGTATTTAGCTATGAAAGAAAAGTTAAATTCAATTTATTTACTTCACATTTATTTGTATAGCGCTTTTCACAATACACATCATTTCAAAGCAGCTTTACAGAAAATGCTGTTTTCCAAATAAAAGTTGTTCCATAAATTGTAATAACCTTATGAGGGCTGACAATGTCTGCAATTGAATAACCTGGAATTGTTCCGCTTGAGGTTTTAAAATATTTCTACACAGCTTTTCCAGGAAGTGTAGGACACAACAGAGTTAAAGGGCCTGTTTATTTTCTCAACAAAACCCACCATCATGTCTTCATTTTAACCCTGTTTATTGATCATTAAAACTGAAAACCTTGTATGATCCTTGAGGTCATTGCATGCAATGAACAAAAGAAACATTTTAGGCCTTTTGATAGATTTACTATATGAAGCTGATGAAATACCTTGAAACAATCACATATGTTTTGAGACAGAAACATACTTATGATTTAGCAAAATGTGATTAAATCAATGTCTTTTTACTAAATAAGTGATAGGACAGTATTTGGGGTAAAAGTCCCCATGTTATAGGGGCCAAAGCACGTCTTATATTTAAATGACTAGTCAAAACAAACACACATTTTTATTGTCACCTTTTTATTAACCTTGATTTCTCACAACTTGTGTTTTGTTTTGTTCTGGGAGAGTCGGCTCACAGATCACAGTCTGCATTGATTCAAACTATGAAAAAAACACCTATCATATTTTATCAAATCATATTTTTTATGTGTAAGCGATCAGTTCATCAATCCTTTGTGGCTACTTTTTTCTCTTTCACCATTTTATCTCATGACGGCTCAAAGGTTTTTCCCTCGGAACACTAATTAAACTTCAGAGGACCTCAAACTGTCTTCAGACTCTCTACCTCTAAAGTCTGGAACACACCAAGCCGACATCCCATCAACTTCCACTAGCATTCCTTAAATATAATAGGGTCAAAGAGTTTATTTTCTCACACGTTTTTGATACATATAAAGAAAACAAATATGTGGAATTCAACACAGATCTTCTAGCGTCTTGTTATTAGAGAAGATAACCTTGTTATGTTAAGGTCTGGAAGCATAATTCGTCCCAGCTGAATAAGTGATCCAAATTAACAGATATTTAATCCATTTTGCTTGATCTCTGAGAGGGAAATGATAAATAAGATGCAAGATTAGCAGATTTAAATACTAATATTGTATTTAATAGTATTTTGGAATAACTTTTCATTTTATATTTTTAGGTTGTCATTTTTGCTATGTGATTTTGTAAAATTTTTTTTTTTTTTATTTATATTTATATATATATATTTAACTGAAATAAGCTTCAACTTTCAGCATTGCCATTTCTAATAAGTCTTTCCATCTCTCTACATCTATATCTTTGTATAATTTCAGCTTTATTTAAATTACAGATAACAATTTTGAATAGTTTTAGTTTTAGTTAACAATAACGAGTTTGAGTCAAGGTGAGAAATGTATTTTGTGTCTATTTTCATCATGGTTGTGGCCTTAAAATTTGAAAACAAGATTAAATGAATGATTTAGAATCTTTTATGTCGGTTTTCAAGCTCAATATCGTGCAGGCAAACATTTTAGAATATAAGACATGACTGTGTATTAAACACAAACTAACTTTCACACAGAATAATGCCAAATAAGACCAACTTAAATGAAAAAAAAAAAACATTTTTCTAACATAAAAATATAATTTGTTTGGTTGTCAGCAAAGCAGGGTGTTCTAAAAAAATTCCAAAAAGACACAACCATACTTATTTTGTGTGTTTAAAGTTCTCACACTGTACATTTGGACGTGAATAGGCTATTTAGAACAAAAGCATTTTGTCTCATCTGCTGCAGGCACAATGCCGTCAGATAATAGATATCCTCACGTATAGGAACCCATCTACCCCGTCATTTCAAAAAATCAATTTAATGGGCAAAAATTAGCACTGCTCCCATTAAGAGCACCTGTGAACAAAAACACACACATGCACAAGTACTCACAAAATACGACATACAGTGTAAGCCTTAAGCAACATTATATCATTTAACAGCCAACTCTGTTGAAACAGTCCCCTATTTCCCCAGGTTGCATTACCATTAATGGAAAATCCATGCAGTCATTTAAACATCCGCATGCAGAAATTGCTTTTAGTGCCACTATCTCGGGTTCTAAAGGCACAAGAAGACAGATTAAAGGTGGGAAGAGTTTTAAATAAGAGATGTTCTGTACTTGTGTGGAGCTGCTGTCTTTGAGGTGAAAGATGAGGCTTGTTTCAATGCAATGTAGGTCTAAATGAGAAAAGGAAGCAGGAAGTAAATCCTATGAACATGAATATGAACATGTTGGCCAACATTACCCAGTATCACTTCTTGATTCATAGAGTATAGGGAACAACGAAATTAATGATTTGTTTTATTAGAGAGAAAGGTCACGCGTGATGTAGGCGGAAAAGGTATGGGTAGGGGGAAAAACTCCATCTCATTTTCTCCTCCAACTTCAAAATTGTCCGACATCGTTGTTTTACCTTTTTTTTTTGTAAAGGCCATTTGTCTCAGTCTTTGCACATTCGCTTTGTAAACACTGGGGTGGTATTTCCGCCTACGTCATGCGTGACCTTTCCAACGTGATTACATAATGCGTGAAGTCGTGGAAGTGCATCGCAGAGCTAGTGCAAGACGAGCATTTGTGGTTAAAAAGTATATAATTTTTTTTTTTTTTTTTTTTTTTTTAAAATGACAGATCATTTCGCTAGATAAGACCCTTATTCCTCAGCTGGGTTTGTGTAGAGCCCTTTGAAACTGCAATTTGGACCTTCAACCCGTCGGTCCCTGTTAAAGTCCACTATATGGAGAAAAATCCTGGAATGTTTTCCCTTAACCTTAATTTATTTTCAACTGAAGAAAGGAAAGACATTTGAATTCTGGAGTGAACTTATCCTTTAATTTGCATGTAACTCCCTTCTGCGCTTTTATTGGATTGCGCTCTCAAGCTAATTTGCCCTGTTTAGTAAATTTGGCCCTAAATGTACTCTATTCACAACTTAAAATCATCTTTTACAGTGATTAACTAAAAAGAACCGGAATATAAGAGTCATTAGCTCAGGGTCACATTGTATGTTTTAAATTCACTAAAACAAAAGTCATAGCTCAGGAATCGGACTGCACTGAAAAACATTTAGAGTTTTTTTAATACGGTGTTCCATTGTCGGGATCAGCGGAAGAACGCATGTGCAAGAATGTTTTTTTTTATGGAAATGAATAAGAACTGGTGCTCAAATCGTGGAGATAATCTTGCACACAGTATGTTCATTTGTATATTTGTGCATTTAAAAGGGAAGCTTGTGTGCTAGTAATTGTGTGCAGAGGTGTGACATGTTCTGTGGGGGGTTGTGTATATGTGTGGGAGTCTATGCACTCTGTGTGATGCGGATGTCTCCCCACTAGGAGACATCTGTGAAAAATGTGACCCCATGGACCACAGTGTCCGGTGCGGCGCTAGTGACGGCCCATGGGACCCCCGATGGAACTAAGGACACAACATGGAACTCATAAAACATGTGCTACTTAAAGCTGGTAGAACTTAACCCTCTGCTCTGATGAAAGGGGAGATTTGCCGTCTCTGTTATAACGGATAAGGACATGAATGTTGTTCCCAGATCAGAGCTGTTTCACGAGGACAAGGCAATTGACTATCATTCGCTTTCTTTATTGTTTTAATAGCAATAAAATATGGATACTCTCGGGTGTAGGCACGTGGAGTCGTTTAAATTCCGTTTATTTCATTAGGACGGCAGGGGTTTTGTCAGACATCAGAAATATTCTGGTCATGAAATTATCTTTATGGAATCTAACTTCGGGGATTAGAATGATATGAAACCATTTATGGAGTAATTTCACTGTGATGTTATTGTTATACTTTTTTATTTCCTTAATAGTATTTTCTGACGAACATATTGGCCTTTGCGATTGAAATGTTGGGAAAAACTAAATAAATAAACACAGGATATGCCCTATAGACCTAGACCATATGAAAAAACCCAAACAAACAATGATGATTCAACCATTGCTTTACCAATCTGACAATATACACAAGTCACACTGAAATGTAATACATCATGAATCACAGAACTAATTAAAATGTATTGCCTTTATTTGCACGTTTTTTTTTTTTTTATTGCTGCTAGAGACACTGTGGTGTTTTAAGAATATTTTGTATAATATGTCCACAGAGATCAACCCCTCCAGCATACTATATGAAAAAAAAATATGGCATTGAGGTTGAAAAAGTATTGTAAAATTGAACTTCTCTCTGTCTCTGTGTGTGTGTTTGTGTGTATTGCAACCTGTACCCTGCTAAAAAAATTCCTTCAAATTTACCGTAAAATATACGGTAGCAACATTTCAGGTTTTACAGACTTAAATGTACAGTAAAATAAACGTATTTCATTATCTGCTATAATGTTAATTTACCAACCTATTCAAGTACTAATATCGGTTTTGAATCATCACACTGATAACCACCAATCACAGGGGCGAGAGTCACATGACAAATCAAAGCTCATCACAAGCTGCTTTTCCACAAGCTGAAAAAGTTAATACTAATATATAGAAGCTGCACATTTCATTCACACAAATACTAAACACCATCACGCTAACACATATTCAATTTTAAAAATGCAATAAACATTAATTTACGTTTTTTCACTGTAAATTATACAATTACTTGTTCTTTTTCAAGTCCAAAAAATGTATTTAACGGTATTTTGCTGTAAAATTACATAAAATGTACGGTTAGATCTATCACAGTTATTCATCGTATATAGTACGGGAGCTTTCTTTTAACCAATTAACAGTTTTTCACCATAGCATTTTTACAGTCTTTTACCGTTTAAAATCATGATAGTTTTTTTCAGCATATTAACTGATTTCTGAAGAATCGTGTGACACTGAAGACTGGAGTAATGGATGCTGAAAATTCAAAATATAAACTGTCATTTTAAACTGTAATAATAATTCATAATTCTATTAATTCTATAATTAAATAATTCTATTTGAAGCTCAGACAGCTGGAAGAGGTGATTGGCAGCTGGAAATTTTCCACATTGAGTGGTGTGGAAATGGACCGGGGCTGTGACAAGTAGACTGGGAACAGGGAACATTGTCAGGGGAATCACCCTCTGAAACTGTGTGCGTGTCCTATACGGATTTTATTCTGCAGCTGTGGTTATGTTTGGCACAATCAGTGGGTTTCTGTGGTTGAAATAGCTAGAGCCATCAACCATCCCCTCAAACTGTGTCAGCTGTGAATCTTGAATGTCTCATCACTGCACAACAAAATAACATCCGTCGACAAATATCCTTTCAGTGGAAGACCTATTAAAGACCTCAACCAAAAAAACTGTTTCTTATAATCAGCATAACAAAGTGACTTTGCATCACTCAGACCCACAGGTAGGTAATAATCTCTAAAGTGTGTAAGATGATGCTGGCTCTCATCATCTGAGAGGTAAAAGTGCCTGTGTTCATTTGCTGTATGACTCATAGGAAACTTCTGTCAGTCACAAACCCAAAGGACGTCACCATGTTTTAAAGCAGACAGCGCATGCATAGTGTCAGTTCAATTAGAGCATAGCATTGAGTCCTTCAGTGGTAGCCTACTGTATTCAGTTTAGGCTCCAGAGACTGTTTAAGACTGACTGTCGGATAAATGGAGAACTGTTAAAAACCTGCCAGCTTCAAACAAACAAATGTCCTTTATTCCCTGTATTAAATCTGTAGCAAAAATGCAATGCAAATTTTCCTAACGCGACACTCATAAAGTGCATTATTGGAGATTTGTACTACACTGTAAAAAATTTTTTTTTAGAAGTTGTTAAGCGTTTATTGAAGTACATTTTACATGAAAACACAGCTTCAGTCTTTCTACTTTAAAATGTCATGTTCAATTCAATGTTACATGCAATTTCTATGTAATTAATTGTGAAATTGACTAGTGTTTTTTTTTTAAAAGAAGAAAAAAAAGTAGTAGTTACAGACATATTGAAAGCCACTACATAAGAACAAATCATTCTTTTGCAAATCATAATTATCACATAAAGTCAAAATTCTTAATTAGATCTCATAATTAAATCTCAAATATTTAGTATGTTATATTTTTGACTATCTCATAATTTTGACTATTTATATCATAATTATGACTTATGTCAATTTTGACTTGCAATTATAAAAAGTCAAAATGATCACTTAGTATGTCATAATAAGACTGTATCACATAATTTTTACTTTTAATATCATAACTATGTTACATAGTATGTCATAATTTCGACTTTGTATCACATAATTGTTATAATTGACATAAAAAAAAGTCAAAATTATGATGTTTTGGATGTATGTAATTATTTCAAATATTTCATATGTCATAATTTTGACTTCTAATATGTCATGCAAGATTAGTTGATGCATAAAGACGAAAAGCATGAAGAGAAAGAAGCTGTGCTGTCTTCTTATTTAACACCAGATTCATAATTAATGACCGTTAAGTAGAAACGGCCAATTAAATATGCATAATTAAAGGTTAGTCATTCATTAATAATGGTAGAGCTGCTAGCAATTGTTTTCGACTTTCTATATATTTCAGATTCTCAGTTTTGTACTGCCAGCAGGCTGAAGCATCCTGATAAAAGCTAAAAGTGTTCCAGAGCTGATTTTGGAAGGTAGCTGACGGTGTTCAGGTGGAGGATTTCGTCGAGGGGGGGGGGGGGGGGGGGGGGGGGACATTCATTGATGAAAGGACCTAACAGGCCTGGACCTGGAGAGTGTGACAGCACAACCAGTGTTCATAAACATCTCAGATAGGAAAGAGTAATGACATTGTGGGTCTGACAGCTAAGCAAAAACTGTTTCAGTTAGAGCTACAGGGCAACTCTGTTGCAGTTTTGACAAGACCTGGAATCCTTTCTAAAACACATTAAGTCTTCTAGAAGAAGAGCGTGGTCTGTTTGCGTTCTAATTTAATGCCTTGAAAAAATAAAAATAGAGGGAAACCAATGCTTGCACAGAATACAATATATTGAGCCTAAGTTGTTGAGCATCCTCGATATAGCTGCCCACCAACAAAGCCTAAGTGAGCGTGTTCCAGAACTTCCGCCACCGAATTAGACACGGCCCTTCTTTCTACAGCAATATAATTACCTGTCAAGCATCTGATTTTAGCCTTTTGAAACTCAATATCCTGCGATGAAAAGCGATGTTCACTCCTGCGTCTTTATCTTCTTCAGTCCTGCCATTCAGGATGTTTAAGCACAAATGAGAAATCATGAACATTTCGCACCCCCACAAACTCTTTAAAGCACTAAAAATCCATCTCACACTCTCAGCTTCCGGCTTCCCACATATGGACTGCTCACCGAAAAAGCAGGCAGAAAGCACCTCAAAGCCTTCTGATTGGCTAAATAAAGAATTTATTTTGTTTTATTTATTTTTTACTGTTTAAAGGGATGGTTCACCCAAAAAAATGAAATTTCTGTTATCACTCACCCTCAAGTTGTTCTGTATGAATCTCTTTCTTCTGTTAAACACAAAAGAAGATATTTTGAAGAATATGGGTAATCAAACAGTTGATGGGCCCAACGCATTCTCATCCTTTGGCGTCATAGGTGACGCCATATGACATTTCGTCGAAATCTTACGCACATGGCATCCTTTAGCGTCAATAAAACACGCACTGTTATGGGTAGGTTTAGGTCTGGGGTAGGGTACGGTTATGACGCCTTGGGATCTGCGTCTCATATTCACGCTAAACGATGCCATGTGCATTGGATTTAGACGAGCGTCACTTGTATGACGCCTTGGGTTCTGCGTCTCATATTGATGCTAAAGGATGCCATGTGCGTAAGATTTCAACGAAATGTACAAAGCGTCACATGTATGACGCCAAAGGATGAGAACGGGCAGATGGGCCCCATTGACTTCCATAGTATTTTTTTTTTCCCATACTATGGAAGTCAGAGGGTTCCTATCAACTGTTTGATTACCCATATTCTTCCAAATAGGCCTATATTGTCTTGTGTGTTCAGCAGAAGAAAGAAACTCATACAGTATAGGAACAAATTGAGGGTGAGTAAATGATGACAGAATTTAAATTTTTGGGTGAACTATCCCTTTAAAGAGACATGGCTAAGATGTATGATATCTAAGGACAGTTATTTCTGTAATATCTTTCAAGGAGTAGAATAATTTTCTACATATCATTCCATAAATTTTAAAAATCATGTTAAAAGGGTATGCCGTGTTCTAAAATTTAACATCGCCAACTTCCAGCACATCAGAAGCTCTTTATCATTGGAAGCAGCAAAATCGTATTTCCAGGCAATGATTATATCTCATATATTGTACTGCATGTCATCATGGTCTCAAGCCAAACAAATTGTTTTAAACCCCCTTAGATCTTTACATAATCAGGCCTTGAAAATCCTAGATAAAAAGCCTCGGCGGTACCACCACTGCAATATACTTGAAAAGTACCGTTTACTAAGCTTTGACAACCTGATCAGGTATTCTGATATCCGGTTGGTTCACAAAATCCTTAATGATGCTGCCCCACTTCCGTACAGTTACGCTCTGAACTAACAAACAGAGCATTGAGGTGTGTATCCAGGGGTGATTGCAATGTTCCCAAAAGAAAGTCTGCCTTCTCTCAATCAGCCTTTTCCTATAAAGCCATCAAAGAATGGAATGGGCTTCTGGACAATGTAAAGAACAATGCAGAATTGAACACTTTTTCACGGGCAGTCAAAGACTGGCTTGCAGTCATGTTCACACTAAAAGCACCAGACGGGTATTTTGGCCATCGCATGATACCCTTGTGGGTCCCTTTTGATGGCTTTTACATTGTATTGTGTTTTGTATGTCATAAGGGAAGAAAAAAAAAGAAAAAAAATTGTTGAACCCCATGTGCTTAGCATTTTTATATTGTATCTACCATCTTTGTTATATATTTTTAAATGTTAATTGTCCTTGTTATGTAATTTTAACTTTATCATATGATCTTAATTGTGTAGGACTACAGATGGAAATTAGCATTGTGCTAAATCTGGTGCAGCCATCTTTTTAATGTAACTGCACATTGTCCTGATATAAATAAACTAAACAAACAAACAAACAATAAACAAATCCCTCAGGTTGTGTTCGGGTCATTTTGACCTGAAAGAATCTACCTGTACCCTGAAAATGCTAGGTAATGTTATTGCATTGGACTAAAATTTACCGTCTTTACTCATCCAGAGTCTAACAACTTCCCCCAAAAAATGTATACTTTTTGTGGGATTTTTCCACATTGTAACACTTGTGATGTTCAGGAAACATCAAATTACTTATAAATATCTCATTATGCTACATCATCTTTTTGGAATTGATCAGTCGTAGGCCTTATTTATCTGAGCTTACATACCTCAGTTTTTGAGTGAAAAAAAAACTTTATTTATAATAAAATATAAAAAAAAAAGCTTTTTTCACAAAGATTGAAACCAATATTTGGTGATAAAATAGCATACCAGGCTATTTTCTTTTAAGGCTGGCCATTTTTGACCGTGAACACCACAAGTGTGATTTTGTACCATGTTGTACAACATAAAAGCATTTCAAAACTAATTTTCTGGTTAAACATTAAAGCACACTAGTGTGAAAAACAGTGTAATTTTCATATGTCGCATTCTCATCCCAAGGCGTCACTAAAATGACAATTTTGACCATGCTTCAATATTCGACGCTTTAGGCACCCTTTAGCGTCAGTTACATGACGCGATCCTAGGGCGTCATCTTACTGACGCTTTACCTTTAGCGTCAGTTAGATGACGCGGGTAGGTTTAGGTCTGGGGTAGGGTTAGGATTAGATAGCGTCATCTAACTGACGTTAAAGGTAAAGCGTCAGTGAGATGACGCCCTAGGATCGCGTCATGTAACTGACGCTAAAGGGTGCCTAAAGCGTCAAATATTGAAGCATGATCAAAATGATTCCCAAGGCGTCAGTTTCATGACGCCTAGGGATGAGAATGGGCTGGTACAATTGACAAAATTATCCACAAATAAAGC
Organism: Rhinichthys osculus; assembly: GCA_029959095.1. Classification (NCBI taxonomy): domain Eukaryota; kingdom Metazoa; phylum Chordata; class Actinopteri; order Cypriniformes; family Leuciscidae; genus Rhinichthys; species Rhinichthys osculus. The sequence goes on from JARWKJ010000005.1 coordinate 40,799,635, forward strand.
TTTTTTCACTCAAACACTGAGGTACATGAGCTCAGATAAATCAGGCATATGATCGATGAGTTCCAAAAGTAAATACAAAACCTGTCCTAATTGAAAGAAAACAAGCTGACAGAAAGATTGAATCCAATATTTTGGTGATAAGGTAGTATAACGAAAGATTTATACGCAATTTTTTGCAGGTCGGTCATTTTTGACCGGGAACATCACAAGTGTTATAGGGTTTTTGACACAGCACAAGGTTAAAGCACAAGAGAGTAAATGGACTACATAATATGGTAAATGATGATGTGCATGTGCATGTGAATATATATATATATATATATATATATAGACATGCACATCTTGAGAGATGCAGTTTAAGATGTAATCAAATGATTAGACCTATAATCAATATGTCTCATGCTGTTTTTCCTGGTTTCATGGTCACTTTACACAACAGACAAAAAGCTCCTTTTGCCTTCACAATATGCTGAATTCTGTGCATTATGGTTTTAGAAGAGCACTGGAAACATTCCTTGGGGATTTTTGTCCATGCTGACTCACTTCATGCAGTTTCACATCATACTTTAAAACCTTCTGAAGGCTATACATTTGAAAATGGGTAGTTTGTGGCTATATGGGGATGCACATAATCAAAGCAATGCTCAGTCAACCTGCGTCATTCGGCTGATGGCCGGTTGGTCTAATGTGTCACAAGAAAACCTCTCCAGGGCTGTTACACCAGCGTCACCGCTGTGCCCTGTTGACACAAGGCAGGAAGGATGTGTGGATTTATGATGTGCCAGATTCTGACCATTCCATCTGCCTTTCGCAGGCGGGATTTTGCAAGCCATGCAGTGTCTATCCAATTTTAGCAATTCAGATTTGGTGATCATGTGTGAATTGTAGCCTCTGTTTCCTCTTCCCAGCTGGAACTAAGCTTCTTTGCTCAGGATTAGGAAAGGAGCTTGGAAGAGCTGCATACAACACTGCAGACAACAGATTCATTCCTACAACAGAATGTCTGCTTATATTCAGTTAAGTTACAAATCTTGAGATGACAATCAAGTTTGATGTTGCGATATGTAATGTCCACATGTCAAATGATCATGCGACTAGATCTCAAAACATCTATGTAGAATGTGATTTTCAGGTTTTAATATCATGCCATCAGTGATGATTACCTGAAAGGCATCATACAATATTCAAACACTGACTGTGATTGGCAGTCAACTGTGGTGTATTGCATGTTCTTAAAGGTGCAGTAAGCGATTAATGAAAATGGATCAGACCGAGCACCACAGCAAACTTGTAGCCAATCAGTTGCAGGGTGCGCTCATAATGGGGGAGGAGAGAAAGTGAGCAAGAGGGAGATTTGAAGAAAGACTGTTTGAGAAACTTTACAAAAGAGAAAAGGTCAGAGGAATATTTCTGGAACAATAAGGGTTATGATCAGGCAAGAGCTTAGGACCCGTGCTAATATTAGAAAAGCTTTCCAGCGGTGCGGGAAGGCCTGAAAACAGAGGGTGTATTTGTTGATTTCAAATATCAACAGTGTTCAACAATGATGCTCGGAAATCTCTTACTGCACCTTTAATGTGTATCCCAGTACCATTTTACAGAGTTTCTTTGGGTATAATCACTTCCTCCCAACTTCTCATCAAGGGACCCTGTGGCTCTTCAGAGTCATTGGGAATGCATAGTGCTTTCAGAGGTTTGTTTTTACTCAAAAAGCTGTCATGACAAGACATTTTTTTTTTTGGTAACGCTTTAGATTACAGCCCGGAAAGTACTGTGTAATTAAGAGGAATTTACAGTGTAACTTTCTGTAATTATAGTGTACCTATAAAGTACTTGCATGTAAGTATAAGGGAACAATATGTAAAGTTTGGGGAATAAAGGAGTAACAACCAGGAGAATTAAAAACATATTTATACTGTAAGTATTATAGAACTAAGGGGTACTTATTCTACTATTATGATATAACAATCTTACATTTGTGATCAATTTAGCAAGAACATACACGGCATACCTTTTTGTAATAATTGTGTACCAATAGATACTGTATAGGCTTTTTAAAAATGACAGGGTACATACAGTATATAGGCATTTATACAATTCTTTATTTATTTTTTGATAGCAAAAGTGCAGATGTTTAAGTTTGGGCTAACATGTTTCAAGGCAAGAAAAGCTAAGACTATTGCAATTTTTTTTAAGTACTGGGAAATATATCTTGTTTGATGTGGTTACAGGGTAAGTGGTGCTTGTATAATAAATAAAGGTTTCCGAGTCAGTGATATAAAACTATGTATGCATTTTTATTGTACTTACCCTGTAACTACATGAAACAAGAGGGTATAACAAGCACCACTTTAATTTACAGCCCGCAATGTTACACTTACCCTGTAACTACATGGAACAAGAGGGTAACAAGCACCACTTTAATTTACAGCCCGCAATGTCACACTTACCCTGTAACTACATGGAACAAGAGGGTAACAAGGACCACTACATGAAACAAGAGTATCTTTCCCCAATATTTAAGAAAAAGTTGCAATAGTTTTCGTTTTCAGTGCACTTTTGTTAAAAAGATTACTTTATAAATGCATAGCCTAGATATGTACCCTGTAATTTTTAAAAAGCCTGTAATTTTACAGTATGTACTGGTTCACCGTTATTTCAAAAAGGTGCAGTGTATGTTCTTGCTAAATTGCTCCCACATGTAAGATTGTTATATCATAATAGTAGAATAAGCACCACTTAGTTCTTTAATTTCAAGTATAAATAATTGTTTAATTCTCCTGGTTGTTACCCCTTTATTCCCCAAACTTAAAATATTGTTCCCTTATACTTATATTGTAAGTGCGTTATAGGTACACTATAATTACCGAAGGTTATGCTCTAAAATCGCTTTAATTACGCAGTACTTTCCGGGATGTAATCTAAAGCTTTACCAAAATTTTCTACCGCACGCACAAAACATGTGGTATTTACCTTTTCACAAAAGGATTTCACAGAAAGATTCGCCAGAAATTCAAATGGAAAAGCGACATGTTGTACACAGGGGTTTTACACACAAATCTGAAATATTGCTTTAGTTTTGTTTTCAATGTGTTTTTAGTATGAATATCAGGAGACAGCAGGGACGCTTTACTGACTGCTGCCTGTATATCAGTCATTTTTTATTGGACTTCAAGGAATGTAAAATAGTAATTTCTTGCAACTGAAAGGGCATGCTTACCATTGAAACAGTCTTTCAATAATTTAATTTAGGGATTTTTTTCGGATATAGTGATGAATTTCAGTATACCTACTTAATTAAACCCATATATATTGTAAAAAAAAAAAAAAAAGCTATACAAATAAATCTGATTTGACATGACTGTTTACCCCCCATTGCTGTTGCTGAATGATATTCTACTGATCCAAAGTCATATAGCAAAATGCAGGCAGTCCTTCTCCTTGCCACAATATTACAGAACCCTCTAGTGGTCATATGAAGAAATGAAGCAAATGTGCGACGCGTCACCAAGTTCTCAGAGCTGGAGGAGGAGACCTGGACTGAAGCACTGGGGTCCACACTGAGCCACTGTAATGCAGTTTGGAGTGGTCGCTGAGGATGCCACCAGAAGTTGCCTCTCCATAACACCTGCAGTGCATCGGCACTATGGTTTTACTGGCTTAAGAGCTTGTAAGTTGCTTGTTAGTTTATTCTACCTCAAAAAATTGTTTTAGATAGTTCACATGATATTTCAGGTTATGCCATCACATGAAAGTGTAGGTGTAACGAGATGTTTAGCATGCAACATTTTATAAATAGGCTCACAAAGTAACGGATCCAGTTGAACAATCTGAAGAGAACTTCCAACACTGATGATGATGATGAAACTCACCATGAACCGACCAACCAACACCATCGGACCAAGCCAGTAAAAGTCGTCTTTATGGAGTTTTAAAATGACATTTTCTAAACTGCTGAACGAGAGCAAGGATGAATTCCCCTCGGACTTTCTCTCCAACATCAGCAACACCTCCTGTGAGGGAATCGCCGTCGACTCTCAAGTCATCGGTGTGGGAATCTTTCTTGCCATCTTCATTTTGCTGGCGATCGTGGGGAACATTTTGGTTATTCTCTCGGTCCTTTGCAACAAACATTTGCAGACGGTCACCAACTTCTTCATTGTGAACCTGGCCATAGCGGACCTTCTGCTGAGTATCATTGTCCTGCCGTTCTCTGCGTCTCTGGAGGTATTTGGATGCTGGGTGTTCGGTCGGGTTTTCTGCAACATCTGGGCAGCGGTGGATGTGCTCTGTTGCACGGCGTCTATTTTAAGTTTGTGCATTATATCCATAGACAGGTACATCGGTGTGAAATACTGCCTGAAATACCCCACTATCATGACTGAACGGAAAGCAGGTGTCATCCTCGTAGTGGTCTGGGTTTCTTCAATGGTGATTTCTATCGGACCGCTTTTGGGATGGAAAGAACCTCCACCTTCTGATGAAAGCATCTGCAGCATCACGGAGGAACCGGGCTATGCTCTGTTCTCTTCCTTATTCTCCTTCTACCTACCACTCATGGTGATTTTAGTCATGTACACTAGAGTATACATCGTGGCCCGCAGGACTACAAAAAGTTTGGAAGCGGGTGTGAAACGGGAGAGAGATAAATCAATGGAGGTGGTGCTGAGGATACATTGCAGGAGCATTCCGGAGGATTCGAACTCGAAAACAAAAAATCACCCGTTCAGAAGTTCATTGTCCGTGAGACTCATGAAGTTCTCCAGGGAGAAGAAAGCTGCTAAAACCCTCGCCATCGTCGTGGGCATGTTCATTCTCTGTTGGCTACCGTTTTTCTTCGTCTTGCCTTTGGGTATGTATACGAGTTATTCTTTGTTTTTCATACTTTGTTTTTTTTTGTATTTACAGAGCAAAATTTTAAAACGTCTTGCTTTACAATTTGTTTAAAAGTAAAACCAAAGTAAATTACATGTCATTGCAACGAGTAGAAATGACAGAAATTATTGTGACAGTGTAAATGGATGTTATTAGCCTACATCATCATTATTTGTGTACACATTTATATTAAAATTTGCCACGAATAATAATGGAATTAAACAAAAATCCTCTAATAATCAAATAAGATCCTACTGGATAAAATAACATTGCAACAGTATTTTTGATTGTTTCACTGGACAGTTAGCTAGGAGTTTTAAAATATTTAATTCTTGCAGGAACATTCGATCTTGCTGAGAAATGTATTTTCTAAATATACTTTTTTTTTTTTTTTAGGCTATGTTTTTCCTATGAGACAATTAATTAAGAAACAAGATTGGTTCCAGAAGAAAATGTATTAGATAATCCACTGTTTATTGTTTATATCTTTCGTTGTCTGTTTTATTTCTTTTGTAAATTTGAAATGTAAAAAAAAAAAAAATGCACTTAGGCAAATAATTTTCTGCATCTGCCAAAGGCTACGTAAACAAATTACATAAAATGGTATGTTTGTTGATAATTATAGTAATTTAAAGTAGCCAATGTTTTATGCCTTGAAATGCATGTGAAATACCATACTGCGTGTTCATGTTTTATCTACTTCGTGGCCAGGGAAACAAAAATGTGCGAAATGCGTATCCTGATAGCACACAAGACAAGAGCTGTTATCTGAATGTTAATTACTTGCGCTTTTCTTACTGACGAAAGCAGTTCCACGCATCACTTTTTCTATTACATTCACAGTTAATACGATTAAATTAGATGGTAGCCTGTTTGCACATGGCGTGGAGTTTTGGTCAGGATTTGATAGCTGCTCAACCGGAGGGGAGATTGTTTTGATTTGCTAAACTTGATGTGCTCTCTTTTCAATGTGCAACGATCTTTGTTTTGGAGAACATTATGTTCTGTTGGATTCAAGTATAGGCTACGTAATGGAGCATGTTGGATGTGGATGTGGATTGGATAGATAGATAGATAGATAGATAGATAGATAGATAGATAGATAGATAGATAGATAGATAGATAGATAGATAGATAGATAGATAGATAGATAGATTGATAGATCTAGACCATAATGTAGTTGCACATAACAACAGTGCACATGCTGACATTGTCAAAACAAAGCAAAGACTGAGGCTTGAGAGATTAATGCACAATCTTCCTTTATAAAGTTTATAAACTCCTTTTTATAAAGCAATGGTATGAAAAGTTCATAAAAATGTGCTTTGTTTTATCTTGAATCATGCATGCAATCAGTCAATAACAGTTAATTTGTGACAGTACAGATCTTATCTCAAAATATTCCCTCACGCCTCTATTCGGGTTTTCATGTTCTCAAGCAGCCAAAAATGAGCTGTGGCCCATTTAGTTATATTACCCTTGTAGAATATTAACCCAACACAATAATCAAGTGCTCACAAAAAGCAGTACATCCAAAAGTTTTAAACGTTTTTCTATAAAACACACAATCATGTCAAAATTTTCACCAAACCCCATGAAAAACAAAAAGTTGTGCAATGCTTAAGTTATTAAGTTTTGCATCCCAGGGTTAATAACTATACTTGAATCCTGCATAGAAAAAAAAAAAGATGTTTGGGATATTCCGCTCAAAAACCACCCATGGGAGACTGAAGGAAAGACATTCAATTCAGTGTTCCAGTCACGTAACCATTACCCAAGAATATGTCACAGAGGCCCAAAAATGTGCTAGTAAAGGGGGAAAAACAGTATTCCATTACATTAAAGGAATTTTGGTATTGCTGACAGGCATGAAATGGGTACAGTATCTTAACAAACAAACAAATAGTAATGATTATGATGTTGACTATTATTGATAATTTACTGAGATAATTAAAATTTAGGCTACATTAAAAAGAATTAAAAAAAAAAAAACATGGCTGGCATTGTACATTCCCCACAATTTATTGGTTTCCCCCCAAACCAACCATCCCATCCATCTCCAGGGTATTCCAAAAGTGTGGGTTTTGACAGTCCCTGCTGGTATTCCACTCGCAGTCACTGTGGGGAAAAATAGGGCAGCAGTGGTTGATAACATCTTCTGGAAAGATATACATGTGGTACTGGTGAAATTCTGGGATCAAGATGGTTTGGGAAGAGGGGCCTGACTTTATTCAGCCTGAGAAAAGGAAGGAGGCACTTTCACTCAGGTCCCTAACCTCTTTTTGCCCAACGCTCCACTGCCTTAATCACGGCTATTAACAAGTTGAGCTAAAGAGGGTGCTTTCGTTTTCCAAAGCCTCAGAAGCAGCCAGCCACCAGGACAGAGGAGGGATATGACATGGCTTAGATCCACACGTACACTGGAGAAGCACAAACTGTGAGTCGCTGCGTTACAAATGAATGGTTGAATGACGTTTCAGTGTCAATGCATTTGGAATATTCTACTTATATTATATATTGTGGTTATTAAAAATGTAATTTTAAAATTCTGATTGGTCATTCAGCAGCCTGATATTTCCTAAAACCCCATGCACGGTATATCCGTCCACTCATCCGGGTAACTGTAACCGGCGCAACTTTCACGGCTCTCTCTCTGCAGACTCATTCTGTCTTGTTTCATACAAACAAAACTGACGCCATCTTGCATCTTAGTTGGTGAAAATTACCTCAGACCACTTCAGTACATTGCTGTGATATTGTTCATATTTTTCCTGGACCAATTGTTTTGTAAATGGTAATGGACAAAAAAAAATTTTCTTGTTGGAAGTTTTAAGGTATTTATACATAAGATTAGGAAATAATTTCAACCCAAATCAGTGTTTAATGTCCGTCTATTTTTGTGAGTAGCTGTGCAATGAGCGGGATAAGTACAATCAGCCTGTTAATAAACACCCCTCTGCTCCACTCATATAATTGTCATTTTTGTGGCGCAAGTTTTTAAAATGACAGGTCCACCCTCTTAATGATGGTTATATTTTTAGCAACAGCATGTCCACACTGTTATTGTTGTGATGGATCAGGGGAATATTTGCATATGGCATATGTTTGTGCTGGAAAGTGAAAGTCTTACTTCTGGTGACAAACAGAACCAGATGTTTCTGCACTCCAATAAAGAATATATTTTTGAAATTACATAGGTAAATATTATGTGACTGATAAATGCATTGCCAGCTTTACTGATTTCAATTTAAAACATTTTCATGACGTTATAGTAATTTAAGAGTGTGTAAGTGATTAATCCAAGAAATGCAACACATTAATGTATTTGTGTGTGTGTGTGTGTGTGTGTTGAGAGAGTATATTGAATATTTATGATATACAGTATTTACAATGAATTGGCAATGTAAGATTATGCAACACTACGAATTTCATTTCACTATGATTTTAATCTGTATTACTTCGCCATGAAGTTTCCTAAATCCCATCTCTTTAGACCATTTCTTTAGGAGATTTGCTGCTGTCCTAAAGAAAACTACAAGCTACTTTCATGAAATGAAATGGCATGTACATACCTTGACAGTTAACTGCAAGGTCTATTGATTTCAATATGTAATAATTGTAAACATTGTCATTATAGTAATTTGAGAGTATGTTTACGTGAATAATCCAAAGTCCAGAGAACGGGCCCTTTTTTCAGGTTACTTGTGTATGTGTGTTATGTGATATATTTGCAATAAATTTTCTGGCAATGTAAGGTTATGCAACATTATAAATAAATTTCACAATGACTTAAGTTTCACTAATACCATCTCATATAAGACTACTGTGATTGTGCTTTGTGAGTTTTAATAAATGTTTTAATAGTGTCTCTGATTATAAACCTAGCAGAAAAATAGTAGGTTAGTCATATCCATAGCTGTGAAAAACGTTGCCTGCCTGTCAAAATGATCCTTTACCTTTTTGAACCAAGCTGTCATGTCAGCTTCTAATACATTTAATTCAAATTGACACAGAATGCAGCTTGACAGGAACTTACACATGTAGCCAATAGGCATAGGCCGTAAAAATATTTCTTCAGGTGATCAGTATAAGATGAGACAGCTTTAACGTGTGGCTTCCTGCCAAAACACTATAGCTCAAGTGGCTCGTGCCAGGCAAATGCAATGCTAGAAAGCAAATTCAAGACCACAAGAACACATTCAACCCTCTCAGCTTACAGCTTTAAATGAATAGCCCCTCTGACTGCCTCATCATTATTAAAAATGTTCTTCACACTAAGGAAAAGTTCTTTTTGGAAATGTTCACTGAAAGGTTCCTTGGAGGTTCTTCTATGGCATCACTACCCGCTTTTGAATCCTTTATTTTTAAGAGTGTAAAGAACATGAATGTCAATTTGGATATTTTATTAATAAGGTCAATTTGCTAACGAAGTGCCAACTAAACCCATTTCCTTAACTTATAATTAGGCCATCCGCATCCATAATTCAGAAATGTATACACATCGTTTGGCTTACTGATTATGCTTTCAGCTACCAGTAAGTGTCTAGTTTGGCTTGCTTTTCTAAATCCTTTTAGCAGAATTCCTCAGATGTTCCCCTAAAATCAGAACTAAAAGAGTCAGAAGATCCACTTTTTCTGCAGTGGGAATAGGGGCTGCTACATTGTACACGATGCTTTAAAAAAAAAAAGAAAAAAAAAGGGAGTTTTCTCTCAGTAGCCACCAAACATCCTGCCTGGTGTATCTCAAAATCACTACAATTACCAAAAAGGAGCTTTCCAGGGAAAGCTTTCATCTCACAGTCCAAATTACGACCTTTACGCAAGAGGGAGAGCAGCATATCTCTTTGTTCATCAAAAACTGTTTCAACAAGACTGCACTAATTCCCAGTCCGTCCATACTATCTATTCCCCCTGGTGCTATTTTTACACATATCCACTGACAGGGAGGGACTCTGACCTCTCGTGACACTGAAATGCATGGCATGGGCGATGACAACTGTTTATGTGAGATACTGCAAAGCTAGCCTCCTCTCACTCCTCGTGGGGGAAAAGCAAGGCAAGGAGGAGGTATTGGCAACATATGTGGTGTCTGTCGGAGGAAGTTTAGATGTGTATGTGTGGGAGGAGAGAATGTGAAGACAGACACAATGTAGACAGAGATCCATCTAGACCAAATATGCTCTATATCTTCAGTTTGTGCATGCCAGCTGCAACTAAAAGAATGGTTTGGTATTTAAAGTCAGTATGAAATCCAATTGAGCCTATTTGCTAGGGATAGTTCACCCAAAAATGTCATCATTTACTCTCCAAATCAGTAGAAAATATTTGGATTTTTATCGGCCATACAATGAAAGTTAATGAGGGGCCAATGTTGTGTTAGACTGATATGATTTACGTTGTATGGACAAAAAGTTTTGAGGAAAAGTCTTAAGAAAGAAAGGTTCCATCTTGGGTTTCCAAAGAACCTTTCACTGAACCGTTCTTAAAATAACCATTATTTTCTTAATAACATTTTAATATTCTAAAGAGCCATTTTCCACTATAAAGAACATTTTGTGCATTGGAAAGGTTCTATGGATTTGAAAGGTTCTTCCTGGAAATATCAATGCCAATAAAGTGCCTTTAGTTTTTAAAAGCAAGTTAATTTTGGGATAAACCATCAATTTAATGCATGATTCTGGTCTTATTGTGAACTTATTGATTCACTGGTGCATGTTACTCCAAAGCAAACTATTTGTATTCATAATCTTTGATCAAAATGCAGGGTTCTCAAGTTTTATCAAAAGCTTGGAGTGAGATCACATGCGGTTAGGGGAGGGGCCTAAATTGAGCCCCGCCCCCGCCTAGCCCCGCCCCCAATTTTACAGAGCAATTCATCACATCAAATATAGGCCTACTCTTTAATGTTATATTTTTAAAAATTAGGCTACAAATTAGGGATGGGACGGTAAGAAAATTTCATATCACGATTATAGTGACCAAAAAGATCACGATTATCATCACGGTTTTGTTAAAATGAGATAGAAATGTTCAAAAAGAACTGATACACACTGAAAACATTTCAACAAGTTAATAATAATAAATCACTTACTCTCTCTCACTCACACACACACACCCTTTAAATGAACAAAATATGTTGGTTGGGCCAGGGTGACTAAACAGCAACGATCAATAGCAACGCAAACACAGCGCACATCCATGTCTCGGACCACCGCGGGCGCGATCTCTAGTTTCATTATGTGTAGCTATGTCTTGCGTCTTTGGATTGTATTGAAAATGAAATAAGAGTAATTTAGAATTAATACTGCTATAATATTGTTGTAGTGATCATATTGTCTTGACGATTGTTTTGTATACTGTAACTTCTGAATGAGTTTACTGTTTATAAACCGGTGAGATTTAAAAACATTAACGGTAATCTTCACAATTCAATATTTCATGTCCCTGAAATTATTTCTGTGGTAAAAATAAATTAAAAAGCTGTGTAATAAGTTTACTATGAACAAATACAATACATTATCCCTTAAATGTCACCCGTAATAATTTGAACATTTTCGTTCGTCTTGGCTCAAAGCCACTTGCTGTAAAACTTTTCTTCTCGGAAGCTATGCGTTAATTACGATGAAATATTTAATCTCTAATCAATATTTTTTGTCCAATTATTTGCCGAAGTAGTTTTGGTATTGAGGTAAAAGTTAACTTGCCTTGCATTCGCTAGATAACAGTGGGTGGTTGTCACTAAGATGACTTAGCAGATGTGAGGTGTTTCCTTCCCCCTTTTGCAGCGACTTTCCTCTTGCAAGATCTGCAGACAGGGTACCCATCCTCGATTAAATTGCACTCAGGACTCTTGTAAATAGCCAAAATACGACCACACCTCAGATTTTGTCCTCTTGGATGGCTGAAAAAATCTCCCGAGCGCTGTCACTGCCTTCCGCCATGTCTTCTCGTGCAAAAAACAACAACGTTGCATGCTCGCGCGGCATCGCGCCTAGACTGATTCTGGCTGGACAGGATTTACTGCGAGTTTTCAAAATCACGATAATCAAACTCGGTTTTAGTGATAATTAAATTTTAAACGATAATACTAACCGTCAGGAGATGTTATCATGGTTTATCGTGAAACCGGTAATCGTCCCATCCCTACTACAAATATATAACAAATTGCTCCAAAATGTTTGGAAAAACAAATATTTTTGCATTTTTCCCTGACATCTTTGAAAAATACAAATGCAATGGCAATGATTAGGCTAATGTATGTTTTGACAGGATATACAATATTACCAAGAGCACTCTGCTTTAGCCTTAATGTAACTAGAAATACTATTAATACAGTATAATATAGAATTTCAAATAAACTGAAGAAATACATCTTCATTCCTTCCCATACCCAATAACATTTCCTTAGCCAAACTGAGTCAAAGCTTTTGGCCTGGTTGCAAAGCAGTTGTAGAGTTTTTGACTGCATCAATAATGTATACGATGGGCTATATATTAAATGTTCTAGTCTAAAAATGTTAGGCGAGCTTTCTTCCAACTTACTTTCTCCATCACGACGTGTGTTCGCGCGATGTCGCGGTGGCCGAACTTCCGTGTGTGTTCGCGGACTTCGCGCGTCTAAAAGTTGCCTAGTAACGAACGCAATCTGGCCGAGATGCGGACGCGCTGGCGGCAGGAAACTTCTTTGCGTACATGCGCCTCGTATACAACGTTATATATAAAGCTTGCAGGACAACTTGGTTGGCATTGCCTTTTCAGCGTGAGATATACACGGTGTGGCGTGTGAGCGTGTAAACTGGTTGAATTGCGTGGGTCTCACGGCCAATGCGTGAGACTTGAGAACCCTGAAAATGCAACAACTTGCCTCCCCTGAAACTATTTTATATTTCCACTGACGTCACGTTGGGTAACATTAACCAATAGGCGAAAAGCTATTTAGGCAATGCTTTATCAGACCTACATTTGGTCCACCAACTTTTCACGTTCCAATCAATTCCCAATAGATAAAATCAAGTCTCGCCTTGCATTTGTTTCGTTTAATATATTTTGCTCAGAGATTACTGCAGAAAAATAGGTTTGCAAGCAGCAGTTCATGCTGATTGTGATGACTAATGGGCTTGTGTGGCCAGTCTATCAATGTTAATGGTGCTTGTTTGGTTTGGAGGAGAATTTGGGAATGACACATTGGCATTGCTCCCACTCTTCAGACAGAAAAAAAAAATAGAACTAGTTTCAAAAAGACTGTTAGAAAATATCCCATGTGCATTATATTTCTTCAGTGAGCTGGAGGAAAAAAACAAAGTATATAATCTGTCTGCTGGGTATAATTAGGCACACATGGTTTTAAACGGTGAACTTGCAGATTTGAACTTTTCAGCGCGTGGGAGGAGAATGGTAGCTTCAGGCTAAAGTTACTTGAGGTACGGCATTATTTCCCATGTACATAATCTCTCTTGAGCCGACAACTAAATATTTCTCTACCTCTCTCTCTCTCTCTTTATTTGCGTCCTCAGGATCTTTCTTCCCAGCTCTGAAGCCTTCTGAGATGGTGTTCAAAGTAATCTTCTGGCTGGGCTACTTCAACAGTTGCATTAACCCCGTAATTTACCCTTGCTCGAGCAAGGAATTCCAGCGCGCCTTCACCCGTCTTCTGCGCTGCCAGTGCCAGCGGCGGCGCCGCGTCCTGCGCCGGTTCTACGATCAGCGTTGGAGAACAGCCATGCGGGGACCCCGGAGGGACCCGCACAGAGACTACTGCTCTGGATTACCCTTTCACGAGCAGTGCGGTAACTCTTTATATTCCTGCCAGAGCAAAAGCCGGCCTCTTAGTCTGAAGGGCTGGAGCTTCTTCCCCCCTTTACAGAAGTCCTCCTTCCAGCTGAAGGAGAAAATGAACAACATTTCCAATAAGATCAAGAATGGTACGGGGAAAAGTAGCACGTCTCCTCTGGCCCGGACAGAGATCGACACCGTCTCAATGGGGATTTATAATGACTGCGCCGATCAGAGCGGCTACCAGATCTACGACCTCACAGAGTGCTACGGCCTGAAGGAAACAGACATCTAAACAAAGACAGAGCTTACTTTCCCACTGCCAGCTCTTTTTAAAATCTATCATTTTTTTCCTCAAAGAATAGTAGTACTCTTGTTGTGTCTATAAGTACTGGCTTCGACACTGTTGAGAAGCAAATCTGAGGAAAAATTACATTGTGTGTTAAAGGAGATTAATGCATTTCCACATGGATAGGCTAATTTAAAAATATTACTTTAAAATTGGGAAAAGTACACTGAATGGAAATATGTGACCCTGGATCACAAAACCAGTCACAAGTAGCACGGGTAGGCTATATTTGTGGCAATAGCCAACAATACATTGTATGGGTCGAAATGATCGATTTTTCTTTCATGCCAAAAATCATTAGGATATTAAGTAAAGATCATGTTCCATGAAGATATTTTGTCAATGTCCTACCGTGAACATATAAAACATTGAATGTTTGTGAGTGAATGCAGCATAATCGCGAGCATAAATTGACAACTTTAAAGACGATTTTCTCAATGTTTCGATTTTTTTGCACCCTCAGATTCCAGATTTCCAAATAGTTGTATCTCGGCCAAAAATTGTCCTATCCTAACAAACCATACATCAATGGAAAGCTTTCAGATGATGTATAAATCTCAATTTAAACAAAATTTACCCATGTGACTGGTTTTGTGGTCCAGGGTCACATATTATGAAAAAAAAAAAAAAAAACTTATCTGCACTGGACCAGAATGAAAAGACTCATAGCTGCTGGGTGTCTGTATACTGTGTTGTCCATGTGGCCTTTGAGAAACAGTCAAACAGTTTCAAACACTCTGATGACCAGCAACGTATTTTCAATGAGTGATTGTTACAATTACTTTGACCGGTTGTCCATTAAGTATGAATGGAGAATATATTTAACTGTGATGTACTCAAGAGACTGTTGAAACCATGATACTGATTCCTTTTGACATAATGATTCACCGTGATTCGCAGATTACTTGGAATTCACTTTTAAATGATTCGAAATTGATTTAGAGGTACATACCATTAAATGTGAGGCACAATTTGTAATTGAAATGGATTTTGTGCAGATGTTTTCAGTATTTCAGAGGGTAGTTGAATACTGTGTGCTATTCATGCTATTCTTATTTCAACCATGAGATTTTCAGTCATCTCTAAGAGAACCAATAGTAAAAAAAAAACTTAAAAAAAACATAATTAATGGACTACAACTCAATTCTTTTTTTGTGTTGTTGATAAAAGCTTTGGGTTTCTTTGTAATGCTGATGTGACGACGTCTTTCAGTGTCAACTATAAAGCATAATAAATCTGAAAAGAGCATGCAGTTGATCTCATATTTGATGAATCCTAAGAATAATGAAATTGTTTTGTTCAAACGACTATGCCCATAAAAAAAATCACAAGTCTTTAATAATGTATTTCCTGCACAGAAATGAGATTATATTAAAATCAATTTGAGACTCTTGCTTTACTCCAGAGAATAATAAAAAAAAAATGATAAGAAGTAATATTTAAGATTCCAAACCATCTCTAGGCAAAGGCTATGTTCAGACTGCAGGCAAATCAGATTGTTTCTCAAATCAGATCTTTTCAGGCAGACTGTCCACACTATTAATTGCAAGTGATCAAATAAGAGTTGTGTGCCCAGAAGCAACCTATCTGCATGGGTTGATTTGCATAACGTAGGCGTTACCCACATGTGACGAGGCTTTCAAAATGGATGTAGGAAAACTGAAAGTGCATCATCTTTCTCTCCAAATAAGCATCCTGTCACGTCGCGGTGCATAACCTGGAGACTGGTATATAAGTATATGAACATATGAATACTTCTGGCATTTCCGTCACCAGTTTTGACTTTGTCGTTGTGTGACGCCTTAAGAGTGATGCAAAGGAAAATTTGAAATCTGATTCGAACAACCAGAGTATCCAGACTGAGATGTTTCAGTAAAAATCTGATTGGAATCGGATTTCAAACCATGTGAAATCAAAAAAAAAAAAAAAGATTTTTTTTTTTTTTTTGCTGTCCAGACTTTCAAAAACCCATCTAGATAAGATCTGAATATTCAAAAAAATATATTTTTTCTGGTAGTCTGAACATAGCCTAGGTCGCTGCTCAAATAAACAAATGTGTGACTCCTTTGTACAAAGGGTTAGATGTTCTTGCTTCAATTGAAGCATACAAAACTCTTTGGAACATTATCAAATCATGCCAGAGAACATGATTAAAAAGTTTTACAAACATTGTGGAGTACATGCTGCTCAAGTACTGATGACATTTAAGCAACAAAAAGGACATTCCAAGACATTTTGAAACTCATTCCTTGTATCTAGAAGGGATTTCAACAATGTGACATGCTGTGCTCCAATTTACCAGGAAACCAAATCTGCAATCAAAAGTAAGAGAAATAAAAATGAAATAGCTTTGCTATCCCCATACATTTTATAGCTCTGTACTGTATGATCTTGAACTATCATTGCCCATCAACATTTCCCATCAACTGATTTATTGCTGCATTCACTTCCTCCCAAAAAAAGATGGCCAGTAGAGGTCGCTGTTAATAAAAAAAAGGCAAATTCCTACAAATTTTACAACACTGAATCGTTTCACATTATGCATAATTATAAAAGTGACAAGCGTGTGGGTGTGAAGATGACTCGTGAGTATTACATACAATAAGTGCAAACTAACTTTTTTGAAAAACGGTTTCCTTTTCCATTTAAGATTTCTGAGAACTTCCTGAAGAGTAGGCTAAATTAAAGTCCCTGTTTCCTGTGGATTACTGAAGACTAACATCAACATGCATAACAGTTCTTAATGGGTTCCTTCAGCTAAGCACTTGTATGTTTTGACTTGTCACATAAATGTTTTTACATAAGCTTAATTTCACTGTCATTCGCTAAGTGCCATAAAAATCTAAAAAAAAAAAAGAGCACTGCAGTGAATGGCTGGGCAAAGAGTTAACGGAACATTAGCTTCGTTTAAAAAAACATAGCATGATGCTGAATGTTTTCCAGAGATGAGTCCCATTATTAAAATTCTATAAATTTTTGAGAACCCCCACCCCCCAGCTCCTTAATCTTTGCTTACCTCATTATTAAAGCAGGCAGACCAGCTGGTGCCATTTCTCTGTGCAGCATGCCATTTCATAAGAATTACATCAAGAAAACGTGATCACGACTATTTGATTTAATTTCCATCATTTTTTCATTATTTGTTCTCATACATATTTTAGTAATGACTCTGATGTCCTACAGGTCACTGGTTCAAATCTGTGACAGGGCAGGATGTGTCACATGCCTTCGGAGTGTTTCTTTTGACAGGCACTCTGTGTACAGGGTACGTGTACTGTAACCTCTCTCTCAAATGCCAAAAAACCTTCTGTTCTTGGTTGTTCCTCGTCATGTTTATTATCATACAGCCATATTTTGTTAAACATACCAGAACTTTTTCTGCAAAGGACATCATGTGCGTTTAAGATGTGTTCTTAACCATTTTAGAATTCAACTGTAACAGCTTGTACCACAGAATGCTCATAATTCTGCCATGATTCAAAAGGTAAAGAACTGTTTGTTACCAAAAGAGAGTGCATAAAATTTTGTATAATTTGCTGCAGAGCACCAAATCTGAGAAAAAGAAACAGATAAATGCAAGCCAGACATCTAATTTATTCACAGAGTAAACATAAATAAGAAAACATTTTACAGGAAGTTCAACACCAAATCACAATGTTTGCATGCACTTTATGGCTTACTGTGCTGTTAGTCTTGGCTGGGTTATTCCCATTTAACTGGGATTCATGCCATGTCATTTTTATTATTATTTGGAACCCATTATGAGGTTCCATAATGTGTTAAAATTTTAAATCTATTAAAGACTTAAAACAAAGAATACCTTTGGTCACCCATACGGCAAACATATATTTTCAGTAGAGCTGCACAATTAATTGTTAAAAGATCGAGATCGAGATTCAAAAACCCACGCGACCTCGTTCCTACAGTAAATGACAACGATTCGCCCGAGTCGATTAAATCTTTGAAAAAAAATCACACCGGAAACATTCAAATTTGAGTTGGTGCTGCCGCTGACCCAGAGAGTTATCATGTGTAGGTAGTATATCATATTATATGAAACAATTTCAAAGTCTTTTCAAACACACAGTATTGTTATTTCTGTGTTCCAAATAGTATTATTATCCCAGAAGTACTGGCAAAAAAAGTTAATAGTTCAGATAACACTGATGTATACATAAGTGATTTTGAAAGTAACTTGCCGCTTCAAATAACGATTACATCGATTACATCTTTACGCCAGGTGGCGACAACAAGTGACTGTTAAAATGTATTTGTCATTGAATCGTTCATTCAAGAGATTTGTTCAAAAACGCCGATTCATCCAGTAATGAAACAAGTGAAGAATTTATAAGTGAGTCACTAAATCATTCATTCAAACCGAGTTCTTTTTATAGTCTAATTCAGGTGAAGTAAACATTTTAAATAGACTGCAGCAGTTAACATTTTGTCAGAACCTCTAGTAAATTACATTATTTTGTTAAGTTGTTTGTTTAGAATCGTGATCTCTTTTTGAAACAAATAAAAAAAATTGTGATTCTCAATTTATCCAGAATCGTGCGGCTCTAATTTTCAAATACATTTTTTTAATATATACAAAAAAGTGTCAGTTACTTACATTTCCTCATATACTGACTGTAGTATTTCTTAAGATATTTTTTTTTATCTAAATGCATTAACATTGTCCAAAATTGCATTTATGCAAATGTTTTTTTAAGAAATCATCCTGACAATGGATGTTCTTGCCTCTATTTTGTAATATATTTTGGCATTTTAAAGGTTTACACTTTTTTTTTTTTCAATTTCAGTCGTCCTTAAGGTGTGCTTTTTATTTAGCAAATGATTGAATATATATATATATATATATAGCCGTATGGGGTGGACAGGAACTAATTTGGGTCATTTTATTAAAACATTTGAACTGCCGCTACAGTCTACTGGTTTTCTGTGCGCTCACTGGCATCTCTTTTCGAGTGAGAGAGATCCATTCCTTGAGCTGTGCCGTACAGACATATTCTGCAGCCCATGATCATAAGGAAAGCCCTACGGAAGGAACGGTTGAAGAAACCATAGAGAAAAGGATTTAGGGAGGAGTTGACGTACCCCAACCACAGGAACACGTCCCAAATGACACCAGCAGTTCCGTACTCAATGAATGGATCAACGATATTAACGGTAAAAAAGGGCAGCCAGAAGAGAAGGAAAACCCCCATAATGATGCCCAGAGTCTTGGCTGCTTTTCTTTCCCTCCTTAAAGAGTTGCGATGTTTTTGTTTCTTACTCGAGTCCTTGCCCACACCTGCCGCCATCTGCGATTCCATCGCGCTTATTTGCATGGCTTGCCGCTTGGCCGCCTTGTAGATCTTCCAGTAGGCCACCAACATGGTCACCATAGGCAGGTAAAACGCGACGAGGGATGCCATGACGGCATAAACGCGGTTTACTAAGAAGATGCATACGTTCTCAGGCAAAGGAACGTCCACGCCAAGCTTGTGCAGCCCGAGGAAGATTGGTCCGAAGGAGATGAGGAAAGGAACGGCCCAGCAAACCACGATCAGCAGACCGACACGTTTAAGGGACATCTTAAACGAATACACCAAGGGGTTGCAGACGGCGTAATAGCGGTCAAAAGCGATGCAGCTCAAATGGAAGATAGAGGCCGTGCAGAGCATAACATCCAAGCTGGAGTGAAGATGGCAGAAGGTTGGACCGAAATACCAACATCCCTCCACTGTTCTGACCATACTGTACGGCATAACCACAAGGCCCACCAGGAAGTCAGCGACAGCCAGAGACATGACGAAATAGTTCGTAGGGCACTGCAGCTGTTTGAAGTAAGCAATGGCGAGCACCACCAGGAAGTTTCCGACAACGGTGCAGACGATCCCAGCGATGATGAAGACATAGAGGGCGGCTCGTGAACCAGAGCTCCTCAACGTGGCACAGGCCTCGAAATCGGCATCGAGTGAAACGTTGCTCCATTCCGTGGAGTTTTCCATGCTGTTCAACCTGGTGATAAATGAGACACATGCGTTCAAGATGTATTCCCACGATCATTGATAAATGCTTTGTTTGTTCTCACAACACGCTGTTTTTTAGAAGACCAACAAGAATGCTTGTTTCAGATGATATATGCGAACAAAAATGGCTGTGTCGTTTCACCACACAATAATAATTAGTCTATTTCACCATTCATATCTTTGCTAAGTGACAACTCCCCATGAAGCTCCTGTAAGGCTGGGAAACGCAAGAACATACTGCGAAACCCAAGCCAAATCTGCAATAAAAACAATATTTCTGATCTTTTAGTTCTGGGTATCTGCCAAGAATCATAAAAAGCCCCTCAACTCGACCTTGTCTCAGGAACTGTATCCCTGCAGTGCGCCCCATCTTGACCTTTTGGATTATACTTAACAGGCAAACCTAAAATGTCATCAGCATTGTTACAGTTTAACTTAGGGATTTGAATGTGAGCAAAAACATGAGTTTGAAAGCATGCAGTCTTACTGTCTCACACATATATTTTTTTCATTATTTGAAACAATTCAAGGGGATGGTGTAATGTATTACAATTACATTATTAATGGAATTCTAAAAATAGCATATTTGAGATTGAATGAAGAAACCTTCCATTGCACGTTCTTCATGTAAAATGTTCGTCGTGTTTAACTGAAACCACCGATGAATTGTCACGCATCCAGTCTAGCGGAAGAGAGTGTCAGTTCCTAATGAGTGACAGGCATGTTCCTCAGCCCATGACAGAACCTGAAAACAACATCTGGGGATGTTTGACGGAGAGGAAAAATGAAGGAAAGTGCAAAAAAAAACATGGTTTTAGTTCAGTAACAATACAATTTTAATTACCACCAATGGGACCATGTGACAGGGAAAGAGCTAATGCTTAAGATTTTGCTCTTATTTTCCAAAATCCATTAAAAAAAGTTATTTTTTTTTAAAAACAAAAAATGTTTTAATGGTTCATGTGTGGATATCAGCAATTGGTACTATTGCTTATTATAATTTTAGTATTTTATTTTAGTATTTTTTCGCTGTCTGCATTAGCACAAAAGTTCACCCAAGAATGAAAATTCTGTCTTTATTTATTCACCCGCATTTCTGTCCATATACAGTAGCAGTTCAAGGTGACCACATCTGTCCAGCTCCAAAAAGGGCAAAAACACCATTAGATTATAAAAAAAGTAGTCCATACAATAAATGTGCTATATATATATTTTAAACTCAAAACACATCTATTAGAATCAGTGGTGTTTTGACATAAATTATTTTCACTCTACATTTTGATTATGGAATATAGCGCACAAGTCGTATAAGTCGTCCTTTTGGTCCTGCTTGAAAAATACTTTTTATGAAAATCTGCAAAATATCACAATATAATATAACAGCATATACTGGTTTGAAACGACATTAAACTGACATACATTTTTGTTTATCCATGGGCTATTGTTTTAATAATATTTTAATGAATAATAAAATTTAGAATGCTGTAGATGTGTCCCTATAACAAAATGTTTTATAGAGACTGAGTATGAAGATTGGCTCAAAAATAGAGGAATGCCAAATGGCTTTCTGTCCATAGTCTATTGCACATTATAGTGCAATTTTCACTAAAAACTAATTGGAAGAGTAGAATGTGAAATGATAAAGATAGAATTCTATCTTTTCCCTTGTTTTATTAGCAATTTTACAAAATGACCGATCGGCGACGTTAGGACTGCAGACACTGTTCACTTAAATGTATTAACAGACATGTTCATAAACACACTCTATCCCTCTGA
The DNA here is from genome assembly GCA_029959095.1 of Rhinichthys osculus. NCBI lineage: Eukaryota > Metazoa > Chordata > Actinopteri > Cypriniformes > Leuciscidae > Rhinichthys > Rhinichthys osculus. The sequence continues at coordinate 40,821,424 of JARWKJ010000005.1, forward strand.
CACAGCAGGTGAACGTATAGAGACATTATTGCAGTAAGAACCCATGAACATCAAGACAATGTTCTGAGAACACAGTTTAAAGATAAAGGGACACAGGGAGAAACAGATACAGGTGTCTGCGTGTGTGGTCCTTCCTCATTTCAGACACAACCTATTAAACTCAGCCCCACGCTCCACATTACAGATGTAAACACTGACTTATTCTAAGTGCATAATAAAGATATGGGGCCATTTTTGATCCAGTTCATAAAGACATGCAGACCATAACAGAGCGCTCAGCTGTTCCATAACAAAACCTCTCCTTCGGTTATCATGTGAGACAATACACAAGCACTTTTCATATTCTTGAACTTAACTTACTAGAGTTATTACAAATGACTTGCCATTCATCCCTGTAATCTTTAAATTTAAACTAAAGCCGCTGGAAATCCAATAGGATTGTGCTATCAGTCGCTTTGTTTGTTATTCTTGAACAAAACCAATCTCTGGCGCGTTCCAAGCAAAACAATTGACCCATATCAAACCGTTGCATTCTGCCAGCTCACTTAAAATATGTTTTTGCTTTACTTTCAAGGAATTGGAGGGAGAGACTGGACCGGGCAGGAATGGCCATTTGAGTCTACAAAAAGCGGGCTGCATAAAACTCACCTTCCCACACTAACAAGGAGACGAACAGACCTGTCAGTCATAAAGGGAATCACTTAGAGAACATTCAGGGTTCAGGATTATGTAAACTAAAAAAAATAAGAATAACAGTGCTAAAGTTGATCTACATACCAGCTTTTAATACTTAAAGACAAAAAATACAGACATTTGAAAGGTTAAAACAAAATTATGAAATATATAATGCTAATATAATTGATTATTATTAATAATAACATGCTTAAATATGCCATAAGTCTTGGGAGAGAGCTATATTATTATCATTATTATTAAAAAATACTATATTCGTAGTATTATTAACATGCTTAATGCAATACAAATACTGGAATCATAATTATTAATTATTATCAATAATAATTGATTATTATTGCTTTTATTATTATATATTAAGCATGTTACAATCATGCATTACACGTCAAATCAGAGATGATCTACTCACCTAAATGGGAGTGTTTCTTCTTTCTTTACAATGCCATGTTTACCTGACTCTTCTTGTTTCCTCCATTTCTCCTGGATGAATAGACGAGTGGCAGCTCCATCGGTAAAGTAAGGGTGGTAAAGTGTCTGCGTGTGCGCGTTATTTTGAATATGCCACATTAATAAGCACTAAAACGGTCCTCTTGATCAGAATGTAGGCGGGGCGTGTGTGTGTGTGGGTGCCTGTGTGTTGGGTATTATTAAGAGTTGGGCATTGTTATGCAAATCATCCTCACATCCGACAGATTTCCCGCACTGTTCGCTGTTTCTCAGTGTGGCTAATGCAGACATCAAAGTCACAAGATAATAAACAGAGAGGTTACATGTTTTCCAAATTGTGCTTGCTGTTTGAATCAGATGAAATAATTGCTTTTGCTAAGCGGAAGGCAGAAGGACACAAACTGCTGTGTTGAGAATCTGGATTTCACAGATACAATCAGTAAACACACTGCATTCCGCTCTGGTCTCAGAGTGAGTTCAGCTCCAGGCCCATACATAATCTGTACCCACACGACTCCACAGAAATCTTGGCTGATTATTGGCTGGATCTATAAGTTATTCGACAATAAATAAATACACACCTTTGGATAACTTGTGTGGGGCTTAAATTAAAAAATATCCAGGTGCTGAAAGAAAATAAAAAATGTAAGTATCATTAAAAGGGCAGAACTTCTTTAAAAATAAACATTGTATTGGCAGTTTGGCATTGTTTTAGCAATGTTTCTTAAAAATAACAATAATAATAATAATTGATTGCTTAGTGTGGAATATCAATCAGCAATAATTAAACCTTTTAAAATATTTAATTATTATTTGAAAAACTTCTGCCAATATACAAATCAAAAATACAATAATAATATGTTGAATTGGATTGTTATATTACTTTTTAATTACAGTTGACAGTATTCAACATTTTAGAATAATTAATAAATTATTTATGATGTTTTTTAACCCTTCTAAACTATTAGTTTGGGATGTACACTCAGGATGTTGGGCTCTAGAGACTCTAGACAATAAAATGTGATTTCGTAACAAAATAATATATATATATATATATATATATATATTTAAAACAAATGTAATATCACTCAGTTTATTTGTTTTTACTCTATATTTGTGCAGTGTTGGAGGGATTAAAGCTTTTTTAAAAAACTTGTATAAATAAATCAATAAATATTTTTTTCATAGACATCAATGGGAGACTATAAAAATTGCTTTTTGTTGCATAATTTGTCAAAAACAATTCAGTTACCAAGCAGAAAACACAAAACATGAAGGGGCGATACCACAACACATCCTTGATGGAGTAAACGTTGCACAAATGTAAAAACATTAATACATTGAGTGATATTACATTTATTTAAAAAAATATATGACATTATGATGTTACCAAATCATACTTTGCGGGAGATTTCGGGAGACCCCAAACATCCTGAGTGTGACTTTTTATTTTATTTTATTTTTTACGCTGACATTCCAATATTTTTGTTTTGTTTGTAGAACTGGCAAATGTCAACCACAACATCAAATCTCATGCCATTTAGTTGAAGGGAACGTTTCGGTTACGAATGTAACCCTCGTTCCCTGAGTAGGGAACAGAGACGTTCCGTCGGATGACGACGAATGGGGTTTCGCTTAGAAAGCCTATCGACTTCGAGTATACAAAATGAGCCAATGGCAAACAAATGCCATGGGTCTGCGGAATTTGCATGGCGCAACTCCGCCCCACCTCGTGGGAATAAAAGGAGAAAGCCGGCAATATGCAGATATGTTTCTTTGCTGAGGAGCCAAGACTGAACTCGGCTGTTCCAGCGGTACAGCGGAAGTGGCAGGCAGACGGAACGTCTCCGTTCCCTACTCAGGGAACGAGGGTTACATCCGTAACCGAGACGTTCCCTTTCGTTGTCACTCCGAGTTCCGTCGGATGACGACGAATGGGGATACCAGTCTAATCACGCCACTTCTCAGCTGTCTTCCAGTGCCCTGCGTAAATCTGAGCCCTGTCGTGAGACTAGCACGGACGAAGGACTCCTATTTAACACAGGAATACCAAGGTACACTGGGGAGCATATCCCAGATTTTGGGGAAAATGCAATTACTGCCAACCCAGAGGGGGGGACTTAAGAATACACATATGACCCGAGGGATGCATATGGGGAATCACTGGGGTGTCCAGCCGCAGGTGGAAAATTTCAACCCCAGGGGTGGCAAGGTGGCTTGCCGAGGGAAAGACACATGCTCAAAGAGGCTTACATTGGAAATACACATGTGGGGGTAGCTCAGAGGAGGTACCATGCACACGGAAGGCACCTAGCCGACGCGCAGGCAATAGACACTGGCGCCAGCGTCAGCAGTGCTGGAGGAGCTCAGGGCTTTCGGGGAAGCTCACCTGAGGAGAAGATCGCACGTATCCAGTCCGTGGAGTGGCATGGCGAGCAAGCGAAGACACCTAACGGGTCCCATGTTAGCTTGAAAAAGACAGTACATGGGAGGAGACTGGCTCCACTCGGAGATTGAAAAATCTGCGAAAGTGTTAGGTGTTGCCCAGCCTGCAGCTCTGCAGATGTCTGTTAGCGAGGCGCCATGCGCTAAAGCCCAAGAGGACGCCACACACCGGGTGGAGTGGGCGGTCACACCAAGGGGGCACGGTCGACCTTGCTGCTGGTATGCCAAAGCAATGGCGTCCACTATCCAGTGAGACAACCTTTGCTTGGAGAGAGCCTTTCCCTTCAGCTTCCCACCAAAACAGACAAAGAGCTGGTCTGAGGTCCTGAAACACTGCGTTCTATCTACACAGATGCGAAGTGCACGTACTGGACAGAGCAGTGCCAAGGCTGGGTCTGCCTCCTCCGGGGGCAGCGCTTGCAGGTTCACCACCTGGTCCCGGAAGGGAGTGGTAGGAACCTTGGGCATATATCCAGGCCGGGGTCTCAGGATCACGTGAGAGTCACCCGGCCCGAATTCCAAGCACGCTTCGTCAACAGAGAATGCGTGCAGGTCCCCTACCCTCTTGATGGAGGCCAGTGCAGTCAGAAGCGCTGTCTTCATTGACAGGAAGTTAAGCTCGACCGACTGCAAAGGCCCAAGGGAGCGCTGCGCAGGGCAGTTAAGACCACTGCGAGGTCCCAAGAGGGTACGAGAAGAGAGCGAGGAGGATTCAGTCTCCTCGCTCCTCTCAGGAACCTGACGATCAGGTCACAGACGATGCTTCCCCACAGACTTACCTTATATTGGGTCATGATGTGCGGCAATGGCGGCGACATAGACTTTGAGGGTGGAGGGAGACGGCCTTCGCTCCAACCCTTCTTGAAGAAGCACGACACTGATCGAACATCTCCAGGGGTCTTCTCGGTGAGAAGAGCACCAGTTGACGAAGAGGTTCCACTTCCACGCATAGACGTGTCTCGTGGACGACGCTCTAGCGGAAGTGATGGTAGCCACTGGTGGTAGGGTACTCAAACCTGCCTTGTCCCGTCCAGGAGCCACACGTGGAGGTTCCAAAGATCGGGACAAGGGTGCCACAGGGTGCCCCGTCCCTGAGAAAGGAGGTCCTTCCTCAGAGGAATCGGCCAAGGAGGTGCTGTCGCGAGTTCGGAGAACCAGGTCCGGGTGGGCCAGTACGGCGCGACCAGAGTGACCTGCTCCTCGTCCTCCCTGACCTTGCGCAGGAATTGCGCAAGAAGGCTGACTGGGGGAAACGCAGATTTGCAGCCCCGCGGCCAGCTGTGCGCCAGTGCATCCGTGCCGAGCGTGCCCTCGGTCAGGGAATAATACAGGGCGCAATGGGTCGAGTCGTGAGAGGCAAACAGATCTATCTGTGCGTCCCCGAACTGGTCCCAAATCAGCTGAACCGACTGGGGATGGAGTCGCCAATCTCCCGGGAGGGGCTGAAGCCGTGAGAGCTCGTCGGCTGCACAGTTCAGGGCTCCGGGGATATAAATGGCACGAAGCGACCTCAGATGCTTCTGACTCCATAAGAGGAGGTGGCGGGCGAGTTGCGACATACGGTGGGAGCGCAGACCACCTTGACGGTTGATGTACGCTACGTTCGCGGTATTGTCTGAACGGACTAGTACATGCTGGCCCCTGAGCACGGCTCGGAAGCGGCGCAGGGCGAGCTGTACAGCCAGCAACTCGAGGCAATTGACGTGCCATAGGCGGTGGGGTCCTGTCCAGGAGCCCGCGGCAGCACGTCCATTGCACATGGCACCCCAGCCCGTGGTAGAGGCATCTGTCGTTACAACAATATGCCGGGAAGCTCGTTCCAGGGGCACTGCGGCCTGTAGAAAACTGAGGTTCGACCACGGGGTGAAGGTCTGACGGCAGGTCGGAGTAACTGGTACTCGGAGAGTGCCGTGTTGCCATGCCCACCTCGGGACTCGGTCGCGAAGCCAAAGCTGAAGCGGTCTCATATGAAGTAACCCGAGCGGTGTTGCCACGGCTGCGGATGCCATATGCCCCAGGAGCCTCTGAAAAAGTTTCAGTGGAACCGCACTCTTGCCCTCGAACTGTCTCAGGCAAGTCAGCAGTGACTGCGCGCGCTCGCTCGTAAGCTGCGCAGACATGGCGACCGAGTCGATCTCCATTACCGAGAAAAGAGATCCTCTGCACGGGGCAAAGTTTGCTCTTCTCCCAGTTGACCCGAAGGCCCAGACGGGCTACATGGCGGAGCCCTGAAGTCCCTGTGTTCGCAAAGCTGATCTCGAGAGTGAGCTAGAATTAGCCAGTTGTCGAGGTAATTCAGAATGCGAACCCCGTGTTCCCGGAGGGGAACAAGGGCTGCCTCGACGACCTTCGTGAAGACGCGAGGAGACAGGGCTAGCCCGAATGGGAGAACTGCGTACTGATATGCCTGCCCCTCGTAAGCAAACCGCAGGAACGGTCTGTGTCGAGGGAGGATGGAGACATGAAAGTAGGCGTCCTTCAGGTCGATCGCTGCAAACCAATCCTGGTGCCGCACACATTCGAAAACGCGTTTGGCGGTGAGCATCTTGAACGGCAGCCTGTGAAGGGAGCGGTTCAGAACGCGCAGGTCCAGGATTGGCCGTAACCCACCGGTTTTCTTCGGGACAATGAAGTACGGGCTGTAGAAGCCGGTCCTCATTTCGGCTGGAGGGACAGTCTCGATCGCACCCTTCGCCAGCAGGGTAGCAACCTCCGCTCTCATGATAGGGGCATTGCCACCGACCATAGTGGAGCGGACTCCCCTGAAGCGGGGAGGAGACCGCGCGAACTGAATCGCGTAGCCGAGCCTGATCGATCGTGCGACCCAGCGGGACAGGTTGGGAAGCTCTAGCCAGGCTCCCAAGGACTGTACCAGCGGGGTCACGCGAACCACAGACTTCCCGTCGGTGGAGCAGCCAGGCGGTATGGCTGACCCAGACGTGGACGGCAAAGCGGCCCGGTGTGGGGGTACAGTCATAGACCGCGTCCTGACAGAGGAGACCAGGGAAGGACGAACGTTCCACGGGGGTCTGCTCTGCCAGGGGTCTGGCGACAGAGGAGGGTGAGAGCGGCACGGTCCGGGGGCGGCGCACCGTGTCGTCCGAGAACTCTGTGTGCTTAGAGATGGGAAGTCAGCTCTCTGGAAAAAAGAGGTTCTCCCCCGGCCCTCCACCGGGGAAAGCAGTGGCCCTGCAACCACCTCCTGGAGAACTGCAACCCATCTCTGAGCTGCCCGTAATGGGAGCGCCGCTTTGCCTGGCATTTGGCAGGCTGCGGGGCTGGTACGGGCTGGGGCGCTTTCCTGCGACCACCTCCACACGGCGCGGCCCGGAGCTGCTGGGGCTGGGCGGGAGGGGGCGAAAGTCGCAGGAGGGCGCGTTCGGCGGCAAGCTGACTGAGGCGTCTGAGCCGGCGGCAGCAGCTGGCCGCGGGGTCAGAACGTGTTTGGTAGCCTCAGTCTGCTTCTGGGCGGCCGAGAACTGTTGGGCAGAGTCCTCGGCCGCGCCGCCGAAGGGCCAGCCTGGGATATGGGGAAATGAGGAAGCGGGTTCGCTCAGCCTCGCGCATATCAACCAGGTTAACAAGTGGACATCACCTGACCCAGGGAGCGTGCGGTCACCTTCGTCACTCGTAGAGCGAGGTCGGTGGCGGCAGGCAGTCTCTTAGATGAGCCCTGAATCAGCCCTACCCTCGTGCATGTCATTGAGCACCCCGAAGGATGGCAATAACATGCAGTGAGACGGCAGCCTGTCCGCTGCTCTATAGGTCTTTGCCACCGGAGTAGACAAAAAACCTACAGGCATTGGAGGGGTGCTTAGGGTCACCACGCCAGGTGGAGGCGCTGTGGGGGCACAGATGTGCTGCCACAGAACACTCCACGGGGGGAACCCCAGTGTACCCATGGCCGCGGCCTCTCGAGGGCAGAGAAGGTGGAAGAGGCTGCTGAGCAGTCGTGAAAGTCAAAGGAGACTCTCACGATCTCATAACCTCTTCATGCACATCCGGGTAAAAAGGATTTTGGGTTCGCCTCCCCAAAACCAATCATCAGCCTTGAGTGCTCGAGACATGGCAGAGTAATCCACACATGCCCGATACTCGCGGCGGCCCGGGAAGCATAGCTGTCAATTCTGGATCAGACTCGCTATGTTGCACACCCGAGAGTGGCAACATAGACGAGCCCTCACTTCCAAAGGACTCCAGCTCACCTTGTGACGCGGCGATAGACATGATTTCATCAGCCGGGGAACTGAATGAGATGCCGGCCCGACGCGGCTCTGACCAGCTAACTCATTCAGAACCGCGCGGGTTGCAATGTTAAAGAGAGGGGTGTGGACCACGGATATTAATCGGCGGTTTAGTTCCACACCAGCCATCTCAGGTCACCCTGGCCACCAGCCAAAGTATTCTCTCACGTGGAGAAAATAGATCGGGGTGTGGATGAGGGGACTCTCACTCAGTTGAGCTCATTGAGTTTTGACCGTTACATTGCGATGGTCATGTCCCCCTTAGAGAACGTGACGCATCCGCGAGCGCTGTTCGAACGTGATCGAAGCCCAAACACGTCAAAACAGCGCTCGTTCCCATCAGCTGAATCTATCAGACTACCGCACTCAGAAATGCACGGGCAGATCGTCTTTAAAAAGACGCGCCGCGTGCACGCTCTTTTTGTGTGAGAAAAGCTTGCAGCAGTGCTGAAGCGCCCAGGGAGAAGCACACAGCTGTTCAGAGCAGCAGGCAGGAATGTGAAACTCGCTGGAACACGCCATCACACCAACACCGACTGGAAGCTGCTCGTCTTGAAGATTCTCGAAGAAAGTCAGAGAATAGACTGCAGGAGTGAAGAGAACATCTTGGCTCCGAAGCAAAAACATATCTGCATATTGCCGGCTTTCTCCTTTTATTCCCACGAGGTGGGGCGGAGTTGCGCCATGCAAATTCCGCAGACCCATGGCATTTGTTTGCCATTGGCTCGTTTTGTATACTCGAAGTCGATAGGCTTTCTAAGCGAAACCCCATTCGTCGTCATCCGACGGAACTCGGAGTGACAACGAAAGGGAACATTTTTTTTTTTTTTTCAGCAAACGTCATTTGGGGTCAAAAAGAATGTTCGATAATGTATGACACCAACATAAATAAAAAAGCTACATTTATAAGAAATATACATGTGTTTTTATCTAGATTTTAAAGATAGATAGATAGATAGATAGATAGATAGATAGATAGATAGATAGATAGATAGATAGATAGATAGATAGATAGATAGATAGATAGATAGAATTTTTTTTTTTTTTTTTTTTTACCTTTTATAAAAGTATAAAAAGCCTGGGGCATTTGGCACATGGCTATCGCTGTCAGCCATCTTGGATTAATGATGTCATCAAGCAATGAATATTTGGAATGCAAGACAGTAGCCACTGTTACAGTATTGATGTCAATTTACTGACACTCCCCTCAAGTGGTTTGGGGAAAATTACCATGATAAATGAAATATCCACAAATGTGGACAGCATGCATGCAACTATTATAAACATTGCCTTCCAAAGGATTCTAATGCTAAGGATGTGGTAATTTATTTTCAACAATGTGAATTTCTCAGTTGAGCATTATTTATTTGTATTCAGTATATTTCAATGTAGTGTGTTTCAACCTGGGTGTATAAAAAGGGTGCCTTGAAACCGTGACAACATCTTTTCGTCTTCAGGGACTGTTTGTCTGTTTTTTGAGTAATCAACAAAAAGAAAATGAAGCGTGCAGAGAAGGGTAAAAATACTTTCCGCAAGTGTGCCGACCCATATCCTAGATATTTGACACCGGATGATTTACACGATCTATGCGTTTTCTGCCTGGGAGAAGAGCACGCGCGGGGAGTTCTCGAGGGAGCTTCCTGCGCAAACTGTGAGCGGTTTTCTCTGAAAACGCTCCGTTCTCGTCTGTCCCACTTCTCGAGGGAAGTGGGCGCGGCATCTGAACCCCGCGGTTTTGGTCCCGCTCGGGCTGAGGCTCAGCAGCGCTTGAGCTCGTGGGGCTCTCAGATGGAGCTGGCAGATCAGCTGGAGAGGGGCGTTAACCTCACGGATGATCTGCCAGCTGACGAGGATGAGTTACAGGTCGATGTAGAAGAGGTTCTTTCTCTTTCTGATGGGTCTGTAACTGGTTCTCTTCGGGCCGGGCAGGAGGTGGGTGTTGATGATGTTAGTTTGGTTGAGACCGAACCATCTCAGCCCTCCTGCCCAGTGTACGCTGAGCTGGTGGATGTTATGGGGCGCGCCACCGACAGATTGCAGCCGCAGTGGAGGCGCGTCCGGGAGGAACCTATTCGTGGTATTTTGGACGATCGGTTCCTCCCCACCGTAAGCCACCGGCTCGGACGAGCCTTCCATTCCCCCCGATCTCCACTCTGAGATCGAGAAGGCATGGAAGAACCCGTTCTCCGCGCGTCTCTATCTACATCAGCGAGCTAGTTTCGCTGCTGTGGAGGGAGCCGCGGAGCACGGGTATGTGTCGATGCTGCCAGTGGACGAGACGTTGGCCAACTATCTCGCCTCTGGTCGGTCGTCTTCACTAGAAGCTCCGACCCTGACATCCAAGCCGCTCAGGACAACTTCGCGCTTGAATGGCAGAGCGTACATGGCAGCAGGTCAGGCGGGTGCGGTTCTGCACACCCTCGCGGTCCTTCAGGCCTACCAAGCCGACCTGCTGCGGGACCTCGATCAGGGGGCCGGCCTGTCCCCTGATGCGGTCGCGGAGCTGCGCCGCACCACGGATTTGACTCTCCGGGCCACCAAGCAGTCTCCGTTTTCCATCGGTCGTGCGATGGCTGCTATGGTGGCCACGGAGAGGCATCTGTGGCTCAACCAGGCTGACATAGGGGAGAAAGAAAAAAACTTTTCTCCTCGATTCGCCAGTTTCGCCTTCCGAGCTTTTCGGACCTTCTGTCGAGACAGTGGTCGATAAGTTCAGGGAGGCGAGGGCGCGCTCTGCGGGGTTTAAGAGCTGCATACCGCGGAGGTCCTTGGCCCAGCCCAGGCAGGCGGGAGGGCCTGGTCCGTCATGGTTTGAGGATCACAGACGGACCCAGAAGGCCAGTGTCGCTTCCCGTGCACCCCCTCCTCCTAGCAGGGGGAGCAGGGCCCGCAGGAGGCGTAAATAAAATTTTTCTGCGCAAATAACATTTTTCTCTTCTTTTTCAGAACTCGTCTCCTGTACAGAGCCAGGGACATGTTTGGTAAGCAAAGGTAATGTATTGTAAGGTGAGCTGAGCTCCTACATGTTGTGGTCGCCAGGTTACAGGCCTCACCAGGCCTTCCAGGCTATGAGCTTCCATATGTCAGGTCACAGGCCTTATCCAGCCTTCCTGAATATGAGCTCCCACATACTGTGGTTATCAGGTTACAGGCCCCACCCGGCCTTCCTGATATGAGCTCCCACATACTGTGGTCGCCAGGTTACAGGCCTCACCGGCCTTCCTGGTTATGAGCTCCCACATACTGGGTTTCAGGTTACAGGCCTTACTAGGCCTTCCTGAATATGAGCTCCCACACACGGTGGTCGCCAGGTTACAGGCCTCGCCAGGCCTTCCTGGTTATGAGCTCCCACATACTGTGGTCGCCAGGTTACAGGCCTCACCCGGCCTTCCTGATAAGAGCTCCCACATACTGTGGTAGCCAGGTTACAGGCCTCACCGGCCTTACTGGTTATGAGCTCCCAAATACTGGGTATCAGGTTATAAGCCTTACCAGCCTTCCTGATAAGAGCTCCCACATACTGTGGTCGCCAGGTTACAGGCCTCACCCGGCCTTCCTGATATGAGCTCTCACCTACTGTGCTCACCAGGTTACAGGCCTCACAGGCCTTCCTGATATGAGCTCTCACCTTCTGTGCTCGCCAGGTTACAGGCCTCACCCGGCGTTCATGGTTATGAGCTCCCACATGCTGTGGTCGCCAGGTTACAGGCCTCATCGGCCTTCCTGATATGAGCTCCCACATACTGTGGTCATCAGGTTACAGGCCTCACCCGGCCTTCCTGAGTATGAGCTTCCACATGCTGTGGTTGTCAGGTTTCAGGCCTCACCGGCCTTCCTGATAAGAGCTCCCACATACTGTGGTAGCCAGGTTACAGGCCTCACCGGCCTTCCTGGTTATGAGCTCCCAAATACTGGGTATCAGGTTACAGGCCTTACCAGCCGTCCTGATATGAGCTCCCACCTACTGTGGTCGTCAGGTTACAGGCCTCACCGGCCTTCCTGGTTATGAGCTCCCACATTCAGTGGTCACCAGGCTTCAGGCCTCCTCGGCCTTCCTGGTTATGAGTTGTCACATGTCAGGTTTCTGGCCTCACCAGGCCTTCCTGAATGTGAACTCCCACTCACTGTGGTCGCTAGGGTGTGGTTGTGAGCTTTCACATGTCAGGTTGTAGGCCTCATTAGGCCTTCCTGAAGATGGGCTCCCACACATTTTTGACTATCAGGTTACAGGCCTCATCTGGCCTTCCTGATTATGTCAAAACCATACTTATGGTAAGTCACATGACAGTACGTCTTGTGTACTTTCTAAAATCCATTTTCATGGTAAGGGTCATGCGCTGTATGCTTCGGTCCCTTCCTATGTGGCCCAGACCCAGGTCTTTCATCACGGGTCCCACTCTAGATGCGTCCTGTCGTCAAAGTTTGCTACGACAGACGCCTTTTTTTTATTTTATTTTTTTATCCAGGCCTTCCTGGATTCAGAATTACTAACTACATGCACTTTTGTTTCATGTACTTTCTAAAATCCATATTTATGGCCTTTCTGAAAGTAGCCCCCACATGGTGTGGTTGTCAGGTTACAGGCCTTGTCAGGCCTTCCTGATATGAGCTCCCTCCTACTGTGGTTGTCAGGTTACAGGCCTCGCCGGCCTTCCTGGTTTTGAGCTCCCACATTCAGCGGTCACCAGGCTTCAGGCCTCCTCGGCCTTCCTGGTTATGAGTTGTCACATGTCAGGTTTCAGGCCTCACCAGGCCTTCCTGAATGTGACCTCCCACTCACTGTGGTCGCTAGGGTGTGGTTGTGAGCTTTCACATGTCAGGTTATAGGCCTCATCTGGCCTTCCTGGTCATGTCAAAACCATACTTATGGTAAGTCACATGATGGAACATCTTGTGTACTTTCTAAAATCCATTTTTATGGTAAGGGTCATGTGCTGTATGCTTCAGTCCCTTTCTATGTGGCCCAGACCCAAGTCTTTAACCTCGGGACCCACTCTAGATGCGTCCTGTCGTCAAAATATGCTATGACAGATGCCTTTCTGGCTAACTTATTCATTCTGATCCAGGCCTTTTCTGGACTCAGAATAACTAAGTACATGCACTTTTGTTTCATGTACTTTCTAATGTAGCCCCCACGTGGTGTGGTTGTCAGGTTGCAGGCCTTATCAGGCCTTCCTGGTTATGAGCTCCCATATTCTGGGTATCAGGTTATAGGCCTCACCGGCCTTCCTGATATGAGCTCCCACACACTGTGGTCGCCAGGTTACAGGCCTCACCGGCCTTCCTGGTTATGAGCTCCCACATGCTGTGGTCGTCAGGTGTCAGGCCTCTCCGGCCTTCCTGATTTGAGTTCCTATATACTGGGTATCAGGTTACAGGCCTCACCGGCCTTCCTGATATGAGCTCCCACATACTGTGGTCGCCAGGTTGCAGGCCTCACCGGCCTTTCCTGATGTGAGCTCTCAGGTACTGGAGCTCCCCACATAGGGGGTAATCAGGTTTTTGGCATCAGCAGACCTTCCTGGTTTTTGATCCCTCTCTTACTTCCTCAGTGTTCAGGACGAGCACTGTGTAGACCCATGGATTGAGTGGACGACTTCCGTCTTTTCTTGAGGTTGAGTTACACTCTCCAGGTAGTCCCGTCTCTGTGATCCAGAACTGAATGATTTCTGCCAGCTTTGCAGGCCTTCAGTTTTGGATGCCTTTTCCAAGGCAGTTTTCAGAGGCTCTGTCTCGGACAGACAGGCTATGGCCAGACTGTGCGTCTTAGTGCAGATCACCAGGCTAGCCCGGTGGCATGTCAGGAGGCATGCTCTCCTGAATAGTGACTGGCTGGGACTCCCTTGAGTCCCCTAGCCACACTCCCTAGAAGGGACCCCTTCTATTAGGAAGTTGTGGTCCTAAGCCTTTGAGCTGGCCCAGATATACCTCCCATGAACTATGTTCTGGCAGTTTTCTCGGTTCATTAGCTTGGGCTATGACCGGTAGGGAGTGCTGTCACTGACAGCCCAATGTGACCTAGGGTGAGTGGTTTTAGTGTCCTTTGTATTACTGGTTCTGACAGTTGTCACTGCCATTGGGCATGCACTCCCCTCAGTATGGCGGCGTGGGTATTTCGTTCCCCATAACGTCGATGACGTATTGTTGAGTTCCCTTTCGAAAGGGAACGTCTCAGGTTACGACTGTAACCTATGTTCCCTGAGAACAGGGAACGAGACAATACGTCTCCCTGCCATACCTCGGGGCCTGCCTGCAACAGTCCCTGAAGAAGATAGGATGTTGTCACGGTTTCAAGTTACCCTTTTTATACATCCAGGTTGCGCGCTCATCATTCGAGCTGATGATGCACGGGCTGTCGCCGGTCAACATGATTGCTGTGAGTTGATATTTGATTTCAGACACCTATTACGCCTGAGGCGTTCCCCATAAAGTCGATGACGTATTGTCTCGTTCCCTGTTCTCAGGGAACATAGGTTACAGTCGTAACCTGAGACGTTTCTCTTAGTAGGATGAAAATAATCTATTATTTAAACTGATAACATGTATGTATATATAAATATATATAAATATATATATATATATATATATATATATATATATATATATATATATATATATATATATATATATATATATATATATATATATATATGCGCCAGTATTTTTGTATAAGTGTATTTATGTTTGTTTCTTGTATTGGGGATTTTCACTATGGGGAGTAAATATGTAAATTACCTAGATAACTCAGTATATTGGGTAGGTTAAAGAAAAACTACAACTCCCCCTATTGGACTACAACTCTCCCACCTGGCTTTCACGGGTGTTGGTAATCACTGTTGAAATCATACTAACATTATAAGTGCACCCCAGGAAACATTATAAAAAAAATAAAACAACGTAGTTTATGACCCCTTTAATATAATATAAATCCATCCATCCATCCATCCATCCATCTTCTTCCGCTTATCCGGGGCCGGGTCGCGGGGGCAGCAGTCTAAGCAGAGATGCCCAGACTTCCCTCTCCCTAGACACTTCCTCCAGCTCTTCCGGGGGGACACCGAGGCGTTCCCAGGCCAGCCGGGAGACATAGTCTCTCCAGCATGTCCTAGGTCTTCCCCGGGGTCTCCTCCCAGTGGGACGTGCCCAGAACACCTCCCCGGGAAGGCGTCCAGGAGGCATCTGGAACAGATGCCCGAGCTACCTCAGCTGACCCCTCTCGATGTGCAGGAGCAGCGGCTCTACTCTGAGCTCCTCTCGAGTGACCGAGCTTCTCACCCTATCTCTAAGGGATCGCCCAGCCACCCTGCGGAGAAAGCTCATTTCGGCCGCCTGTATCCGGGATCTTGTCCTTTCGGTCATGACCCAAAGCTCATGACCATAGGTGAGAGTAGGAACGTAGATTGACCGGTAAATCGAGAGCTTTGCCTTACGGCTCAGCTCCTTCTTCACCACAACAGACCGGTACATCGACCGCATTACTGCAGAAGCTGCACCGATCCGTCTGTCAATCTCCCGTTCCATCCTTCCCTCACTCGTGAACAAAACCCCAAGATACTTAAACTCCTCCACTTGAGGAAGGATCTCTCCACCAACCTGAAGTGAGCAAGCCGCCCTTTTCCGACTGAAAACCATGGCCTCGGATTTGAAGGTGCTGATCTATATAATTTAAACATTAACATAATGATTTTTATCTGTCAACTTTTAACCCTGCTAATCATCTTCCCCAGCCCACATGTAATTCCTTTAGCACTCTGGTCTCTCTCACCACGAACAGAATATGTGAAGCAAGACGTACACATGAGGTGCTATGCATGTCCCTCTCCCCTCCAGGACCCCCTGCTGTGCTACATCTGACAGGTGAAACTGCCCTCCAGATACCTGGAGCGCCTGTCTGAGCTCAAGTCCTTCAAGTGTGTAGGATGAGCTTTAATTAAACATGTGGGCTTTTCAATTGCTCCCAGATAAAAGGCAGACTCACTCCTTGGCCAGCGGTGTCTCCAGCCCAGTCATTCATATGTAATGTGAGTGTTTGTCAGGAGAGGCACAGAGCATCTGCGCTATTGAATAAGCAGATTGAGACCAACAGGCAGGATGTGTTGCACTGAGCCCTGCATAATGAGAATTTTGTTAATTATGAATATGATCAAGGATAGTCTATGACTATAAAACAGCAGAATTCATTGAAGGTAACCACAGCCTGTATTACATTGTTGCACATCCTGATCTCTCTCTCTCTCTCTCTCTCTCTCTCTCTCTCTCTCTCTCTCTCTCTCTCTCTCTCTCTCTCTCTCTCTCTCTCTCTCTCTCTCTCTCTCTACCCATCTATCCATCCATCCATCCATCTATCCATCTATCCATCTATCTATCTATCTATCTATCTATCTATCTATCTATCTGTCCATCCGTCCGTCCGTCCATCTATCTATCTATCCATCTATCCATCTATCCATCTATCTATCTATCTATCTATCTATCTATCTATCTATCTATCTATCTATCTATCTATCTATCTATCTATCTATCCATATATCCATCTATCTGTCTATCTATCTATCTATCTATCTATCTATCTATCTATCTATATATATATATATATATATCTGTCTGTCTATCACAATATAAATGTGTATCTATACCGTAGATATCTTACAGTTTTTCTCAGTCGCTTTGGTACATTTCTCGAATCATCCTCGACATTTGCAAAACAGTAAGTGCATTTCTCAAAACAATTCGTACAAATAGCAAAACACCATGGATTACCTTTAAAAGCCAATTCAAGATTCACATTTACGCTTTTACTGTTTGTACTGTAATTTGTTGACAGACCATGTCATTGCGATACAGAAAGGAAAAGACAGCACTGCATAGCACAAAGAAAAAAGATATGTGAACAGGACAGATTTAGAAAAAAAGTCTAAATGGAAATGTATAGAAATACTGCTTTTTTGATGAGCACAAGTGACAAAATGATGTGAAGATTGAACAGGTAGTTTTGGGAATTTCAATTCTGATCTGAGAAATGTACCAAAGCAACTGAGAAAAACTGTAAAAGATACATTGCATTCCATTATATATTTTGATAAATAATTGTATCACCACATATGTGACTAAAGTTTAGGTATGCATGGTATGTATTATAATGCATAATAAGAAATGTTACAGTACTTAAAATGGGTTTAGCATGTACATTATATGACACAATATGACAAAAGGCCCACCTTACAGAAAACAAAATATTGTAAAAGATATATGAAGATCAAAACTATATATAACTTTTTATTAAGTATTACTAGAACAACTTAATTTGTGTTAAAAAATGGTAAAAAGCTGTCTTGATTAAAATATATATATTTTTTTAAACAGCTATATTTAATCAGGGAAAGAGGCAGTGTATTTAATAAAAAAAAATGTGTTTGCCATTTTTAAAACCTCTTTTTACCATATGTGTTATTCTGCTTTTATAGATGTATCTTGTTGTAGCAACAATGCAAGCTTGATAGAAACTAAACGCAAATAAAAGGCATATCTGTTTTCTTTTTTCAATAACAATAATGTTGACAGTCTTTGCCTTCTACTGGCTGAAGAAAGGAGGATATCCTTCAATCTGCTCCAGGATGTTTGGGTTAAAACTCTCCTGTTCAGTTGCATCTATGTAGCAAGAACAATGATCTGCATCAAGTATTTAAAGCCACTCACAGCAGCTTATCGGGGTCATCACAAAAGAAAACAAACACATGATTGTTGAGTGCTCAGCAGGGAGACATTGACAGTCCCCGGTGATTGATGGGACTTTAGCGGTGCCGGTCACAGGTCAGCAAGGAAAGCATAGGCCCGTCTCATACAATATGAACTAACCCCGCCTATTATTCCTCATCCATCCAGCCAATGACTGTCCACAGCACGCCAGTGCCAACCAGGCAAAAGTCCAAAGCAAACATACTGCACACACAGTTTCTACTGTAAACATGACCTGTATGTTGCTTATAACAACACTGACCACTGACACAACAGGGTGATCGTGAAGAGGAAGTTACCCCATCAGCACTTTCAATTCGTAAAACAAATCACGGGTCGTGGCTCATTAAGAAAGCACCTCTCAGAGGACACTGATCCAGCTTCCATGACAAGAATCTTAACCGGAGGGAAATTGCTAAAGTGGTCTTGGATGAGTGCCGTTGACATTTACAGGATATATTATACTATATTGCAGGAAGGAGGCAGCAACCTGAGCTAGAAAATGAATTACAAGACAAAACATGATTATCTTTGAATTCTGCTGGAGCTCACATTTTATCTGACTTTAAGTGATATAAATAAAGTATTCATGAGGAATTAGAATTTTTGTTAAGCGTTCATGAATGATTGATTCGAGTGAAAATACAAGACCTAAAAAAAACTATTTTAAGAGATTGTGCTTTTAGTAAATTACAAATATCTTGGAGTGACAATGAATGCAGCTTATGCAACCTCCGTGGAAAGTGTTACATAAAATGCATTTAGTATTCTGAATAACTGTATATCTGTTTTTTACAATAACAATAACACCAACAGTCTTTGCCTTTTTAAGTGATATAAAAGTATTCATGAGGGATTTGAATTTAATTAAGTATTCATGAGATATTAGAGTCAAAATACTTGATTTTGGAATATATTCTGAACTGAAATACGGAGTTCTGGCATGAAACTCTATATGGTGCAGGCTAATAGGTCCTTTTACTCACCTTTTCATAATCACATTGTTATCTATGGGGCGCAGCTGATTGGTTCCTGCCATATCAGTAGCCAATGAGCTCGCTGCTCAACCTTCAAATACTATAGCATTTGCCTAGTCAAGTCATCTCAAGTCATCTTCATTTATATAGCGCTTTTAACAATGGATTGTTTCAAAGCAGCTTTACAGAGATAAACATATAATTTAAGGTAACAGATTGTTTTGGCGTTATAGCGGTTCTTGAATAATGTTACTTCCAGCTAAAGTTAACTTTGATTGATTCACCTCCGTCGAAATGATCAGACTTTAAACGCGAACCTGTGATTAACGCAGACGGCGTTCACATGCTCATTCAGAATTCTATAGTTATGTGCTTTTTAAAATATGTGCGCAGGTTTGTAATTCATACAACCCAGCCTAAACAAACTACTTTTCTTGCCTAAAAATTTTGATACAGAATTTTGTTTTATTTTATCACTTCGGGGTACGCGAGCCGGAATTCACAACGCTTTATCTGTAGAGTGCAGGTAAAGCGTAGAGTGCAACGCTTTACCTAGCAGTGCAGCGCGCTTCAGAAAACCCTCCACCTTCCCCAGCACCACCTGTATAGATCTGCTCCGGGTAATTCACGTACGC
Organism: Rhinichthys osculus; assembly: GCA_029959095.1. Taxonomy (NCBI): domain Eukaryota; kingdom Metazoa; phylum Chordata; class Actinopteri; order Cypriniformes; family Leuciscidae; genus Rhinichthys; species Rhinichthys osculus. The sequence goes on from JARWKJ010000005.1 coordinate 40,840,600, forward strand.
TATATTGTACAGCAGCAGCATGTCTTGCTCACAGCAGAGTGTCGTGTATGTATTGGCAGTAGCAAGTCTCGTACTTGCTCTGCCGCAGCAGCAGCAGCATAGCAGATCTATTCTGCCAAGACCAAACATACAACATTGTCATACCCATTACCATGCCAATCACTCTGAGAGTTGTGATGACAGAACTTTGTTCATATTAAAATCTCTGGGGGGTAAAAAAATCACTCAAATGTCTAAAAAACTGCACAAATAGTGGCATCTCAGTTGTGCATCAGTAAAACGTCAGAAATGTATTGTCAGAAAATCAACCCGATCTCGTGTACTATTTTAGGAGGTGACCATTTCATATAAGGCTATTTCATACAAAGTTATTTGCATGGAAACATATACAACTTCTACGAATAAAGTACGCATGAAAGTCCACCCCTAAACCTAACAGTCAATTGGACAAAAGATTGAATGAAAACGTATAAATGATTGTACGCACTAATACAATTTAGCCACCAATTCGCTAAAATGTTGTAGCGACATCGAGATGTGCCTTAATTAGCTCAAATTATGCATAGGGAATTTTAATAATTAATCATGAATATGATTAATATATTGCATATTACAGTTAAATTATCGAAATTGAAAATAGATCGATTGTATATATGAATGATCAATCATAACGAATTATAATTCCTCATTCATATATCAATGGTCTCATTTCAGATCGATTATATGAGATAACTTTAAGGGAATAAATTGGCTATCAAACAATCGGTTTGTCCAGCAAACGGCTGTAAGATTAACCCATCAATTAATTCAACAACGTTATCCCTTTTTATAAACTCCAAGAAATCTCAATGTTCCGGCCGTGAACATTAATTTTCTCGTGTTTATAAAATTTACGTTACTGATATAGTAACAACTTGTAAAGCTTTGTAGCTATAGGATCGCATTTCATTGACTTGTAAAATATGAGCATTCAAAACAATCAAGAATATAATGGTTTTAATAAAATGAAACTACGGATACAGAATTCTACATTTAAACACGGAATACATGTATGTACAGTAAACAGTAAAACAAATGAGACAGACGAATAACAAACAGGAGTGAGAGAGAGAGATTGCGAGAGCGCAAGATTGGGAGTGAGAGAGAGAGAGAGAGAGAGAGAGAGAGAGAGAGAGAGAGTGCGAAGATGAGAGATCTTCTGGTTTGGCAAAATTCATCATAGACACAGAACCTTTTAGACACCAAGAATCAACAGATCTTAAACCTCGAAAGAATGGTAAACGGTTACTTGCACAAGCTCTTTGTGGTTGATGTGAATAAGGGTGCGTGTCTCTGTCCTCGCGTCATGCGTTCACGTGGTAGTTCAGAGCGGGCAAAGCGCGTTAGTTTGAATGAAGGCTTAAAGGTCTTTGGTTCTCCTGGTGTTGCTGAGGAAAACCGCGTCTTGCGTGCGTGTCCTTAGGAGCGGGTGCGTGCTTTCTCAGCTCTTCTGGGCGAGCGTGGTCGCTGCAGATTCGAAGAGTCTCCTTCAGGTTGAAGTTGCCGATTACGTTCATTTCACTGAAACTAAACGTAAGAAAAGTCCGAAGACGAAAATAAAGAAAGATTAAAGAAAACGGAGAAAGCTCCCCGAAGGAGCCATGGATCCTCTCACAGGAAAAGCTCTCATGTGGCGTAGAAACTGCATCGAACAGATTGTGGCGTTCGAGTTTTGAAGGAGCTAGAGGCACGCCCTTCTTGCGTGTCCTATCCAATCGTTTGGGAGGGGGCGTGTTGTCAAACTTCTGTGTTTGCGAAAACACACGCCCTCCGGGTCATGTGCATGGAAGATAACATTTAGTAAAAATACACTTCTAAACTGGTATTGATAAAAGTATGCCTCATGTTGCACTTTGGGTCAGTGATTCGATCTTATTCGATTCCTCTGATTCCAATCATACCCAGCGCGACATTCCTAGGGCTAGTAAAATGCAGATAGATGATTTTTCGTGATTAAACGAATGTCAAACTTATTACATACCATAAAAGCTTATAGTTACATCAATTTGGTCACATGGGGATTGTAAAACACAACAAGAGAAACACTTCATACGTTTAAAGAGGTAAGCATTTAAAAGTTCATGAATGAGTGTTTCTGCGTGTGTGTGTGTATCAGAGTTCAGTTAGAGTTTGCCGGGGTGGTGGACTCTTGCTCACTCCCCCTCCGGGGAGTTTCGTGTGTGTGCGTACTCCTCTGAGTTGATGAGTTTAATCATTTGAGTGGTGGTGATTACGTTATTACACTTATGCTCTGTGTGTGAGGTGATTAAATAAGAGGAGACCCAAAGGGGTCGCGTGGTCTTTGGCCGGACTCACGAGATGTCATCTCGAGTCACATGTTCCGAGCTGGCTCGATTAGTAAGCAAAGCACTTCGTTGTTCATTCATCAGAGAAGCCGCTGCATGTGCGATGATTTAATCAATTCAAAACACTGTCCCCTTTGTTTCACGAATGGAAGAGACTTTAGTAAATTAGAATCTAGTTAGTTTACTCAACATACCAGAGCTGGCTCGATTACCTATCTGATTATCACTACATTCCCCCTTTTGGCGGTTTGGCAGGACCCGTGTGGGCGGCCTCGTTAAACCGTCACATTGGTCAGATGGTAGGTAAGTCATGAAAGTAGGATGGCAGGTGGAACCTGATGGTAGGATAGCAGGTAAGTCATGAAGGTCGGATGGCAGGTGGTTGTTAGGACTGAGGGCTCAGCCCGATGAGGTTCGGCGTGGTCTCTGACTTGGCTCCCCCTTTTCCGGGGATGCTGTCTGAGACCTTCAGGCACGACTTTCGTGAGCTTGGCTTCTGCAAGGCAGCGTGTGTCGCTGATCATGGGTTGCAACCGCAGGTTCCGTCAGTGTTGTCTCTGCGGAAGGGTTTGCTAAGGCAGAGATAGTGAATGTCTTTGGTCGTGGGCTGCACATGTGGGGCCAGGTGCAGCGGTGTGTCGCTGGTCATGTGGTAGGCCACCCCGTCCGGGGCTGTGACCAGCGGAGTTTGAGCAAAGTCTTTTACTGTCTAGTTCAGCAGAACGCTGTGAATGTTGAGAATTACCACAGTTCCCATCAATGTCTTTCCGATGGTCTGTAGGGATGCACTCTGTGTTGTGAGTTGCAGTCTTAGCTGTGGGACCTCAGTCCGAATTTCAGTCACATGGTTCACTGCGTTGGCACTGGGCATACCAATGCTTAACAGAGTTCTGACAGCAGCGGCGGCTCCGAGCAAAGCTCCCAGGAACCGTTTGGAGCGGCGGTTGTGTCCACCTAACTCGGCTTGTGTGACAGTCATTTTATCAAGTTGGTTGAGCATGTGCTCGGCCTTGGCGTGAGCGAGGGAGTCCTCTGTCCATCGGGCACGGGTCCAGCTGTACAGCTGGGCTGCTGTGCTGGGGTGAGGTGCTCTGTAGACGTTGCGGGGGTTGCGTCGAACACACACTTTCTGGGTGTGGGTCCTGCAGTTGATGATCAGGAGTTGTTGTCCTCTCCGGACGATGCCTGCTGTCGGACCTGGTGAGATGTCCGATTGCGGCTGTCCTCTGGTTGGCTGGAGGCACAGGCATCGCGAACCACAGCAGCATCCTGGTAAAAGTGAAAGGGAGAGAGAAAGAGAAAGGGAGGAAAAATTTCAGCGAGTGTCGTCCTCGGTTGGCTCGGACAGTCTTTTCGCTTTGAGGATGCCGGTATGCCACTTGCTTCGGTGTCTTGCAAGTGTCTCTGGTGCTGCGGCGTGCAGCGGCATACATTGGCATTACCCCCCTTTTGCACTGTGGCATCACAAGCTGTGGCGCAGTGATGGCATCAGGTGCAGAACGCTGAATGTTGTTTAGTGCACGCAGCATGTGCTTGTTGACGTAGGTTGTCTGGGGCACCGGTTGTCGGTTTGTGCAGACGGCGTCCGTGGGTGGTTGGAGGGGTTAGAGGTGGTTTCTCATAGTGTCCATTGTTTTGTCATAGTCTTTGGTAAGCTGAAAGGTTAAGGTCAGGTGAAGCAGGGGCTCTGTGACTTTTGTCACACTTGTGGGGAGAGACTAATCCATTACCCTAAAAGTTCAGAACCCCGGTTTAACGGGTTCACTAGGTATGTAGCATAAAGCTAGGTGTTTCACGTGTGGCTAGCTAGTGAAGTGTGTCTTGTATCCTTATCTTAGCTGTGGATGTTAGGAGGCCAAGACTTTACGTGGTTCCGAGAGTATGTCCTGTGAAGGGGATAGCCGAGATGAAATAATTGTCTTAAGACGAAATTATTTCTCTGGACTTAACTAGTGGGTCACTCCGGCTTGACGAAGTGAATGATAGGGGGAAAAAGGACAGCTGTCCTATTCGAATAATGCTTATTATCAATTCTCTGGACTATAGTTGTGCCCTAGTGAAGTGCTGAAATACTTGTGTTTCAGGGTCACAAAAATGAGTGCGCTTGTTGAAAATAAACACAATCACCAGTACAGGTGTCTCTGTTTCCTTTCTGGGCCCTATGGGGACTGGAACCACATTTGAATAAGAGAGGAAATTAAAATAAAAACTAAAGCAAAATGGAATAAAATGATCAAACACAGGAATGATCTGAAGTCGAGAATAATCAGTGGCATTAGTGACTAAACTTTGGATTTGCTTTGATCAACACTTTATAGTGGGTTGTAGCGGTTGCATGTTCAAAACCACCTCGTGTGTGTCCCTCCAAAGGTTTAGTCAACATGCAGATGAAAATTCCTATGGTTATACAAATTCTTCTGTAGTTAGTTACGCAGTTTACATGTAGTTAAACTTAAGTTTAATTAACAGGGGATCTGCGAAGTTAGTCTTCAACGGTTAGCAAGGAGTATTCCTAAACCAGTGAAGGTGAACTTTAGCTAATAAGAATTGCAAACACGGAAAGTGGATAATTAGAAACCCTAACTGGTGTTGAGGAAAGTATTCTAGAATACTTTGCCCTGTGGAACACAGGCGGTGATTAAGGGTTCAAGTAAATGATGCTAGCTGCTAACTGTCGAAGTTATTTAGCTTAGCCTATGCTGTACGGGAGCTAGGTTAGGTTAGCTTAGCCTAAGTTAGCTTGATGCTAAGCTAGGTTAGCTTAGCCTAAGTTAGCTTGATGCTAGGCTAGGTTAGCTTAGCCTAAGTTAGCTGGATGCTAGGCTAGATTTAGCTTAGCCACCCAGGCTGGTTTGTTTACAAAAGTGACATTACGAGTTAACACTTCCTGTGGCAAGTTGTTGTCATGGGAACCAGAGCATGTCAGAACAATTCAACAGTACTTGAAGAATGTCTGTACATTTTACATGAATCACACACGTTTTAACGGGTTAACAGGAGGCGCCTATACTTTGTTTTTCAAGAACTTGATGTTCTATTTAGTAAACTGCAGATGCGTTTTGGCATTTGCTAATTGTACTTTGCTCTTTACTTTACATGACTTATTCTATTTGTTTACAAAGTAAGGAAATAGAATTGCTGCAAGTCAAAGCTTGTCCTATTCTATTTGTTTACAGAGTAAGGAAATTGAGAATCTAAGGCTCTTTTACTTGAAGTAGAGATGTCAATTCCAGCTATTGTTTTATCGGCATTTAGACAAGCCAGCGATCGAAACACGTGTTGCACGTTTTGTTTTAGTTGGATCGCGATGATCAAGTGCACGCCCGTGGGTTAACGGTAGTTTAGAACTCAGGTGATTTTACTACACTCTGGCGTCAAGGTAACGTATACCCTATTTGGAGCTGGTGTTCTATGTAACTCTTCACTGTCACGGAACCTAATGTTTAGCGGTGCCGATTTACTCAACATCTAGAAACCGTTTGTTTCAAAAGAGTCGTGCATAGTCTGTCGGCCGTTGAGGCTTACATGTCCGTCTAAGATTCCTTTAAATCAGTAAAATTCTAATTTTACAGACGCAAAGTCTTGCAACTCTTTGAGCACACTTTCATCTACTTTTAAAAGTTTTATGTCCGATGTTGATCAAGGACCTTTTAGCTGAGTCTTGCACGGTGTTCGTGCAGTGTGTCTTCTGGTTTTGCAGTTCAGGAATTTGGGGTTTTAGGAATTCTTACTGAGGGGACCTTCACGCATCGTTGAGTGGGCATTGCGTGGGGGCAGAAGAACTATGGTGGCTGACGGGTTTTGGAGGGAAAGTTTCTTGAAACTTGTGTCCTCAGTCACAGGTTCGTTGTAAGTTCCACAGCAAACTCGTTCAGAGCCGGTGGTGGTAGCACAGGTTCTTCTAGGTCTGTGCTGCTGGGTGTCTGTGACGTGTGTTCACCGGTTGGAGACTGCAGGTGAAAAATCAATGTCCTGTAGATTGTCAGAGATGTGTGGAAGGCGGGCTTTTTCACCCCCCTTTTCAGCTCTTGTGCGTTGGCTGAAATGTGCGGACCGGTCAGGGGAAACTTGTGGTGTGTGTTTCCCCTTTTCAGGTCATGCTGCAGTCTATAAGAGTGTGGCAACTCTGTGTGATCGGTGCCAAGTTCGTGTTCGAGATCTTGTCTCTGTTGAACGGGCTTGTGGATGGTCGCACGGGCCTCTTTTGAGTTTTTCGCAGGCCGTGCGCTTTCGAGTCTCTTTCAGTTCGGTCTCTGCTCTTTGCAAGAGGCTTCACTTTGTCGGAGTTTCTCGTCGAGTTCCTCTCTGGTTCTTTTCTCTGACTATTCACTTCGGTCTGTGTCGATGAAGGTTAGCCAGGGCAGTTTGAAGTCTTTCCACTTCCTTTTGTAGCTCGGGGTCGTTGTCATCCTCGGCGTTGCAACCTTGTGCTCCAGGGCGATGCGGCTCCTTTGCGGAGGCGTGCTTGCGCGGTGAGCTGGAAAGCGAGGTTTTGACGTGTTTGGCCCAGTCTTTGTCGTGGGAGCTTTGGCTGGGTTGGTGCGACATTAGCGTGTCCACGTCTGCGTCCAGCTGCTCTTGGCTCGGGCTCTGTCACTGGCGACCTTGGGCAGGAATGGAGGTGTCATGAATCTCAGCCATGTCTCCATGTTGTCCCAGCGGGTTGTGGGACTGTAGGACCGGAACATACTGGCTTCACTGTGGGCGAGAGGAACACAACACACACAGAGAGACCAATGCAAGTTCGTCTATGTCTAACGAGGTATAATACCGGCTAGGCCGTGTATGAAAATTCTGGTTAACTGAGGCAGACAGTTAAACCGTTCGGTGGGACAATTTGGGTAGGTCATCATGTGTCTGAATGAAGATTTTTGACAGGGCGCTAGCTTAGGGGTCACCGGTTTATGCTAACGACTTGGTTGTCAAACTATTCTTCAGCTTTCCTTGGTGTCTCAAGAGGTTCTGTCTCTAGATGAACTGAAAGGAACAGAGCACAACAGAACAGAGCAATGGCAAGATAGCAAAGTTTGAAGTAACCTGCAACCATCAAAAATGGAAAGGTCTGTAATGAAATGGCATTAATAGTACACGAGAAGTGTTAAAAGGGGAAAAGGAGGCCTAAGCCTGCAGTTTGTGGCTTTGAGAGGGAGCCAAACACTCCCATGACCGGGGAATCTCTAGATTCTGTGGCCAATATTAAGTGGATGGGTTTAATACCTTTTTCTAGTTTGCCTGGGGTGAAATGAGGTCATTCCGCTCGAAGTCAGCATCGTGGTTGGTCCTTCTGTCGCCCCAAACACTTGACAGCAGTGTCCCGGGCCTTTCGGTGCATCTTTACCTAGGTGCGCCCTCTCAAGCAACTTGACCTGGAACACAACCAGCGGTGCCGAATTGGTAATGTCGTGTTGCGGGCCGCACGAAGGGAAAGATACAGGAAAGTCCGAGACCCGTGCTTAGTCAGTGCTGGTGACGCAGATCAGACGAACCAGCCCGCCGGACCTCGAGCAGAGCTGACTGTCAAATCGCCACAGCCCGAGAGAGATTTCTACCTACAAACACAAAACAGGATGAAGAACAATTGAACCTCAACGTGAATTAAAGCTCTTTTATCTAAATCAAATTGAGTGTCTCTTTTTTTTTTTTTTAGAAAAATCAAAGGCAACGGCTTTACTAAATTATGGTAAAAACAAAGGGAATTATGACAATGTTAATTATCAGAATAACCTAGTCTCCCTTCGGAGGAGAGTTTTAGAGCCGCAGGAAGAGCACAGGAGGAAGCAGGCTGTAGTGGCGCGTTTGGGCCACAAAGGGGTTTGGGCCACTTCCTCTTAGTGGTCAAGCTGGCTGACAGAGAACTTGATTTAAATTGCATTCAAACTGGTTTAAATACGATTCAAATCAAGCGTATTCATAGATGTTAAGTAACTTCTAGAACAGCAAGGAGACAGTTGTAATAAAATAAAATCAAAATTATTAAAAATAATTTGAAAAGGGAAATATAGAAAAAGCCATAAAACAATTCCCAACAGGCAATGAGACTTAATTCAAATTAACCTTGAAATCTGTTTGCTTCAAACCAAATTTGAATAAGTGTAGGAAATTAAGGGTTGGCCTTATATTTGATGATCACGACCACAGTGAGGTGTCAGTGGTAGTAACCAACATAAGATCAACTGGGAGAAAGCCATTTCAAAACAGAGCGGTCATCAGAAACTGCTAAGACATAATTTTGAATTTTTAAGTTCAAATGTGGTTTGAACCAAAATCCAAAACAAGTGCACACAGTCAAGGCAGGGAAAATCATGTTAGTAAACGAGGCTGTAAATTGCCATGCATTGAAAGTTAGAAACACAAGTTCAAAATCTCACTGGTAAACTTTGAAGTTGTGGGAAGAGAAAATTGAAGAAAAGACACTTTACCGCTAGTGTCCACACGATGGCGCTATTTCGCTCATGGAGGGCGTGGAGGCAATCTGATACTGGAAAACACTCAAGGGCGCACCCTAGCGTTTGGCAGTAGTATTGCAACCAGCCGCTTTCGAGTGTCTCGGGGGACATGCACTGTCTCATTTAAATCTCGACGGATTTCTTTCCGGTGCTATACTTATTTTAAACACATTGGCAGGTTTTTTTCGCTGCGTTGTGCAAGGAAACAGGAATTATTCATCTGTTTTCAACTCCAAATAACATTTATCAAATGGCATTGATTAAAAATGTTTTCAGTTTTGGATTTTTATCGGTGCTATATTTATTTAACACGTTAGCAGGTTTTCTTCGCTGCGTCGTGCAAAAGGAAACAGGAATTATTCATCTGTTTTCGACTCCAAGCATATATCAAATAGCACTTGTGATAATATGCTTTTCGGTTTTTTACAATTGAGTAGCTAAGTCAATGTTTTTTCAAACCAGGAGTTCATCGTTACTCTAACGATTATAATATCAGGCCTTTTACTACTGAATCAAAGGAATCTCGCTCTGATCAGATTTACGTCTCACACTAAAAAGAGATTTCTTCGTCTTAATAGGCGGTTTTAAACATTAAAATGTATCACCTGCAGAGAGTTTTCTTCATCTCTTAACAGGACATCTGCAATATTAATACTGCAGTGTACTCAGCATTTAACAGTGATAAACATGTCTATGCATATTTTAGCAGCTGTTAAAATGTAACGTTACTGACTGACGTCGGTTTTTGCCTCAGTCAGTTAGGAGTGAGTTCGCGTTGCGACTTATCTCACAATTTCAAAATTCCATATCGTGCGTGCACAAAATTATTAATAACCATATAAACAGATTGAAACTGAATTTGCTCATAAAACAAAGTTTGAAATGCGTCGCGTTCTCCACCAAATTGTAGCGACATCGAGATGTGCCTTAATTAGCTCAAATTATGCATAGGGAATTTTAATAATTAATCATGAATATGATTAATATATTGCATATTACAGTTAAATTATCGAAATTGAAAATAGATCGATTGTATATATGAATGATCAATCATAACGAATTATAATTCCTCATTCATATATCAATGGTCTCATTTCAGATCGATTATATGAGATAACTTTAAGGGAATAAATTGGCTATCAAACAATCGGTTTGTCCAGCAAACGGCTGTAAGATTAACCCATCAATTAATTCAACAACGTTATCCCTTTTTATAAACTCCAAGAAATCTCAATGTTCCGGCCGTGAACATTAATTTTCTCGTGTTTATAAAATTTACGTTACTGATATAGTAACAACTTGTAAAGCTTTGTAGCTATAGGATCGCATTTCATTGACTTGTAAAATATGAGCATTCAAAACAATCAAGAATATAATGGTTTTAATAAAATGAAACTACGGATACAGAATTCTACATTTAAACACGGAATACATGTATGTACAGTAAACAGTAAAACAAATGAGACAGACGAATAACAAACAGGAGTGAGAGAGAGAGATTGCGAGAGCGCAAGATTGGGAGTGAGAGAGAGAGAGAGAGAGAGAGAGAGAGAGAGAGTGCGAAGATGAGAGATCTTCTGGTTTGGCAAAATTCATCATAGACACAGAACCTTTTAGACACCAAGAATCAACAGATCTTAAACCTCGAAAGAATGGTAAACGGTTACTTGCACAAGCTCTTTGTGGTTGATGTGAATAAGGGTGCGTGTCTCTGTCCTCGCGTCATGCGTTCACGTGGTAGTTCAGAGCGGGCAAAGCGCGTTAGTTTGAATGAAGGCTTAAAGGTCTTTGGTTCTCCTGGTGTTGCTGAGGAAAACCGCGTCTTGCGTGCGTGTCCTTAGGAGCGGGTGCGTGCTTTCTCAGCTCTTCTGGGCGAGCGTGGTCGCTGCAGATTCGAAGAGTCTCCTTCAGGTTGAAGTTGCCGATTACGTTCATTTCACTGAAACTAAACGTAAGAAAAGTCCGAAGACGAAAATAAAGAAAGATTAAAGAAAACGGAGAAAGCTCCCCGAAGGAGCCATGGATCCTCTCACAGGAAAAGCTCTCATGTGGCGTAGAAACTGCATCGAACAGATTGTGGCGTTCGAGTTTTGAAGGAGCTAGAGGCACGCCCTTCTTGCGTGTCCTATCCAATCGTTTGGGAGGGGGCGTGTTGTCAAACTTCTGTGTTTGCGAAAACACACGCCCTCCGGGTCATGTGCATGGAAGATAACATTTAGTAAAAATACACTTCTAAACTGGTATTGATAAAAGTATGCCTCATGTTGCACTTTGGGTCAGTGATTCGATCTTATTCGATTCCTCTGATTCCAATCATACCCAGCGCGACATTCCTAGGGCTAGTAAAATGCAGATAGATGATTTTTCGTGATTAAACGAATGTCAAACTTATTACATACCATAAAAGCTTATAGTTACATCAATTTGGTCACATGGGGATTGTAAAACACAACAAGAGAAACACTTCATACGTTTAAAGAGGTAAGCATTTAAAAGTTCATGAATGAGTGTTTCTGCGTGTGTGTGTGTATCAGAGTTCAGTTAGAGTTTGCCGGGGTGGTGGACTCTTGCTCACTCCCCCTCCGGGGAGTTTCGTGTGTGTGCGTACTCCTCTGAGTTGATGAGTTTAATCATTTGAGTGGTGGTGATTACGTTATTACACTTATGCTCTGTGTGTGAGGTGATTAAATAAGAGGAGACCCAAAGGGGTCGCGTGGTCTTTGGCCGGACTCACGAGATGTCATCTCGAGTCACATGTTCCGAGCTGGCTCGATTAGTAAGCAAAGCACTTCGTTGTTCATTCATCAGAGAAGCCGCTGCATGTGCGATGATTTAATCAATTCAAAACACTGTCCCCTTTGTTTCACGAATGGAAGAGACTTTAGTAAATTAGAATCTAGTTAGTTTACTCAACATACCAGAGCTGGCTCGATTACCTATCTGATTATCACTACAATGTATAACGAATTGCCATGCGAGTGTGTTGGAGAAAATAAGTTGGCAAAGTTACAACATCTTGTCAAAGCCTGAAATATCATAAAAACCCTTGTTCCTGTTTTACTTTAATCAGTTTCAATCCCGAATTTATCTTTTCAACATAACATATCTTTAAATCTTAAAATGTTGAACAAAATTTCTAAATGCAGTTTAAAGATTTAAAGCCTTCTTCTCATGAGATGTTTGTGTTGGAATCAAAGATAATCTGCAGAAGCAAATTCTGGCGAAGACAGATAAGTTTCCTTTTAACTCTAAAAGAGTCCTTTTTATTTCCCCCATAACAAGACTGTCTGTGACCCGTGTGATAAATGTTACCAGAAAGCAAGAAAGGAGTAATGCCGATGTGGACAGTCCCTTTTCAACAATGGTAATGTGTAGACCATTAAGATTGAATCTATAGAGTTTTTACAGGTTTGCTGTCAATATGGCACGACAGTTAAAGGCTTTCAGTGAAAGCTCCAGTGGCAATGCAACATAGAGATGACTGCTATATATATATATATATATATATATATATAAACTGCCATTCAAAATGTTGGGGTCAGTAAGATTTTTTTGGTAACACTTTATTTTACAGTATCCTTATTACATGTGTTACATGTACTTACTGTAGTAATAACAGTAAGTTGGTAAATTGTGTAATTAGTAAACAGTAAATTATGCATAATTACATGCAGCTAATCCAAACCCTACTTATATCGAAAGAACACGTTGTTAATTAATATTACTCAGTAATTAGATAGTTACACTGTAACAAAAATAAAGTGTAAGAGATTTTTTTCTTTAATACTTTTTTATTTTTTATTATTAATAATTTTATTCAGCAAGGATGCATTAAATTGATCAAAAGTGACAGTAAAAACATTAATAATATTTTGAACTTTATTCATTAACCCTTAAAGGGAAACTTGGCAACTATTTCAACTTAATAAAACCGTTTAGAAATCATTTGAATGGTTCAATAACCTGTTCTGGAGAGAATGGTGACTTTCCCCGCTCCCCCCAGCGTTCCCAGGCGGAAAACCAACCTTGCAACATCGGGACTAACGTCCCGGTAAGGTGGAAATAGGAAGTCTCGTGAGAATAAATGTGAATCGCACTTATTCAGTCATCAAAGATTCAACTATCATTGTGCTGAAAAAATATAATTACACTGTTTCACTCCTCGCGAGTGTCGTTAGGGACCATTGACAATTTGTAAAAAAAAAAAAAAAAATTACAATAAATTAATGGGAAAACAGGCATTCTTTTATATATTATTGTATTGTTATATTGTTTATTATGAATTGATTGAGGAATGGCTAACTTTAAAAAATGAATGATGTCCTGGGTCACTAAAGACCTGAGGTAGTATGCGTTTAAGGGTTAAAGAATCCTGGGGGAAAAAGGATCACTCTTTACACAAAACACAACACAGTCTTTTCAATTTTGTGAAAAGTCTGGAGTAAATAGAATTAAAATAGAAAAAAGGCACAAAAATATTTCACAATATGACTGTTTTATTGTATTTTTGATCAAATAAATCCAGCCTAAATGCAATAAAAAAGCATAATATATATATATATATAATTTTTTAAAACATTAAACAATGTGTGCGGCCTCAAACTGTACCTAGAAATTTGCTAATTGAACTAAAACACTGCAAACATGCAAAACAAAGTAGAGATATAGTGTAGTATGCTCTAATAAAAATAAACAGACTTTTTTTTCAGCATTTAAAGACAAAAACAAAAATTAAGTGGGACGTCTATTTTAGTGGTCCTCTCCCAAAAGCCAGAATGTCCTCACCCAGCCCTTTCCCTGAAATGGAAGAGAACAGGGAGGTGAAAGCAGTTCCGAAGCTTTGAAAACGTATTGTCAGGAATCAACTATTGAGATCTATTTATAGGTCCTTGCCAGCTGTGGCTCGTTACCGAAGAAATATTTCCACTCTTTCTGAAATTGTGTTGCTATGTATACATAACTTTTCAGATATCAATGTTTACATCCTTGATTGTAGTTATGATGTCATTTTATTACATTATGGCTTTGTAACAATGGATTTTTCACTGTTAGCGCAAGCAATGTTGAAGCACCAATCCTAAAATAAATACGGGTGAAAAGAACCAGTTGAGCGAATAGGATTGTTGTGACGTGGTAAGACAGGCTAGATGAAAGTGAGATGGTGTTTTCTGAGGTGAATGTCAAAAGTGACGGCAGTACCTTTATGTGAATGTCACCTCGCAGATCACAGCGGAAAGTCCTGAAAGTGTCGAGGAGAGATTTGGTGGAACTGCTCACATGGATCTTCAGTGCTGAGGGAAAAGTATAACGTTATGATACCTGTCTACACTATTGCGGGTGTTAAAACTGTGCTAAGGTCCAGGCAGTGGCAAGATCATGCAACGTCAATCACATACAGGTTTCATTTGAAATTCTTCTCTGACATTTTACTAATCTACTGTCAGCACATCCTTCATGAGTGATCTTACGTAATCCATATGTCTCCATCCTGGAGGCCGTGTTCACAGTGTCTCCAAATAAACAGTAGCGTGGCATTTTCAGACCCACAACCCCTGCGACACAAGGCCCTGTAACAAGCAATATGATTTTTTTTATGATTCTGCATTTTTCCTCGATCTCTGGTAGTTTTAACAAACACATTTCAAATAAAGTTTCTTCTATTTCTCTGTCACATTAGTACGGTCTGTGTGCTTTAATCACCTCTTTAATGATGGTGTTATGTAATATAATGTACAATGATGTCATTTATTTAGAATTTTTCTTATATGTGTCATAAAACAAGTTGGCATGTTGGAATCTCGGCATAAATGCCAGAGCGGCTGACAGCGTAAACACTCCTCTGATGCGTAAATTGACCAATCAGAATGAATATACAAATGTGTCATTGGTTTTCTATTGAAAACACATCTGAAAAAGGCAAGAGAGAGAAGAAATGAAATGTACCATAAGCCTTTTGAATAAATAACAAGTCATAATCAAATATATCTATGAGAGGTAGTCTCTCAAACCTGTGGAAAACAATGCACAACATTTGTTTCCTATACTATACAGAGATTGTGAAATATTGTAAAATATTACCATTTAAAGTAACTTTTTCTATGATATATTTTAGATTGTAATGTATTCCTGTAATGGAAAAGCTGAATCATTACTCCAATCTTCAGTGTCACATGATCCTTTTTAAATCATTTTAATATGATGATTTGCTGCTGATGAAGCATTTCTCATTATTATCACAGTTAAAAACAGTTGTGCTGATGAATATTTTTTAGGAAACCATGATTTTGTTTTAATTAATAGAAAGTTCAAAAGAATTGAATTTATGATTGATTGATTGATTGATTGATTGATTGGTTGATTGGTTGGTTGATTGATTGATTGACTGGTTGATTGATTGATTGATTGATTGATTGATTGATTGATTGATTGATTGATTGATTGATTGATTGATTGATTGATTGATTGATTGATTGATTGGCTGATTGATTGATTGACTGATTGACTGGTTGATTGATTGATTGACTGATTGATTGGATTGATTGATTGATTGATTGATTGATTGATTGATTGATTGATTGATTGTAACAATGTAAAAGTCTTTACTGCCACTTTTGATCAGTTTAATGCTTCTTAGTTGAATACAATTAATTTATTTCATAAAAAAAAATCCTACTACCCCCAAACTTTTGAATCACAGTACACATTTTTAGGGCAGAAAATCAGGTGGAAATATGAGAGGCTTACTGAACACTTGAAGTTGAGTGGCAACTTTTGAGTAGCTATTTTTTTTCCCAGCTGTGGTGGAGCATGAGGGAATTTTTAAAATGTGGCTCTTGCAGACAAAAGAAATTTTCCAAACTAGCTCTTGAACTACTGCTAAGGTTGAGCACCACTGATACTTGTTCATATTTTAGCTGAATAGCACAAACAAGTGTTCATGAAGGTTTACTCTTTTGTTACATACAGTAACATAAATTACAACCCAGTACCAAAGTACATTCATATCCTGAGTGAATTTCTTTTTCCTGATTGATCAGGGTCATTGCAGGCGAGTGCATACAAGAATAGCCCATGCAGCCAAAGAGCTGTCACCATCCAGTTATTACCTGAATGGACTCCAATGCGGACCCTCAGCTGCTGCTCTGGTACGTGTGGACTCTGGAAGCTCCTCATGCCCTGCACTATAGCCAACGACATTCTGGCTATTTCTTTTGCATGTTCGACTCCATTTCTTATAGGCAGGCCCGACACTACCATGTAGGCATCGCCAATGGTTTCCACCTGGATACAGCAAAGGAAACATGAAGCAACCAATAACCTACAATGAAACGGTGAGGCATTCATATTACGTACCTTATAAACATTGTGGTCGTCAATGATATTGTCGAAGTATGTGTACAGATCATTCAGCACGTTCACGACCTACAGGAAAGGAAACAAGTGCGGCCGGTTTAAAGTCAGCTTATGGATACAAAGATCAAAGTTTCAGTAAGGTGACAATAGTTTTCCACTTTGGTTCAGCTGTGGGCTTTTGTATGGTCCACATATAGCCTCATGTGAATGTATTATTTCCACTTTAAGACTCAGCTGAGCTAGCGAGCCAACAGCTATGCTAACAGAAGCCTGATATTCGTGACAGAGTGGAGTTTTCAGCACTTGAGCCATGTGATCTAGTAATGTCAGGAGCTCTCATAAGACACATGAGACCCATTCCAGAGCTTACTATGTGGGTATTTGATCTTACAACAGACCCCTACACACACACACACACACACACATGCACACACACATTGTTAAACAACTTCAAAGTCTTAGACAACTCAAATCAGCACCTCCTCAAGCCTGGCCAAATGGCTCTGGTTATATGTATTTTTCAAAATAGGACCGAAGTTAGTTCAAATGACGCCACATAGGATCTACATTTTTAAAACCCCTCTGTGAAATGTTTTCGAAATGCAGCCAAGCCTGCTCAGAAAGCACTGGGCAGAAACTCTCCGAGATGCTGTTTGAGTCTTGGTGTCTTTCATCACCTGCATTGGCGTGAGGGATGCTGACATGGCTGTGAAGCCTTCAATGTCACTGAAATAGATGGTGACGCAGTCGTAGGTCTCTGCTCTCACTGTCTTTCCCGCTAAGAGCTGAGCAGCTACAGATCTAAAAATATGAGGGAAAAAAGACAGGCACTTTTCAAAGGCAGGTTTCAAGTGGAGGCCTTGGTGATGTTGATCTCTGGTCACGTAGGCTTGTCGTTAGGTCAGGTGCAGGCAAGTTTTTAGTAACACTATTGAAGTGTTGGGGATATGTCAACACAAAAGCATGCATCTTTTTTCACTAAGCATCCAGTTTAACCAGGTGTTAAACCCAAAAAAAAATTTGACAAACATTGACAAACATTTTTGTCATTATTAACTCACCCTCATATCATTCCAAATGTTTCATTCATCTTCAAAACCCAAATGGTAAACAGAAACTCAATCTCAAACCTTACTGGATCTTACGCATCAAGAAAGTATGGTTGAGCTTTCGTTTACTATAACTGATGTACTCTATGTAGGAGCGTTGATTAATGTTTATATGTTTTTTTGTTTGTTTTTTTTTGGGGGGGGGGGGGGGGTAAATGCATATCCATATATTTCATATGGATTGCATTTACTGTATACGGTTTGGGTGAATGGACTGTCAATGGAGAGACCGAAATCTCTCAGATTTTATTAAAAATAATTTCAGTTGTGTTTTGAAAAAGAACAAAAGTCTTGTGAGTAATTGACAGATTTTTTTTCCCTTAAATGTGCTGAAACAGCACAGCACCATAGTTAATTAATTGTGTCCTTTTTTTTCAGAGCGAAAATGACTTCGCTGTAAATGAGAAGTTAATAAAGATTTTGCCTTAATATGAGGTAGTATACATAATTTTATTAAAACAATATATTTGTGTACATTTTTATTGATAATTGCAGCAATAATTCATCAAATGAAAGACAAGTGCATTATAACCCAAGCACATATCCAGTTTCGCACATATTTTGCAAATTGCATTCAGTACAAAATATTTTCAAAATATTCAGTGTTAAAGGGATAGTTCACCCACAAATGAAAATTATGTCATCATTTACTCACCCTCAAGTTGTTCCAAACCTGTATGAATTACTTTCTTCTGCTGAACACACACACAAATTATTTTTGAACAATGTTGGTTACCAAATAGTTGATGGACCACATTGACTTCAATAGTATTTTTTCCAACTGTTTGATTACCCATATTCTTCAAAATATCTTCTTTTGTGTTCAGCAGAAGAAAGAAATTCATCCAGGTTTGGAAGTAACTTGAGGGTGAGTAAATGATGACACAATTAAAATTTTCCTTTAAGGAAAATTTCAGGAAAAAACTAGCGGCAATGAAAGCCGACTGTGGTGATGCCTCTTGTCACCTGTGTCAGGGAAAAATATCTGCGCTTGAACACACCGCAAAGACTAAAGCAGTGGTCACCAACCTTTTCAAGCCTAAGATCACATCCCAAGTCCAAATGTAAACCAAGATCTACCACTTGCAGAAAATTATGAAAAAACAAGGCCACAATGTTCTACTTTGACATTCTTTGTTGCCTGTTAGTCACTAGCAAAATATTTATTTAACTATACAAATAGTATATAACTATACAAACTGTCAACTATAATTCAACATTTTCAACAGTAATGTAACATTGTTAAGTATATATCCACAGGCTTATTACTCATATATAAACACAATAATCAGTCAATTACATGCCTAAGCCAATAATGTACTGTTTCATTTTCCCTTTTAAAACATAGGCTATTTCAAATCAAAATGGTAAGTGCAACTAGCATACAAAATATTATGACAACAGTCATCCTTCAATTCTTCAAAAATATTTTCACACAAATTACAGACCTACTACTATTCATTAGCTCAATAATCAATCAATTACAGGCCTAAAACAGTCATGTACAGCACTGATTCTCTTTCCCTTTTCCAACAAAATAAAGCACAGATCTCCTTTTAACAATAGCCAATACAGGGTTTTTTCTGGCTCAAAAGGGGGTGGAGGTGGTAAAATCGTAACACAAGGGGGGTCTGGGGGCATGCCCCCCCGGGAGAAAATTATGTACATTTTAAAGATAAATTCATTAATCTGGTGCACTTTGAGTCACTCGAATCTGTTGTTAAAAATAAAAAAAATAATCCACCCGCCAACCACCCATATTCTTTGATTTAGATATCTGCATCTGATCATCACATTACAATTATTCAATTAAGCATGATAATATGGTAACATATCACACTGAAGTAGGCTGATTTAAAATTAACATTTATTTAAATTAAAAGGTCTTCTTTTGGCAAAATTACATTTCCTTTATAGCCTAAACAGAGGCTTTAGCCTACTCCCTTTAAACTTAAATTGTCAATGTTTCATTTTTGAAAACACTCTTATCGGAATAATTTTTTGTACCTTTATAAAGGGCATTTTCCCCCTAATTTTATTTAATGTACTGGTATGCTCTAAATTTCATTTCAAATTCTTACATTTTATCAATACATTCAATTAAAATAATAAGACACTAGGCTGTTACCATTAAAATTTAATAATTTACATTGAGAAATTATAACTGTATTAAATGAGATTATGAGATTGTTTTGAATATTTTTTGAATATACAAATAAGGAATGTTGAAAAGAATGATACTTTGAAACTAAACCGCCAGTAGAAGCGGCAGGCGGCCGTCTTAATGAGCGAGTCATTGAGTCATTCATTCAAACGATTCGTTCAAACGGCTGATTGATTCAGAATGAGGCGGTTTAATAATGGGTAACGTTAATTGAATCTTTGACTCGAGCGATTAGGTCAAAACGCTGAATCATTCAGTAATGAATAATGGATGAGTGTTGCTGTGAGATGCGCTGGTTCTGTTGTTTGGAACTATTTTCGCTGCTGAAACAGAACAAAAACAGTAATTGCGTCTAAAAATGTAAGTAACTTAATTTTAACTATTTGTTTATTGAACTGTTATGAAATCAATATCTTGGGGGTGGCCAGGGGTGGCCATGGCCACCCTTGGCTTAAGCTTGGCCACCCCTTTGGCCACCCCTCTCACAACTGCTGTTTCTGTCTCGCTCTAATTTTTACAAGAATTTTGTTTTTAAAACACAGAACCGTCGCTTTAAGACCACAAAAAAACGTGAGACTTTTCAGACGCGCACTCCAACTTCACCTCAGCGCCAGGCGCAAGTCAAACGAGTGCGGAGATGTACAGGTACCGAATGAGCTTGAGCAGTGATCGGAGCATAGTAAATATAGATTCGATGTTTCTCAACTGGTGGGTTGCAGTCAAAGAAACAACAACGTAATTCTCTTTTTTTTCTGATTCTACTTTTATTATGAAAGATCTGTGTGAAAGCTTGTGACACTTCTGTCAGATGCGGACAAAAGCGCGTTGTCCTGAATCAGTAACTGTGGTAAGATGAGATGTTGTAAGGTCAACAAATGTCAGTAAAACTAACTTTCCTGTCCTGACAGCCGTTGTACTGTACTTGCACATCACGCGCAATGTGGCGTGCTGTAGCAGTAATTCTCTCGTCAATTAGCTAACTCATGAAATAATCAAAAAGGCGATCAAATCTGTGTCAAAACTGCATGCATGCATGTATTTGTTATATATGCGTCACATATGTCTCGACTAAAATATTCTGCCATGTGAAATCACAATTTAAGGCACAAACTGACAGGCTATGTGATTTTTTTTTAATGTTCAAATAAATGTGAGCGCATTTGTTAGCTACCCAGCAAACACGCGACGTCAGATTGACGTTCAGATCATCTCCGTATAACGTCCGTCAGTTCAGAACCACTTTTGTACGTCCTGTGGACATGCAAAACAGGTTAAAAATTTGAACATCCGACTAGGACCCCCTATGGACGTCTGTGGACGTGCAAAACAGGTTCAAAATCTGAACGTCTAACTAGGACCCCCCCTATGGACGTCTGTGGACGTGCAAAACAGGTTCAAGATCTGAACGTCTAACAAGGACCCCCTATGAACGTCTGTGGACGTGCAAAACAGGTTCAAAATCTGAACGTCTGAATAGGGACTCTTTTTGACGTCTGTGGACGTGCAAAACAGGTTCAAAAACTGAACGTCTAACTAGGACCCCCTATGGACGTCTGTGGACGTGCAAAACTGGTTCAATATCTGAACGTCTAACTAGGACCCCCTATGGACGTCTGTGGACGTGCGAAACTGGTTCATTATATGAACGTCTAACTAGGACCCCCCCTATGGACGTCTGTGGACGTGCGAAACTGGTTCAATATCTGAACGTCTTACTAGGACCCCCTATGGACGTCTGTGGACGTGCAAAACTGGTTCAATATCTGAACGTCTAACTAGGACCCCCCTATGAACGTCTGTGGACGTGCAAAACTGGTTCAATATCTGAACGTCTGACTAGGGACTTTTTTGGACGTCTGTGGACGTGCAAAACTGGTTCAAAGTCTGAACGTCTTACTAGGACCCCCTCTATGGACGTCTGTGGACGTGCAAAACAGGTTCAAAAACTGAACGTCTAACTAGGACCCCCCTTTGGACGTCTGTGGACGTGCAAAACTGGTTCAATATCTGAACGTCTGACTAGGGACTTTTTTGGACGTCTGTGGACGTGCAAAACTGGTTCAATATCTGAACGTCTAAATAGGACCCCCCCCTATGGACGTCTGTGGACGTGCAAAACAGGTTCAAAATCTGAACGTCTGAATAGGGACTCTTTTTGACGTTTGTGGACGTGCAAAACAGGTTCAAAAACTGAACGTCTAACTAGGACCCCCTTTGGACGTCTGTGGACGTGCAAAACTGGTTCAATATCTGAACGTCTGACTAGGGACTTTTTTAGACGTCTGTGGACGTGCAAAACTGGTTCAAAATCTGAACATCTGAATAGGGACTCTTTTTGACGTCTGTGGACGTGCAAAACAGGTTCAAAAACTGAACGTCTAACTAGGACCCCCTATGGACGTCTGTGGACGTGCAAAACTGGTTCAATATTTGAACGTCTAACTAGGACCCCCTTTGGACGTACAAAACTGGTTCAATATCTGAACGTCTGACTAGGGACTTTTTTGGACGTCTGTGGACGTGCAAAACTGGTTCAATATTTGAACGTCTTACTAGGACCCCCTGTGGACGTACAAAACTGGTTCAATATCTGAACGTCTGACTAGGGACTTTTTTGGACGTCTGTGGACGTACAAAACTGGTTCAATATTTGAACGTCTGACTATGGACTTTTTTTAGACGTCTGTGGACGTACAAAACTGGTTCAATATCTGAACGTCTGACTAGGACCCCCTATGGACGTCTGTGGGCGTGCAAAACTGGTTCAATATCTGAACGTCTGACTAGGGACTTTTTTGGACGTCTGTGGACGTGCAAAACTGGTTCAATATCTGAACGTCTGACTAGGGACTTTTTTGGACGTCTGTGGACGTACAAAACTGGTTCAATATCTGAACGTCTGACTAGGGACTCTTTTTGACGTCTGTGAACGTGCAAAACTGGATCAATATTTTGACTGGGGACTCTTTGACGGCTGTGGACGTACAAAACTGGATCAATATTTTGACTGGGGACTCTTTGACGGCTGTGGACATGCAAAACATGTTCAAAATCTGAACGTCTGACTAGGACCCCCTATGAACGTCTGAGGACATGCAAAATGGGTTCAAAATCTGAAAGTCTGACTGGGGACTCTTTTGGACGTCTGTGGAATGAATCAATTATTTACAATTTCTTTAATTTATATGGATTAAGAAATGGAAACTGTGAAATTTCTGAAAAATATTTATTTTGGAAGAATGTGTGCTCAAACTTGCACATTCAGTGCATGCACATTTCCAGCATTAAAAGCAATTCAGTAGAATTACAACCCACTATCAAGTGGTGCAGAGCACGATTCATGATTATCTGGATCTTGCACATATGGTTGAGCCCACAAAGGGCCTAAAATATTACAGATTTATATTGAAAATGTTTGAGTGGGATCATATAGTGTATTTTTGTTTTTGTAAAAACTCCTAATTCAATGTTGATTTAGCACATATACTGCAGTTATATGTCCTGATGTCATTGGAGGACACAGAATCCTTTATGAACAAATATAGCAAATATGTGTGAGATAGGGTTAGGGTTAGGGTAACCCTAATCCTACTTCAAAATATTTAAATATACCGCAAAGTAGGAAAATCAGAAGCTAAATCTATAATAATGAAAGAAGTTATGAGAATGTGGCAGGAACAATATAATAGAGGAAACATGAATACTGGTTTATGTAATAGTTGCAGGTACCTGATCAACAGAGCATTGTTATGATGTGATAGGAAAATTAGGGTTAGGGTTGTTAACCCTAGCACAAAATACAGCAAAGTTATACAGAAAGTTACAGCAAGTAAGCTATAATCGATAATAAGAAAGAAGTTATGAGAATGTGGCAGGAAGAGGAAGGGAGTTGGGGTAAGGGTATGCAGAAAGAGGAAACCATCAAGATTTTGGTTAGGACACACTGCAAACTCTGCACCTGATCAGCAGAGTGTTGTGCAATAAATATGATAGCAGTAGTCAAGAGAAAAATTTAGGACATGGGAGAGACTTGTGCATTAAGCGCACTTGCATAGCATTTGCATATTGTTTATCTGCTTCTATTGTTCTCATTTGTAAGTTGCTTGGATAAAAGGGTCAGCTAAATGAATGTAAATGTAAATGAGACTTATTAAAAGAAATGTTAAATAAATCGTTATTTATTTGAGTTTCTGAGAGCTGCTGGATAAAATACATACACTACCGGTCAAAAGTTTAGATCGTTAAGATTTTTAATGTTTTTAAAAGAAATATCTTCTGCTCACCAAGGCTGCATTTATTTGATTAAAAATACAAACAAAAACAGTCGTATTGTGAAATATTATTACAATTTAAAACAGCTGTAATTTATTCATGTGAAGCTGAATTTTCAACATCACTTCAGTGTCACATGATACTTTAGAAATCACTATAATATGATGATCTGATGATCAAAAAACATTTATGATCAATGTTGAAAACAGTTTTTTTTTTCATGATGAATAGAAAGTTCAAAAGAACAGCATTTATCTAAAATTGAAAGCTTTTGTAACATTAAACACTACCCTTCAAAAGTTTGGGGTCAGAATAACAGTAGGCCTAACAATAATTTTATTTTTGGGGGAAAGAAATAAAATAAATCAAGACTTTTATTCATCAAGAATGAGTTAAACTGATCAAACATTACAGTAAAGACATTTATAATGTTAGAAATTATAATTTTCTTCATAATAATAACAATAGCATAAGCATGATCAGTCATAAACTGGGGGTGGCACGGTGGCATCATGGCGCACTAAAACAGTTTGCGACCATTTTGCGACCACCGTTAAAGAAAAAAAACAAAGAAGAAGAATCGCCCACGATATACGTCACACCGCAACGTCACGTCAACCGAAAGGTATCAAGCGAGGCTGCAGACGTTGCTATCCAGAGACTCTGCTTTTATTGAACGAAATCCCCAAAACAGGTACGTACAAAAACATTAATTTGATATGTTATTCAGTTGACATCAGATGAAGTGAATTAAGTCACATATGCCTCTTAATACCTAAATACTTCTTAAAACGGAGGCATTTTGCGCGGGGTCGACAAACGCGCCGGCGTTGCATACAGACTTAGCTAAGAATTTAAGAAAATTACAAATTTATCGAAACAAAACTTTGTGCTTAAACAACGTTAATTCTGACCCTCCGTTAACTTTTTTTCTGGAGCACGTGTCTAATAACAAAACTCAGCAAACAGAGGCATAGGCTAAGGCTAAGCAATATATCTTTATAATATAAGTGGCTACTTTTAAATGATCGAATTCAAAACTAATATAAATATTTTCTGTTTATGTAATCTGTATAAAAAGAGAGAGATGCATGTCTGTCGTTCTCTCATCTGCTAACTGTTGCTAATTGTAGGCCTAATATGTGAACACGTGAAGAGCGCGTGCTTTTCAAAATGTTCTGAGGCAATCCATGAAAACCTGTCAATGTCCACATCAGCTCGATAAAACATATCAAATTTAATCAGATTCATGTAATTTATGTCGTCTTGTGACGATATAAGGAATACTCATTGCGTAATAGTAAGTTAATATAATGTTAATCTTGGAAAAATCGACATCAGAAGTGGTTTATTTTCACTTCGAGGAGAATTGGATCCAGCTGTGAATAGTAAGTTATTCTTATGTGCTAAATTGTTCTAATCGCTATATGAAATAATGTCTGAAAAACCGCAAAATGAGTGTTTAAATATTTAAATGTCGTGATATGTATTTGTAAGCAACGTATAACTGCAAATTAAAATGTATATGCTCTATATTAATGTACAGACGAAATATGTTTAGACAATTTTCGTATACTAGTTTTGGGTAGATTATAAATAAAATATACTTATAAATATGCTATACATTTAATCTAGTTTAAGGTAAAAATTGTATAATCTATCCAAACCTAGTGAACGAAAATTGTCAAAAATAGACAAATAGTTTTGGATAGATTTATGCATTTTTTACTGTAAACTAGACTAAATATATAGTCTTTTGTCAAAAATAAAGTAGGTAACGTTATGTTGAATTATCAACTGATGTTATAGTGTTTGTTCCAATTCAAATACTTTGAAATATGTATGATAAAACGTATACTTTTACAAAGACAGATTACGCTTCAACTACTGTTAAAATTGTAATTCTGTTTGACTTGTATGTGAAAACTTTAATAAAATGGCAAAACATTTATATTATAAACAAAATCTTACCCATTAAATATTTTTTTATTGTGTTTTATTAGTGACGAATTTGGGGAGAGAATAAATATTCCAAAACTTTGTGAAAATACAGTATGAGAATTAACTGTGTCCTCTAAGATGTTTTCTGAAATACTCTTAGAAAAAGTCTTAAATGTTGGACTGATATGCCCATTAATTTTAAGAGTTTATCCTAAATTGACACATTTTTAGTCATAAATTTTTTTTTTAATACGGCCCCTGATCTGTATATTTCTGTCTATAAAATAGTTGTAGAATTTGAAATATTCTTCTTTATCTCTTTTTTTAGGTTGAAGCAATAAAGACAGAAAAAGAGGTAAGTTTATGTTGAAGCAGAAAACCTTTATCGTACGTTGTTTCTCAAACGAAATCAATTGTACTAGGAACTAGTTTGAGCACAAACTAGGGCTGCTCGATTATGTAAAAAATCATAATCACAATATTTTTGGTCAGTATTGAAACCATTATTATGAATCTCAAATACATTAAAGGGATAGTTCACTTTGAAATTATTTTTTTATATGTTTTAGCTTACCTCAAGGGCATCCAAGATGTAGGTGTCTTTGTGTCCACAGTATTTTCAATTTTGATATTTTTAGGTCAAACCGTTCTTGTCTGTCAGTCATATAATGCAGGTCTATGGTCAACCACCTCAAGAGCATGCACAGAGAAGTCCAAATTAAACATGATTTAATGACTCGTAAATGTAAGTACACATTGATGGCCTAAGACACGAAACGAGCGGTTTGTGTGAGAAAACGAACAGTATTTATATCGTTTTTACCTCTTGTAACCACAGCCACGTCCAAGTGATCTGAGGGAGCGGGCGCTTCGGTCTTTTCCGGAAAGTGCCGTAAGTGATCTCTCGCGCATGTCCTTGGCAAGTAAGTACTGAAGTGTTTGTATCAAAAACTATAAAAATGAATTGAACAGGACATACAGCATTTACAGGTCTAACTTTGAACATCTGTTTAAGGATAACAGTAGCATAATTTTCTAATTGGCTTCTTGTCAGCAGTTTAAACCGACATGGAGACTTTTACATATGTGGTACTTTTTGTTTTCAGAATTTCAAAAAAAAGTTTTGACAAAGCTAGTTGACATCCACCTCGAGGTGAGAAGGCTGGGGAGAAGCGAGCCTCCCCTGTCGTCTGCCCACATCGAGCAGCTAGAAACGATGGACGAGTTTAAAAGAGAGGAGGAACGCCTCAAAGATAAAGATGCCTTTGAGTCCCTGGTATGCACAATCTAGAAGTGATATAATTTTATGCACCATTTAATTTATAAATATTATTCTGTGGTATATAAGTCAGCACTTGTTAAAGGCTATTGTTTTTCTAACATGTCAGGAATGTTACACCCTCTCTTTAAAGGTGCTTCAACTCAGCAGAATTGGAGGGAGAGATCTGAGAGATGGAATCCATAAAATTTTAGACAGGTATTTTTAACAAGATCCCTACATATAGGAACATGTTACATGCAGAACACAAAACGCGTTACATTTATTGTCACAGTTTGCTGGTCGACGGAGGATCTGACGCATCTTAACCAACTTATACTAAACACTTTATTCACTAGACCACTGTCCGAAACAAGAAAGCTGTGGAAAAATAGAAAAAGCTCCAGAAAACTGCATTGACTGCCATTTTCATATTTCATTTAAAAAAAATTAAACAAATGTAAGTTGCCTCTGTCATCCGCCCATATAGTGCAGCTGGAGACAATGGAGGAGATTAAATGCTTATTAATTATCTGAAATGCAATCATGAGTCCTCAAAGAAATTTGATGTGTAAGGTATAAAGAGGAGGGGATTTCACAAGTGCAGGGACAGGAAAGTATGTCATTGAAGCTATAAAATGGTCAACTCTGTTGTTTTCTAGAATCGATTAAACAGAACCACATCTCTTTAGTCTACTCTCGGCACTCTCACCCATGCTACAGTTCCTGTAGATTACCACACACGTGTCATTTCTAATTGGTGAATTTGTTTCCTCAGGCTCTTCACCAACCGGCTAATGTCGAGTTTTAACATGAAGGGGAAGGGGAAGAAGCAAAAACTGCCTCTAGAATCAACCAAAACGTTTGAAGCAATTAAAGGTACACAGCAGTTTCCCACGTCATTTAAGTTTAACACTAACTCGCTTGTTTTCACTACCTCAACATATTCTAGTGTCAGTGTTAGCAAAAATATTGCAGTCTTACACCTTCCTAACATACAGCGAAGCGAGTTTACAGAACCAGTCTTCTGTCAGGTGTATGCTGCCATATACCACAACAGTCACCATGGGTCTGTGCAGTATTGCCACTTAGTTGATATTTGACAGGAGGAATAAGGAACTTCTCACCTGGATGTTTTCACATAAAAAAGATTGTATGTGAAGTCATTGCAATGTAACACTGGTTTTCTATATATATATAAAAATGTATATATTTTTTTGTTTTTGTTCAACTCTTGCAGCTGCTGTCTTGAAATGGGACGCAAATGCGACTGAGGCTACAATCAAACTCCATGCCGCAGACCACCTAAAGCATGCGCCGGGAAGGAAGGGAGGGCCTGGGCACACGGGTTTAAATATTATATAATTTAGGGGATATTATTATAATTATTTTTTTATTAAATTAATTTTATTTATTCATCAGCCTGTTCAGCGCTGAGAAGAATGGGAGGGGGAGGGCATACAGGGGTGGTGAAATTTTGTGTAGTTAAGGGTAAATTCTATCTTATATTCTATATTTTTGTTCACTTGCTTTTTGTTCATTGTTTCAAGTTTGTTTTAGTAATCAGCCTGTTCAGATTTTGTTTAAATCATTAAAGATGTAAAAAAAACAACAACATTGGCATTTCAAACTATTTATTTATATTTTTGTCCTTTTTAATAGATCAGATGTCATTTATTTCCAATAAGGATACTAAAATGTATTTGCATATCAGGTGCGGGGATAGGTCATTTATTTACAATTTTAAAGCAGTAGTGCACACTGCTTTCACTATGACTCGAGTGAGTTTTATTGTATACCATGTGGTCATCCAACCAACCTTGTAACCTGATGAAGGTTTGATGACCAAAACATGGTCAAATAAAGCTAATAGGGTTAGAGGATAAGACAGGCCTCATTAACAATTAAAATAATATTTCTTGATTTCAGATGTCACAAATCAACTGTATGTCAACAAATTGTGTGAATGTCCTCTAGACATCTGTAGGTGACATTGAAATGACTTAAAAACTTTAATTTAGAACCCAGTAAAGATGTTGGACGTCAATAATGATAATTTAAAAAGTTCAATGTGTACGTCTATAGTAAACATTAAAAAGATGTTGCAAAAACTTTCATTCTGGCTCTTCAGTGGACGTCTTTTGAACGTTCACGTTTTGTCACTTGGACCTAAACAGTGAACGTCAAAAAGACGTCTAAAAAAGACGTTGCAAAAACTTTCATTCTGGCTCCTCAGTGGACGTCTTCTTAACATTCACTTTTTATGTCACTTGGACGTCCATAGTTAACGTTCAAAAGACGTCTAAAATAGACGTTCAAGCTGACTCTTCATTGGACGTCTTTTGAATGTTCACTTTTTATGTCACTTGGACGTCCATAGTTAACGTTCAAAAGACGTCTAAAATAGACGTTCAAGCTGACTCTTCATTGGACGTCTTTTGAACGTTCACTTTTTATGTCACTTGGACGTCAACATTGAACGTCAAAAAGACGTCTAAAAAAGACGTTGCAAAAACTTTCATTCTGGCTACTCAGTGGACGTCTTCTGAACGTTCACGTTTTATGTCACTTGGACGTCCATAGTTAACGTTCAAAAGACGTCTAAAATAGACGTTCAAGCTGACTCTTCATTGGACGTCTTTTGAACGTTCACTTTTTATGTCACTTGGACGTCAACATTGAACGTAAAAAAGACGTCTAAAAAAGACGTTGCAAAAACTTTCATTCTGGCTACTCAGTGGACGTCTTCTGAACGTTCAACAAAGACGTTGTAATTACGTCGTTTTGACGTGTCTGTGTTTGCTGGGTACTAGAAGATAGGCGGTAATTTTGCGTTAATTTGTAAAGGCAAAACTAAAAATTATCATTTTTAAATACATAAAATAACTGATTTTACATTCTGGTATTTATGTGCTGTTTACTCCGCCTTGTTCACATTCTTGGACATAGAGATTCAAAAGAGATGTTTTCCCCCCTTTTTAATTTAGGTATGATAGAACGGATTAGATTCTTTATTTTGACAACTAATATAGAAAGTTGAAGAGTTAATTGATTATATAAAATTCAATGAAGGTTAAATAATCTTCGAACTACAGTAGTTATCTGCATGTCTCATCCATGAAGGTGCAACAATGTTGGGGGTTTTGAGAACCAGAACCAAGCTAACTGAGCAAGTTGAACTTTAGCTATAGTGTGTGTACTCTTTATTAATATGCCTGGAGGTAGTAGCTAATAATAATAAAAAAAAGATCAAATTCACTCAGTATTCCATGATTCCTTCACTACTATCTCAATTACAATTAAGTACAAATGAACTGTATTCAGTTGTGTAGGAAGGCACTAAAACAGTCCAATACATTATTTAAAATAATTTTTATGTTAAAATAATTAAGATTTATATGCCACCCCAGACTGTTTGCTGGCCCTTGCCTGGCCACCCCTATGAAAAAATCCTGGCTCCGCCACTGTTGGTTACAATCGTGCTTGCATTCAGGAAAACAGCACTCTGGTCGTGTGTAGTCTATAACGTTATATTGTTTCTTAAATATAAATTTGACGGAGGCGGCCGCCTCATAATTGTCTATGCAGGAAAACCCCTGCAGATTTCAAACTAGCAATAGCCTACTCCCTCACCGCTGTGCCATCGTTTCGTTAGTTTGCGTATCGTTAGCTTGAAGAGCTTGATGTGAGCGTAGTGTGAAGTGGCTGAGCTGGTTAAAGCGTGAAGCCTTGTTGGTGAGAAAGGGAGATATTTTATTTAACAGAATCAACTTTTCAAGAACCTCAACGAATGGCTCGTTTGGACTACAGCGCACTTTTTCCGGATCTTATGAAGTCATAATGTTCCTCATTTAAATAATACCCACCCACGGAGTAGGCAAAAAAAGT
Source organism: Rhinichthys osculus (assembly GCA_029959095.1). NCBI lineage: Eukaryota > Metazoa > Chordata > Actinopteri > Cypriniformes > Leuciscidae > Rhinichthys > Rhinichthys osculus. The sequence continues at coordinate 40,871,376 of JARWKJ010000005.1, forward strand.
TGGAGAGGCCTGGCTAATAAAAGTTTATCCTAAGGCTGACGAACTTAGAGTGGTTAAAATGCATTTTTATCACTCTTCCTGAACAATATAACCTCAACATTTGTCTGTGCACTCCACATTTTACTTCCAAAAGAGAGTACAATGCAGGCTATAAGCTCAAATGCTTCTCCTGAAAGACGTAGCCGCTCCCATTTTGTTGGGACTATCTGTTGTTTATGGATCACAACTTGTAAGTTATGGATCACAACTTGTAAGCAAGTATGTCTTATTTTTTGTAGTTGTGTTTTCTATTTACAGTTCCAGTTATTAGTTTTATGTAGTTAGCTATGATATAAAGGAAGGGCAAAGCTTTGCCTCCACTAGCCTGCTAACTAACATTACAGTATTGATGTAGTGTTTACTTTAGATTTTGTAAGCTCTTGCTTTTGTAAGACTGTTCAATGCCCCTTAGAAAAATGATCCATGATTTTGTGATCGATTACATCATATCTATAAGAAAAATACAAAAAACATACCACTCTGAAACGTCCTGTGAAATTGCAAAGTCAATGCTTGAAATCTGTTCAGCACAATCCTGTTGTTCGTTAACATTGTCAGGGCCTGAATTGGTTTGAAATTGACGCCATCGTTAATATTTTCATCTGAGTAGAGCTCGAGGTTATGAAGGGGCGGGACATTTCCTGAACACACATTAAGCGCTGCCAATCACAACACACTGGGCCAGCTAACCAATCACAGCACATTTCGGAAGGAGGGGCTTCATCAAAAATGACACGTTCAACCAGACTGGGGAGAGAGGAGCTGTAATAATGTAAAATATGTGAAAAATATGGTTTTTGAACAATCAAGCATGAAAACATATTCTAGTACATCCCAAAAACAAAATCAAGACTTCGTAAAAGGGCATAATAGGACCCCTTTAAATAGGCAAACTAGAATTCTGTGTATGCCCTCTTGACTTTGTCATTTGCATGCTTCTCACTTCCATTTTTCATCTTGTGTACTGGTTGACTTCAACGACAGCCTGTCATTGGCCAATGGCCAACCATTGGCTTAGTGCTTCATGGCCTACATGCATATTTTCTTTTACGAATTAGGTAAAACATCAGTTGGCGCAATGATAACCCCATGATTTATATGCCTCCATACCAAACAACAGCATGAGAATGTAAATCAAGGAAGTGTAAAAAGGAAAAGAATTTATATCCATCATTCTGGGTTATAATCTGGAGCATTACCGTGGCAGCATCTGCGTGAGTAGCTCCTCTGCCCGCTTCTTCTCTTCCTGAAGTTCAGCGGTACGCTCACTAACTATCTCCTCAAGATTACATGCATACTGCTCCATACGGGACAGCAGGTTATCCAGAATGTTCTCAGACCCCCTGTGAACACACACAAACGATTAGCATTTAATATTATTACTATTATAGCTTTAGTACTATCACATTAAAGAAGCAGTAGCAATTATTTATTGTGCCTTTAAGGGCCATGCTGTTGCAAAATAATTATTATCAACATACAGTACACATACTGTAACACAATTGCTCTTTTAATCTGTCTTTCTCTCTCTCTTTCTCTCGCCCTTGCTCCTCTAAGGCCAGTATAAATGTTTAGAGTGATACGCTTTGACAGTGTTGTTCTCACGAGACGCTGTGCTTGCTGGGTTGTGTGTCTCTGGACCCCAGAGTGCTCATATCTTGTTTGTTTGTCTACCTGATTAAGCACTGTCATTTGTAAATGTAATTAATGATCCTCATGTGTCCCTGCCCTGTTGTTCTTTATTACCTCAAAAGTGCTCATTAGTCACAACTACCCTCATTTATAAAGCTGAAACAACCACAGAGAGAAAGAATGTGCAACTGTTACAGTATCAAGACAGAATTGGATTGGAAGGGAGAGATAGCTGTACACTTCTGATGTCTCAGCACTGCTTGTTTAAAGTGCCTTTAATCAGACTTACCTCAATGTTAACACTGACTTCACTTGAGAGTCTTACAAGTGCAAGTGGGGAAGATTGTTTCAACAGAAACTCTAATAAAAGTGCAGTCCGCAGAGGAACTGTCAGAAATAAAAGTCAGAGTGTCTGTGGTTCTCTTTGTTTTGGTTTGTGATATGCAAGTACTAACTGTAAATTGGCAATTAAACTGTTTTAGCCTAGTCCCAGACTAAAATGCATGTTTAACTGAAAGCAACTTCCACTGTCATATCTTAAAATATGTCAGTGCCATTGTTTTGTCTCAAGATGCACATCAGTAATGTTTTTTTTTTTCTTAGGCACGTTTATAAAAGCTACTTGAATGTCCTTAACTATATACTGGCTAGTCTGGCTTAATCTAAGCCCTGTCTGTGAAACCAGGCCATAGTGTACGGTATTGGCTTAAAATTAAAATGCAGTTTATAAAGCTTTAGCTGATAAATAAATGAGCGATTTTTTAGCGATTTTGTGCTTTTGTCATTTTAGTACTTCAACTTAAACATTTGATTTCAGTTACTTGCCATGGCAACATTCCTAATAAGTATTTTAAGCTTAAGTTTTCATCTAATATGTATATGTATTTTATTTCAGCTTTATTTCAATTAACGAATATTATTTTTGTAATAATTGTAAAAAAAAAAAAAAAACTTTATTGTTTACTCATTCATGACTAATCACTACACACTTTATTTTCTTTATTTTTCATTTCTTTAATAATAATATTAACAACAACACCAAGAAGAAGAAGAATGTAAAAAATAACTTAACCCTTTAGTTTAGTTGTGGTCCAATTCTCACTATTAAAGTTGCTTATTAGCATGCATATTATTAGGATATTGGCTGTTTATTAGTACTTAAAAAGCACTTATTAATGCCTTTTTCTGCATGACCATAATCCTACTCCATACCTAACAACTAACTTATTAATAAGCAGTAATTAGGAGTGTATTGAGGCAAAAGTAGTAGTTAATCGTGAGAGTTGGACCCTAATCTAAAGTGTGACCAAATAATTATTATTTCAATAATTCCGTAAATGAACTATTTCAGACTACAAAAGAAATCTAGACAATGAAAAGTAGAGATGATGAACAACACATTATTGCTCTATGTCTTGCTTCATAACTGACCCATTAGGACAAATTTTTTTGATGGCAGTCCTGAGAAATGAGAAGTCTGGTCTCTCGGCAGGTTTCTCTCTCCAGCAGCTGACCAGGAGACCCTCCAGTTCCTCTACACACTCTGCTTGTTCTATATGCGGCCTCAGTGGGCTACAGCCCCCCGTCCTGACCCTTTCCACAATCTCTGAAAACAGACAGGGAGAGAGTCCTTCACGGGTGCCCATCTGCAGTGGTTTACTTTGTGTTACGAAGAGTGGCTTTAATGACAGAAAAGGGGTTTTGGAGAGAGGCTGTGGAGAGTATTGTCATACCTTTAGCACTGAAGTGACTGTTGGGGATGTAGAAAGGCCCTCTGCGATATACCACCTCTTGAGCGATAATGGCAAAACTGTAGACGTCCCCTTTTTGAGTGCCATTAGCAGCCATGGACTGCCTCAGCAGCTCTGGTGCCCTCCATAGCAGAGCTTAAAATGCAAACGCATATTTATTTACAGAACTGACTAAATGTAACTAAATGTGAATTCCAATGGCAAGTGAGCTTCCCTATGCCCGACTCACTCCGAAGGGCAGAACCTTTGAAGTGGGGAATTTGGAGGGAGCCCCTGCTTGTGTCACAATGTATCCGTTTGGAACACACTTGGTGAAGTGAACAACATGTAATCATTAGCTGTTCAACAACTTGAAGTATTCTGTTTATGAGTTAACTCGAACACTCCCGCCATCCAGCTATAAAATGAGTTGCGAGGATTCATCACCCTGGGTCACATGACCATGATCGATAAAATTACTTCCTTAATGTGACCATCGAATATGACCTTCGCTAACGGACTTGTGGAAGGGCCCTTCGTGAAGGTATAGAGGGAATGTATTGACGTCACTTTCCCGCCTGAACACGCCCCCCTCAGCCGGCAAAAGAGCCTGACTGGATTTAATAGGGGAAACTGCGAAAACGCAAGTAAAACAAACGATTATCAGTTTAAACTAAAGATTCAATAGTGTTCCTTACAACTTACCAAAGATTCAGTGATCCATGGAAATTGACATGCAGCCAGGAATTGTATTTCCTGACATTTATATGCCTGATTTCGACGCTGGGGAAATACATACAGCAAATTTGCCTGTGAACGCTTTATAGAAATACAATATAGGTAGGTCTAAAACCATGTGATCGCTCATATTAAATCATCATATTGTCCAGCCTTAAAACTTGTATAGTTTTTGTCAGTGTTTATTTAAACACGTCCAATTATGAATATACGATGGTTAAATATTTAAATGATGAGTTGTCAATACAATATATAACAATACAATATATAGGGTATGATTTTACCCCTAAATTCAGCATATTTACACCAAGGGCCCTATATTGCACTCGGCGCAAATGACTTTGTAAACTGACGCATATATCATTCCTATTTTGCACCCGCGCAAAGCGGACTTTTCCCTCCACAGACACACGTCGGTTAACTAAGAAATACACTTGTGCTCCCCGGGGCGGTTCAGCGCAAAGAGGAGGCGTGTTCCGGCGCAAACTTTCCCTCATGCTATTTTGCTGTTCTATAAAACAATTGCGCCACTGACCAGAAAAAAAATAGTCTAAAGTCAGTGGCGCGTTGCGCGTTGTTCATTATGCTATTTTAAGGGCGCATGCTTGGCCATAATCAATGTAGCGTGTGCACAACGCGCACACACGTTGATTCTCTCATCTAAGCAGCAGTTTTCATTTTTGCAAATCATACATTATTACGATAGATAGATAGATAGATAGATAGATAGATAGATAGATAGATAGATAGATAGATAGACAATTTATTATAAAAGCATACCTGTAGCTTATACATTTACCCAAATTATCATACGCCTGTTTAACAGAAGTTAATTTGGGTGGGTTTCTCCATCTCCAATGTCACTTCTCTGTGTTTTACGGCCCTGACGAGAACGTTGCTCTCCTCGGCTGTGAACCGCTCCTGGCGCGCGCCTGGCAAATCCGCCGTTATAATAGGAATCCGCTTTAGAACATGCGCACCTGCTCTTAAAGGGAATGTGAGATGACGCTCTGATTGGTTTATTTCACGTTACGCCCAAACCACACCTATGAATAATGAAGCTACTTCAGACCAACCCCTTTTAGATTTGCGCCAGGCGCAAGAGTCATTTATCCCTCCGGGAAAATAGCAACAGCGCCGGGATCCGCCCACAAAGTTACTTGCGCTTTGCGCTTTGACACTTGCGTTTCAGATCGTTAAAATAGGGCCCTAAATGATAACTCCAAATCCACCTTTCGCTGCCTGGAGTCCAGTTGTTTCTATGAATTGCAGCTATCCATTTGCTTCTCTGTTCTGTAGCTTTCGGCAGTCTGTACAAATATACCTCTGATTTCTTGTCAAATGTAGTTGTACAGTCAATCGCATAGCTCTTTCCCGTTTTAGATGTGTTTTGTGTGTTTTTCACAGCATTCACGCTGAAAATAAATGCTTCCAAAAGTCTTTTTGCCACTTAGTGGGCGTAACCGCAGTCCCACCGGCTGACGGTGATACCCGCATACCCTCTATCCAGATGTTCACCTTCGCTTGGATCGCCCCTACAATAGGCGTTCCCTTCCCGAAATGTCATTTGGAATCCGCCCTAAAACTATAAAATTCTGTTTGCATATACTGTATGTGTGCAAAACAATTATGTGTTTAATGTATTGAACTCTAAACCAATTATTACTTTTTCATTATCTCTTTTTCCAACAAAAAAAAACTTGGTGGAAATGCATTTTTCGGAAGTTCCAGAATTCCAGCTTACCAGTCCAGGGGTCAGATCCAGGGCTCTGCTCTGAGTCTGGGCGCCTCAGAGCGTTAAGTCCAAAATCAGTGACCTTCAGGACAAAGCGACTGTCCACCACACAGCTCGATGATGAGAGGTGACCATGACAGTGTAGGGGACTACAGTGCAAATAGTCCATGCCCTACAAGAGAGTCCAAATTTATCCATCACTGTTTTATATTCTACTGTCAGCAAAATCATTTTAAACTATAAGACAAAGACACGGTGACCTTTACAATGTCCAGCATGAGGGAATACTTAAAAGTCCAGTCCAGCTTGATCGACTCATTCTTCAAAATGTCCTGCAAAGTTTGGGGACAAAAAAACTTTTGTTACATTCGTAAAATAACAAGAAACCATCCTCACATTGGCATTTTGACATTAATTTTGAAGTTGCCATGTATGTTGCAAGGTTGTAGGACTACAACCATTATCCTGTTAGATACACTTCTTTTATTCATAAATCCAAAACTGCCATTATTAAAAACCCATAGGGAAATCCTGAGGCAATGCATGGTTTGAAAATGCCATTTCCCAACCTAAACAGAAAAGAAACAATTATCTTATAGCACCTGCAGACTCCCTTTAGGGCAGTACTCCGTAAGGACGAAGGGTTGATCGGTTTCCAGGGACGCTCCAATAAATTTACAAAGGTTGTAGTGGGTCAGATCTCTGCACTGAAACACATACACCCATAGAGGTGTCATAGTTTTGTTGTGACAGGCTAAGAATCAATATTTGTCAATGCTTTAAACAGATTTCACCAGTTTGAGCTCCGCCAACAGCTCGCTGTTCAGATGAGTGCTTCTTAAATTCAGAAAGCAAACAGAACAAATTGTTCCCTGAAGAAGAAAGAAACAAAAGAATAATTAAATTAACTATGAATAGATTTATAGGGCAACTAAATCACAACCAATGTTTTGTAGCATAATTTGTCTTGTACATGTCACAATACAGTGACGTAAATGTTTAATCGCTAAGAGATCCCAAATACTTCACTGTGTAGGCTGCGGTTTGTGCGGATGTCTTGTCTTGCATGCTGCTTATGATAGATTCCAAAGAAGCCTGAATGGGTTTGGAACTGTGGGACTGAGCCAAAAAAGGGGAGAGCCTATTATTAAAGTAATGGATTCATTCATTCATTCATTCATTCATTCATTCATTCATTCATTCATTCATTCATTCATTCATTCATTCTTTCATTCATTCATTCATTCATTCATTCTTTCATTCATTCTTTCATTCATTCATTCATTCATTCATTATTCCTGCCTTACAATTACTATTAGTACTTACACAAGCATGTACTGTATGTACTTATATATGAGTTCACACATTTGTATGAGAAAATATAGTAAACTGTGGGCCGGAAGAGATACTTAATCCACATATGACGCATTAAATCATTTGAAAACCTTTGCTGGCACGGTTGATGAGTGATGCTTCATCATTATGACATCATCAGCATTGACTTTCCACAACATCTTGGAGGCTTCCTCCTGGAGTTTGTACTTCCTGGTAATAAAAATATAGGCCTGCATTTTTGGACATCAGTTAAAATGTTTTAGCTGAAAGTAGTCTGGAATTCATGAACTTTCAAATCCACAGAAAGTTTCAACATAATTGTATAACATGCAAATCTTACATCCAAAATAAATAAAAATGGTGTAACTGGCAAAAAAGCATCACTTAGAACGGAAAATCAAGTATACACACATCTCATTTATTCAAATTATCTCATTTCGATTATTAAAAGTTCAGCAGTTCTGAAGGCGCAATCTGCAGTGAAAAATATACACTTTGACTATTACCTGTATTGAACACAGATTGCAAGCGTTCCAGCAGCCACCAAGCCAGCAATAATCCCCAAAGCAATCAAAAATTTTCTCTCTGAAAATAAAACACATACATTTGTAATCTGCAGGTCTGCTGTGTGATTAAAGCGCACTTGGTGTCAACATCTAACTACGTCCATTTATAGAAGTCTGATACAGCAAGACTTGAAGCCGCCAAGGGTAATTCTGTAGGAATGCAATATGAAACAGTCACCTTTTCAGAATTCTGATAAAAGGATTATATCTGGTTGCATAAGACTGTCCTCGCTTTATTGCTTCGACCTGTTAGCTTGGGGGAGATTCAGTCAGTGAATAGCTGAGAAATCTATATTGCCGTTCAGTTGGACATTTGGGTCTTGCAGGCAATGGTACATTATTCAAGATTTGTTCCTCCTTTTTTAATCAAAGAGAGTGTATGGGGCAGTGCCAAAAACTGAAAATGAAGGGGTGGGAAAACAACGGCTGGGTGGTGGGGTGTGAATCCACTGATGTGAGGAGCAAAGGTGGGCTTTTGATGCCCCCTACTGGAAACAAAGTTACTATACTATGGCCTCTGACTGGCCCCTTGAAGAAGTTGATAAGCACTAACCGCATGATCACGCTTCCAAACTTCATATCATGTTGCTTTGAGTTATTACCACAAGACAATTTACAAATTAGTCAAGAGAGGGTCAATAGTGAAATACATTCAACAACCTTGAAGCTATGAAAGTCCCAAAACCAACCTAGGAAAATGTGTCTCTACCTTTTTACAAAACTCCAAAAAACTTAGCTATACATACTATTAACTGCTGTTTCCAGCAGATCATTGATTAATAAAGACTTATTTTCATGTGGTTCCTTGAACAATGCTATGTAATGACCTCAAAACACGTTTACCATAGTGCTTGATTTGTAAACGAATACATTTTGACGTCCTGTGAAACACAGGTCACGATAAAAGAGCTCAAAGACTTGTAGAAGCAAGCTAAAATGGCATGGTTGCTTCAGCAAATTCATTATGTTACGTTTTCTTTCTTTAACACTATTGTTAAGGTTTAGGGTTTGATTTGATATATATGGTAGTAAGGGCTCTCAATAATGATTCTGACACACAGACACGTTTTTTTGTTGTTGTTGTTTTTTTGCAATGAGCCTGGGTTTCTTTAATACCTAGATTGATGCAGAGTTCCCCTTGAAAGCCACAATCTGGAGAGTCTTTGGGAGGAGTTGTCCGTCCTCCAGGCCAGCTGATGTGAACCCCTTTTACTGCCTTATATGTCCCAAAATAGTTTGCAATGACCTGTGTGGAGAACCCAATGACTCATTTGACAAATGTAATTCAGAATAGCAGAGCATGGCTTCCATTGGTTTCGCTTACGGTCGATATAAGTAGTGAGCATGGCAGTATCTCACCTGACTCTGGTTACTACTATCTTGAATTTGCTTCATCATGTAGTTTAACTCACGATCTCCATTTGCATCAATGGTTACATCGCCTTGGATACCTGTGTAATAAGTCACAAAGCATGTACCTTATGAAATCCTGTCAACTTGGTGGCAATTTTATTTACAATAGGAAATGACATGAATTGTTGGTGTAGGAAAGAGAATGCTCAATACCCTGTCAACAAAACCAAACTAGAAATAGGCTATGTACTTTATAACTCATATTGTTTTCAGCATTGCTCACACATGCAAGCTTAAGGTTTGGGAAAGATTTCATTATTACAAATTTGCAGTGTTCACTATACCCAATTGGGAATCAATAGATATAGTTTAAGTTCTACAAACCTGTTATGGTCCTGTTCCACATTTGTCTAGTGATGGCCAAGCCATCATATGGGTTTCCATTTTCTGCCAAAGTTTCGTTTAATGCCTGGGCATACAGCCAGACAGTATCATGGGCTATGGCTGCTAGCACTGACACCTGTTAAATTAAAACAATTAAACTCGTAATAAAATAACCTTTAAGTTTTATATTTAAAAACATGCACATCTAAGATGGACATCTGGTTTCACATAAGCCACTGAATTAGGCTTCCCCATCTGCATCAAAACACTGATAGCATCATTGACATCAGACTCTACCTTTGTTTATGTCTATAATGTAAAATCCAACCTTTTCAGTAGGACCATATATATAGCCAAAGTCTGTTTTGGATCTTCTGGTGACATTCTCTGAGAAGGCCTGATACCGTTTATCACTGGGTTTATACACTGACAGGAAAAACAGAGCCTGATAAGCTTGCCTGGCCACTGAGTCATATTCATCACCTGAGAAAGAAGAAAACCACGCACTATGAATAGAAAATGGCGTTATATTTAGTAATGCCTCAATTTATGAGGTTAGCGAAGTCATTGCTTTTGTGGTTACACAACACACCTTGTTTCCAGTCAAAACTGCCAAACAAGACCTTTTGCTTGTACGGCTCGAAACAAAAGAAGATAAAATCTCCGTCAGTCAGGCCTTTCTTGTGAGCTTCAATAAGCAAGCTGCGGACAACCTTGCCATGTGCTGATATCACAATAACTGCGCAGGTGAAAACACAAACAATGGTTTCATCGTTTAGTTCCTCACAGGTCTTGTGATAACAAACTTTTCGTGAGAACAGAATTGTTCTTACTGCGAGAGACTTGAGCCATCTCAGTTAAGATCCAGGACCAGGTGGATAAAGACCCTTGGGAGAGAGAGCCATGGATCTCTTGATACCTGGCCACTGTGATGTTATTGTGCTCTGCTTGATACCTTTGAAGAAATTAGGTTTAATAATGAAATTGAAAATTAAAGTGGTAACCATTTTCCTTGAACAAACTAATTGACCTCACAATATAAATATGTATCAAAACGTTTAATGGTCTCAACCATTTTAATCGCAAATCACTGGTCAGGAAATTAGAAAGAATTGCACAAATACTGTACTAGACATACGGTAGTCACTTAGCACAGAATAGCCTTACCCAACTTGCAGACAGCTTTTTAGAAGAGTCAGTGTTGTTTCACTCAATGTTAATGGATTCAAACAGTTCATGCGTAGTTGAAAATGTCTTCCAGTGCGTCTGAGTTCCATTTGAGACCAAATATTCACTAAAGGGTTTAAATCTGGACTCTGGCCAAAGCTGGTGGATTTGTTCTCAAGCCACTTCTTAGTTGTCTTTGGAATTTGGGCAGGAGCATTGTTTTGTTGAAAAGTAACATCTGATAATTCCTTAGATCACTTTTCATTAGTGGGAAGCTGTACTCCAAAGCATTAAATGACTTTTCACAAGTAGTTCACAAATACCAGCAGCTAAAAATGTTTCACACACAATGACACATCCTCTGTGTTTCATTGTGGTACAGATGCACTTATTATCATGTAAATTGTGTTTTATTGTTCATCGCTGCACACACAACTTCCCATATTCTGCCAAAGAGACAGCAATGGCTCTTTAAGTAGTGCATTTGCTTACATTTTGCTAATTTCCTGACCAATAGTTTGTGGTTAAGACAAATAAAAGCTTAGTCACAGTGTTTAGCCATTTTGGGGCCTTTTTTCTTTTCTTTTTTTTTTCTTGCCTTGGAGTGTGTAGCCTATGGGAAGAAACATTTGAAATTTTACAGATTTAAATTAAATTCACACTGGAAAAAAAACATGTAGGCCTATATTTCATAAACTAAAATAATGTTAATATACCAAATAACTAAAATCTGTTCATAACCTTTATGACAGACACCTTAAAAACACAGCTGGAAAAGTGAAAGCTTTTGTCATGAATCAAAATTCATCATAAGCAGCTTTTCCACAAGCTAAGGTAAATGAAGGTGCACAGTGTCATACACACTGATACAAAACACCATCATGCTAACACACATAAAGAATGCAATAAACATTCATTTAACAACATAAGAAGCCTTAGAAGAAACTATTTCAATGAAAAATCATTAAATATTAGCTGTCACAGAAAATTCTGTCAATTTATGATTTTCCACTGTAAATTGTAAGATGATGTTCTTTTTCAGTATTTCACTTTAAAATTACTTGACAGATTTACACTGTATAGAGTAAGGCAACCAATTAACAGGATTTGACCATATTTTTTACAGTTAAAATTATGATATTTTTTTTTACATTGTACATACAGGGTATAATAAATGTAAATATACATACAGTGTAAAATAAATGTAAATCTACATCAATTTTTCCATCTCTGAGTGTTATGCCTATATTACATACTTGATCCCCTCGGCAGGAATAGTCCAGGAAGGTTTGCTGTCATGGATGATGCCTATGCGCTGCCAGCCAAAATGTTTACAGATTCCCACAAAGAAAGCCCCTAGTTTAGTGAAAGGTCCAAACACTCTTGTTAAAGTCGGATAGGCCTGAATTCAAAAGGGACCAAAAGCAACATTTAACAACCAAAAGGCAAAGTGCATTTTCAGATACAAGCATGTTAATGGAAACATAACCGACCTTCTTATCTAGAAACTGTTGCTCTGCACATACGGGACTGATGACAGCAATGTTCCAATAAGCTGCTAGTTTAGCAGTCACTGCACAGACCTTGAATAAAAATTAGCACCAAATGATAATACTCCATTTCCTGCACAACGAACAATAGATAATCCTGTCTTCTAATGATGATATAATTTGACAAATAAGATTATAACGAGTTTTGTAATTACTTTTTGATAGCCCTTCATGCATTAAAAGTCAATTTTAAGCTTTAATTGGAACTGTGTGCTTGTAGAAGACCTTAATACCTTAATTTGAGAGTCTATTGTCTGAGTAATGATATAATAAGTGAGTGATTGTTATTTCTGACATGTTCCGTTTGAACTAGCTGTATTTTAATTTTGTATTAATTTTGACCTTCAACTGTCCTGGAAATGATGCTAATGCAACCACGTACATTTGAGCAAGACGGTCCGATGAAAGCGCTGTATTTGTGTCTATGGTAAAGCGCCACGATTTTCCCTGGGCCACGTAGATCATTGCATTCATCGTCCACATAATGGTAATCCAGATAATGCCCTGACACAAATCATTCAACATCACATTAAAGACGATAGATACATATTGCTCATCTTCCTTTTTATACTTGGTACAAATAGCTCACTGACCTTGCAGTAGGTCCGGACTGTTATTTACAGAACTGATAGCGACAAGAGCTCCAGCCCCAACCCGACCAACGCTGAAAGGAATGGAAGTGTTGGGCATGGAGATCAGCAAGGTGAATCTGGCGCCCAGACTGAGAGGAACCAGTGCCATCAAAAAGAGCAGTAAGCCAGGAATTCTCTCCAAGTGCTTCATTAACTCTAGATGACAGTACGCACAGAGATATATTTGTACATACAAATATTTCATTTGTAAGCAAACTATGTATAGTATTTGAAAACATCTTATCTCATTTTAGCATTGTCAGTGGTAAAATCCCATGTGCTACGAACACTAAATGAGCTTGTTAAAATGAATAATACCTGAAATGACTGCACTTACCACTCATGCCAAAAAGAATAATTCCAGCTTCAATACAGAGGGTGATCAAAATTAGTCAAACGAATTTTTAAAAAGGGACCTTGCATCAGAAACTACCTGTATCGAGGATGGGAAAATATCCAGTGGCAAACTGTGGCCATATGGTTTAGCTCTGAAACCAGCCATCCACAACAGTGATCTCCCCAGAGTGACTGTAAATCAAGGGTCTCACATTAATACTGCTCTGTATCTCAAGCTGTGGTGCTCCTCTGACGTTTGTTTATAGCTTAAAAAAAAGCATATGAGTAAACACTGGTCTACAGATGTCTATGGGAATTCTCATCTCTATGAGGTCTGGACAAAAAAAAGAAAATGTGTTTGTCTGTCTTTGAGTGATAGAGTAGCTTTTTTGTTTACATACAGAAGGGCTCTTTTTTTAAATGTGAATGTAAGCTTATGGCTCTCCTCATATTTATTAATAGCAAGAAAGTAAGGAACTGTAAATGAAAATATACTGGTATGATTGCCAACTTCCTGTGTCTCAAAGAAAAATAGAAAGAAGAATATTAAGTATAATTTGGGACATTAATTAATTATAGATCAGGAATCAGCCAGGTCAAGAATGAGAGGTCATGAGGCTAAAGTTAAAATAAGAACAGTGTCAGCTCCATGCACACTGGCACTATGGAGGCTTCTATATCGTGGGAACTGAATGCCCTCTAGTGTCTGTCCATTTTACAGGCCAGAAAACATTTGAAGCCTCTCTCAATACACAAAAGCTGAGCACCATGACAAAGAGAGATAAATGTTGAGGACTCCACCCCCTCTATTTTGGGGTCAGTTTGTGTCATGCACAAATACGCAGGGAATAGAAAAAATACAGGAATAGTAGTTGGAGAGACATTTTCTGCTTCAAAATCTGGGATTTTATAAGTTCAGTTTGCATTTTCAAAAAAAAAAAAAAAAAAAAAAGAGTAGCCTATAGCATTTTTCATATAATTCCAAATAAATCTGAACAACCATGAGCAAGAGCAGTGAAGTAAAACACAAATGAAAACTATTATCGCAAGGAAAGAGAGATGAAAACATAGGCCTACATAAAAAATGTGTTTATCTAAATTGGATCTAAATGTATTTTAAATCAAGTACTAATAGTTCATTTCTTACAATATATGTGTGAGTGACTTTAAAAAAGAAACATAGACCTGAGCAAAAATGAAAAATGCTGTAGGCAAAAATCCCAACTCGTGGCATTTAGCAACTTTAAATAAAAATGTATTAAGTTCATGAGGTATTAATATTTATTTTGTTACATGATTAGGTAGCCACTGACGTTGTTGACTGATACATAATCCTATATAATCAGTTTTACAATATTATATTGTAATAAAATACACAAATGGAAAAGTGGTGGCAATGACATCTTTGAAAGCACTCTTCAGAAAAACTGTTAAAAATAATAATATTCCATGGAATTCTAAAACTGCCCACTGTTATATTGTGTTAGAAGACAAATTAATGAAGCTAGGAAGATTATTTTAAGTGTGTTTTAAGAGAGTGAATTTTCCATAAGCTCACAGTGCCAAAAGTGCTCCTAGTTGGAGAATCACTATGTCCTGCGATTAAAATATTTTTTTGTGATTGTTTTCTCTTAAACTTTTCCGATTTAAAGGAGTCATAATGTAGTATTAACTTTGATACCCACGCTCTATTATAGTCATTTCATGCCCTTCTAAAAAAGAACAATTGGAAAAAAATAAACACAGAGCTCGTTTGACCCTTATTTCTGAATGCATTATTGTCTCGCGAGATCTGATGCGAGATTTTGGCTGTCGTGGACGGTCATTTTAATAATGCAAATGAGGGGCGCGTTGATTGGTGGCAGGAAGGAGGGGGCTTGACACCGCAGGTAACTTCAGCATATCATTCCAAAAAGAGATCATGGCGCAAGTTGTTAATGAACCCGACCTGGCCGCGACCTACGGGATTCAACCGTATATGTTTGAGCCAGACTCTGAACCAGAGCTGGAAACGGAAGAGGAACAACAGTCAATAGAAGGACGTCTACATCAACATGTCTCTGAATGGTAAAGACATTTTTTTTTTGATTGAGACATAAATTAACATCAGTAACGAGCTAAAACGTTTTTTTTGCTATTTTCTCCCACATAAGTTTAGCTTTGATTTAATGTAGATTACATTAACGGAGATGTAGTCTACTTTATTTTCAGCTTACAGTGGTTATAGAGATTAACGTTTGCTATAATGTGTTGTTTTTGCCTTTTTTGACGTTGTGGTTTTTTAGATATTTAATAATTTTCATCTGCAGACATGTAACGTTATGTTTTTCTTTATGTTTATTAATTCTTGACTGTTTTTTTATTTATTTATCTATCCTTATCACATACATTAACCGCATTAGTAGTTAGCTGCTGTTTGTTACACAAAATATAGTAATAAAAACACAGTCTTACCGTTTCAAATTCAGGCAAGTCCCTGATTGTTGGAATGGCACCTTTTTCCAAACGTAGCTTCGATGCCAACTTCGCCTGATATTGCCCCAAATTTGTAAAAGATTATTTTGTGAAATGTTTAGCGCAGACACCTAACGTTGAGCAAGTTGAGATGGTTGTTGGAACAGCGTCATTAAAAATAAATTTCATCCACTTGTCCCTTGTAGTTTGGTCAGTTTTGGGTAAAGAAAAAACATTAGAATGTGGATTATGACCGTCAACACAGAGCAACTCACGTGTGCACTACGTTTCTGCATCTTTCTTGACCGAATATGATGGGGAGAGGGGCAGGGCGGGCCTCCTCTGCGGTGTCCATATATGGTATATCCGGCCCCGTCTTGACGTCAAGTCGGGGGAGAAATTGAAATCTCGTATTTGAGTGCGCGTGCACGTTGGCTAGTTTAAGAACCCTGGGGTAAACAAACGCTTCACTTTTGAAAATCGGCATCCCGGCTAATGTATAATCCTTAGTCAATCATAACATACATTGATTCTCATGGAAAAGTGAAAATTGCACATTATGACTCCTTTAAAGCAACTGTTGCACCTCTGGGGGCGCGACCAGGAAATATTTGTAAAATTGATCTTATTGTAATTTATTTCAAACTCTGTTTGATGTTATTATAGCCTAAATGCATGTAAATGACAAATAAATTCAAATTACAAGCATAAGCTTTCATAATTACAGCCATTTAATTTTCCTTAGGCCCAGGGGCGTTTCTAGGTTTTAAAAACATCAGGGGCTGAACCCGAAACAACCGGGGCTGCTGTGGGTAATAAGATAACATGATTCGATACAGAGAACAATGTATATTGCAGGCCTATATGCAGGGGGCAGACTGATTAAGAAAAAAACATCCCTGGCACTGTAACCAGCAGTGTAGCCAGAAAATCATATCTGGGTGTGCATAAGAAAAACTGGTTGTGCCACATTCATTTATTGTCAGATTAATATGCAACAAAAAACCTGACCCGGCATATCACTAACTTTACAGAATAGACTGGGCTGAAGTGTAAGACTACTCAGGCTCGCCACATAATACTAGGCCTATATAGCACCTACAATTTAACTCAGGGCTCAACATTAAGGCTTTTCATGTGCTTGTCCTTTCGAACAAGTAAATCGGTCATTCACTTGTCCAAGTTAAAAAAATGCTTATACAGAAAAATATTTTTTTGTGTGTGTTGTAAATTATAATTTATTCTGAAGCAATATTCTCATCAGTGTTCAGTCAGCTTTTACATATTTAAATCTGCATATGTATAATTTTTTTATATTTTTTTTATATGTATGAGCATTTTTCCCTAATCGTTTTAAATAGGCGATATGTTTCATCTTTCATTTTAAATTCTTTAATTTGATCAATAAATTCAATTGGAATAACAAGACACTATATGGCTGTTGCAATCAAATTAATTAATTTACACTGAACAATTACAACTGCATTAAATAATGTTATGAGATTGTTGTAAATATTTTTTGAATATACAAATATGAAATATGGAAAAGAATGATAGCCTTTTAAACACAAAACTAAACCAGCAGTAGGGGGCGGCAGGTGACCGTCTTAATGAGTGAGTTATTGAGTCATTTATTCAAATGATTCGTTCAAACGACTGAATTGTTCAGGAATGAGGCAGTTGTTTAATGCATAGACATCATATGATGTCTATGGTTTAATGGGCCATTGAATCTTTGATCTAACCGATTCGGTTAAAGCGTTGAATCATTCAGTAATGCGGTTATGTGTTCCGATGATATGCGCTGTGGTTCTGCTGTGATCTTTGATTGGAACTATTTTCGCTGCTCAAAGAGAACAAAAATATTTTTGTCTAAAATGTAAGTGACTTAATATTAATTACTTTTTTATTGAACTGTCATATGAAATCAGTGTCACATTTTCAATCTTGATGGTATTCAGCACTCGTGGTCGTGTGATGTCAGGGGCGTTGCTAGACATTAAGCTCTACTGGGGCACAGGCCCCCCATTGTTTGTCTGAGATAGCAAGCGTAACTAAGGAGGGCGGGGCTTACAGATAGATCAATAATATTTGTTTGTTTCAAAAACACCATGCTGGGTAGAGTAACTTAGGGGGGTTCGGGGGCATGCTCCCCCGAGAAAATTTGGATTTCTCGGACCTACATATGTGCATTTTAAGGTGTTTGAATGCCAACAAATTGGATAACAATAGCTTTAAAATCATGTTACACGAATTTCTTTTTTTTTTTGTGCCATAAAAGGCACGAAAATAGAAAACGGAGAGAAAACTTTCTTGCACATTTGCATTCTTCTACATTACACAATGTTAATAATGAATAATTAGCCTTTACATTTTTCAAGAATTTACAATTACATAATTTCAATAAATCAATAAAGAGTTAATATATACTATATAAAATAAAGAGCACGTATATTCTAAAAGAAAACAAAGTTCCCCAGTCCAAACTAAGTTGTTGAGCATTAAACTGTAGCCTAGGCTACCGCCTATGCTTCATTTTGGCAAAACGGTCAATCACTTGACTCTGACTCAATTTTACTTTTAAGATTATTTGTATTATTAGAAACTTTTGTTTCGTCATGTTTTCATAGCCTACCTCGCGTGCCAACACCGGACTTCGGTGTGCTCAGATGTGTGCGCGCTGCTGTTGCTAGGAAACACAGACGCGCGCGGATTTCTGTCGCGTGGGTCAGCTTCTGTTTCGGTTAAACTGCGTTGCTTTTACAAGCATTGATTGGTTTATTACTGCGTTGCAAATAGATAATTTATATTACCCTATAATATAATTTAATATTAAATACACTGACAAATAAAATAAATTGTTAAACTCAAACTTCAGATTTACTGGGGCACAGCAGATTTATACTGGGGCACGTGCCCCAGTAAAATGGGTCTAGCAACGCCCCTAACTGTATCATATTATAGCCTAAATATAAAAAACTCCACATTACATACATTTTTTTAACCAATGTATGTTCATTGTGTGTGAACTGCGCTCATTTGTTTTCATTTCTCCTCATGAGGCTGCGCGAGCCTCTACAGCGCAACCGTTACCATCAGACAGTCAAGAGGCTGTTTGCGGATTGGTTGGCAGTCCGAATGTTAACGATAATAATTTAAAAATTTAATTAAATTTTAACTTGTAAGTAAACAACAATAGTCCAAGTTTAGAAAAACATTTTTATTACGACTTTAAAAAATAATTCTGCATCTACTTTTTAGGTGTGCCAGCTGCCACTGTGGGTGACACCAGCACACCCTGGCACACCCGTGGCTACGCCTATGACTGTAACCACACCAGCCCACATTACCACACAGTCACGCACATTGAAATGTGAGGTATGGTTCGGGTGCATACTCCCCCTAGAAAATTTGGATTTCTCAGACCTACATGTGTGCATTTTAAGGTGTTTGAAGGCATACAATTGGATAACAATAGCTTTAAAAGCATGTCAGTGGGCAGTAGCATAAATTATTTGTCAAGCATAACAGATTCTTAAATATGAGAATGAGGATAAATGTTGAAATGAATGATCCACACTTGGAATGCAGAAAGGAATGGCCTTAAATGAGAAATCTTTCAAGGATTATTTTGCATAGATGTTACATCTCAATCAAACACCAGTGCAATCTTTTTGTGTCCAGAGGCAAATGAGCAATTTATATATTAGCATTAAAGATTGGTTTCTGCAACTTGTTTCTTTCTTAAGTTAATCAATGTTTTTTGGCACTAATCAGTTCAATTAAAGTTCAATTGTTCACTCATAAAAACAGTCACTTGTCGCCAATGATGCAATGATGCAAGTTGGGCAAACACAGACAAGCGGAGTGATACAAACGGTGAAAAGGCTGATACTGGTGAAATATTCGAACACATTCGAATCGAGGACCATACAAATATATATATACTTATAAATTTGATAAATATATATTTATACTGAGTAACCAGAGCTGCCAACTCTCACACATTGGCCGTGAGACACACGCATTTGATTGGTTTCTCACGCTCACACGCCACACCCCGATTTCTCACGCTGAGGTGTCAACCTGGGGTGCGTTTCCCGAAAGCATCGTTATCCAACTATGATCGCAATTTCCATTGAACTCTATTGGTAACGACGGAACTTGCGACCATAGTTGGCTTTGGGAAACGCACCCCTGGAGTTCAATGGAAATTGGGATCATATTTGGATAACGATGCTTTCGGAAACGCACTCCTGGTCGGTCAAATGCCTGGAAGATGAGTTTATCTATATATCTACCTGTTGAGCCACTCGTGATGGACTAGTTATGCCGCAAATTAGTTAAAATCTCCCGTAATTTAGAGTGAGCGCGCACGCGAGACAGAGATTGTGCTCCAAACCACGTAGCGCGCGCACGGCAGAGAGGGAAAGCGAGCGAGAGACCTTGCGAGTGCAAGCCGAATGCAATCTAAATGCAAGCATGCTATAACCATATACCATAGTAACTTTGATCTGCTGGAACACATTTTAATCGTCTTTAATACATGATTCCGAAGTATAGATTAAAAGACCCGGTCAATTTCTTTAATAAATACAAAATTATATATATATATATTAAAAAAAAATTATCAATAAATTCAATTTTTTGAGATCCGGGAAAAACGCCGGATCTAGGCTAGTCTCAGTTTAATCTGCTGATCCGTCATGACTCGTCTAACTAAGGTAAGCAGCCAAAAGCAATCTCTTTTCTTTTGTGTAGGGATGACCATCAAGCAAATCAAATGTGGGACGAGTTTGTGTGGGAGTGGAACAATGTGGGACATGTTACCAACACTAAAACATAACCTGAAACTGTTATATAATGTATATGTTATAACTAACTTAATAAAAACATTTGTATTCTGCCTTTCAGCTGAAAAAAAGGCTACTTTGTTCTTTAGTCCCTTCCAGAAAACGCCATTACATCACCATGTAACATGTCTTTATTTTATGTCATTTAAATTCAACATCACTGACCCCAAAGTCAGCAGGCATCATGCAGATAACTATTTTTGAAACAGTTCTGACCAAGTCCAACAAAAATCCAACAAAATAAATATGAACAGATAAAATATAAAACAACATGAAATTAGCTCATTGACAGTCTTATAGGCCTTTTGTTAAAAAATATATTAAACCAAAACTTTCATATTTAGAAAGGATGTGAATTAAAACACCACAGCAGGCAACAAGTTGATAAATTCTGTTAAATTAAAATTTTAATTGACCGAATTATCCATTTGTTTTCTGACAGGGAACAAATAACCGTTCCACATTTTGATTGACAGCCGTCACAACCTACTAGTGACCGTGTTTACTCCTTTCTTTTCAACCATTGGATAGGATTTAAAAAAACGGCTGTTGTATTTCTGCTTCTGACGAAGCGTTAGGTGAAAAACTATGCCGCAAAAAGAATAAATAAAATGCTTTCTTAAAAAGGCAAAATGCACGTTTTATTAAAATGATAATTACAAATTAACAGACTGATGAAAATGCGGGACTTTATCTCAGTAGGCTATGCGACGTGCGGGACAAGGGGGGAAAATGCTGTGCGGTACAACGCAAAGCGGGACGGATGGTCACCCTAGTTTCGTGTTCAAGCTATATTTCATTATTTATAATGTGATCATATGCCTCTTTGGTTTTACAAATATAAAAGATAAGAAGGGGGTATTTTGTTTGACACATTAAGTGAACCCTGGACAGCTGGAGGCCAATATGACACTTGAACACATGTAGGCAAAATATATATATTTAAAAAAAAAGAAGAAACAAAAAGCCACGAATAGTTATTTTCTTTCTGACCAGAAGATGGCAGTGAATACATAAAGTTTAGAGTGAACACCATTTTCAAACCCAATGTGCTTTAGTACAAGGCCAAAACAGTAAAAATTGTATCCTTATACTAAAATTTGCACTATATGTAAAT
The DNA here is from genome assembly GCA_029959095.1 of Rhinichthys osculus. Lineage (NCBI taxonomy): Eukaryota > Metazoa > Chordata > Actinopteri > Cypriniformes > Leuciscidae > Rhinichthys > Rhinichthys osculus. Next base: position 40,892,997 of record JARWKJ010000005.1, read on the forward strand.
CCGGAAGGCCTAACTTTAGGAAGTTAGTTCAATCATATTTCATAGGTATGTTCTTTTGTTTTAAAAAAAAAAAAAAAAACATTTTAATAATGAATAATAAACAGAAAAAGACTTGGAACGAAACTTGATGCTTAATATTCACATTAATACTTTATTCATATCAAGTCTTTTTTTTTCATTTTTAAAGACATAACATTAAATACAGAAGGCACTTACAAAAATTGTTAAATTATAGAAACATATTAACATGGATTAAAAATAATCAGAAAAATAAGGACCAGAGATAGCGCCACATGGCAGCCTTGTACAGTACATCTCAAGTAAAATCTACAGAGCGCTAATCTAAGTACAGTAAAAAGAGGATTTATTGTTATTATTTTAATGCCCCTACTAGGTTTTCATACATAATTCAATCATTTAAAATACAGATAGCACATAACACCATTGTTTTTGTCACTAGTAAGTGGTTCTTGTTTTTGTTGCGATTTGTTTATTTTAAATGTTAGGCTTTGTGGTTTCTGCATCGAAGGAGTACTGGTACAGCTCGATCAAGCGGTTGGCCTCCCTCTGTCCTGACAACAAAGCACCATGGGTAGTGGAATAGTATTTTCTATGGGTGGCTTCCCCAGCAAACAAAACCTGTAGAGGCTTTGGAAAGAAGTAAAGAAAAGAACAACAAAAAGTTAGCTTGACAAAACATACAACATTACTGCCCTGTAAGGCCCAATATACTATTTTTAGCATAAGTCTTAATCTTTCCGATATAGAAAAGTGAGGTCTCCATGCAGCCTCTTGTTCTTTTGTGCTGTGTACTCTGTGGGGTCAGGCTGTTCCTTTCAGACATTTAATTGGCCTGAGCATGTTTGTGTGCGTATATGTGTGTGTTTGTTTGGCCCTTGGCCTTGTACAACCCAACCTTCTCATCTGACTCAAATTTCAGTCTCAGCACTCCACAGCTCAATATGACACATTTAAAAAACCACCACGCAAGCGACTTCGCTCAGCCTGAATTAAGAGCAGTCAGGGGAAAGTTGAACAATGGCAAGTGGTGAAGAGGCCATGTAAGTGGTTATAAACTAGATTCAAATGTCTTTGAGTAAAACAATAAGAAACGAGTCTTATTCCTTGGAAGGTCACCTGCTGTCTTTGGTTTAATTGGCAAGTAGTATAATTCAAGTTCATAGAAAAAAAAGAAAAGAAAAAAAATCACTTTTTTGCACTTATAAAGGGCAGCGATACTTGTACTCTGTTGTTCCAACAGAGTTTGATACTGAATACATTCTGTTCTCTAAACTATATTAAGTGGCTATTGCAAAATTTGCTTTAAAGGTGCAGTAAGCGATTTCTGAAAAACACTGTTGAAAATGGATCAAACCGACCACCACAACACACCTGTACCCAATCAGCAGCAGTATACTCATGATGGGGGAGGAGAGCGAGTGAGCAAGAGGGAGATTTGAAGAAAGACTGTTGAAAGAGAGATGGCTGAGAAACTTTACAAAAGAGAAAAGGTCAGAGGAATATCGCTGTAAAAAGAAGGGTTGTGATCAGGCAAGAGCTTAAGGACCCGTGTTAATATTAGAAAAGCTTTCCAAAGCTGGAGTGACCGAAGTGGGAAGGCCTGAAAACGGACTCAGAGGTTGCGTTGTTTCTGCTCCATATATGAGTAACATTGGTTTTGAAGTGTGTGCTGCTGGCAACTAACAATAAAACTCTTGCTTGTATTTACTCGTGTACTATATGTTAATTTTTTATTCTTCCTTGTTCGTTCGTTCGTTCGTGATCTTCGCTTTGTTTTCTGCGAAGCATTATTTTGCTTTGCTTTAGCTATGATAAAGGGACATCCACTCTTGCATTGCATGTTTGTGCATTTTGAGGGCGGAGCAATGAAGGGAGGCTTGTGTTTTGTTTTGTTTTGTTTTGGGTTGAATTCGAATATCAACAGTGTTCAACAATGATTCTCAGAAATCGCTTACTGCACCTTTAATAGTCTATACAACTCAGTGGAAATTTCAACTCACCGGAGCCTTAGTGTTCTTAATATAAGGCAGGGGCTCAGCTAGCCTCTCCACATCTCTGCCGCTGGAGCCAACTTGAGTGAACGAGTAAGAACCCCGGATATAGGGGTTACTGCCCCACGAGGAGCGCAGGATCCGCCTTGGCTTAGGAATATTCTGGTTTCCTGATGGAAGTCAAACATATGAAAATAAATTGACTAATTGATTAAAAACGTAAATCTGGTCTTATTGTTGTGAAAATGTAAACTTTACAGGGATCAGTCTTTTTTAAAGTGTTGTTCTTTTATGCTGATCTGTGTTTGTTTTGGTGGTATGGATTTAATGGACATGTAAGGGAAGTTAGTCTTAGGTCATATAATGAGAAATTAGGGGCCCTTTTAATTAATACTGGTAAGGTGTGACCAAATCCAATTTCAGCACACTAATTATATAGGATTGGAGCAGATGGGAGGGAAACCTGCTGTGGATCTGGATAAAAAAAGACTGACCTAGTTAACTGGCATGCCAGCCTGTTGACATCATCTACAGAGAAAATGTGTGCATTGACCCTCATGTCTGACTAAGTGTTCTGTCATGAAAGGGTTACAATGGAAGAGAAACCAGAGTTGTTTACAGTACAATCTTTCACACAACCCTGGAAAAGTTTGGAGCCCTTGTCTATACCTTTACCCTGACTTTAACAGAGGTCATTTTTCTGTCATGATTTAACAAGTACATGTGCTTTCTTCTCACAGAGAAATATAACTTATAAGCATGACAAGACAGCATTAACTCTTTCCCCGCCGGCTTTTTTTTTTTAAGTTGCCAGCCAGCGCCAGCATTTTTGATCATCAAAAATGTATGGCCCCCAGAATATTTTATTGAAGGAATATCTGAACATGCAATATATCAAAAGAAAGAACAGAGCTTCTCCTTTTAAACAACCACAAAAAAGTTGTATTTTAGCTTCATGCATTCTATTTTATCAACACTTGAATGTGGATAAATCTAATAAAAAAGAAACATATAGAGCAAAAATCATATTTTTGTAAAAAGACTACATCTAGATTAAAACATAGATGGAGTAGATCGCGTTCATCGACACCACTATAGCTAGTCATAGTCCTATAGCTAGCTTGTCCCGGGTCGACATTTAATTCTGTAACATTAGTCAGTTATTTTACATATGCATCTGCTTACATATGCTATTGCTTGTTTCTGCTTCTTTTTCGCCTGTGTTTTGATCCAGAGATTCAATACTCTTTCAGAAGATGTCACAGCGCCCCCAACTGTATAACAGTGAAAACACAGAAAGCCAGAAAATGGCGATGAAGTGCTGTCTCATAAATGACGGAAAATTCTGTCAATGGCGGGGAAAGAGTTACTATAGCCAGTTAAATGTGGAAAACATTTAACTAAGTGTTAAACACTCTTTGTTTGGATGACACATTTGATTATTAAATTGCTGAACCCCTACACGAATATCCTGTCACCTGGAAATTATCTACCTTGATTGTTGTGTATGTGCAGCTCTATCAGAGAGACATAATAACAAAATGGGGGATTATAAAAATGAAGTATTGAAGAGCTAAATTGAATTTGAAAACAACACATTAAATGGTCTTTCTGTTGAAGACAAACAGCAAAAGAACTGTCAACAGTAAGTCTTAGTGGTGGGGAAAACAGGGAGTCTGCAAGTCAATGAGAGATTAAGAGAGGTGTAATTTTCTTGCTTTGTAACACCCTGATTAGAGATCAGTTTAAACAAGATTTCACCCAAATACTAAGATTCTTGCATGGTATTGTGGAAACGTGTATAACTACAGTTAAAGACTTACAGTGTTACACTTGCACATATGCTGACCTGTGAACTGGCGTAGTAGTTCAGTGCATATCTCCGCCACAGTCTCGTCGTCACACCTTTCCATGCGCAGGGCCTCTTCACCGCAGATCCAGCCACTCAACATGTGGCCATAGCGCTCAGGCGGATAGAGCACATCAAAACTGCAGATCTTTCGATACCACAGCTCTTCTGGGTATGCCTGGCTCTCCAGTTGTGCCTCGTCCTCCCAAACAAACTGAATGCTGTTGCACTCGGGGCTCCAGAAGGGCTCTGCAAACTCCAGAAAGATCTTGTCAGTGGTACTAATGCCCAGTTTCTGGACGGCCTGTGCCTTGTCTTGTGGCAGGCCTGGGGAGAAGAGAGTCTCGTGAGCTTTCTTCAGGAACCCAAGAGAGGCCGTTACGATCACATGGTCTGCCAGCAGACACTCTGCGTCTTCGCACTCCAGACAGACTGGAGAAGGGCTGGGTCGTTGGTCCTGGTTATGGTCAGCCTGGTCGGAAATTTCCTCTGCATCCTGGGAGCTGCAGTTCCAATGGATGCGGCGGACAGGCTTGCTGAGGCGGAGGACACGACTTGGGATGTCCTGAGCCAGGATCTCAATGACTTTAATGAAACCAACAGGAATGACATGGTGAGCACCGGGAATCTCAGTCCACTCACCAAACTCGCTCAGAGACACTTCATCCATGCTGGGGGAACTGCTTTCGCAGCTTTCCACCTGAGGCACAAAATTAGATATTAAGAAATAAATTGTGCATTAACTTGTCTCATCAGCATCTTGCTGTTAATATACTTCTAGGCACCAAAACTACATATACTGAGTCAGATAATGTGACCATTCTTTTTATGTATAGCCTTCCATAGCTTTGTTTACTGTTTTCATGCTAAACACCATTTACTCTAAGGTTACGGTTTCAAATTATATTCCTCTAAACAAACACAAGCAGACATAGTCTAGCAGGCATATAGGCAGCTGAGTGTTTTGTCTAGTTCTGCCCCTTCTTCCCATAACCTCTAGTATTACAGGATGACATTCAATATCTGTCCTTTTACATCAATAATCCAAAGCTTTCAGTACTATCAGAATTTATGTGAATAGCCTGACCAAACAGTAGTGTGAGACTTTTACAAAGAAGTTTAAATATTCCATGAATTGTGAATGCAAGCCCATTGTGAGTCTAAGTCAAAGTGTGGGAAATTATTAAAACAGTAGTTTTGCATTTCACAAGAGAAACTCACTTTTGCAACAGAGTGGGAAGTGAGCATGGCAGTAAGATTGACATCACTGTTGTTTTACAAAGGTGATGACACATGCCATTTGTTTCATGTTGTCATAGATTTGCAACAAATCTGCTTATGACAGGAATTCAGCTATTTCCTGTTGTGGCTTGTTACGTAGATGGTAAATGTGATGGCACACCTCTAATTTCAAAATCAGGTTCAGAGAGGAATATCTTGATTTTTAACTATCCTATGAGTAATCAAACCATGATTTGCTTATGAAAAATCTCTCTAAGACATTAATGCCCCGCCCACCTTGAGGTACTGTTGTAGCATAGATAACTTTAGTTTCTTGGTGCTTTCTGAGTCATAAGGATCAAGCATGATCTTCTTGCGCAACACATCTCGTGTGAAGATCCCCACACTGTTTTGACTCTCGGCTCCCACGGGCTTTCCGTTCTGGAAGAACTCCTGAGTCAGCTCGTACACCTGCTCAAAGGAGGTTGTTCGACAAGATTAAGAGAGTGAGATCCTAGTGTCATCAGATCATGGAGCTATCCTTACTACAAACAAGGGTTTAAGTGCATTAGTTACTCTAGATGGAATACACTATGGTCAAAATATTGCATTTCTTTAAAGGGATAGTTCAACCAAAAATGTAAATTCTGTCATCATTTACTCATCCTTTTGTTTTTCCGAAACTAACTTTTTAAAGAATGTCAATGGTCAAACAGTTATGGTGAAACAGCTATTGTATGGGAAAAATACTCAGATTTATCAAAATATCTATGTTTGGAATCATATGACATGAGGGTGTCTAAAAGGGGGTGTTTCATTTTTGGGTGAATTATCCCTTTAAGTGTCTCTTTCATTTATTAGCCAAAATTTGCTGTATTCATGAAGCTGTGTGTGATTACTAGATGCAAAATAAAATAAATATGAAATAAATATTAGTCCCAAACAAAAGACAGGGATCTTGCAAAACACTCTGAGAGAGATATAGAAGGATAAAGGCTCACTGTGAGAACAGCAGCTCAGGATGAGCTAACAACCACAGAACACATGCAGTGCTCATCGCAAAGGATTTTTTCTACTGGCCCAGACTTTTCCCCCAACCTCTATCAAAAACGCATGTGACCACATTTGTAGTGGAAATGCTATCCATTTTGAAGGGGTCTGAGACTGCAGTAAAGCTGTTAATACAGATGGAAACAGAAATGCATCTTGGCAGACCACTTGTGATTGGATCACAAGGCGAAACTCTGCCATAATGTGTTTATTTATCCAAGCCTTATCCACAAGAGGCTACACCAAAAGGTTCAAGCTTAGCTTGCACAAAACCAAGCACTCCGCTCTCTTCCATCACCTCATTGTACAGGTCACTGAACTCCTCCACCAGATCCTTCGGGATCCGCTTGCCGCTGTTGGTCTGGTAGTGGGCCACACCATTCTTGGCGTACAGGCTGATGCGGCCCACACTCCTCTCCTCCTCTGTAGTGTGCTCCAGCAGCCCATTTTCCTCAGCCAGGTGGTAGATGGGGTTCCCATTTGCCCCATGTATCCAGGTTGCTCCAAGTTCCAAAGTGGTTTTACCTGTTGAAAGAAGGAGATAGGACACCTTAAAAATAAGCATTTTCTGATCTGAAAAAGTTGACTATGAATTTGGACTAAGAAAGAATAAAAAGGATGCTGTCATATGACAAGACAGTTGTTCTCACCGTGCTGAATGCTTTGCACTCTGCCTCCGATACGGTCTGAGGCTTCTAGCACCGTGACATTGGTGAAGCCGTTCTCCAAGAGGGTTTTGGTGGCGGCTAGGCCGGCCAAGCCCGCGCCAATCACTACTATTCGAGGTTGTCGATGTCTGTGTAGGGCTCTACTAAGAGGATCATCAGTGCTGTCTGAAGATATTTCACAACTTTGCATGCCGTCCAAGCTCTTCTTCTAGGGAATCTGGGGAAGGGTGAGATGAGGAGAAATCATTAGAGCAAACATTAACCCCTCCAGCAAGACTAATAATAGAGGTTATTCACAGGAAAAGAACGCATCAAAGATACAGAACTTTACATCTTCAAGCATGTGGTTCAAAGGACAACCTTAAATAACACTCTTCACAAAATAAAGTGTCTTGTCTCTAACCTCGTGTTTATGAGTTGAGAGTGATTATATCACTAATGCAGTGCTGAATAAGAATGAAGACAAAGCAAAAATGCCAGTGAAGTGTAAATTTGATTCTCATTTTGTCTTCACCCATCTGCGGACAGTGTCGGCAACAGACTCGCAACAACATACTAGAGAATGTAAAATGTCATTGCACAGAGTCCATTTGCACAAGTGAATGGAAAAGGTCTGTATGTGGCTGTGAAAATAATTACACTGTGATAGGAAATGAATGTGCTCTTCACATTTCCGTTCAGGCTTTTCAGGCAAGTTCTTCACATAAACACGCCAGCTTACGTGTGACAGCCAAAAGAAAAAGATACACCTGATGTTGGACAGACCTCATAAGAGAAGTTTATTGTTTTAAGGACCTGAATGTGGAAAGAGTGATAATGGAATATTGGAAAGAGGATGTTATTATAGTGGACCAAATGGAAATTTTACTGTAATCTTTCCTCGCATCAGAGTGATGATACAACTGATACCCTTCTTTATACATGATCACACAACCACACACACTCCTTATCTGTCAACATTGTTATTGTACCCAGTAGGCACAGCCGCTCACATGCAATGAGGAAGAGATTGACAACTGTGAATAAATTTGATTTGAATGAATGAGGTTGTGGCTACTATGCTCTTAGTACACGCCACAATAACCTCCTGTTGGGAGTTTGCACAGGCCAAACTCATCAACACTGTTTGTTATCAGACTGCGGAAAGGACAGTAAGGGCTGCCTGCGGTTTCCCTGACGCACAATGACAATCAGAACACTTATTATAAACACCGAAAGGTACTAGTGTGATGGGGGCAATGTGTGCTACTATTTGAATGGGTTGTTTCCTTCTTGAGAATTCTCAGCATGTGACCTCAACTGAATTTAGCCACACATTTTAAAGGGATAGTTCACCCAAAAATGAAAATTCTGTCAGCATTTAATCACCCTCATGTTGTTCCAAAACCATAAGACTTTTCTTCATCTTCAGAACACAAATAAAGATCTTTTTAATGAAATCTGAGAGATTTCTGTCCCTACTTTGACAGCTACGCAACTACCAACATTGGTGCTTCAAAAAGTTCATAAAGAGATCATAAAACGGATATGAATTGAGCAGTTGAGTCAAAATTTTCTGAAAAGACACGATGACTTTATATTATGAACAGATTGAATTTAGGCTTTTATTATAAACATTGACCAGCAAACATAAACAGAAGCTCACCCGTACCTGCTTGACGCGCGGAAACAAACCTTATTGGATCTTGCAGAAGCTCAAACGTGCTGCGTAACACACGAGAATGAACCTCATTGGTTCTTGCAGAAGATCAAATGTGCTGCGTAACTCGAGAATGAACCTCATTGGTTCTTGCAGAAGCTCAAACGTGCTGCGTAACTCGAGAATGAACCTCATTGGTTCTTGCTGAAGCTCAAACGTGCTGCGTAACACAAGAATGAACCTCATTGGTTCTTGCAGAAGCTCAAACGTGCTGCGTAACACACGAGAATGAACCTCATTGGTTCTTGCAGAAGCTCAAACGTGCTGCGTAACACGAGAATGAACCTCATTGGTTCTTGCTGAAACTCAAACGTGCTGCGTAACACGAGAATGAACCTCATTGGTTCTTGCAGAAGCTCAAACGTGCTGCGTAACACACGAGAATGAACCTCATTGGTTCTTGCTGAAGCTCAAACGTGCTGCGTAACACGAGAATGAACCTCATTGGTTCTTGCTGAAACTCAAACGTGCTGCGTAACACGAGAATGAACCTCATTGGTTCTTGCAGAAGCTCAAACGTGCTGCGTAACACGAGAATGAACCTCATTGGTTCTTGCTGAAGCTCAAACGTGCTGCGTAACACGAGAATGAACCTCATTGGTTCTTGCTGAAGCTCAAACGTGCTGCGTAACACGAGAATGAACCTCATTGGTTCTTGCAGAAGCTCAAACGTGCTGCGTAACACACGAGAATGAACCTCATTGGTTCTTGCTGAAGCTCAAACGTGCTGCGTAAAACGAGAATGAACCTCATTGGTTCTTGCTGAAACTCAAACGTGCTGCGTAACACGAGAATGAACCTCATTGATACTTGCAGAAGCTCAAACGTGCTGCGCTACACACGAGAATGAACCTCATTGGTTCTTGCAGAAGCTCAAACGTGCTGCGTAACACACGAGAATGAACCTCATTGGTTCTTGCAGAAGCTCAAACGTGCTGCATAACACAGGAATGAACCTCATTGGTTCTCGCAAGTCAAGCAAGCCTACTTGAGGTTCCATTTACCATTTCTGATGTGTGCGTTGATGAATGTTAATATGTGAATAAAAGCTTAAATTCAATCTGTTCAGTGTATAAAGTGATCGTGTCTCTTCAGAATATTTGGACTAAACCCCTCAATTCATATGGATTAGTTTTACGATCTCTTTATTAACTTTTTGAAGCGTCAAAGTGATAGTTGTGTGGACTGTCAATGGAGGGACAGAGAAATCTCAGATTTCATTAAAAATATCTTAATTTGTGTTCCAAAGATAAACGGTAGTTTATAAACGGGTTTGGAACGACATGAGGGTGAGTAATTAATGACAGAACTTTCATTTTATGGTGAACTATCCCTTTAAGTCCTTGAATATCAGCAGGCTTTAAATATGGCTGAACAAAAACAAAACTTAAGATAGTTTAAATAAATTTTCTGAACAAATGGCACAGAATTTTACAATGATTACAATGGACTCCACCTGCAAAAGCAACCAGTGTCAGGGGAAAATAGCAAAACATGAAACCTTATCCTGGCTAAAACATGTTAAGTAATATGTGTGTAATAAGGATTCAGCTAAACACACACGATTTTGTTACTCTGAGCTTCAGACACAGACATGCAGTGAAGCAAGCTGGAAATTTCTCAGCGTGTGGCCTACAGCTAGAAAAACAACTAGACTATAGGGAAGCTTTGTGGTTGTATATCCAAAATTACAGATTGAAGGCAATTTTTTTTTTTCAGATTCAAATATTTAAGAAGCTGACCTTACACTATTTTTGTAATTTTAGTTATGACTCCATCAAAGTCATACTTCTAAAGCAGCTCCTGTAACGTTGGTTAGTGGCAGCAGTGATAGAATGGGAAGTGCCTGATTCATGGATTAATGCTTATCTAGAATGGGTCCCTTTAGCGAATGTGAGAGTGTGATGTCATCATGTAGGTCAAGGAGACATTTGCTGTTGACCTGAGAGAAGCAGTGAGGCATTTATCAATGACCCATAAACTCCCATAGAAAGGACACTCTACAGGGAGGTTCTTTGATGTGGTCCTGAAATGGAAAGTTTTGGATAACTTCAGTGCGCAACTCCTAACCACACCCGTTCCAATCTTATGCCGTTTAAGGTTAACCAGAATGCATGTGCAATGTTTAACAGACAAACATAGTTGATAAAACTAGGGTTTTCTAGATCATGGAGCAAATCAGAAGTTGCTGAAGGCATTAGAAACAGCTTTACCAAATAAAACATAACTACAGACATTCACCTTTTTTTCAATGCAATGGTCATGGTTGAGAAGGTTTATGTACGAAACACTGTATGCATGAGAAAGTCCTTGCCTTGTGTTACATCTGTTTTTTTCAAGGCAAAGGCAAAAGGCCACATCTTGTGAAGTCAAGCTGAGGCCATAACAGAAAATGAGATAATGTTAGGCATAGTTTCCATTGTTCTAATCCTACATTAGATGACCCATATAGCCTTGTGCTTATCAAACTCGTTTTTTTTAACAAACACTTATGTTCCTTGTTAGCATCAACTAGAAGTTTTGATGTTGAGGACACTGTAACCCCTTTCCCATGAACAGGGTACTGGGGCTTTTGGATGTTTTAATATGTTCTCAAAACAAAAGTCTTAAGACGACTTAGACCAAAAATTGCCATTTCTGAACAAGGGTATGTTTGGTGATGCTTCTCCGCCTGTGATTTTGACCTTATTCATGTGTTTAGAAATCAAACTGAATCAGAGACATTGCCTAATATAAAAGAGAAGTAACTGATAGGCCAATATCTTGAAATACACCACTGTGGCTCAAACTTTATTTTGCTGTTTTGCTGAACTACAGCCTGAAGCAATAGTACTTCTGCTATATGGGAATTTTTTTCAGAACTCTTCTCACCTCCAGCCATTGTGGATTTGAATGTGATCCTTGTAGAAGTATAATAACCACACCAAACCACGTGTCCTGGCTCCTCACTTGCCGCAGATTCAGGGAGGGCTTTGGGGAGGCACACACTCTAATGACCTAGAAATCACAACCTACATCCTATAACACCTGCCCCTCCATTCACACATTGTAAGACAAAGTATGTCGGCACTGTACAGTTTCCCCCTTACCCCACTCCACATCATCAACATGGTTTATTGATTGGAATTGTTAGAACCACTTGGATTCCAAATACACTGAAGCCGGCAGAGGAATCTCTATCCTGACGGGATACAATTTTGTAGCTTACAGGTTTTGATCAATACAATCATATCTATTATCCTATTATTATTATGCTCATTTAATATATATACCCTACGATAAAAAAAAAAAAAAAAGCTGTGCGTTCATAAAACCACGAAGCACTGGGCCAATTGAGTTGAGATAAGTGAAGTTTGGCTGCTGATAAAGTAGCAGCACAAAGTGCGTCCAGAAGAATCAGCGCTGCCACGTAATACAGTAACGGGCGAGTGGCCTCCAGTGATACGAAAATAAACGTCAACCTATGACATTTACCAAATACTCTTTTCATGAAGTCAACCTTTACTGTACCGTATTCAGCTGACTGAGCATTTGCTATTATTTATGTCTCAATATAACGGCGCATTATAATAAGCAGCTGAATGAAAACTGAACTGTGACAGACAACGGACTGCGCTTTCAGGAAAAAAATAACGGTGAAAAAACAAAAACAAAAAAAAAGACTGAGAGAAACACGTTCTGTCCAATGTGAAAACACTGATCAGTCCAGCGAGTCCGTTTTGTTTACAATTTTGATTCACCGTGTCTCCGTTAACAAACCACATCATTAAAACAAGCAACACTGTAGCGGTAAAACACACGCAGGTCATCATATTTAGTATGGTCTTTACCTGACTTTATAGTCTTCAGCGTAAAGCGGAGAGCGATCCTCTGTTCTTTGTATAGCCTATTCGCAGTGTCTCGCTTTGTATTTATGTCTTGAAACCAGAAGCAGCCAGTTTAGCCGATGCCGCTGCCTCCTCGCTGAATAAATATGAGTATCTGTGACGTACCGACACGAAATCAACACCGGCGCTCAACCGAGTCTTGGCGTGACTCACTGTTTGCAACAGACAGGGGCGTTTGAACTACACACAAAGCCCATCCTTTCTGTAGTGATGACGAGCTGGTTGGATGAGTATAGCTGGTTTTGTTCAGTCCTGTTAGATTACGCCAGACTCAAATCCTTAAGCAAACAAAATAAATTGGCTGGTTCTGGATGAATCAATCAAATTTTCAAATGATGTGTTCTAGACTAACAATTAGCCTACTTTTAAGTCATTGGCTATCTGTATTAGTTCATGTCGACATGAGTTAATGCTTCTGAAGTTATTAAAATGCAATTCATTCAAATATGTCACCAATACCATGCAAAAAGTGTATATACGTACAGAATCAATATGTTATGACAACATATGTTTTTACATTGCTTTAACTCATCAAAATAAGTTAAGCAATTTTCTATTTTTTATAAGTTATACAAGAATCAACTCTTTAAAGTCAGTTAAATGAAGTTTTAAGTTGAAATGACTTAAACATCCAAGTTGATTGTAGGCTACTTAAAAATTTAAGGCAGCAACTTTTTTTTTACAGTGTACTTTTATGATGAACATATTTTCACTTTCTGAATTTGAATATTTATTGAGGCTATAGTAACCTATAGAAAAATATTTAACAACTGATTGTTAAATAAAAATGATATCAATGAAAAAATCATCATATGTGAAATCATTTTTGTCTTGGCATTTTTTAGAGTTTCTTTTAAATGAATAGGTTAGTACACATGTACAGGTGTTTTTTAAGGTGCAAGGAAAATATTTAACTTGCTATATATTTAATATAATATATATATTTGTATACCACTCATTTTTGGCACAACATTATATAAACAGTTCTTATAACAATGTGCAAGAAAAAGAAAATTCAATAAAAGCTATAGCTTATTGTATTATACTTTTAAAGGCCTATATTTTTCTGTTCTCTCTCAAGGTGGGGTTATTTCTGATCCTTAATTTGCTTAAAGACTATTTCTGACCCAACCGCTGATGGAATGCACAGAAGACCGTAATATGGCATTATTGGGTAGATGTACTTTTTACACATGGGTTAAATGCAACCTTTGAGACTATTTTAATCAAGTGGCAAACTTATCTGAATGCATATTTGTCTCTTTTAAAGGGATTAATCCCATCAGACTTTGCTCATTTCTCTAGCTCTCATAGTTGTTCTAATATAAACAGTTTAGCAGTTTCACAACTTCCCTTTTTTAGGTTCAATAGAACACTGTGTCCTTGTTGTGATAAAATGTTGGTTACTTACTTTGACATGTCTCTAATTCATGTTCTGTTACGATAATGCAAATATATGATAAAAATGCAAATGAAACCTGATAGTGATTTAGTTCTGGATGCTTTGGTTTATGCATTTATCTAATCATTGTACACACAAAGTACTGTAGTCTGTATTTGTACATCAGGTTTTTCCTCAATTTTCATATTAATTTATACAACTTTCCTTTTTTTAATTATGCTTGACGTAGTTCAGCATGCACATACGACAGAAAAGACATTCTTATGCTTGTTTTGTACAGAAGAAAGATGCTGGAAATCTCACATTTTAAAACTTACAATGTCCATTAACCAATTCATGGTAGAATTATTTGATTATTATTTCAAATTGAAGGATACTTATAAACTTGATTTGATGCCGAGGATATTCCAGTGCCGTGTAATTTAAAGGCCTGCTTTCTGCAGGCTTTGGTTTTTAAATAAAATCACAAGAGGATTAGCATTGGTCAGTATGTTCCTGAGATATAGTCTCAGGAGAATAAACTAAATCTCATTCATGAATGGGTGCCAAAGCACAACTCATTAAAATGAAAACACAGAGGATTTGAAGCATTCCATTTGGGAATTAGAAAAATCCCATAGTCCAATGCCGGCCTGTTTTCTGACTGTTTTATTATATAGAGATATAATTTGTTATTCAAAGATTTATTTGACTTAAAAAGTTTTCATCCAAATAAAATTATGTTGGTAACACTTTAGATTAGGGAACATATATATATATATATATATATATATATATATATATATACACTCACCGGCCACTTTATTAGGTACACCTGTCCAACTGCTCGTTAACACTTAATTTCTAAGCAGCCAATCACATGGCGGCAACTCAGTGCATTTAGGCATGTAGACATGGTCAAGACAATCTCCTGCAGTTCAAACCGAGCATCAGTATGGGGAAGAAAGTTGATTTGAGTGACTTTGAACGTGGCATGATTGTTGGTGCCAGAAGGGCTGGTCTGAGTATTTCAGAAACTGCTAATCTACTGGGATTTTCACGCACAACCATCTCTACGGTTTACAGAGAATGGTCCGAAAAAGAAAAAACATCCAGTGAGCGGCAGTTCTGTGGGCGGAAATGCCTTGTTGATGCCAGAGGTCAGAGGAGAATGGCCAGACTGGTTCGAGCTGATAGAAGGGCAACAGTGTGTAACGCGATGCGGTTGAATTAAAGATGAGGCAGGATCCAACTGCAGCACACGCTTTAATTAACAAACTTTACAACAGGCAAGACTAGATACCGGACTCGGGAACAGGAACAACCAACATGACGTTAAACATTAGACAAGAACTCACAAGGACAAGGCTGAAACACAGGGCTTAAATAATCAGGGACACACGAGCTAGATAGGATAACAAGGGGGCGTGGTAAATGGGAAACACCTGGAACAACTAATGACAAGACAGGGAACCACTAAACATGACAGGACACAGAACCACATTGTAACACAGTGACTGAAATAACCACTCGTTACAACGAGGTATGCAGCAAAGCATTTGTGAAGCCACAACACGCACAACCTTGAGGCGGATGGGCTACAACAGCAGAAGACTCCACCGGGTACCACTCATCTCCACTACAAATAGGAAAAAGAGGCTACAATTTGCAAGAGCTCACCAAAATTGAACAGTTGAAGACTGGAAAAATGTTGCCTGGTCTGATGAGTCTCGATTTCTGTTGAGACATTCAGATGTTAGAGTCAGAATTTGGCGTAAACAGAATGAGAACATGGAACCATCATGCCTTGTTACCACTGTGCAGGCTGGTGGTGGTGGTGTAATGGTGTGGGGGATGTTTTCCTGGCACACTTTAGGCCCCTTAGTGCCAATTGGGCATCGTTTAAATGCCACGGCCTACCTGAGCATTGTTTCTGACCATGTCCATCCCTTTATGGCCACCATGTACCCATCCTCTGATGGCTACTTCCACCATGTCACAAATCTCTAATCATTTCAAATTGGTTTCTTGAACATGACAATGAGTTCACTGTACTAAAATGGCCTCCACAGTCACCAGATCTCAACCCAATAGAACATCTTTGGTATGTGGTGGAACGGGAGATTCGCATCATGGATGTGCAGCCGACAAATCTGCGGCAACTGTGTGATGCCATCATGTCAATATGGACCAAACTCCCTGAGGAATGCTTCCAGCACCTTGTTGAATCTATGCCACGAAGAATTGAGGCAGTTCTGAAGGCAAAAGGGGGTCCAACCAGTTACTAGCATGGGGTACCTAATAAAGTGGCCGGTGAGTGTATATATATATATATATATATATGTTCCCTAATCTAAATTTAGGAGTTTTCCCTCAATTAATGCTTATTGATACTGGGTAGGTTTTAAGGGGTGTAGAATATGGTCATTTAGAATAAGGCATTAATATGTGCTTTATAAGTACTAATAAACAGCCAATATGCTAATAATTTGCATGTTATTAAGCAACCTAATAGTGAATATGTGTTCCCTAGTCTAAAGTGTTACCATTCTGTTATATTTATTCAGGGTGGAAAAAACTGTGGGAAGTGCTGGGCGGTGGTTGTTGTAGTGGTGTAGTTGTAGGTTGTTGTTATAGGTGGTTGTTGACAGTGTAATCTTCCCATTTAAACCAGTGGCGTAGGCAGAAATTGTATTTTGGGTGGGCCAGTGAAAATGTGACTGGGCCTATAGTTTTTCCTAGAAAAAAATGACTTCAATAATAATTAACATTAATAGACAAACTGAAAAAAACAGTTACACCTTTATATTCGGCAAATCATCATGTTCAACCAACAGAGCTCAATAAAGCCTGGACAAACCAGTATAGACAATAACCTGTCTATTTTATTCAGCAGTGCAAATACAGTTCACCCGAAAATAAAGTAAGCTAAAATAATAATATCACAGTTAGATCGGGCTAGATAAACCCGCGTCAGGCTGACGGGGAGAGAGGGAGCAAGAAGCGGCCAGCGCCAGCACCTGACTAGCCTTCTCCTGGGGTAATGAGTCAGAAGAACTGGGCTGGGTGGACTCAGAAGATGAAGGCAGTGGTGTGTCTTCTTCCTCAACTCTGGCTTTTTTTTTCAAATAGCACATTAAAGAAAATTGTTTAGCCATTATTGTGGCGCCGACGCCGCTGAGAGTTTTCCTGTCGGAACCCCAAGCAACCAAAAACGTTCCGGAGAGAGGCTTTCTACAACTTGCTTCACCAGTTAAATTTTATTCGGAAAACAAATTAAACACACACAGCAGTCAACAATAAATCAGGTATATATTAAAATACTGAATAATAAAAATAAACTAAAAATGTATTTTTATCAAACTTGCCTGGGCGGGCCAGTGAGTAATGTGGGCGGGCCAGTGCCGCCCTGGCCCAATAATGGCTACACCCCTGATTTAAACGCTGGTCAAATCCCTCTGTTTTGAAAACACTGCTTAAACCTCATTAACATTTAATGTTTTTTTTTTAGAAAAAATACAGTGATTAAGCATCTCAGACATGCTTCTTGTGCTGTTTTGTAAATACTCCAAATTAGTCATTGACTGTATGGAAAATGCTGCAGTTGGATAGAAATTATCCTCTGACCGAGTCTATTTAATTACACACAAACATGCATGAGTGCGGGTATGATTACCCATAAACACATTAAGTCTTTCAAATCTAATTGAGAAATCACCCATTTTGAGTCTCCTTATTGATGAAAGTAAAGGACTCGCTTTGAAACGACACATGTAAAACACTCGGCTGGTTTCAGTAACACATGGGCTGCACTTTATCTGTTATCTTGATGTTTTCAAAGCAAGCTTGGCCACATAGAAAGGCTGCCATTATGAGGCCAACACGTGAATGGACACGAGCTTCGAGAATAAGTGGAACAAAGTGGAATGTGGTAAAAGGCCTTCACCAGTGAACCGGCCAACTAGAATGGCTCTTCTGTTGGCGACATCAGTGGGGTGCATAGCCTGCACATTGTGAATTCTACCCGCCTAGCCTCCGTTTTCTCTAGCAGTCCAATTGGCATTGGCCGTGTGCCTCAATTATACAAAAGAGAAGGAAGAAAGTGTCTTTTCATGAATGGGAGGAGAAAGCAAGCACAGGAACTGAAGTGTTCTCATCAGGCAGCTTCAATGTGGATGTTGGACGTGGTTACCCATGTGGGCTGTGTTGTTTTACTTGTTAAAGGAGAACTCCGGCGCAAAATGAACCTTTGGTCTAATAAAACATTGGTACCTAGTCAACCGTTCTCTGAGATTTGTTTTCATGATGATCGAATGTAAAGAGTTTTATCTCTAAAAACTGTTTGGTGTATAACGCTAGTAATGGGGGCATCTATTAAGTAAAAATAAATCGCTAGTTTATACCACTAACAAGGCTCAAAATAGCCCCACACTAACACAGTAACATAATGAGGGTCCCTACATGCAAAACGAAGCATTGAGAACTTTGTAAGTGTACAGACCGTTTATTAAGTAATAATAATCAAGTAATAATAATCAAACAACGAACGACGTGCTTAGTTGAGCTGAACTGTATGTAGTTCAGTGAACTTCTGAACTGTATGAATGGCGTTCGTGGTTTGATTAGTCGAGACTGTTTTCAAAAGATGGCTCCTGTCTGTATACACGAAGTGGACTGTCTTCATAAAATATCTTCTTATTAAACGGTCTGTACACTTACAAAGTTCTGCATGTTTGCATGTAGGGACCCTCATTATGTTACTCTGTTAGTGTGGGGCTATTTTGAGTCTTGTTAGTGGTATAAACTAGCGATTTATTTTTACTTAATAGATGCCCCCATTACTAGCGTTATATGCTAAACAGTTTTTAAAGATACAACTCTTTACATTCGATTATCATGAAAACAAATTTCAGAGAACGGTTGACTAGGTACCAATGTTTTATTAGACCAAAAGTTCATTTTGCGCCGGAGTTCTCCTTTAAAGAGGACCTATTTTGCTTTTTACATTCTCAACTTTCTTTAGTGTGTAATGTTGCTCTTTGAGCATGAAAAGGGCGGCAAAGTTACAAAGCACAAAGATCACTCCAATATCCAATATCAATAACTGTTTCTGGACTTTCTAAAATGCCTGGACTATTTGAGTTTTCTTCTGGGAACGTACACGTCACAGTATTCACCATTTGAATAATTACTGCCCATGACATACTCAAAAAAAGGGGGAGGAGGCCTTGTTGAGTACTAATGTCACTCTTGCCTGTCTTCAAAACTTGAGAGCCCTGGGAGGGTCATCCAACTTTTTTTAGTCTAGGGGAAGTTGGTCATCCAACTTTTGTCATGAAAACAGCAACATTTCAAAGTGGCTTGTTTGGTGCATATTTTTCCATGTAGCTCCATGTAGCTCTCTCAGTCTCGGCCCCCCATCGCTAGCAGATGGGTCTGACCCAACAAAAATCAGACGCGAAAGATAAAGTCCAGTTTGGCGCTGTTTGACAGTGCGCGCGCGCTTCGGACGTACGCGCTCAGAAAAAGTGCATCATGTCAGAACAGAACGCCAATTAAATGTTTACCGGGCAAAGCTTTAAAGTACGAGCAAATAATGAACTTTTGTGATTGCGAATAAGTGCAGTATCCTGTGATTACAATCACAGGACACTGCACTTATTCGCAATCACAAAAGTTCATTATTTGCTCGTACTAACTCTACCTCTCCATTAACATGTGATACGTCGAGTTTTACAGTATAATTTGGGACTTAAGCCTTGTTTATGCTTGGCTCCGCAGCGCGAGCCTCCGCTGCCTGCGCGCGCACCTCCCCAAACAGACGAGGCGTATACTTGACGCGCTCGCCGTTGTAGAATTTGAATCGACAGGAGGCGACTCGGAGTAGGCCTAATTGCCCTCTAAACCGGTGAGAAGTAAGGTACACAGGTGGATGTTTATTTTAGTACACTTCTTCACCAAAACCACACTACAAAAGAATCGTGTAAAGCAGTAAACCTTGAGATTATTGTTACATTAGACAAAATTAATGAATTTAAGAACATAGCCTATACAAACTAAATTAACGACAACTTATATATTTTCTAATTTCACTAAACATTTTCATTTAGTTTCGAAATAAATATTTTTATAAAACATGGACCATAATTAAAAGGGCTTATGTCTGCTATTGTAGGCACTTTTTGTAAATTTAAGCAACTACTAGACGCACAAACTGGGTGCCGGTGTGATGAGACGTATATGATCGGCCAGATTCGGCTTTAAATCGTGCATCTTCTGATATGGAGCCGCGCGCGCAGTTACTAAATCGGCCGTGCCCGTGCACACCGCCAAGTGCGCAACTTCGCCCTCGTGCTGAAGTGGCGAGTATAAACCAAGCTTGAGGCGCCAGAACTGCAGCTGATAGAATGTGCGCTGTAGCACGAGACTACCATATTTCTTCAAAAGCAGATCGTGAAGACATTAAATCATCCATGATAAAAAATCGTGATATCGCATAAGCACAAGTAGCTATAAAACGATTATGTCTGAAAACAAACACAAGTAAAGGAGTTTACAAAACTGTATCGCACGCGTGCTACAGTGGTACATTTATTCATCGCACAGACCAATCTTTTCGTAGATATGTCGCACTGTACAGCCCATGCCTTTTTTCACAATCACAATCATTTTGGAGGGTCGTAGAAAAATGTATTGCTAGCGAAGGGAGGGTCAAGTCTATTTTGACGATCTCAAAACTCCTCCGGTAGCCCCTTCAATAAAAAACGAACAGTCCAAATGAACAGTAAGAAATTACTACTTTTTATTTAGCAAGACTGCATTAAAATGATCAAAAGTGACAGTAAAGACTTTTACACTGTTACAAAAAAATTATATTTAAACTAAATGTTGTTCTTTTGAAAAACTTTCTATTCATAAGAGAATCTTGAAAAATGTGTCACATTTTCAACTGTTTTAATTATGTGATAATAATAAATGTTCCTCTTCAGTCGGTCAGTCGACGCCTCGTCGAGACCGACGAATAGGAATCTCGCTAGAGAGGCCAATCTACTTCGAGTGAAACTAAACAAGCCAATGCACATTGGCGTGCAATCATTTGCCTCAGCTGCGCAGCTTCGCAGCGCGGGTATTTAACGCAGCTGGTGATGATTGCACTCTAGCTTTTTGCTTCGGAGCCAAGCACTTCGTATGCTGACTACACAGAGTGAATCTGCAAGCCTCTTCTGGACCTCTCCACTTTGGTGCGGGCGTGACAGCACAGCAGCGCGAGCGGTCTTCTCTTCTCTCTCTCTTTCTTGTTTTCTGTTTTTTATTTTTAAAAACTGAGCAAAACAAAAAAGCTGTTTTCACAGCTGGTAAGGTGAGCGGTGAGAACGCTCAACAGGCTGGTAAGACCAGTGAGAGAGAACAGCGCACAGACAGGTGCCTTTTCCTGTCTGTGTTTGCGGTGACCGTTCCCCTGCATGCTTCAGCACCAAGGAGAGCAGTCCCGAAAAGAGCTTACACAGATGGTTCGCGTCTTTTTCAAGATGATGTTCTATCTGTGTGTTTCTGGATGTGGTTGTTACCTGGGGTCACGGGATGGTCATGATCGCTGCCTCATGTGTCTGGGCCTCGAACACGCTGAGGCAGCGTTCGTGGATGAGTCATGTACCCATTCCGGGAATATTCTGCGATCGAGACTCTCGTTCCTGCAAACCCTCCTCAGAGGGTTGCTTCAGGCAGTTGCTTCGGGCAGGGTGACCTGAGGATCACGGTGAGTGCGCTTCCTTCAGGGAACCAACCCCCTAGGAACCCTCATCCCTCTCATTCTCCGCAGCCAGTTGAGTTACCAGTGGAACGTGCTGGACCATTCTCGAGGTGTGTACCAGTCGTTTCATTTGGTGCTCCCCACGACGATCAGATGTCGATCGCTGTATTGGAGGGTGGGTCAGACTTCTCCACGTTTCTTCCCGGAGGTGCATGAGGAGCTCACGGGGACGTGCACGGCACCTTTTACTGCCAGAAATCGTCTCACTGGCTCCTCCTCCCTCATCACCCTTGATGGCGGGGCAGCTAAGGGATACACGCTTGTTCCGCCAGAACTGTGTCTTCCTTCCCGGGCCTGTAGGTACTCGTCGGACCTATTTGACGAGGCTTACAAGGCCAGTGGGGAAGCTGCCTCTGCCATGCACGCCATGGCGTTGCTGCAGGTCGATCAGGCCAAGGCACTGAAGGACCTGCAGGAGGGTGGTCATGATCCACAAGTTCTCCAAGAACTTTATGCCGCAACGGACCTCACGCTTCGTGCGAAGAAGGTCACCGCGCAGTCAGTTGGTCGTGCGATGTCCACCTTGGTGGTACAGCCATCTCTGGCTGTGTCTGGCCGACATGAGGGAGACCGAAAAGCTCCGGTTCCTTAACTCCCCTGTGTTCCAGACCGGCCTCTTCGGCGACGCGGTCGAGAACTTCGCCCAGCAGTTCTCGGCTGTACAAAAGTAGACAGAGGCTATCAAACACATCCTCTCGTGGCGGACAGCTGCTGCCTTTACCCCACCGCCCACGGTTCCTCAGTCAGCTCGTCGCCGGGGGCGTCCTCCTGCGTCTGCCCCTGTTCCCGAGCCGCAGCAGCAGCCTCCACCTAAACGGCGCAGTGGAGCCAGTCGCAGGCAGGCCGCCCGTCCGTCCAGGCAAAGCCAGAGGTAAGCGGCCCCAAGACGGGCGAACCTGAGATGGATGGGTCTGCTCGCCAGGAGACGGTGACCGCATCGCTCCTCCCCCGGAAGAGGGCCGGGTGGAAAAATCTTATGTTCGTGTTCCGCCGCTGGCCTCAAAAACCAGCGGTACCCAAATTTTCAATAAAAGAGCAGTTTCCTTCATCTCTGGGTCCGAAGAGGCCCCGGAGAGCAGTGGGAGGAGAGAATCCTCACCACTCTCATCCGCCTCTTCTATCGCCAGCGGGCAGCAGTGTGCATTCCGAGAACACCACCGAGCCGCCTCCTGCACCTCCTTCCCCGTGGAACCAGGTAAGTGTTGCACAGCACACTCAGACCCCGCTACGGTCCGCCTCCCAGAGAGAGCCTCCCGAGCCGTGTCCCTGTGTTCCACCTCGCTGCCCCACCCCAGGTACGCCTACGGTCCCTTTGGTCCCACTTGTACGGTCTCTGTGAGCTTGGTTAGCACTCCCCAGTCCATCTCGCTGGCTCATTCGGACCATCAGGCTCGGCTATCAGTTCGCCCGGCGTCCCCCCAAGTTTCGGCCATCCACTCCATTACAGTGAGAGCAGCCGATGCCCATGTCTTGCACGCGGAGATCGCAGTCCTATTGGCGAAGGACACGATAGAGTCGGACCCTCCAGCCGATATGAGGTCAGGGCACTACAGTCCCTACTTCATTGTACCCAAGAAAGGTGGTGGGTTACGGCCGATCTTCCGTCCCCAAGATTGGTTTGTAGCGATCGACCTGAAGGACGCATACTTTCATGTTTTGATTCGTCCTCGGGCATGCTGTGTTAGGGGTGTGGACGGACCCCCAACTGCATTGGCACATCAATTGCCTCGAGTTGCTAGCAGTACATCTCGCTCTGAGCCGCTTGAAAAGGCTGCAACAGGGCAGGAACGTGCTGGTCCGTACGGACAACACTGTGACCGTTGCGTACATCAACCAACAAGGTGGTCTACGCTCCCGTCGCATGACGCAACTCGCCCGCCATCTCCTCTGGAGTCAGAAGCATCTGAGGTCACTTCAAGCCATGTATGTCCCCGGCGTGCTCAACCGTGTGGCTGACGAGCTATCACGGGCTGTGCTCCCGGGAGAACGGCGACTCCACCCCCAGGCGGTTCAGCTGATCTGGAGAGAGTTCGGGAAGGCTCAGGTAGACCTGTTTGCCTCCTCAGAGACCTCCCACTGCCAGCTGTTTTACTCCCTGACCGAGGGAACACTCGGCACGGACGCACTGGCACACAGCTGGCCCCGGGGCCTCCGCAAATATGCGTTTCCCCCAGTGAGCCTATTTGCGCAGACACTGTGCAAAGTCAGGGAGGACGAGGAGCAGGTCCTTCTGGTGGCTCCCTGTTGGCCCATCCGGACTTGGTTCCCAGAACTCATGCTCCTCGCGACAGTCCCTCCCTGACCCATTCCTCTGACGAAGGATCTTCTGACTCAGAGACGAGGCACCCTATGGCACCCGTGTCCAG
The DNA here is from genome assembly GCA_029959095.1 of Rhinichthys osculus. NCBI lineage: Eukaryota > Metazoa > Chordata > Actinopteri > Cypriniformes > Leuciscidae > Rhinichthys > Rhinichthys osculus. Next base: position 40,916,940 of record JARWKJ010000005.1, read on the forward strand.
ACCTCTGGAAACTCCATGTCTGGTCCCTGGACGGGACGCGGAGGTTCTAGGTGACTTACCCCCAGAGGTACTTAACACCATCACTTCAGCACGGGCGCCGTCCACGAGACGTGTTTACGCCCTGAAGTGGAACCTGTTTGTCGAGTGGTGTTCTTCTCGCCGAGAAGACGCCCAAAGATGTTCGATAGGGTCTGTGCTTCCCTTCTTGCAGCAAGGGTTGAAGCGAAGGCTGTCTCCCTTCACCCTCAAAGTACATGCTGCAGCTATTTCAGCATATCACGACCACATAGATGGCAAAACAGTTGGAAAGCACGACCTGGTCGTCAGGTTTCTTAGGGGGGCGAGACGATTAAATCCTCCTCGACCCCCCTCCATACCCTCTTGGGACCTTTCCCTGGTGCTTCGGGCACTTCAGGATGCTCCCTTTAAGGCCCATGACACACTGGCTGCGTGGCGTAAGCTTCTCATCTGCGTGGCGTGTCCGTTTTTATTTCGGCTCCCATGTTAACAGGTTAGAGCTTGCACACTGCCTGCGTGACACGTGCTTCTCAGGTGCGGCTTGAGCAGCGCGGAAAACGTGCGCATGCTAGAAATAGAACCGACGCCTATTTTTCACGTGACACGCAAGCGTGTTGGAAGCGTTTCCAGGCAAAATAGAATAGGAAAAGATGTTTATGTTATTTTGTACACGAAAACATATTAATAAATTAGATTTTGATGGTTGAAAGTCTAGGTTTTGACAAATTCAGATATAAATATAGGCCCAATTAAAAATAAATAAATAAATAAATAGGCCTAATTGTCAATTTTCAAATATTGCACCTGTCAATACAGAACGAAATATTCTGTAGTCTATTTTGCTGTCAATACTGCTGACAGTGTCTTTATCAGTAGGCTTTATATTTATGCTTAACACGAAGTATAGGGCTTCCACAACTCTCTCCCATATGTCGAACAAGGGTGATCCGGGTCAGCAGCGCAGCGTCAGACACGCTTCTAGTGTGCAAAGACACATAAAACGCGACGCAGCCGCCACGCAGCTGACACGCAACAGAAACGCCACGCTCACGCCACGCAGCCAGTGTGTCATGGGCCTAAGCCTTTGCAGACAATAGACTTAAAGCTTCTTTCCATGAAGACTTTGCTGCTGGTTGCACTGGCCTCTGTCAAGAGGGTAGGGGACCTGCAGGCATTTTCGGTCGACGAAGAGTTCGGACCAGGTGACAGCCACGTAGTACTAAGACCCCGGCCTGGCTATGTGCCCAAAGTTCCTACCACTCCCTTCAGGGACCAGGTAGTGAACCTGCAAGTGCTACCCCTGGTGGAGGCAGACCCAGCCCTGGCTTTGCTCTGTCCCGTTCACGCCCTGCGTATGTACGTGGACAGAACTCAAAGTGTCAGGACCTCAGACCAGCTCTTTGTCTGTTACGGAGGCCAGCAGAAGGGAAAGGCTGTCACCAAGCAGAGGATGCCCCACTGGATAGTGGATGCCATTGCCTTGGCTTACCAAGCACAAGGCGTGCCCTGCCCGCTCAGGTTGCATGCACACTCCACGAGAGGCGTTGCATCCTCCTGGGCGCTGGCACGTGGCTCCTCGCTAACAGATATATGTAGAGCTGCGGGCTGGGCAACACCACATTCGCTAGATATTATAGCCTACGTGTAGAGCCGGTCTCTCCTCCCGTGTGCTCACCCTAAACGGGTAGAAGCACCGAGAGGTCCGGCTCTGTCGCCTTGCTGCACCCTCCAAAACCCCTCGGCCTGGACATGGCGGAGCGTCCGGCACCAGGCCTTTATCCGCTGAATCCTTGAGAACCGGATATGGGTTGGGTTCCACATGTGTGACCCTACGGAGATCCCATATATGTATATTCTCCACGGCTGCTCCTAACGGAAGGCCGTGTCTTTCCCTTGGGCTAAGTCACCCACTATCTCATATGTAGTACAACCTTCGGGATAGTCCATATGTATTCCCCACATAACTCCTTGAAGTAAATGGCTTCCACATCGTCCTTCTTCCTAACTGAAGGGCATGCTTTCCCAGTGTTATCCAATAATCTCACTGTATGGGTTATCACGAAACAACAGTGACAGATAAACTCTGTGTAAGCCTCCTCCTATCATCCTTCCAGGCAAGAAGGTGTAGAGGCTTGCACAGGGCGCTGGATTGGGTGCAGAAGCTGTGGCCCTTTGGTAGGGATTCCTATTCGTCGATCTCGATGAGGCGTCGACTGACCGACTGAAGAGGAACGTCTTGGTTACATATGGTAACCCTCGTTCCCTGAAGGAGGGAGCTGATGCAAATGATTGCACGCCAATGTGCATTGGCTTGTTTAGTTTCTCTGGAAGTAGATTGGCCTCTCTCTTGCAAGATTCCTATTCGTCGATCTCGACGAGGCGTCTCTGTTCCCTCCTTCAGGGAACGAGTGTTACCATATGTAACCGAGACGTTTCTTGAGCAGCAAATCAGCATATGATTACTGAAGAATACTGAAAGTGACACTGAAGACTGGAGAATTGATGCTGAAAATTCAGATTTGCCATCATACAGTAAAAAAAAATACATGCATTGAAATAGGAAACAGTTATTTTACATCGTAACAATATTTCACATTACTGTTTACTTTACAATTGTTACATGCTTTACTTTACATGCAAAATATATTCAGAGATACGCTGATTGTAAAATTGTTAGTCAAATAACCTAGAAAAAGTGCTTCATTTGGTAACATCTAAATGAATTGGTTTAATTTCCGTTTATTCAAGATCATCACAACCAGACTACATTAGGTTACACAAAAAAACTGGTGTGTGTTTCTGTCTATGTGTCTGTGTGTGATAAAAAAAAAGCATGACATTGAGCTGTAACATGCTGTACCTAAAGTGAGAGGAATTTTAATTTGCTGCATATAAAGACTCTGTTCTCTGCAACAAGAATGAAAGAGTTCCAATCTGACCAGGCAAGCCAAGACAGACATCACTGCCTGCGCTCGTTCGCTATCTCTCTCTGGCTTCCTCACCCGCTCTTTTGTATGCTTTCCCTCACAGCTCTGGTTGTGCAACACTCTTGGCTGCAGAGATGGGTTTCTCTTCATTGTGGTTATGTGACACAGTGCTCTGTTACCATGCGTTACGAGTAAATCTCGTTTTCCAATGTATTATAACTCACTGGGGCCGCGCACCCTCCCACTTTAAGCTGCTTACCAAAAGACTTAACAATAAAACAACAAATCAGTTAAACCACATTTTGTGCTCAAGGCATTTTTTTCTTTTTGTTGTGTTACACCTATGATTCAGTCCTCAGTGCACACCTAAATCATATGGTGGTTTGTAAAATATAAAATCCTATTATACTATTTAAAATAGGTGTATAAGTAAATAGAAGCAGGACTAGAAAATTGTGGGTGGTTTAACGTTGGTGGTTGGAATCAGACAATACCTTTTTTGGAGTGGGCTCTGAGATGTTAAATTACGTATCTATCACTTTAAAAATGTTTTGTAAGTTAATGTAAAAATGTACTTAAGAAAAAGAAGGCCGTTACAATGTGAATATATATTCTGTATTCTAGTTCGATAATGTTTTATTATTTATTATTTTGTATTTTTAGGGGATTTATGGTACTAAATTATATTTATGGAATAGTTATGATCCATTTATTGCTTAAAAAAACTCAAACTCGTCAATCTTGATTGCTTTGGAGCTTTTCTTTTTAAAGACACTTGGCAGATTATTGCTGAAGTAATAATCTGATTATTATTATCAAAAATGATTGAAGAGTGCCAGAAGGTTAAAGAACAGTCTGTTTTTAGAGTGGTGTAGTTGCATCAAAATTATATATTTATTTAAAAATAAAAACAATAATATCAAAGTGAAGGTTTATGATACATCAATGAAGGAGTCTCAACGCTGAACGTTGGAAGTATGCATCCTCTTCTTCCACTTGCCATTGTGTGTTCCTTGTGCTTTCCGCCCTGCTATTCTTAGGCTGTGGTACTGTGGGTGAGGTGACAGTGGGCGTCTGTCCTTCTGTCCTGTCTTACTTTGGGTGTGTCTGTAATAACATGGCCCATATCCTCCTCTCTGAATCATAGGAAGGAAGCCTGTGATGGTGATGGACCCAAACAATCCATGCATCCTCCTTTCAGGTCTTTCCTCAGAATGGGAAAGACATGACCGGAGAGGGTGGGATGGACTTGATTACCTACATCTGTCTTGGGTCTCTGTGGGGGACAGGACACATGTTTTTTTTTTTTGTGTGTGCAAATGTGTCCTGGGGGGAGTTCAAAGACCTTCTGCATATCAGGAATTTGGTTCAGGTTTTATATAATCATATTTTGTGTGGTTTAATATCAGTGATCAAGATTGTGTCTGGGAAGTTTTAGATTAGTAATCAAATTAGTATTTTCAATTGGATTAATGTTTCCTCAACTTCATGGGTGGTCTTGTTTCCCAGTGGAAAATTAAAACAAACACATTTGAGCTTTTTTAAATTAAATTAAAACTGATTGGAAAATGTTTTACAGTACATATTGAATTTAAAAAAGAAAATCAAATACCTGTTATATATCATTTTATTTTCTTCATTTTAAATCTTAAACTATGATTGTTTCCATACAATTTACATAATTTTAAATCAAATCAGTAATTTACAAAAAATATATATTTTTAAAAAGTCTCTTATAATCACCAATGATGGATATATTTAAAATTGTGAATTATTATTGTAATTTAAAATAACTGTTTCCTATTTAAATACATTTTTAAATGTTATTTATTCCTGTGGTCAAAGCTAATTTTTCATTATCATTACTCCAGTCTTCAGTGTCACATGATCCTTCAGAAGTCATTCTAATATGCTAATTATGCTAAAAGAAAATAATGTCAGATTTAGGATGCATAAAATACTAGTGATGAAAGGTCTGAGGTAAATTGGTAAAAATAAAAAATAAATGGTAAATTATAATTTTCATCACAAAATTGCTGTTAAACACAATAAATAACTTTAGATATGGTTAAAATACAATGTTGTTTTGAAAAAAATAATGGCAAAGGGCTAAGTAGATGGCAGTCCAAATCTAAATATTAATGGTTCCATGACACCTAACTGAAATTAATATATATAGCTGCCAAAAAAACACAATGCAGTGAAAGGTACAGTCTATGTTATTAGCACTTTGATTTATCACCAATATGGAAACATGGTAGTTGATAACACAAATCAGCAGAGTGCTGTAATACTAGCAGAGATGGTTCCCTTCCAGGTTTCTTACAGCGGAACACTTGACCTTCTCACCAACAAATATGTCACTCTCCCACAAAGTCAAACTGCTCAAATACAGGCGTATTACCAACTGATATCAAAGATGTACTCATGTGTCAGTAAATAATTTGATATCAAGAGCCCCAAGTGCTTTGAAAAAATGATTTATCTTTTATCAAAAACAACAAAACCAGTGGAGAGGGTAATAGTGGATGGTTATTAGCGTCATAGGCTACAGGTTCACGCTGTTCTTGCCCCCCTGCCTCTATAGCATGCAGTAAAATGATACTGTAAACAGTCCATCAGCTGGGTTAGTCAGCATACCTTCACTGCCAGACAGTCAGAACCCGACTGAGAGAGGAGGATCATGTTATACACAAACACACTCATACCCACAGTAACAAGGCTGAAGTTAGTGATCAGTTAAAGTCACCATGAAATCAACATTTATGATTCTTTTTTAATTTGACTATTTTGGAATATTCCCCTTCCTCTTGCAGCGCTATCTCTTCTCTTCTCTGATGACGTGTTTACTGGCTCGAGGGTGGGACAACCTGTCACTCACATGACATCACAGCAATAGCAAACCACAACGACCCAACCATCCAAACAATTCAACATGGAAAAATCAAGTCCCGCCCTACATTTTTTCCTTGTTCGAGAAACTTTCACTCAGATATAGGCTGTCGCAAATCAGAGGCTGCACCCTTCCAAGGTATTGGACTTCAAAGGCCACGCCTTCGAAGGTCAGACCGAGTGTTGTTAAATGCTCTAGCATACAAAAGATTGTTCTTGTTGCCTAGCAACTGTGACAGCTGCTGTTGATGAGTGACAGTAACGTTTGTTCGGGACTTTTTTGAAAGTTATATCAAACTAAAACAAAACAGGGATCACAAACTGTCTAAATATGTTCACCATGGTCCATTTCTGTATATAATAAAGAGTATAAACTAATCGCATCTTAGTAAGATACTGTATGTCAACATTTGTACCACTTTAAAGTTTTTATTTTTACATTTGTATCATTAGATATTTGAGTAAGCTGAAACTCAATACTTGCGTTTAAAAGTGTAATTCAGCAATTTCTCTGAAAAAAATCCTGTCGTCACTGGCATGAATTCTGGAGTAGGCAAGGATCCGCATTTGAAGGAGCCTTCGAATTGGGACAGCCTTCGTTGCGCACGGTGACGCAATCTGCCTTCGAATGCGGCCTTCGTAAGATGCAGCCTCTGAATTGGGACGCGGCTACGTCACAATAGGGAAGAAAAGACTCTCTCAACTTCCGTTTCATGCTGACTTTAAAGGAAATTTGTGTAATTCTTAATGTTAAAATATGTATACACACTTTAGCTTTAATGGGTTAGTTCACCCAAACGTGAATCATTATTCAACTATTTTTGTCTGTATAGCTACATTAAAAGTCAATGGTTTTAAAAATAACAGTAACACTTTACAATAAGGTATAATTTGTTAACATTGGATAATGTATTATACCTAATAATGAGCAAATCATTTGTTACAGTATTTATTAATCTTTGTTAATAAAAACGCAATTGTTCTTTGTTTGTTTATGATAGTTCACAGTGCATTAACTAATGTTAACAAAGACAACTTGATTTTAATAATGTATAAGTAGATGTTGAAATTAACATCAACTAAGATTAATAAATTCTGTAGAAGAATTGTTCATTCTTAGTTCATGTTACCTAAAGTAGGTAACTAATGTTAACTAATGAAACCTTATTGTAAAGTGATACCAAAATAAAATTGGACTCCAATAATTTCCCTAAAAAATAAAAATAAATAAAAATAAACTTATTTTTTCTTCTACAGAATAAAGAAAGATGTGGAGTCACATGAGGTTGAGATCATGACAGAATTTGTAAACTATCCAGGCTCTAAAGAACACAAACAGACACTCTAGAGTCTGGATTTAGTGGATTCATGTTTAAAGAACATTTTCTCTGGGAGATTTTACTCATTCTTTTTTCATTATATGTATAATCTTACAAAAGAGTGAAAATACATTGGCCAAATTCCAGTGGGTTTCATTTTAATTCCAGTTTTTCAAAGAAGAAAACCATATAAGTTCTATAGTTTTTGGTGGTGTTTTCGCGGAGATATTAGCAGAAAACCATCGGGCGCGCTGCAAAATTGCGGACGCCGGTGACGTCACGATCTCAGAAGAAAATCGCTCGTATCTCTGGAACGCAAAGACCCAGAGAGCTCAAATTCGGGGGAGGAGGTCCCAGGGGAACCCTTGCCCGAACACTAGAGTGGCGGGCCTCGGGGATGCCCCTACCGGATCGCCGTTCGCTGGGACCCCCGATTTCGAACGGCTATAACTCGGGGAGCCAGGCGAGTTGGACCTCGGGGGTGGACCTCGTTCGAAAGGCCCCTTCCAGCACTACGAACGATTAGAGTCTTGGGAATATTGATCAAAGATTGACTGAGATATAAGACAAAAAACGTGCGCCTTTAACCGGACGTGACTCCCTGACCGTCTACAATAGACTGTATATAAGGAGAGAGGCTCGGGAGCGCGCATGCACGTCACAACCGTTGGATTTCGCGGTAAATCCGACCCGGAGACTTCACATAGAAATAGGAATACTGGCCTTCAGAGGTAATAGCAAAACTCGACAAGTGGATCATTTTAATGTGTGATTACAACCCCTTCACACACAGGCAATAAAAAAAGGATTCATTTTAGTAGAAAAGTTACATAGAGCACCTTTAATTTTAAAACATTATCCCTAAAATAGCCAGTGTTATCCACATAAAATAGCCTAATACAAAATAATTTTACCAGTGTGTCAGTGTAACCATATTATTTTAGATTTGATGGTGGGACCCCCTGCATTTACTTATTATGATCTAAGACAAAAACCTACTGGTCCTTTTTTCCAGTAATGAATATCAGTGTGTTTGGTTTTGGTGGGGCTGGTCTCAGACCAGTGCATATTAACCACACATAATGACTTCACATTGTCATTCATATTTTCCTAACAGACTGTCACACAGCAGATGGGTCAACAGCTGTGCATCTCACAGATAACGTGCTGTTATTCTCCCGCCAGCCAAGATTTACAAACAGTTAGATGACAGAGGAAAGAACACTGCAGATGTACAGGTTATGATTCACTGGAACTTATTTTCAGTCCCAAAGTTCGAGTGAATTTTGAAAGAAAAGAAAAAACAAGCAGGGCGGCAAGCAGGGCGGGGCCAAGAGCTGTGGGAATGGAGCCAGGCCGGTGTTGTATAATATTTAGTTCCTGCGAAAAACCGTTCTGGGTGCAGTATACTGTACAAATAATATTCATGATATTTCCCCCTATTGTTGGCATGTCCTTGAGACAATGCACAAACGTGTGGAACTGAAAACTTTAGTGCACGCTCCTCAAAACGCAACTTGTTTTAATGTATTATTTCAAATTTCAATGTTAAGCAATCCACATACATATTCAAAACAATGCATAGTTTGTGTAATAAATTAATTATCTGAGCTGTTTTGCCCGATTGATTACAGACATTCAGATAGACACAGCAGAGCAAACAATGAGCAAATAATAGTTGTCAATACAGATGACTACTGCAACAACAATGCCTGAAATAAACCTCTGCAAATGTATATGTAGCCTAATAAACAGTATATACTGTAGCCTGGTGCGAGTATTCTGTGCCATTCTTAATTTTTGATTATTTTGCATGTAGCCAGTGTTTTCCAGCCTCCAAAGCCCCATCAGTAATGGTCAAGTTCCTTTTATCAGCACCAAACCTCACGTTTTTCTGTTTTCTCATATTATATCATATAGAATTATCATTAAAAGTCACACAAGTAAATGCACATTTTGTTTCTGTCACATATTTTTGTTTAATTTGTTTAAAGCTTTAACAAAGCAACATCAAAATATACATACAACACCTGTTTGGGAATCAATATAGTCTCCAAGAATGAATAGATGCTGTATTTTGCTCATATATATATATATATTTATATATATACACACACATTCTCTGAAGTCAGTTTGCACCAAAATTGGTTGTAGGCCTACTGGTACCTAGCAATGTTCTTCAGAATATCTTGTTTTTGTGTTCCACAAAAGAAAAGCAGTAATACTGGTTTCGAATGGGTGAGTAAATGATGACTGGGTTTTTTTGGGTTGGACTATCCCTTTAATCTATTATAATCAATTAGTACTTGGAGACCAGCCACACGCAAGACCCTCTACTTTCATTTTGTTTTATGGGTTTATTTGTGGATTAAAGTTACGTTGAACGTTCGCTGGGTTCGCCCTCCTCCTTGCCTGAATTTTAAACCTTGTTACACAAAATTTATGCTAAACATTTTTGGTTTGTATATTAAATATTCTGCTTAGCCTATATTGTGAAGTCATATTTAATATCATATAGTTGTATGGAAATTTTAAACCAAAAGAAACAATAGTAAATGATGATGGAATTGCATTAAATAGGCTACTTTATAGACTAGAACACAATAGAACAATAATGGATTTAAAGGAGAACTCCGGCGCAAAATGAACCTTTGGTCTAATTACACATTGTTACCTAGTCAACCGTTATCTGAGATTTGTTTTCATGATTATCGAATGTAAATAGTTTTATCTCTAAAAACAGTTTAGCCTATAAAGCTAGTATAACGCTAGTATATTGGGCATAGTGTAATGACAAATAAAAATCGCTTGTTAATACCACTAACAAGGCTGAAAATAGACCCACACTAACACGGTAGCATAATGAGGGTCCCTACCTTCAAACCGAAGCATTGAGAACTTTGTAAGTGTACAGATAGTTTAATAAGAAGATATTTTAAACATACAGTCAACTTCGCGTATACAGGCAGAAGCCATCTTTGAAATACAGCCTTTACCAGTCGATCTACGAACGCCGATCCAAGTGTGGGACCCCCGATTTCGAACGGCTATAACTCGGGGAGCCGGGCGAGTTGGACCTCGGGGGTGGGCTCGTTCGAAAGGCCCCGTCCAGCACTACGAATGATTAGAGTCTTGCAAATATTGATCAAAGATTGACTGAGATATAAGCCGAAAAACGTGCGCCTTTAACCGGACGTAACTCCCTGACCGTCTAATAGACTGTATATAAGGAGAGAGGCTCGGGAGCGCGCATGCACGTCACATCCGTTGGATTTCGCGGTAAATCCGACCCGGAGACTTCACATAGAAATAGGAATACTGGCCTTCAGAGGTAATAGCAAAACTCGACAAGTGGATCATTTTAATGTGTGATTACAACCCCTTCACACACAGGCAATAAAAAAAGGATTCAGTTTAGTAGAAAAGTTACATAGAGCACCTTTAAGAGAGAATCTAAAATAAAATAAGATTTTACTATTCTACATGTATCAATGTGATTTTTTTGGTCTTTTATCATAGATTTTTCAGTGTCCCATATTGGGGAAACAACTGTCCCACATTAGGAAGCTGCAGATTATTTCAGACAACTTGCAATAAGAGCACTAATATGTCTATTATATCTCTTTTGAATGGGTTATCTGAATTTTCTCTTTTGATTTGATTAGGACACACATACTGTTTTTTTTTTTTTTTTTAATGGTAGGCTATTGGGTGTGGATTTAATGTTTTGGTTACACATCGCAATATGTCACAGAAGTCTGAAGTGCAAAAAATGTCCCACATTAGGGCAATTCACCCTAGGTGCTACCGAAGTGGAGATTTCGGACTTGGAGTATGAGAGAAAGGTCATTTTGAGAAAACGGGCTTTAAAGATTTAGCATCAACCCATGAGATTGTGCATTTGCGCCCTTTTACTTTCACGATTGGTTGCTGATAAAAAGGAAATTACCATATTTGGATCCGACAACATTATACAGGCGAGAGAGAGCTTTAAAGGGGTCATATAATGCCATTTTTGTACAAGCTAATATGATTCTTTAGGGTCTAAATTAAAAGTTTGTAATATACTTTAATTAAAAATTCTCATTAGTATTGTAAGAAAACAGTTATTTTATCTGGTCAAAAACAGCTCTGTTTTCAGCACGCCGTTTCAGTGCATATGCCTTTAAATGATCATGAGCTGTGCTCACTCCGCCCCTCTGTTCTGTGCATACACGTTTGTAACACAATAACCATAACGCGTTGTTCATTATAAACGTGGGATTATGAATTATATTGAGAACGTCGTACATAGAAAACATGCCGTAATGTACCCTGAGTGTAAACCTTAGACGCATTCATCGTGAAGCGTGCAAACGATTTGCAAAGATATAAATATTAATATAAAGGTTATTAAAACGTTACACTCACTTCAGTTGTTCTAGAGGTTCAGCAGGAACACGAATAGCTGGTACCGATCCTTTATTCAGGAGCAGCTTCTTAGCAAATCCAGCTTTATACTGACCCTCGTTTATAAAGCAGTCTGCTGAGAAATGATTCGCGTTGTGTGACGTCACACGGTCGAACGGCTTGATTTGAGGCAGGGGAAAACATATAAGGAGATTAAAACAAAAACACTGGATGGATTTTTATCATTATATGATGGTTGTGTACAGACACTGCCAACACACATTTCAGTACAATCAACTTGAAAAAGTGCATGTACCATTATATGACCCCTTTAACGCTGTCTGATGACAGGGTGCAGATCGCGATTGAGGAGCAGCGGGATCATTTAGATCGCCAACTTTTGATGAATTTATGAGAAATCTACAGACGCAAACAGACAAAGTGTCGTAAAATAAAGACCTAAATGTCTGAAAGAAGACATGTTATTGAAGACAAATATCCCAAAATCTCAAAATTGACCAGTGAAAAAAAAAACTATGTTTTTGCCTGCCGTGTCTCGCCTTAAAATGAAAATCAGGTTGACGTCAGAAACAAACATGAGACGGGTTCTGACGTCAACACGAAATGCAACCATTGCAACCAAAATCATCCACTGACTGACGTTACTAGGACCTTGACAGAAATGTAGTGCAGTAAAAAATACGATATTTGTCTTTCAAATGTAGTGAAGTTAAAGTAAAATGTTTCCAGAAAAAAATAATAGGCCTACTTAAGTAAAGTACAGATACTCAAAAAGTGTAATTAAGTACAGTAGCTACTCAATTGAATGTACTTTTAACTGTCCACCTCTGCCTGCCTGTAATAATGCAATGTAGGCCTACACGCAAACTCTGTGAATTATAGAGAGATTGACAGCAGTTAACACTGTTGTAGGAAAGTCAACGAGCTCAGTGTTCACATCTCTTCATTAGCAAAAGAGGCCATGATGATGTGTTATGCAACTGTTCTCTAGCTGTAAGTAATGCCACGGGCTTGACTGTGAGAAGTCTGGAGTGAAGTGTAACTGCTATTACTTGAGGGTTATTAAAATGGCATCTTCTTTTAACGGTGCATTGAAAAGGACCCCGTCTTTGCATGCATTCCACAGACTGCTTTAGCGTTGCCTGTGACTATAGCGAAGTGAAAATGACAGCTGTCTGTGCACCTGTTTAACCACAATGAGTATCCGTTATAGTAATTTCATTTTTCAGCCATACTTTTTTGCAACACCAACAGATTTTTCAAGAAAAGATCTAGAAAAAAAAGCATAAATGCTATAGAGAGAAACAATGAAATAAAGTTTGAGGCAACTGAAGTATAATTTTGGCTTTTATGATTTTCGAATGGGGTAAAATAATTTAGTGGTTTAACCTAATACTATCACATTTGAGAATTACTACAAATATAAGTTTCTTATTTTACCATGGTGTTCTATGAAAAGTGCTTAGAATATTTTTTCTCCAATGAATAGATGGATGAGCATGTAGAAAGTATCCTTGCAACTGTTAAAAGAGTAAAATCTCCTCTAGTCATTGCAGTTATGAAGACATCTGCTGCCTGTGATTGCTTGTGTAGGAACATGTGAATAATGTCTGTTTTATTTTCTACAGAAACCATGGAAACTTCATACATCTTCTCTAGCTCCTGAAAGAGAAATTCAGACTTTCTCGGGTGGATCATTACCATCAGTGCAGCTCCCAATGAGATGAAAATGGACAGTGTGTGTGTTATGTCTGTCAAGACATTACCATTATAGGCAAAACACTACCCAGTTATATCAAATATGATGGGGATCCCATCTTGTATAGAATTCATAGCCACGAAATGTATTTTGCTGCCACCTAGAGGATACATAGATGTAGAACAGAAAAGAGAAACCATGTAACGGAGACAGTTCTTTATTGGTGATATATCAACAGATGACTTTAGTCTAAAAATATTTAATTAACAGATGAAGTACTGTATAGGATACAGGTCTTTTATCGCAATGAAGGCATTTATTGTACCACATTAATCAACTTATTTTAAGACTGTTACTTACCAAATAAATCTATAAAAAGATGTGAAGTTACATATTATTCTGTGTAACAAGAAAGAGACTGCAGAGTGATACGAGAGACAAATTTAGAGATTCAGCCAAAAAGAAAAATTCTTTCATCATTTACTCACCTTCATGTTTGTTTGTTTTGTTGTTTTTTGACAACGTAAGTCAATGGTCACCTAAACTGTTTGGTTACCAGCATTCTTTAAAATATTTGTGTTCCACAGAAGATAGACATTTTGGAAAGACAGTAAAGGGCGAGTAAATTACCCTTTCAACTGGAATCGGTAAATGTTCACTGTCCTCACCCTGCAGCACTGGTGTTCCACAGGGATCAGTGTTTGGACCCCTGTTGTTCTCCATCTGCAACTCCGTTAACCATTTTCTTAAGATTCTAACAACACTATTAGAATTTCTGAGTGTCTCTCTGACAAATCAAACTGGATTATCTTCCTCAAGCTTCATTTTGACTTGATTGAGCTTCACTTCGTCTCAGCCATGACCTCTGTCAAGTCTCATCTTGGTTAAAGGTCAGTTATTGCCTTCAGGTGTGGTAAATCACATTCACAATAACTGTTAGAACAGCTGATGCTCAAAACAACAAACAAAAATTACACTAGGGTGTGTTTGTTGTGTCAATTTATCTTTAGATAATCATATTTAGCAAATAAACACAGTGATTAGAACTTTAACCCATTGATGCTAAGATTTTTTCCAGAGATTCCTTAATTAGAATGGCATCTTTCATTTAACATGTTATGCTGTTCAGTGTATTTTTCTTAAAAGATGATATAAATATGGCAACTTTAGTTTGACACAATCTGTTGGTTACACTACTGTTCAAAAAAGGTTTAGTTTTTTGAGAAATTAATACTTTTATTCAGCAAATAGGATCAAAAGTGACAGTAAAGACGTAAAAAATGCTACAAAAGATTTCTGTAAAAAAAATCAGTTTTTTTAACTTTCTATTTATCAAAGATTCTTGAAAAAACTGTATCATGGTCTCCACAAAAATATTAAGCAGCACACCTCTTCAATATTGATAATAATAAGAAATATTTACTGAGCACCAAATATGCACCAGCATAATAACGATTAAAGGATCATATGACAAGGAAGACTACAGTAATAGCTGCTAAAAATTCAACTTTGTCATTATGAGAATCAATAACTCTCAAAAATAGAAAACAGGTATTTTAAATTGTAATAATATTTCACATTATTACGGTTATACTTTATTTTTTGATCAAATAAATGCAGCCTTGGTGAGCAGAAGATAATTTTTTTCAAAAACATTTAAAAATATTTCCAACCCCAAACATTTGAATGGTAGTAAAAACCTATACAAATTTCAAACCTCCTGCATAGATTGAGATGGTGTTTTGTCTTTAATGATTATGTGATGTGCGTAAAATAGCATGGACATTTAGTTCTTAATCTGAAGGCTACACTAAGAGTTGTGGCAGATACTATGTTATCCAAAAACAACAAAAAAAGATTTTGGAATAAACTTTTAGACAAAATCAAGTTTTGTCACTGAGGTGGTACCATTTCCAAAGGTACAAGTTTTGTACCTTATTTAAAGAGTGTAAATTAGAGTGCAAATACCTAATACACACCATTTAAGGTGTAAGGGTGTATATACCTTCCTAAAGTGTACAAGGTGTACAAGCTTTAGGCTACCAAATTGGGAACTGCCCTAGTGAGAGCTTTTGTGCTCAGTGTAATAGCAACTTGCAAACACGAGAGGGCGTTCACATACAAATCAGCATGCTGAACTTTGATCACAGCTTCTTCTATGGTGACCATGGAAATAGACCATAGATAAAGCTCCCTGTTGTCTCACAATAATGTCCTGTTGTCTGTTCATTTGCCCAAAAAATTATTCATAGAACTTAACACATCCTTTATATAAAAAAATCAAGAGGACGAGTTCATCATGCAGTGGCCTCTTTACACGATCCAGCTTCACAAATGTGTATTGCATAAGTGGGTGTTTCAAAGGATTCCTAGAATTCCGATCACAAGGGTCATTGGATCCTTTTTCTGTAAACTTAATCATCAGTCTTTGACTGACATCTCTATTGTGTTTGCTGTGTTGCAAATCACAAGCTATGAAAAAAGATCGCCACAGCAAGTGCTTGAACATTTTGTAATTTGAATTGCATTGTGAATTCAGCACTTATGTGTAAAATCACGAGACATTGCGGCTTTATGCAATTAATCTCTACACACTGAATGGAGATGTTAATTAACAGATCAAATAAGGAAATCAATGTGCACTTTTGACTATTGGGATGACTCAAAACATCTTATCTCAATGGAAAGAGAAACACCCAAAAACCTCATACGTACGCCTCTTTTTAAATATTAAAAGACAAGCATATAAAATAATTTTGAGCACTGCGTGTTAAGGGGACATAAATGCTTTTAGAACATGCTTAAGCATTGTGGTATCAGAATGTTTTGGACAATGAATAGGATCACGAAAACAGTTAAGATGATAAAAGCTTAAAATTACTCAGAGATGATAGCTGTTTAGAGTAAGGATTGAATATGGGGCATAAAGATTTGGTTTGTTTACATGCCTGTATAGTGGTTGTCAAAGGTTAAAATCACTTTAAGTCATTCCAGAGGTCTGTATACCATAGGCCTATAGTGTAATACTTCATTGGTTTATACCATGGACAATGCTTCCTGCCTCCTTGCACCCTTTATACCCCACATGTCACTTGATTCAGTGCCAGTCTAGCGCCCGGTGTGTCATCCTCAATAGAGCTTTGTAAGCGCTGCCACCCTGGTCTCTCGACCCACCCCCAGGCAGCTATTCATGGGTTCCCATGATTCCGCTCAGTTGGCTCTGGTACAATATGTGTCTGTCAGTGGCACCTCATCGGCATGCACTGGCACACACACACACACACACACACACACACACACACACACACACACACACACACACACACAGTGTGTCTAAACCAAGTGTCTAAACCAAGTGTGCCCACTCACTGTGCTTTCAGAGACGGTTGAGTCCAAAACGGTTTACACATGGGCACTGTTTTGAACTCTCTCTGCCCTATATTCATCAAATATTTTCTATTGCTATATATTCATATCTAAATGCCAATTCATATATGAAACATTTTCATGTTAATTATAAATACAGAGAAAAAGAAAAAAGATTATATATTATACACCTAATATATTATATTATAACATATCATATCATATCATATCAAATGATATGATATTATTATCTATTCTTCAAACTGCTTATCCGATAGGGTTGCGACACGACATGTATTGTAGTGTATTATATTATATTATGTTATATTATAGTATATTACATTATATTATATTGTATTGTATATTGTATTATTATTATATTATTATATTATATTACTATATTATATTATTATATTTTATTATATTATTATATTAAATTATATTATTAAATTATATTATATTATTATATTATATTATATTATCCATTTTCCAAAATGCTGATCGGGTGAATGTAGGGTCTAGCCTATTATATATTTTATATTATAAGCAGTATAAACACACTACACTGGACAAAAAGGAATAGCTGGATCTCAGGAGGATATAATGTCCATACAGTCTATGTAAGGAGGTTCAGCAATCAGCAGGCAGGAGCTACGTATGCATCTGCCCCCCCCCCCCTCTCTGAAAGCATCCGCATCGCTCCCCACGCGCGCACACACACACACACACACACACTGCCCCTCTCTCTCTCTCTGTGATGAAGGAGGAGGAGGGACCTGCTCGTGTCGTGAGCTACGTGCTGCTGAATTCACATCCACCACTAAAAATCTCAATCTACCACCCCATGCAGACGCATTTCAGGAGCGCACACACTTCACTACAGCCTCAAGCCACCTGGGAAGAGAATCGAGTTTTACAAGCATCTGTGAACTTACAGCCTACGATGCTAGTGTTTATATGATTACTGATTTGTTAATATCGCGCTCGAATTGCTGCAGATTAAAAGACGTGGTTGGTTTATTTATGGTCGGTTGTTAGAAAAAGGTTGGAGCTGTATTACATTGAGGAGGCGCTGAATTTGAGCTCTTTGCTCATCTGTTTGGGATTGTGATCGAGCAGGAGGGAGGAGTGGCGGAGAAACGGCTGGTAAGTCTATACTACACCACATGAACAAATATGTTATGCATTATCATAAACAGACATTCTTCCTTGGCATTATTTATTCCTCGAGTGCACTGATTAAAGCGCGAGACCTAAACTGAAGATTGCAATATATAAACTGATGTCCTGTAACGTTATATCATATGTCCGGTTCCTTAACGATTTGTTCTATTGAGTCGGATCCTTATAATGATTCGGTTGAGCCGTTTCACAATCGTTCTGAACGGTCCGTGCGGCTCACTCTTGAATCAACTCGACGACTCATTGAAGCGCGAAACGCCTCTTTCGAACATGTCAGATTCGTAATCCGATATAGTAGCCTATGTTAAAGAATTTGGGAGAAAGCGAAAACTATGAAAGTTACTTTTAAAGTTGAATATTACATTTGAATTGTACTGGATATATTTTACCAAGCAACAAGAGTCGACTTTAATAAAAAATCACTTTATCTAAGAATGAATAAACCTATCAGTTAAGAGATTAAATTATATTAGACACTAAAATTAGTAGTTTAATGCAATGCAAATCGCATTTAAATTCAACATGAAATGTATGTTAACACAATAGGTTAATTACTATGGAACCCTAGGGCGTACTAAATTACAAGCCTGCCTACTAGTTTAAGTAGGCTAGTTGGCTATTAATAAAATGTAACAGCAATAAACGGTAATATGTGTTTACACAATACTTTACCGAAACATAGCCTATATGTTAGGGACCATGGGATGACTGACTACGTCATAACGTAAAGAGCGCTGAATCCCTTTTAACTGATTCTTTGAAACGAACCGTTTGAACGAATCGATTCGCAGAAATGATTAGGACTTGCCATTAATGTTGCCGAATGGCTTGTGAGCTAATGTAAGTTTTTTTTAGTGTTTAATGGCGGTTATAGACGTATAATGTTTATGTTAATTACAATTAGACATGTGGTTTCGCTTCTACTTTCATTTCTCTGTATCTCAGATGGCAGAGACACCGCCTACTATCAGACGAATACAATTATAACCGGAGGAATAGCCTACATCCTGAAATGGTTTAACTAATCGAATGCAATTCAAAACCACTCTGCCTCTGAATTTCAGCAGCACTTTCTTGAGGCCTTTTATCGGCTGTGTGTTTGTCTGACACTGCGGCGAGCGCTTTTCTGCTGAATGCTCGTTCATTCATTTGTGTTGTCAAACTTCTCGACGTCATAATGATAACAGAAAGCGCGTGGCGTGAGCAGAATGTTCTAGGCGCGTGCTGGCCTGACCCCAGCTGTTTGTTGTCCTCCACGTGCTGCTGTTACACAATGTAAACACAATAGTAATCAGTGCACTTTATCATGAACTCCAGCGCTGGAGAATGTTTAGTTATGCTGCATTGACACTTTATTTCATTTTGCCTCGAGATATTTTAAATGACAAATAGGCCAAGATTAAAAAAGTAGCCTAAATTAAAAAAATGCATAGGCTACGTCTATCCGACGTTAAACCTGTATTTTGGGGTTTACTTTCTTTTAACTTAGTTTTAGTCGTTTTTTAGGGATGAACTTATGTCCATATTATATTTGTCCTATAGTCATGGAAAATTATTGCATGTTATTATTTGTATTTAACATTGTTATATTTCAAACGTCCATGACCCTATCAGAACAGACCTGCAACCCATTTTGGGTTGTGGACCACCACAATTTTGGATTGTGAACTACTTATTTTCCACTTATTTTTAAACTTTAGATGAACCTAAGAGCTCCAAAGAACAGAATTCTTCTTAATTTGTCATGACGAGAAGACATTCATTTACTTTAATTGCATCTCACATCATCAAGCAGACAGGTCTGGTCTCTGGTGTAATACTGAGCTTTGCATGCTGTTTTTCAGTCTAGCAAGGCTGAACGAAATGTACGGCATGTAATAAGAACTAATCAGGAACTTGTTTTTGTGCACAATGTCTAGAGATGTCAATTTGCCTTATGCCATCCTGGCTGCTTGGTACTAGACAATGAAAATAACAGCCCCCTATGGTGAAGAGGTCAACAGTGTGGCCTTATGTGGAGCAGTACTACAAAACTATAAACATTTGCCCACAGCTCACTGTTAAAAGCAGTTTATTCAAGGGCAACTGACCCTTTTCACTCTGTGTTCAGATACAAGTTTATTCATATTTCAACATGCTGATGTTTAAAACCAAATTGATAATTTCTGATGTTTTTGCTTTGTACAATGCTTGTATGTTACTATATGCTTATATGACTAACAAATATTCAGCTTTGCTAATTTAACTTTGAGGTTACTTAACATGCAAATGAGCTGCTGAACTGATATTAGCCTGTCTTCGAGTCGTACATGAATCTTATGAATAGTTTTACACATGCCAGACATGACTCATGGGTCATTTGTGGGAACTGTAGTTAATTCCAAGTCTAATTATTGCTTTCTAATGATAAGTCTGGAAATTGCTTTATTCAGGTAGAATATGTGGAAAGTAAACGCATCATAATGAAGCGATTCGTCATCAGCTGGATTTGCATGTTTGCTCCCCTCAATACTCTTTTATGTAAAAAAAAAAAGATTACATAACTTTCAAAGACACCGATGTGAATTAGTCATCATGTTTTACAGGCTCCTGAATTCTGAATCCTGCCTAAAATCCACAAAGATGATATATCTGCCAGTGTAAGTGTTAACATAATGCTTTACAACATATTTGATAGCTGAGTTGTCTGGTCATCTAAGGTTAATTGATTCTAAAGGAAATAAAACTGTCTCTCAAATGAATGATCACTTATAGCTGAGATCGCTCGCCTACGTAATGTCTTTTATCAAAAGTCTTTTTAATGAACAGTTGCTCCAGTATTTCCGGTATGTTTTTATAGATCTTTGAAAGAAAATCACTCTCTGCTGTTTTAGAAATGCTGATTTTGTAGCAAAAGATACTTGTGTAATAATAACACTGTACCTGTGTGCTTATTTGTGTATACATGACCACATGATGAACAGAAGATAAGAAATAAGACCAAAAGGAAGACTAAGGCAAAACAAAATACAAAATTGTTTATGAGAAAGCCCTGTGGGGAATGTCATCTGAGAGGGTAAATTAGGGGCAACAGCTGCTGGTGTCACTTCTACAACTTGTTTGTACCATCTCATGTTACCGTTTAAGCTCACAAGACAGGACACTTGCCCTCTTAGTTCATTTAAGGATCATCAGATCCCTCATAAAAGCAAATTCAGATCTGTTCTCAAGTCAGTAGAACAAGCCAGATTGCACTTTCAGCACAGCAGAGCATTAGAGAGAATTATTGCAAGATAAGCTATTTGTTAGCATGTACAGTATTAATTCTGGACATATAAATCTTCTCTCTTCTAGTGCTTAGTCAACTCGGCAATACATATTACCTTTCACCCTGAAATGAAAATTATGTCATCGTTTACTCACCCTCATATTGTTTCCACACCCATATGACATTTTTTATCTGTGGAGCTGATACAGACATTGTTTTTCCTTTTGTGCTGGTTGACATAAAGTCATGTGGGTTTGGTTTTTCGGTAACACTTTATTTGAAGGGGTGTGCATAAGACTGACATGACACCTTCATAATTCACATGACACCTGTATTGGTTTATGTCAAGTTGTCAAAACATTTTCAATTATAATGACATAATTGAGTGAATGACACTTAATGACAGTTGTCACAAACATGCATAAAACCTCCTTCATATTAATGACATGTGTCATGTCATGATTATGAATGTGTCATGTCAGTCTTATGCACACCCCTTCAAGTAAAGTGTTACCGGTTTTTCTTCTCTGTCCTGTCTAATCCCTCACCTGCAGCTCTGCTTCTGCCTAAAGTGGATTAATTAGTTGTTGGACTAACACCATTGCCCTGGATTAAACACTGTATCAGGGGGCTTTCACACTGGTCCAAACGTGATTGTTCCCAGTGTTGTGCCGAATTCTGACCCCCACCAGGTTATAACCCCCCTGACTGAGGGTACGTTTACATGACAACAATGTACTAAAAACGTAAAAGGTTTTCATTTGCTTTTTCGTGTACTGCGAAAATGACAGGCCAGTTTTGTAAAGAAAAATCTACACGCCTATTAGACCTTATTCAAAGTAGCGCCATGACATGTATAAAAGCGAGGCTGTGAGGGATAGACTTACCGTGTTTTCAAGGACATCCACTGAAAAAAGCTGTTTAAAACTCCTAATCACTTTTAATTTTCTACTTTTTGTCAACTGAAATTCCTAGGAAAGATATTTTTGCAGTATTAATTGTCAGCAGAACAACCCAAAATCAACCCTCATTAAATAACAGTACAACTCACTGATGTCCATCTCTCGTAGCCTCGCTTTCATTCCCATTAAAAATCAAAGATGGCGCTGCTGTGAATAATGTCTATAGACTGAACATGTAATACGCATTCGCATGACGTCACTGTTTTCACAAATTCACGCTTTTGTAGATTACATGGAGACGATAACGGTATCGTTTTCAAAAACTTGCATTTTATACCCAGTTTTCAAAAGCTTGTTTTTTCAGGCCCCCAAAACGCCATTGTCTAGTAAATGAACAGCCTAAATGCATAAAAAGTTTTCCTTTTCAGTTAAGAACGGTGTCATGTAAACAGCCCCTCGGTCCCTATAGGTTGGTTTAGGATTAGGTGTGGGGCTGGCTACTAGGGTATGGATTAGGCAACCAGGTAGCAGCCTCAACGAGGGGGGTAATAATTTGACAGGTAGCCTAGTTAAAATTCGACACAACACCGAAAGCCCCCGCAGCGTTGGTCTGGTTTCACGCTCACTTGATTCTATTGAAGCCTGGTGCATTTGCGTTCATCCTACGTCATCACAAAAGTGCATGGCGCATGATAGAAAACAGAACACATGTGAGAGGAGTTCATCTGTTCAGTGACAGTTTATCAGCATCCCTCCACCACCCCATCTCCTCACTTCTAGTTCTAACTATTCCTATCACAACCGGGGGGAGTACTCAGGGTTCGGGCCAAATTCCGAGCTCGGAGCCCTACCACCGGACAGCCCTCCAAATACACATAACCTTTACTATAATCTAATTATATGTAAGTGTGAACTCGTGAAATGCATTTTGTTGAAGTAATGATGTCGCCATCGTCTAAAACTTACAAGCAGGTTACTTTACTTCCTGAAGAAGTGTGCACCAGAGTCCCATTGCTTTCACAACATTCACGCGAATCCCACCACAGATCCAGTGCATCCGAGCTCAATCCACCTCCTACTCTTGGGTCCGGTACCACGGTGCGCTCCCAGGTCCGCATGACAGCTTACACATGACCAATTTCTCATGCGAACCGTGCCCCGTTTTGAACTAGACTACCAGTGTGAAAGTAATCTCACTGTCCACAAACACTGCTTAATATTTGTTTTTGTGAAAACCTTGATTCTTTGATGAATACAAAGTTTAAAAGGACTGCCACTTTTGATTCATTTAATGTGTCCTTGCTGATATAAAAGTAAAATATACAAATAAAAGTATTAATTCCTTAAAATCTCTCTTATACCAAAATATTGAATGGTATTATATTCTGTGTAACTTTGTGGCAAAGGTTTCTTTTACAAGCAATGTCCACATTAATAGGATGACATGTACATGTACATACATTCTGTATGTGTTGTGTGGTTATTTTTTGTTAGTAACAAATTGCAAGGTATCTTGATTAATCTCAAGCTTTGTGAGTTTTCAACTCTCTAAGTTAGAGTTGCTCAAAGGCCCTGTTTACAACTTGTATTAAGATGTGTTTTGGTCGATCAAATCACAAGTGGACGGCGCTAAATACACGTATAAACGGGGTCTAAAACTTCACGAGTTCACACTTACATCAAATTAAACAGAGTAAAGAATATGCGTATTTGGCGGGCTGTCCGGGGGGAGGGCTCCGAGCTCGGAATATTTGCCCGAACCCTGAGTACTCCCCCCGGATGTTGTAAGCGTTGTTAAGACTAGAAGTGAGGAGATGCTGTTAAACTGTCAATGTACGGAGGTAAGTCTGCTGTATACCTCTTAACTCGTTCATTGGGTTGATTAACTAAATGTGCTCCACTCGTGTTTAATTAGCTTTGATTATCTGATTGTGCTCCACATGTGTTTAATTAGGTTTAATTATCTGAACGTGCTCCTCCCGAACTTTGTTAATAAAACATCATGTTTTGAGCTTGTCCACTTTCGACCACTTTGAGGTAGTCGAAAATGCATTAGACCGGATTGCTTTCGTAGTGCGTTCGAACAGCCGCAAAAGATCGCCTTCTCTCCACCTTCTGACCTAATGCACAAACGTCATGGGAAGCGCTGGCCAGAATTTAAACTTTGTCGGCTGAAGATATTTGATTTGAAGATAAAAAAAAAAAAACATATCAAGCACAGTGTTCTCTCACCATTCCTGATTTCTAACTTGCAATCTCGGCGTTCGCCATATTCTTGCGCCTATCAGAGCAGAAGCGAAAGCTGCTGTTCTCCATTTGTTTTTCCGTCATCTCCAGTTGCATTCATATGTAAATTGAGTGAGATTATTTCGACCGAAAGATCTGTTAAAGCCCATACATTTAACCGCCAATAGACCCTCCCCTCAAACGAAATCAGGACAGAAGTGGTTGAAAGTGGACAAAAGATACAGATTAAAAACACCAGATGTGAACGGGAATGTGTCTGTCTCGTCTACTTGTGATCCGATCGACAAAAAAATGCATCTTAATACCGGGTTTAAACAGGGCCAAAGAAGCGCCATCATTTTGGAAAGGGAAAAATAGTTAAAGAGTAGATTTATAGAAAAGTGTTTGTTTATGCTGATGTTAGAAGTCACCGTCTGACTATCTATTATTCTCCTGAGCTGAAGCCTTTTGAAAACAAGCTTTGTAATTTCAAGGTTTTTTTTGTTTGTTTTTTGGGCCATAATTGTGATTTTGACTGCTACTTTTGACAGTTCTGCAAGACCATCAAATCTTGTTAAGTACTATATGTAAGAAGAGATACTAAACTCATGACCACATAATATCTCACTAACCTGGCACAGACACTGTCAGGACCCACACCACTCCCCTTACGAAGCTGGAGGCCTTCTAGTTTTGTTGTAATATTAAGTTTCAAATGTGCAACTGGGATAGCCAGGGCTCAAGGCTCAGTGGAAATTTCCACTTCAGATTCAGACAGCAGCCTTTGTTCTGGTGCAGGGGCTTGCCACAAGCTGCTGGAAATTGGCTTGGGACTTTGTTGTGAAAGAGTGCAAACAGAGCTTTTTCCAGACACGAAAAATAGACAAATGATGATAAAAAAGAAAACAATCTAAAAATTGGTCTCAACTTCTGGCAAAGCATGTTCCTGTTTTATTGGTCTCCAGTGAATAGAAGGATATTGAGCAATTCAACTTTCTCAGCCCTTAACGGTCAGTAGACTATACATTTTTTTTATTTATTTTTTCGCAGAATCATGTGCATTGCATAATAATTTTGCTTTCCAACGCCCCTTTTTACTGGGATCACTGGGATGATGGGATCAGGGATTTTAATTATCCAAAACAATATTCCTAATATAGCCCTCACCATGTTTGGAGTCCAGGTGTTTGTTAAAAGGGAACGATTACCCAATTCTGCTCAGTAGGGGCATGTTGACAGGAAAAAAAAACACTCTTTTACAGTTCTGAAGCCTTGAGATATTGAGCTCCTTCTTTGATGGTGGGGGGTAACAACCACCCTCCCTATGATGGAAGATTACCAGAAGTACTCTGTGAGGAGTCGTCTTTCAGCTTGAGCGTGTTCCCATGAGGAAATAGGAGTTTTAGCTATAGGCATAGGTGGGTTATAAAAGCAAGTATTCATGAGTGTGGCATATCGATTTTTATGGGAGTTACACAAGTTTGTCATGTTGTCGAAGGGTGGTGTCATTATGAGTAGTAGAGTTATATTTGTCTTGTTTTGTTAAATGGATTTTACTGTCTTAAACAGTTTACGTAGCGGAAAAATTATATAGTTATATATTTTTGTTACAAAAGTAATCTAATATCTGTCTTCCTAATAGTTTAGGAAATTATAGGTACACTCTTGGTTTGATGCAAAAAAAGCTAGATGGCCACAGTATACTGATTTTTGCCCAAATCTAAGAGTCACAAGTATCCTACATAGAAGGCAATACCAAAATGCACTTTGAAAAGGAAACTTTTCTAGAAAGTTCGCTTTGGCAGGCTTTTTCGAAATCCCAAAATTTACTCCAGACGAACTTCGTTTTGGTCTGATTTGGTTCGAAATGACGTCACATCAGTTCTTTCTTGGATTTATCTTGAAGTATGTGTCCAGTATGTCCAATATTTGTCTTGAGCTATGCATACGCATGAGTATTGCACTATTAGCTTAGTGACATGCTGATGTCAAACTCTATTGGAATCAATTGTGAGTGTTGTGGCCAATTCTTGGTCGCGATCTCAGTTTTCAAAGTCTGGTCAGGTTCTCAGAAGAAATCTTTCAGAGTCGAGGTTTCGGGTCTCAGAAGAAAATAACTTTATTGAGCAGTTCAACAAAGTGAGAAGCCAGCTGGACATCTGAATCTTACAATGGTCAATACTCAGATCTTATACCTTTCTCTTATCGTTAGTTGTCCAATTAGCGCTCATACAGTTATCTTTTTCTACTTGCTCCTCCTTGGCCTGTCGCCACGATTAGAAACACCTGCATCGTTATTTCATTTTTAATTGGGGCAACCTTCTTTGCGCATGCGTATCTTTCTTTGCGCATGCGTATCTTTTTAAAAATGGCTTCATACATGATTTTCAGGTACTTTTCCTTGCCCTTTCACCCAGTTTCTTCTCCTGTCCTTAACCAACCTGCCTTTTTCATGTCCTTTCACCCAGTTTCTTCTCCTGTCCTTATCTAACCTCCCCTCAGGCCTAGTTTTCTCTAGCATTACAGCATCTTATATTCAGACCCATGTATGAGACATGTATGAGACAAATGAAATTCCCCAACATGAGTTGAGTGTTTCCTGTGAATAACATGTGAAGAGCGCTATTGGTGTGACATGTAAAGCACTTATTTTGATCCTGCAAGGCAGTTAGGATGCTGCCTTAGGTTTAAATGTTGACATTTTAATGTAATTTATATATAATACGTTTGGGCCACTCAATGGATGTGTGAAATATCTGCATTAAAGTATGCCACTGGGTCCTTAGCTGCCAGACAACGTAAGAGAGGTCATTATAAAGGTGTGTACTGATGGTCTGCTTCACTAGGTTTCTCTGCATCACTGGCTATGCAAACACTAGCAATCAGTATTGTGTATAGAGTGTGTAATTAAAGTTCTCTTTACAGCAATAAATGCTTTCTTTTGCGTCTGTGTTAAGCGTCAAAGTGAGATATGACTCATGAGCACATTTGAAAGTAAAGTTAAATATCAGGAAGTTGCATATCCTTAGAGTGTATGGAGAATTGGCTTGGTTGCTTAAAGACAGAGAAAGAGAAAGTATCTTATATTCTATTCCCAAAATACCCTGGGCTTTTTTTTTACTCTCTTACTGGTAACAAACATGGAAATTTACTTAGGTTTTGTAAAAAAAAAAATTGCAGCTTTTATATTTAGGATGACCTTGTGCATAGTGAAGACTTTTCCAGAAAACAGTTATATGATTGTGGTCAAACATATATATATATATATATATATATTTTTTTTTTTTATATATATATATTTAATGGAATTGGAATTGATGTTTTCTAGTATTCAGGCCGTTGACTGCACAATATATTTTTAATCTTCGTACATAAAACTCATGGATCAAATTCTAAACCCCGTATTACATTTAAAGTTAGAAGCCTCCTCAACTTTTCTCTTTTTACAGAACTCTGAAACGAAACTGTATATTTAATGCTAGATTATTTAAAACCACTGCTGCCTTGAGTGAACCTTACATACATTTTCCCAAGAGAGATGTCATGGGTGCACTGAAAGTGTCACTATGTCGATTTAGCATTGGATAAATACCAGTTGTGACCTACAGATGTGAATGAGGACCAGACAGATACTTTGACTTTGACACAAGGCCTGCATTGACTTCAGCTGGGAGATTCAATGTATGCGATGAACGCATTTTTTCCCACTCTGCTGGTGGGTTGTGCTCGCTTGGACAGATTGGTTGGTGGTTAAGCAGGCTTTTCCTCTGCTGTCTGGCATACTGTATTGTTCACATCGGGGCACAGTAGGTTTGGAATTACGATTAGAGCTTAACAATGCACATAAATTGGAATGTGACATTTTGCCCTATGATCTTATGTGATAATGATAAAGTGGAATATAAAGTCCTATAATATAAAAATAAAGTGGATATCCTTTATCCTTTATCCTTTAATTCTCTCTTCTGGCAATATTATTTTACTCAGAGATATTTGGTTAAAGACTTGTTTATTGTTACGTTGTTTACAATTAAATGCTGATTATTACTTTCAAATGTTCAATTGTTCTATTATTTGTATTATTCATTTTATTTTTTACTTATAAATAAAATAATTTTGATTCATCACTTCTCCGTCTGACTGGATCTCACTGCATTACTCTCCAATGTTGTTTTCGAGTAGCAATCATATATATATTTACCAATGTTGTGAGAAAGTCATCTTGTGGCTTCCGGTTAAATTCAGGATTGATTTTAAAGTTCTCTTGTTTGTCTACAAGGCCCTATCAGGCCTTGCCCCCCAGTACATCAGTGATCTTATTATTCCCTATACTCTCCTTCTAGAGTTCTCAGGTCCTCCAATCAACGGCTTTTAAAGGTCCCTCATTGTCATTTAAAATCAAAAGGAGATTGTGCTTTTTCCGTGGTAGGTCCCAAACTCTGGAATAGTCTCCCAACCACGTGAGGTCAGCTCCATCAATTGCCACTTTTTAAAAACTTATTTATTTTCTCTAGCTTTTGAATAAGTTATGTTTGTTTTGTTGAATGATTTTAATGTTATCATTTTTGTAAAGCACTTTGGGGCAACGTCTGTTATTTGAAAATGTGCTATATAAATAAAGTAGCTTGCTTGTGGGAATAGTTTTTGTTTTTCTTTAACAAGGGTCCTTTAAGTACTTTGTTATAGTTCAAGTGTTATAGTTTGTTATAGTTTACTAATTCCAGGCTATTGAGCCTCTTTTGATACTTCTCACTCCTTGGTTTACCCTGAAGCTGAAAGGAAATAAAGTAGATGGCGAATAGGGCCGTATAGAGTAGGTTTTGTTGCTTTGTTTTTAAAACCAAAAAGTGCTTTACTTCTTAAGTGCACATGGTTCACTGTAAGTGAATCATTGTGTATAGTCAGAACCCTCTTTTAAGCTTAAGAGCCTTCTTTTTATAACCCATCTCAGTATATCAAGGATTGTAAAACGCAGCAAATTTCGAATAAGTAAGGGCCACTCCAGTTTTACTCTGCACTTCCTCTCAGCTCTGAGAGTGACTCAATGCGCTATTGAAATGCTTTTCCTCCTCAGTGGAGGTAAAAATACCATTTGGCAGTGTTGTAACGGCAAGCTGAGCATTGCAGAATGACCTTTTTGGGTCAGTTTGGTGACATAATGGGAAGTAGGGGTGAAAAGGGACTTGATATTGCACCCTGTGGTATAGAAGATCAAAAAAAGAAGCTGTTAAGTTTTACTTCCCTTCTTTTTGGTTGGTTGCAATGGCCTGACAGACACTTCAAAAAACCCCTTTGAATTTTGGGTTGTTTTCCACAGCAGGACAGTGGCTCCGGGATAACATTTGGTGTCTGAGACTCTCTTGCCCAGCAGAAGTTGGTGTGTGAAACTGTCACTCCGGAATACAAGGAGGTTTCCTTCACGGTGTCCCTGTTGCGACCTCTGCAAGCTTTCCCTCTTCTCACTTTTGAGAAGTTGACATGCTTTTAAACCATCTGACCGGCTCACTATTGGAGATTCCCTTTGCAGACAAGGGTTCATGAAAGTTACAAAACCTTCTTACTTTGGCCATTGAGGATGAGACAGGAAGGAAAGATGTCCACTGCTCATCTAAGAAACATTTTCTGTGAATCACAGGATCACATTTGAGGAAAAGCTGTGTGCGAGAGCCAGTTTTGTTTTGAATGGGTTTTTCTTTTTTCTTGCTGGAACAAACTCATACCAAAGCAAAATTGGACAAGGAAAGCAGCAGCGCAGACAATACGTGCAGAAATTAGTTTGAAACCCTGTCGGATGAAAAAAATACTGTAACTACGTTAATTAAATTGTTTTATTACCTCAGTTTGCAACGTAAAAAAGTAACTGTGTTTGAAACAGCAGCAGATATTTGCATTTACTGGATACATCATATTTATTTATACTGATGACAAAAATGGAATTACAGCACAGTATTTGAACTCATAAATTGCTTATTTTGCTTTTCAGTATCTCAGTGATGAGACGTTTTCAACAATACATGACAAACGACTGTCTGATCTGTATGATGCTTTTACCAATTCCCAATTGATTATTATGATCATATTTAAAGTAAAGTAAAAGTATCGGCTATTTAATCGGTCACAACGAGCTGTTGATTATTGGTTATTATTGATATTGGCCCCGAATTTCAACATCAGTTCATACCTAATGATTGTGGTGGATTTTTTTTTAACCTATCCAAAACCATTTGTGTCCTCAGTTTGCCCTCATTATGGTTGATAAACACAAATTTAACTTGGAATGCTGTGATTGTTAACTGGGGTGAAATTGATGTTTTAACAAATGCATACTTTGTCTCCTTGTCTCTGAGCAGCTCACTGTAGCCCGACTTTGACCCTTCTTTAAATTTGAGGCAAACCAATTAGAAGTAGTTGAAACCGTTTTTGCTCACTTATTATCAGCAATGAATACCTTAGCTGATACTGAGAATCTTCATTTTTAGCTCTCTATTTGTTTGTCCAGGTTAATGTTTCACCAGTCAAAACAGATACGTTGGTGCAAATTTTCACTACAGTTTTGTAAGATATTTTATCAGAAATATCCTGGAGACCTCAAACATTTCAACAGTAGTGTATACTTTTTCTTATGGTACTAGATACTTTGCCCAGTTGGGCTGTATAATGACTGCAGTGTTTTGTTGAATATGTTACAGAGGCTGCTGTTTTGGGTTATTTGGATGTTTAAAAAAAAAAAAAAAATATTGGAAGAGCTGGTTAAAAGTTATATTCTTTTTGTTTGTTTAAAAAAAGTGAAAATTTGTGTTAGCAAGTAATCATTCAGCAACATTAAAATGAATAAATTCATTCTTTTCCCAAATAACACTTAGTGCCAAGTGACACTTAAAAGAAAGAAAAGTAATTGCCTGCAGCCAGCGGAGCCTCTCCCAGTCTTGAACCCAACCCCCTCTTTCTTTTAATATATAGGTCCTTCCGGATTCTTTTCCGTGTCCTGAACTTGTGGAGTTTTCCAAAGGACATGTATAATTGTGTTTGAGGCATTAAAATGTCAATAAGCCTGTATGTTTGGGTTATGTGACATAAACCGGGCCACTATAGCTGAGACGATTAATGCTTGTAAAGCAAGATAAGAGCAGTGAACCGTATTTTGCCACAGAGGCAAAATGGCATCATGGACTCGACAGATTCAAACCTCCGACCTAGCCAATAAAACAGTACTGTTTACTATTAGGCCTACTTACTGGTAAGAGTGAGGGATGTTGTTATTGAAATAACAGAGTTTGTGTTAAGCCAGCTGATCATTGATTTTCTGTTTGGATATTTACCCTCATCTGTCAAAAAGCTTTGCATGCTGTAATGGACACAGACAGGAAAGTAAACTTTCTGTTTGTGGTCAGCAAGAATCTGGGTGAAAGTGGGAGCGCTTCTGAATGTGTCAAAGGCCCTCACATTCAGACAGGTTCAGGACATCAAATGTTTATAGGGAGAGTAAAGCTCCAAGTATGTCTGTGAGAACAAAGTATGATGGATAACACCCAGCTGTGTTGTGCTGTTAGGTCACACAGTGGTTCTCTACCTCCTCCCCTCCCCTCCCCTCCCCTCCCCCCCTTGTTTATACACACAGTCTCACATGTGGCATTACTTGAGTTTTATCCTAAAAGGCATGCCCAGACATGCCCGTATTAGGGGTAGTAACATCCTTAATGCCCAGTGAAATCTCTTACTCTATAAACAAAGACCCATGCACACACTACACACATTTTTGTTCTTAAATAGTGGTGGCGATCTGCTATTGAGCCCAGTTGTTCTTAAATTAAGGTGTTATTTAGTAAGTCGTATCATATTATCTATTATCCATTATTTAGTTCCCATACTTTGAGCAGTTTGCTACTTTCAATTCTATTAAAGTGGGATTTTTTTTTTTTACTTGTAGGCCATGCTTGTTGTTTTATACTGAGTTTATGATATTTTCTTCTGTATCTCCTAACCCTACCCCTAAAGCTCACAAAACCCGTTTGCCATTTTTATGTTTTAAGGGAAGGCCGTGTAATACTAATACTAAAAAACGAATACTAATACTCCATTACTTAACTAATACTAATACTTAATAGATATTACTAGAATCCCCTGTTGATCAATACATTAAAACAATTGTTTTGTATTGCAATTTGTCTGGAATTTAATTAGATAATGAAATTAGTCATTGTCTAATTAAATACATGCACTAATTTGCATACATTTTCAGAACAGAAATCTAAACATGGAAAAATGCAAGCTCAAAATTCTTGATTATTATTATTATTTATTTATTTTTAAATTGTAATATTTTACTGAGGGGATTTTGAATAGCTCCTTTTATCACTCCATACATAATGAAATTACTGTTAACAGCCAGAAGAAAAAAAAAATTAGGAATAAAATTTGAAAAATAATTCAGGTGTATTATCTGTTTTTTAAACATTTGGTTCTCACAATGTTGGGAAAAAAGCAGTGGCCTTCTGTTTTGTTTTACTTTCGTTTAATGTAATGTCATTTTGTTTAATGTTTTTTAATACATTTAGATTAAAATTCTAATTTTCCAAAATCCTTTCTAGTGTGACTGCACCCACGCCATTCCTGAATTTAAGTTTTGGCAATAAAAGTTGTTCATCTTTCTGTTAGCAATTTTTAGGGTTTATTTTGAGTTATTTTTCCAGTCAGAAAATGAATGTATTAAATATAAAAAGCATGCTCGTAACAGACCAAATCAAAGCTGAGCTGACTCTCAGTAGATTAGTTAACACTAATTTCCCACAGATAGACAGTGTGGGTATTGCTTAATGGCTCCTGCAGGACCAATGTTCTCAAGCTCTCTCCACTGGAAAATTACATGCACTGCCCAATGCACAATTTAAGGCATTAATGAATTTATTCATTGGTTTGTTGTTGGGTATAATATGCAGTTGTTGTGTAAACAGTTTAGAAATCAAGAGAATTTGATGAGAACATACGTATGAGAACATATGCTTATACGTGCATCGGCAGAAAGGGTGATTATTTTCCTTTGCGATTTGAGGTGGACTAATGGGCATGTGGTCTGCTAGCATTTACACTAGCATTTAGTGTTGTGATCAATGAGCAACTCTCTGATGTGTATTTGTCTCTCTTCCCTTTCGTTCTCTGACCAGGTTATCCATGACCTCAGATTTACAGCATTACACTTTCAGGATGCCGAATATAGGGTTTCAGAACCTTCCCCTCAATATCTACATTGTTGTCTTTGGGACTGCCATTTTCGTCTTCATCCTCAGTCTACTCTTCTGCTGCTACCTGATTCGGTAAGACCACCTGGCTCTTCTATGTGTGCGACAGCAGAATGTGTTTGAACAAGCCTCAGAATGCCATACATTTGCTTATTTATCCTCTTCAGTCGGTTACAGGGTTTGAACGTCTTGATCTAATCCCTAAACATTCAGGCTACAAAACGGAACTGTTGTAATTAAACACCTAACACAATTAAGTGTAATTTGCATCATGATTTGTTAGGAAATTCTTGAAAAAGGCAATCAACCCAGAATGTGCAAGTGGGTGTTGTTGGAACCATGGTGCACTGATGTTTATCTAGACAACTGTTGAATGCACCAATGCCCAAAGGTAAAACGGAAAATGGAAGGGAGTTTAAGAGACTTCTATGAGAGGATAGAGGAGAGCTGAGAGATGATGGTGGAACAGAGAAGTTCCCTTTCATCTTCACACCGTATCCATTCCATGTGGGGCAGCTTTTATCATGCTCACTTTGAAGGCTGAACCAACTCTGAATTTCAGAGCCATGCTTTAATTATTAGTGGCTGCCCAATAAAGAGGTAGGGATAAATGAGCAACTTCATTGAATTCCTCAATATATAATAGGGATGTTCAATTTTTGTCTTAGCCTTGTTAAGCCATGGGTTCCCTCAGGAAATTTGGATTTAGTTTTGGATTTATGAGTAAAATAAGGTCTCCGGTTAACATTTGCTTGAAGAGACTTTCCTGATTTGATTTACGACATAAATTACACACAGTCATACTGTAATGGAAATTTGTTTAAACTATAAATTCCATTGGGAGCCCTCGGAAAATTAGCCTTCAAGGTTGGTCTGCAAACCATGTCTTTATGACGTGCATGAACAGCTCCACTGCAATGCAGCATTCCTTAAAAAAAACAATTTATCAGGACAACAAGGCGACTGTATGGCATTTTGAAGAAAGATCCTGATTACTTGTGCCTGAAATGGTTTTTATGTGCGTGTTCGATGCACTAACAAAGCTTTTCATGAAGAGTGAGAAGGTCAAACAGCACAGTTTGGAGAAGCTAAGAGAGCTACTGACTTGATAATCTGAATTGAAAATAAAAGCTCCCCTGTGTGGATTTGGCTTGTAGTTTCCATGTAAATGGATGTAAAGCTTTTTATTTGCACATTAACTGAATCTAAAGCTGCTTAGCTGCACAATCCCGAATCAATGCATTTTCGACATCTACCGTACTTTGTCTCACAAATTTCCCTTATGGTTTGAGTGAACTTTACAGGAGCTGCTCAATAACTTGAAGGACATTGATTAACTCTTCTAGTGAGAATGAACCTGGTAATGATAAAACAACCAAACTGACCACTGATGCTTTAAGAAACTCTCCATTCTCCATGAGCTACAGAGCTGCTGTTGTCCAGTCAAATTTGCTATGTGGACATTCTTAGCAGCAGAGATACTGTAGCTTTAACGTCCAATTGAAACGTGGTGTAGCATCTGAGAACCAGCAGCTCTCATCCAAATTCAGCCTAACCAGTGGGGGAGATACTGTATTACCCTTACTGTATTTTCAAATGTGTACATGTATTGGTAGCCTTTTATAGTCTTATATTATTAATCTCAACAATGAAAACACTGGATTCTTGAATGAAAAACTGAGAAAAAAAGAGTTTGTATTTAGCCCAGATTCCAGACTTCTGAAGTCTCCCTTGCATTAGATCACAAATATTCATAACTTCCTCATTGAATTAACCAGCAAGCATTTGTTATGCCCCCATTACAAAAACATGCATACAATTGCCCTGAAAACTATTTGGACACTTTTGGCACACTTAAAATTCATTAACATCATTGCATTAAATAACAAAACGTCAAAATAACTTGCATTTGTTTTAGATGACTGCACAAGCACGTTTTTCACAAAGATATGTTTGTTAGGTACAGTAGGGCCACTGTACATCTGAAAACCAGCAGACGAGAATGGAAATGACAACAATTGCAATTTCAGCAAGTACCAAAATAGTAGGCTACCATTCTACCTAGCTGCATTTTTCATTATATTTTTAGCAAGCTATTTTTCACCTCGACATATACCTTCAGCATCATTGAAACAATAGGCAAGAGGCTGGAGTGCTTATTCTCAGCATTTTACATTTAACAATTGCTTTTGACAGGATGGAGACGTCCCTACTGAGACCAATATATGCTGTGTTTTGAATGCTGGTCTCCAGCATTGGATATATGTGAGCTTGTGTAACCAACAGGCTTCTTACTGGACTAGTTCAGCCAAAAAATGGAAATGAAATAAAATTCTGTCATTTATTCAAACTCTTGTTGACAAATACTCAGGCTGGTCGGGTCAGTCTGACCTGGCCGACTATATAGACTTAAATTTCAGCCTTTTCTACACTAAACAGGCTTCAAAAGATTTGGAATATAATTGTATGGACCACAAGTAAGATACTGGTTTAGGAACACTTTACAATAAGGTTTAATTTGTTAACATTAGTTAACGCACTGTAAACTAACATGAACCATTTTTATTAACTAACATTAATAAAGGTTAATAAATGCTGTAATAATATACAGTATTGCTCATTGTTAGTTCAAATGAGTTAATGCATTAACAAATTGAACCTTATTGTTAAGTGTTACCATACTTTTATAGTTCGAAAACTCGAACGCTCCAGTCCCATGTCATTTTAAATGCATGCAATGAAAAAGACGACCAGCACATTATTCAAAAACTTTTCCTTGTGTTCCATGTGGAGAAAAAAGTAAGTTGTATGGGTTATGAAATTATAATAGGGAGTAAATAATGACAGAATTTTCCTTTATGGGTGAAACTATTCCTTCAGCTAACTTAACCAACTAGTTTTGGCTACACCAGTCCACCAGCTAGACAAGCACGAAGTTGGTCTTCCCAGCAGGGATTTTAGTGTAAAACATGCTTTCGTTTTAAAATCGTGATGAAATGATTGAGATCTGTGCAGATGGTCTCTTGACCTCTTTAGTTGTCGATTTAAACCGCTATTTTATCATGAACATCAAAGACTTGAATCAAGGACCACCAGATTGTAGAGTCGTGCGACTGTGGATTTTCAATGTGAAAGATGTGGGAGTCGTGAGCTCAAGTGGACCTGTGAAGGACGTCGTGATTCTGAGCAAACACACGCAGTCGCACGTAGCAGCCATGCACCAGCTCCGACACACAAATGTGAAATGCCCCTGTGACTGGCGAACACACACTTAGAGAAGAAAAGGGGTGGGTGGGTGGGTGTTTGTCTGGCACATGGGAAGAAAATCGAAATTCACACACACACGTCTGAGATTGAGCATGTTAATAGCTGTACCAGTTATATTACAATGCAGGGAAATGGTCACAAGGTGGTTTTCAACCTGATGAATTGTAACGCCTGCCTAATGGTGCGTTATAAATCATGACTGCCTGTAGTTTGTCAAACAACAGTTCATCTTGACCTAGCCCACCTCAGGTCAGGAACTAGACTCAAAGATGACTACACGAATTTAGCAACATAAATATCTTGATATTTTGCAATCCTTTCCGGTTTTGATCATACTTTTGCTTTGAAGAATGAATAGTCCACGATGACTTCTTTCATCCAGCCACGACAGACTTTAGGGGCCGTTCACACAGAACACTTTTTTATTTTTGCATTCCACTGCGCTTGATGGATGTGTTGCACTTGTGTAGTTAGCAATATCTTCAGCATGACACAGCATTCTAAAAACGCAGCGCTTAAGTTAAAAAATTCAACTTAAAAAAAAAAAAAGTCTCTCTAGACCTTTTAAACACAAACACTGTTCTGTGATAATGGCCTTTTAGACATGAACATTAGTGGTTTGTTTTTGCATTTTGATGAGTATAAATCACAAAAATGCCCTGAAGTACCCATAAATCACTCTTCCTCACCTCTAAATTCCTCCAAAGGGAGTATCTGCTCCTTTACCTGCTGGTCTCTTTCGGAATGTCAGTTTCTCTATATTTTTTTTTCACATCCAACTCTCTTTTCCCTTGAGACTTTTCTGAATAAATCTTATCTTTAATGAACTATATTCATTTCTGGATGTGATTGTAAGATACTGCAGTATTGTATGTTGTGTTCACTTGTGCCTTTCCTTTGTACAGGAAGTAATATTGGTCAGGTCTGAAATGTTGTTTGTTGTTGGTGCTAAATTAATTGTCATAGCTTCCATTGAATTTAAATATGAAGGGTTTCAGAAAAACAAACAATCATAAAATGCCTAGATGAATGTCTTTTAAAGCTACTATTACTGGACTATTACTAATGTTCTAACAACCCTACGGACATAAAATAAACTCGAGGCTAAACAGTGTATAGCGTTTGATGGTTTTCCTTAAATAGCTTTTTTCTTACACTAGAGACTCTTCCATCATGCCTGACACATTCCAGTTATTTTCCATCAAGGTTCCTCTCTCTCTCTCTCTCTCTCTCTCTCTCTCTCTCTCTCTCTCTCTCTGTCTGTGTCACACACACTTGCTCAAGATCAAAATAGTGTTAAATGTAAACTGTCGAATGCTTGGCTGACTCCATTTCTTGAGTTCATGCCAGGAGTATCTGTATATAGTTCTTTTAAAGGGTCTGGCACCGGTCTGACAGTCACACTCGGTAAAGCATTGCAGTGGTGTGAGTGGGTAATGCCTGGGCAGTTTGGTTCAGACAGGCTGTTAAAGTCTGGTCAAGCTTAATGAGACAATACAAGACCTAAATCACCCTGAAAGACTCTAAAGATAGTTTAAACATACCCAAGGCAGCTCAAAGCACCGCTAGAACTGGACGCAGACAATGTCAAAGGAAGAGGAAGTTATTTTTTAATAAAAACGAGACATGAAAAGTCATTTGAAAGTGGATGGCAATGTGTTTAGCAGGTTGATTTTGTGATTAAGATCAAATGTAGTGGATAAAATGTATACTTTGGTGGCATCCAGTGAAAAATGAAACTTAGCAACACATCAAAATACACGTTATATGAAATATGTGGTGAATCATTTTTTTTTAATTCAAAGCTTTTTAAATGATCAGCACAGCTAAAGTTATGCCTTATGGGGACTGAAAGCAACAATTTGTCAAATTGTGACTGAAAACAAAGATTCAGGCATGGATTGACCATATACAAACCCAGAAGCACAATGCATTTTTCACACCCAACAAAACCCATTGGAATTTAAAATGGTCTGTGTTTAGTATCATGGTTTAACTCAATGACTTTGGCCTTTGTTTGTATATAGTTTGGTATCATGATTGTCTCTCCAACACAGGTTTTTGAAAATGTTGTCACCCTCTGAACTAAAACAAAGATGTCTTTTGCCTAGGTTACGGCACCAGGCACACAAAGAGCTCTATGCATACAAGCAGGTAAGCTGCTATTCAAACACTTTACTCTATTGTATTTAATGTACATTATTTACTGCATGATTCAAAGTGGGTGTGAACGTGAGGGTTTCGGTTACTTTTTCATGCAATTTCAAACGTTTCGGTTATAGTCTCCAAATTGTGATTGAGTCTTACTCCAAGTATATCAATTACTAATTGAGTTATTTTTTCGTTTACAGGTTATTCAAAAGGAAAAAGTCAAAGAATTAAACTTGCATGAGGTAGGAGTTCCCCCTTTCATCCAGCTGTGCAGAATTTTTTTCTATAATATATATATTTTTTTTGTGGCCAATCATTTACTAGATGTTTCAGGCAAGAGGTTAAATATGTGCTGATATGTGGCATATGAGATTTAAAGGACGTCTTTGAGTTTCACTCTCTTCATGTTTAATAATAGCATGAGCGTATGCCGTTTAACCTTCACCAGTTTGTACATGATCACTATCATTTTGCTAGTGCTAATAGGACAGACTGACTTCATATGTGAGTGCTAATGAAATGGTAGCGACAATATTGAGGTGTAAGGACACCAATGCTCTTGTTGAAATCTCAAACTCTCCTGGAATTTCCTGAAGCCATTCTTTCCCCCTTTCGGTTTCTAATAAGAGCTCATTGTCAAGGAATAGTTTCTACTTTTAGGTTATATTTTTAGCATCCTGGCTAAAGCTGGATATTCAAGCAGCTATTTTAACCAAACAGTAATATTTATATGGATGTGCATGGATACCATGTAATCTTTAAGCAAAACAATGACAGCATTGTGTTGTGCTGAACTGAGTTATGTTTTGTTGGAAGGATCATCCTCGTGTCACGTCTGGCTTTTTTATTTTTTTTTTGCATTTGCATTTGATACAACAGCACAGCAATTGCAAGTTGTATGCATGGTGCAAGTTTGTTCAACAACAACTCTGTTCAACATTGTATCTGGGTAAAGAACACAGCCACTGCCAGGGCACTTCTCTCAGCCACTGTATTTTTATCCAACCCTAGAAGTGCTAGAAATGTCATTAATATTAACAGCGCTGTCAGTGATTTAATATTAGTCCTTTCTTTTTAAACATTGCCTGAAAATTGTTAGCACTGCCCAAGAAGTGGCAAGCAAATGTCATCCACACTTGTAAGCACAGTTTTTTTTTTTATGGTATTCTACATGTTTTTTGGACTTTCTGTGCCAGCTGCCATGACTGTCAGACTCAATGTTTTATAGTTGATATTGACTTTTTTCACGAATAGCTTTTGGGAAACACTTTCATCCATGAGTCTGATACTTGCTTTTCCCGCCCCCCAAAGATGTTACCATTTCCACATTTGCAGGTGTTTCCATCTAGGGCTGAAACTTAAGATATATAGAAATGATCGAAATATCGCAAATGTACAGTACATAACCCGATAT
Source organism: Rhinichthys osculus (assembly GCA_029959095.1). Classification (NCBI taxonomy): domain Eukaryota; kingdom Metazoa; phylum Chordata; class Actinopteri; order Cypriniformes; family Leuciscidae; genus Rhinichthys; species Rhinichthys osculus. Next base: position 40,957,196 of record JARWKJ010000005.1, read on the forward strand.
AGGTAACACTGTAGTTTAGAGTCCAATTTCGCTATTAACTAGTTGCTTATTAGCAATCATATTACTAGGATCATGGCTGTTTATAAGTACTAATAAAGCACATATCCATGCCTTATTCTACATCCCTTAATCCTACCTAATTCCTACCCAATACCTAAACTTAACAACTACCTTACTAACTATTATTAAGCAGTAATTAGGAATTTATTGTGGCAAGATGTAGTTAATAGTTAGTTAATAGTGAGAATTGGACCCTAATCTAAAGTGTGACCGCAATATGCAACTAATTTTATTTAAAATAAAATATAAAATACAGGCATAAAATACATTTCAGGCATTATGTCTCAGTTTCTTAGTTTCAGTTTTTTATATTGATGATGAAAATAAAAATATTAACAGTAATAACACTGAGCCTTCCTGTAGCTCAAACAGTAGAGCATTACAAGTACCAAGGTCATGGGTTCGATTCCCAGCAAGAACTGATAAGAATGTTAATGTGTTCCTTGAAATGGATAAAAGTAAATGCAAATGAGATTTGTCAACCAATCTTGCAATGTTTCATAGGGCATTTGTGAAACTGAAAATACATTTCTATAACTTTCCCCACGTATGTACTGGTAATTCGGGATTGTACTTGCATATGTGCTCAGACAGGAAGGGGTGGGGGCTACAAGCTGATTGGTCTCTCCATTCTGTGCACACAAAAACAATGTTATGATTGTATGCCACAGGCATGGGAGTTTTTCTCTAGCATAGTTAGATGTTACAAACATTTAGCATAGCATTTCACTATAACTGTTTAACCCTGAGCAACATAACATGGTTCTGAAATATCATAAACTGACATATTACTGTGTTTAAAGACAAAAATGAGAATTCTGCCTTAATTTTTTTTCACCCTCGTGTTGTTCCAAACCTGCTAAGTCATACTTTATTTTAGGTGGCCTTAACTATCTACTAACATTAAAAAAAATACCTACAAGACTATGGTTTTACTGTGTAACTAACTAACTACATGTTGTTCTGGAAAATCCCCACGTTTACTGCTAATGAGTTTGAGGTATGGTTAGGTTTAGGGATAAGTGTAAGGATCATGGGGGTTAGAGTTAGGTTCTGGGGTAAGGTTTTGGGTGTTAATGAAATGTTAAAAGCTAATTAAATGTACTTTACAGTATGTAAATAATACCGATATCAGGTAACCCTTTATTTTACAGTGTCCTTGTTACATATGTTACATTTACTTACCATAGTAATAACAGTAAATTATGCATAATTACATGCAACTAACCCTCAACCAAATCCTAATCCTACCCTAACCCTTTAGTAAGTACATGTTAATTAATATTACTCAGTACTTAAATGTATAGTTACACTGTAACAATGACACCTTAAAATAAAATGGAACCGTATATTTTATAAAATGGTTAAGTACAGTACATAGTTGTTAAAGGCTTTAGTTCATCCAAAAATGACAGCTCATTTTTTAAACAACGTCTTTACTACCTTTGCAATAACGTTGCTGTCTATGGGGGATCAGAAAAAGCTCTCGGATTTCATCAAAAATATATTAATTTGTGTTCCGAAGATGAACAAAGGTCTTACAGGTTTGGAACGACATGAGGGTGAGTAAATAATGACAGATTTTTCATTTTTGGCCCTCCGACAAATAAATACACTTTCTTCTTGATGGTGAGAAAATGATGACAGAATAACATTTTTTGGCTGAACAATCCCTTTAACTAGATTCACTTCACTAGATCCTACATTGAATTAAGGAGTGTCCGGCCACAGCATGTGGCCTCGGCTTTTAAGTTCAAGCCCCCATGAGTTAGAAAGGTGATCTGTCTGACTTCATGAGCAGAATTATACACCCTCACACCGCTCTATCAACTGTCCTTGATCTTACATAAGATACAGGGGCCTTCAGCGTGAGACGAGTGAATATAATCTCATCTCTCGAAACATTAAGTACTCTGATAATATACAGACAGACAAATTGTACGGTAGAGCTTATGCACTGATGATTGATATGCAAACACGCTGGTGCAGAAAACTAGCATATGTGCCAGACAGTTGCCAAGATATGGATCCTCAGATGGCAACCAGTGAGAACAGCATGGACATAAATATCACAGCGTCAGTGAGAAAGATATATTGTGCGTAATTCCACCGCAGTGAAACAGTCGTATATAAAACGAGTTTTATAATACTTGCTCGTAGATGCAGCTCTCTAGGTGAGGGATCAAACAGACGAGAGCGGCAGCGTGAAACGGACTGAGCAATGCTTATGAAGGTTTATTTCTGTTCGTTAAAAAAGACACCGGGGAGTCACGTTTGAACTGCAGAGGTGGTCCTTTCAATTCAGAAGCCTAGCAGAGGGAAGAAAATAGAGGGCCAGGATGTTAATAAAATAAAAATGCATTATGGTTCAATGGCATACCATCACTGTTATGCACTATTCTGATAGGAAGGACACTGGCCTGGTTGGATGATCGATTATAAACAGATTGGCCTTGCTTGGAGTATAAAACAGTAGGGAAGTAAAGTTTTTTTGTTGAATGCAGCTACATGTTTTGTGTTATGAAGAGACATTCACACATGGGCGTATTCTGTCCCTTGCTGGCCCCGTTAATGCCATTCTTTCCTGACAAAACCCAACAGTGTGTATTCAACAGACAATTTCTTATTCTCGCAGTCTCGCTCATCTCAAACACAGAACCATTGTGTCTCGATAATTCGCTGACCACCCCCTGGTCAGGGTCAATGACACCTAAAGCACTAGGACTCTATCTTGTTTTATGATACACACACAGAACAGTAAATATCTGTTGTGACAGACACCCATGTGCCCAGGCACATTTGTCCGAAACCCCTTTTGTTCTCTTACAATTACTAGTTGTGCATTTCCCTGCATGCTCCCTTATTTGCTGTCAGCAAGGTTAATGAAATATTTAATTTGTGCAGAGTTCTGGAAAGATGTCCTAGATAATCTGTTTTAACTTTCACTAGCATTATGAATTATTCCAGCAAGGTATTATAACGCATTTAAATTGTGAATAATATCGGATGTTAATTTAGTTTTTTGATATCATTTGTCACTTGAAGTGTCTTAACCCTGTAGTCAGGATTTTATGTTATTGGTAACACTTAACAACAAGGTTCATTAGTTAATGTATTAACTAACATGAACTAACAATGAGCAATACATTTGTTATTTGTTATTTATTAATCTTTAATGTTAGTTGTAATACTTTGTTTATTGAGATACAACAGCTTATGCCAGTATAATACAACAATAACGTAAATTAAAAGGTTGGATCTCTTTTACATAATAATAATAATAATGAAAATAAATAAATAGTAATAATAAATAAAATAGGAAATAAGGAAAAATAAAAAGGAATAATAATTGTGACAAAAAAAAGAAAAAAAAAGAATATGTATACATGTATTTGTTAATGTTAGTTAATAAAAACACAGCTGGTCATTGTTTGTTCATGTTAGTTCACAGTGCATTAACTAATGTTAACTAATGTTTGTTTTTTAGTAAAATGTCACACCATTTTAAGAATACTTAAAACGTTTTTTTTTTAAATACTAAGGTTATATTGTTTTATTTTTAGGTTATATTATTGGTTTCTAAAGCATTTTTTTTTTAAATATACTGCTTTGTTACCTGACTGCAACGCAATGTTGTAAAATGTTGTGACTTCATATATTTTATGCTTTTTTGGAATCCATAACATAATTTGTATGCACATTTCCAGCATTGTTTGCATCAGTTAAGCACTGGTTTAATCTGTTTACCCTGAAACTGCCTGCCTCGCCTTTTCAGCTTTACCTCATTTCACTTTTTTATCTTCTTTCATTTTAATGACTACTTTATCAAACTAGCTAGTAGCCCTCAGCTTTATATCTTTTGCCTACCTCTAGATTACATCACCATTTGATTACGTCCAAATGTTCACAGAATTCCACTGTCTGATGTGACAGGTCGTTTATCAAAGTGTTTAGCTTGGCTTTTACAGAACCAGGTCTAGATTTTTTTTCCCCCTAGATGAAATGCCATATCTGCACCCCGACCTGGCAAACTTCACTGCTAGATTACAAAGGAAACTTCTTGAGTGTAGACCATTTCCTGAATAAATACAGCATTACAACATGTCTTCCTGTCTCACTGATCTTTGAAGGTGATAACATCCATTACTTGTCATGGCATGTTGAGACAAGTGTATTTTATGGAAGTGTTGTCTTCTTTGAAGACAAAATGTTTATATTTAAACATTTTATCTGTGTTCATTGGAATTTATTGTTTTCTCTCTCCAGATTTGTGCGGTGTGTTTGGAGGAATTCAAGCAGAAAGATGAGTTGGGAATCTGCCCGTGTAAACATGCCTTTCACAGAAAGTGAGTGCCCTGGCATATGTTGCTTTCTAAAACAGGAAAATGTCCGCACCACTGGCAGCTCCAAACAAAGTTTTGCAGTCTGATTCTATTCTAATAACATTATAATTGGATTACCTGTTTGACGAACAGTGGCAGACAGGTCGTGTTGGACACTTGAAAAAGCCATTCTGATTCTGCTAGTGGCATAGATGACATCAATTACGCCCTTAAAACATTAACCTAAATACAAATTTGCAATGTTACATGCCATGGTTTCAAGAGTGCTGGATAACTGTGCTCTGAAATTGATCTAGTTGAAATGTGTCTGATTCACCCATCTTCTCATTCGCCCCTTTGTGAAACATTTGCACTGGGCTGTATGTCAGTAAATGCCAAAGTAAATGTCAGAGTAATGCTTGGACACTTATCAGAGGGGTTGGGAGCTCTTTGTTCTTTTTAAACATTTCAACATTTTAGTTTGCCTCTCTAGGAACCCAGACAAATTTTAGAGCATAAATGGTTCATTGAAGTGAAGTCAACTCGTATATGAAATGCTTGTATGTATATATTTATGTAAAATTGATGCACCTCTTGATGGAAATAACATCACAACATTTATTTCCATCAAGAGATCCATACATTTTTGGTCACAATCTTGTATTGAGTCAAGCACTCCGTAAAGTCTCCTCCAGCACAACCCAAAGACTTTCAATGAATATAAGGTCTGGACTCAAGAGTTGGCAATTCTTCTGTGAAAATGATTCTTCATGCTCCGTCCAACTTGAGCCTGATGAATCTTGACATTGTCATCGTGGAATCTGGCCATGATGTGTTTTCCTACATGGTTGTTTAAGAAATGAAAAGATACACACTCCATCAATTAGGGTCAGAAGAACTGTTGCCATACATATAGGCCTACAGTAACATGCTAGAAACATCATAATCACTGCAATAATGATCCAGTCATAGACTCTTAAGTATTTCCCTATTTAAATCCAAACTTTTGTCCGGGCAGTGTAATATAAACATGTTTACACCTATACCAGCAAAATGATCTGCCATTTAAAAAGAAAATTGTATTACTTAGTCTGTACCATATGATGTGAACGCACAAAGATATAAAGCCACAACATTCTGCTTCGAGGAATGAATACACAGTGTCGGACTTAGTGAAGTTTAAAAGCCTTTCCTTTCGACTCACGAAGATATCGCCAGTTTTTTTCTGCTTCAGTGTTAAGAATTGAAAGAGCTGACAACCTTGGTTCACTCATGGTTGTATAGTCTATACAATATGTATGTGTGTGTGTGTATATATATATAAAATGCTATATTGTTATATGTATTATTATTATTATTTAGGCTACTGTTAATAATTAATATTAATAATGTTAATAGTTAATCATTTTATGCAACAATTTTATGCATTAGAAGCTCGTAGTGTCATAGTTATGCCACAAGGGTGTTGTGATCAAATCAAATCCCTAAAAATCCCTACATCCAGGCTGTCAGTGGTTAAATGTAGACTTCTGTATCATAGATCTGTTTGTGTACCTAATGGGACCAACACGGCCTAAAATAGAACTGTGCTTACAGTGAATAATTCATCAGAAAAATGCCAACATCTCACTCAGACAAACCCTAGATTCAGTCTCACATTAAACATGGGCTTCCTGCAAGGAGACGCCCAGCTTCGCCAACACAGCCAGCCATGAGATATCAAATGAGATCACTTTTGACTTGCTACCAGTATTAGTTCGGGTTAGTGGAGCCTGTTTGTAGTGGGCAGTTTCACATACACTGCTGTGATCTGGGAAATTTTAAGCATAATGTTATCTAGTTTGCCTTTCATCTTCCACATTGTCTCTGTGTCTCTCTCAGGTGCCTTATCAAATGGTTGGAGGTGAGGAAGGTATGCCCGCTGTGCAACATGCCAGTCTTGCAGCTGGCGCAGCAGCAGAGCATGTCCGAGCCTGTGCCCCCAACACAGCAACCTCTGCCCGGGGTGGAGAACCTGGTGTAGCCCCTCCTCTTTATCCTAAAAATATGACCACCACTACCTTCACACTCCCTCCTGTACAGGTACACGCTCATATCCAAGGACAGACCGCAGGATTTGTGCCCGGAGCCACAGTGACCTCTGACCTGCATATGTTCCTTTCCTGCCTTGGTGGCTTTATAACGGATTTTTTTCCAAATTACAATAATAGATGATTTACTCCATCCGTCTTATTTGGGTTTAGCTTTCTTTCCTGTGGGATAATGAAGAAGAATTAAGTTTTACATGGCCAAGTCATGTTTAATGTAACCGTTCCACACCAAAGCACTTTTTTTGAGGACACCAGTGAGAGGCAAAAAATACAAGGACTAAAAAAAAAAAATAACATTAAAAACAAAAAACTACTTTTTTAACAGTTTTTTTTTTTACAAGCACTTTACACAAAACTCAAACTTAGTTGCTTGTGGTAGTAGCAAGATCTTGTTTTATATTTTATGATTTAAAACATTTTTTAGTTGATGTACACAGAGCCACAGAGCAAACCATTGGTATTATTTTCATTAGAGAGGGTTATGTTTATACTGTATATTAAAGGGACAGCAGCTCTCCAATGTGTATATGTTTGTTTGTTTGTGTTGTGACGGTCAGTAGAATGGCTGTATTGGTAGATACGGTTCGCTGCGACCTTTAGCTGGTGTCCAAAACAAATGTGAATCCAGAGTTTGTGTTATTAAGGTCAGGATGTGACCCAGCAGTATTTGATCTGTGTTCTGTGGACGCCTTTATATTTGACATGCTTTTTTAACTGAGGACTGTGTTAAATACACACAAACACACACACACACACTTCTGTAGCTTTGAGTTCAAGGCTGTATTTGATGAGAATATTAAAGTAACTAAAAAGTGCAAAAGAAAAAAACACTATTGTCACTCTTAGGGTGTGTTCACAGTCACACTTGGCATGTTTGGTTCGATTAAAATGAACCCTGGTGCGATTGCTCTGTTAGTGCGGTCCATTTGAATAAGTGTCATCCGGACCCTGGTGCGCACCAAAAAAGCAGACCGAGACCGCTGAAAAGATGGGTATCGGTCTGCTTCCAAACCAACTCTGGTGCGGTTCGAATGAAATATGAACACAGCACGGACCAGACATGTAAACGAACCAAAAACGGGACATGATGTCACAAGATAAATGCTTAAAGGGATACTCCACCCAAAAATGAAAATTCTGTCATCATTTACTCACCCTCAAGTTGTTGCAAATCTGTATGAGTTTCTTTCTTCTGCTGAACACAAAGGAAGATATTTTGAAGAACGATTGGAACCAAACGGTTGTTTGGCACCATTGACTTCCATAGTAGAAAAAAAAAATACTATGGAAGTCAATGGTGCCAAAGTTCCAATCGTTGTTCAAAATATCTTCCTTTGTGTTCAGCAGAAGAATTTTTGGGTGGAGTATCCCTTTAAGCATACCTATTTTTTTCAGGTAAATATACGCAATAAAAGCCTACCAATCAGGTTGTGAACGTATCGCTTTGCCTTTAGGTTCGGTGTTTAAATGCCAATGTGAATGCTAACCGGACTAGGACTAAACGTTTTCTGTTGGAAATGTTGGTCCGGACCAAACAAACCAAGCGAACACCCTTAAACGTGATCAGATATTCTAAATAATTAAGATTTTCCCACCCAGTCTAAATAACATGACAATTATATACAGTAAATGATACCTTTAATTTTGTAAGGAGCTTGCAGACCCCCTGCAATATGTATGATGTCGGCCCACACTTTGGGAACTGCTGCCATAAACCCCTCCTGTTTCCACTAACTGTTCATAGTTGAAGCATTAGTCAGTTTCTGGCTTCAGTTTCCCCATCCAGTCTTTTTTCAGCTGCAGAGTTCTGCAGATGTGTTATAGAGTTAATGAAAATAGTTGCAAATTTAAACTCAACAAAATGTCCCAAAGGTAGTGTTTTGTCTTTCATGATTTATTATTGCATAAATCGCCCAGGTTTTATTCGCCAGGTGTATTTTTTTTTCTTAGTTATCACATGTCTCCCAGGAAAGCTGTGGCTCTATGCAAAGCAGCAAGTGTGTGTGTGTGTGTGCGTGCGTACGCACTTGGCTTCAAGCCCTAAATCTGTCTCCAACGAATATTAATAAACGTAATGACGCTCTTGTGAGGCAAATCAAACTAGACACTCTACAGAAACAAACTTAGATCTGACCAGAAGTCACTGAAATTGGAGAATGTCCTCAGTACAGACCCAGCTGATATTATACACAGTGTAGTTTAGTATCATTCCAGCATCTTTCAGCATGTCAGTGAATCAGTCCAACACTTTGTAACACAGAATCCTTAGCCATTAAGATCAATGAGTAGCAGGGTCGATACAGACAGCAGGATGGGGCGTTCTTTGGAAGCTCTGGCTCTTTCTTGCTCTATAGTACTTTTTTTCTTCTTCTTCTTTTTCATCCCACTAACCTCATTAGGTCAGCTGTGCCCTCCATGTTAAGGCAGTCTAGAAAAATATGTATAATATTACATACGGACTGGCCACAACTCTAGAAATGATGCCAAATGTAGAAACATTTTGTTGCTGAGTAGAATTATATGACACAAGTAATGTTTTATATAAACCCAAACTAAATCTGCATTGGTTTTTTTTAACGTGCTATCTGGTCATGGATTGACTGTTGTAATTCATTGCCAAGCAAAATGCCCAACATGTTCTGCGGTGTGTATTTGTGTTTTTGAAAGGCTAGATTCAGACTGTGAATTAAGTTAAGTTTATTTAATGAGATTTTATTTTTTATTTATTTCTTTCAATTTTTTTCCTGCATTTGCTGAGTGTGTGAAGAATCTCTTGTGCATATTATCTAAAAAGAAGAAAATATAACAAAAAAAAAAATAAGGCTTTTTTATATATATATATACTTCTTTTGGTTTGCTCTGATACTTTGTCTTAACTTAAGGTAAAACACTGAGGATTTCCTTTAGATTTGTAATTTCTTATCGACAAATAGCATTCAATTGTGAGTCCTAAATTAGGATCTCTCCTTCATCTCTTTGGCGTTTGTAACACGGCAGGTCTTAAAGTGTCACTCTGATCACGAATGTATACATATAGAGAGCTGTGGTTCAACTGTGTCATTATAATGTGAAAGTAGTTGATTGTGTCTAAAAATCGAGTTGCGTCGCTGCACTTTTCATATTCTTCCATTTTGGTGGTATTGGTGCCTCTCCATTGAGGCAGAACTGAAATAGGGCAAAACAATATTCGTATTTATTGTGTGCTAAGGTTTAAAACCCATAACAGTTCAATAGTATGTTCTAACAGCTCTAATTTAGTGATAATGCAGATTAGGCAAAGAAAGGCTTTGTTGACATTGTTTAAAGCAATTTCAAAATCCAAAATCGCTCTGAAAACATATCTAGAAAGTCAAATTAGCACGTTTATTCAGGAGGTAGTCCTCAAGCAGATTGGGAATGTTAAGTGATGGGTTACATTTTTGCTCAGCATATTCAAACTAATGTTTGTTTGTTTTTTACTGATTATTACTGAGAGTGCCATATCTGGTTGACCAATTGTATTTTGAAAAGACAAAATTAGGATTTCAGTTGCAACTTTACAACTTGTGTTTGTTCCCGGCAGGCTTTTTAGACTAGATGACATTTTATTGTGAGAAAAGATTGTTGAAAAGAGATTGACAGTATTTCTGTTGCAAAGTAGCAGTTATTTCATAGAATGTGGTCAAGAGTTGTTAAGGCACATACTGTAATTCAAACATTGTATTAAATTCTTTTAGATACATGATTATTATTCAAACTAAACTGCCAATTTATCAACCCTTCCAAAGTCATTGTGAACCACCATGGAACTTCCTCCTTCCCCACACCACTCTTCTGCTTCATTCTGATATGATGACCTATATGGCCCCACCCCTCACCATTGTGACCTCACAGATGTAAACACATAAGCCCCGCCCCTTCCCAACACAGTCTTGTTTTAACACTGCTAATGTTTGTGAATCTCACAAACATGTTTGTATAAGTAAGAATTCTGCAGCAGAATATTTTCTGTATAGTATTTGTAAACTATATTTTTGTATATTTAATCAACATTTTGAAGAAAATAAAAAAAATGCAAAGATGCTTTTTTTGTGCTAATTTTGTGTTATATTCATTAAAATATGTTGCATGTGACTGACTTGAATTGTAAATAAAGTTGCCAAGTTTTTGAAATAAAGAATATTTGTTGTCTTTAAGTTTGAAAAACTAATTTCTTCAAGATCTGCACTGTAGCATTACAATAAATGTAGATTGGGGGAAAGTGGGGTAAGCTGTGCCACCTTTTTACCAATTTTATTTCTTGGTAAATGTATTCTTACCAATTTATTTCAACGCACCCTTCTCTCTGAAGTCTAGCCAACAGGATATATATATATATATATATATATATATATATATATATATATATATAGTGCTGGGAAGTAATCAGATTACAAAAATTAAGTACTTGTAATTAAATTATATTACGGTTTGAAATACTCGTAATCAGATTAGTTACTTTTTGTATTGATTACATGTTATTCTCACAATGGCAGTAAATTATTCATAATTCATGATTCTCCCTATTACTTTATCTTTTCAATTTTCCTTTTTAATAAAGCCTACTGCTTATAAACGTTTAGAAGGACTTCCAGGTTTGTGGAATCGCACACACAGATCAGCCACTAGTCATGTGCCTATCGCTGAAAACTGAGACCCACACAGCAAATGATCACTGGATTTACAGAAATCACTTTTAAGAAGTGTTTTTTCAACATTGCATATCTAATCAGCTCCCGACGAACACATTCATTATTTGAATTGTCATTCAGTGAGTCATTACTGTCTTTGGAAGGCTTTTGTCTTTCAAACAATGTACAAATTCATATTTACATGGAATGCAGGAATTCCTCAACTTTTTTGTAAGCTGACCCTCTTTGACTTAATATATTTACCTGAAGTAGGCTACCCCTTAGATTTTAAGTTAAATAAGTTAGGTCAAATATAAAATTAAGTCAATAATAATAAGTTCACGGTTCTCTGAGGTCGGTTAATGGTCAAGACATGCAGGTAAACAAATAAAAGATTTTATCTTGTTTTGGAAATTGTTTTATTTTGATGGTTTTTATTTTAAAATTATTTATTTAAAGGTGCATTGCGCTAGTCTCTGAGTTTTTGCAGAACTATGCCCCCTCTGGTGACAAGCGAAACTGCAACCAGAGGTGTGCACGCTCATGGACCACACGAACACGCACGCTTGCACGAGCTGTTCATAACCAAAGGAGCATCAGCCGCACAAATCTTTTGTTTAGTCATAATGTCTTCAGAGGTAATAAAGTTATAAATCTGCAAGTCATTTTAAATATATGAAAGGAAAGGCATTTGAGTAAATTACACACTTAGTGTGAGGGGAAAACGGGGGGTAGTAGAAAACTTCGGTTTTGGTTTCCATCTATCTCCATGTTGAACTGTTTTATGTGTTTACTGTATCCACTTATGTTTATTATTATGGAAACACGTTCATGAACCGTTTTATCAAGAAAAAAGCCAACTGAGGATCCTGTTTGAGCCCTAGAGCAGACCGGAGATCTCTCCATTTGTTGAAAGCCTTCCCGATGTTGACTCTCGTCTTATTCCGATGCCTGTCTGAATCCAATTTGGCCCTTTTGGTGCCACTAGACAAACGTTTTCTTTTCTTTGTCTTACGTGGAGTTTGCGTTGGGGTTCGGAATGAACTACAAGCCGGTCTCTTTGAATCCATCTTCTACTTTTGTCGAAAGTTGACTAAAGTTTTGTCGCTCAAGTTGTCTTCGCTGATACGGAGAATGGCGGCGCCGGCGAATACACAAACCTGCCAGACATAGCCAGTTGAGCGTGAACGCGCGTGACGTCACGCCCAGTCTCAAATTCCATCCCGAATCCCTCTTATTTATTTTACTGTACAGGATTATAGAGGCAATCGCAGTGATCAGAGAAGGGCTCATTCAGCCCATCAGGCAATTATTTAAGCATGTATGGGTTAGAAAAATGGGTATTTTTAACATGAAATGTTGCGCAATGCACCTTTAAATTTTAATTTTTTATGATTTAATTAAAAGCTTTTTATTTCCATTTCTTTTCATTCACCCTCTGCAGTTTCATCACGATCCCCAGTCTGGGAAACCCTGACACAATGTAATATTTAATGCAATTCATGTTTTTGATAATAAAGCATTGAATATATGTTCTTTCTCTTTGTATCTTTATATCAATATGACAATATGTACAATATTATCCTATTCAAATCTAAACGAGTTACAGTAGGTCAAAAGTAGGCCTAATCTAAAAGTACAGTAATCAAATAGTAGGCCAATTATATACCTTAAGTGTGTAATGTAATGGATTATGTTACTAATTACAATTTTTGTCATGTATTTTGGAATCAGTAACCGACTACAATTTGTAAGTAATCTACTCAGCACTATACAGGTCCTTCTCAAAAAATTTGCATATTGTGATAAAGTTCATTATTTTCCATAATGTAATGATAAAAAATAAACTTTCATATATTTTAGATTCATTGCACACCAACTGAAATATTTCAGGTCTTTTATTGTTTTAATACTGATGATTTTGGCATACAGCTCATGAAAACCCCAAATTCCTGTCTCAAAAAATTGGCATATTTCATCCGACCAAAAAAAGAAGTGTTTTTAATACAAAAAAAAAAGTCAACCTTCAAATAATTATGTTCAGTTATGCACTCAATAGTCAATACTTGGTCGGGAATCCTTTTGCAGAAATGACTGCTTCAATGCGGCGTGGCATGGAGGCAATCAGCCTCGATAGCGGCCTTAGGCTCATCCAGAGTGTTGGGTCTTGCGTCTCTCAACTTTCTCTTCACAATATCCCACAGATTCTCTATGGGGTTCAGGTCAGGAGAGTTGGCAGGCCAATTGAGCACAGTAATACCATGGTCAGTAAACCATTTACCAGTGGTTTTGGCATTGTGAGCAGGTGCCAGGTCGTGCTGAAAAATGAAATCTTCATCTCCATAAAGCTTTTCAGCAGATGGAAGCATGAAGTGCTCCAAAATCTCCTGATAGCTAGCTGCATTGACCCTGCCCTTGATAAAACACAGTGCACCAACACCAGCAGCTGACATGGCACCCCAGACCATCACTGACTGTCGGTACTTGACACTGGACTTCAGGCATTTGGGCATTTCCTTCTCCCCAGTCTTCCTCCAGACTCTGGCACCTTGGTTTACGAATGACATGCAAAACTGAGCAACAGTCCAGTGCTGCTTCTCTGTAGCCCAGGTCAGGTGCTTCTGCCGCTGTTTCTGGTTCAAAAGTGGCTTGATCTGGGGAATGCGGCACCTGTAGCCCATTTCCTGCACACGCCTGTGCACGGTGGCTCTGGATGTTTCTACTCCAGACTCAGTCCACTGCTTCCGCAGGTCCCCCAAGGTCTGGAATCGGTCCTTCTCCACAATCTTCCTCAGGGTCCGGTCACCTCTTCTCGTTGTGCAGCGTTTTTTGCCACACTTTTTCCTTCCCACAGACTTCCCACTGAGGTGCCTTGATACAGCACTCTGGGAACAGCCTATTTGTTCAGAAATTTCTTTCTGTCTTACTCTCTTGCTTGAGGGTGTCAATGATGGCCTTCTGGACAGCAGTCAGGTCGGCAGTCTTACCCATGATTGCGGTTTTGAGTAATGAAACAGGCTGGGAGTTTTTAAAAGCCTCAGGAATCTTTTGCAGGTGTTTAGAGTTAATTAGTTGATTCAGATGATTAGGTTAATAGCTCGTTTAGAGACCCTTTTCATGATATGCTAATTTTTTGAGACAGGAATTTTGGGTTTTCATGAGCTGTATGCCAAAATCATCAGTATTAAAACAATAAAAGACCTGAAATATTTCAGTTGGTGTGCAATGAATCTAAAATATATGAAAGTTTAATTTTTATCATTACATTATGGAAAATAATGAACTTTATCACAATATGCTAATTTTTTGAGAAGGACCTGTATATATCTCTGGGACGCACACGTTCACACATGCACTTGGGGATATGCAAGAAACATCTGGTCCTATTCTGTGTTCTGAAGCTTTATGTGCAGTAGCATACCTTATATAATCATTCTCTTGCATCAAATTTAATAGGGGGGTTAGAAAATAATTAGATTTTAGGCCTATTCCTCACCCCAATAACCTATTGTTACAATACCCCTTGCTGTGTGGTTGCAACTTTTGCACTAGTACCCCTCACATTTTATTCTGAAAATGTAAGTAGACCTATCTAGTTACTAAATTGAGTAAACTTTGTCGAAAAGGCCAATAACTTGGTATGTTTATTCTGCACTCCAGCCATACTGACCCACTAACTTCACTCTTCAGGGTGTTTAGCAAGTGCTCATCAAACACAACAATTCCCTCAGATAAGCCGACAGGAGAACAAGAGCTTGTCTGTACTGTACACAAATAAATACATGCAGTATCAGTTTCTTTTCTAAGTGGAAATTCCTCCTTAGAACTTGTATTTGTATCACACACAAAACTCAACCCTGATGTGAGTGATAAAACAAGGTTTATATGTAAACAGTTATGTAGCTATATTACACTAGGTGTAACTAATAACCCTGAATCATTTACTAAAGCAATTCGAAATGACACTGAAGTCTACAGAATACGTTATTTTCTGCTTGCCTGTAAACTGTGCACTACTGGCCTCTGGTGGACACTGCACATATGGCTGTCTAGAAATAAAATAAGAATGCGCATAAAAACAGGACAATACTCAATGATGCTCAGTACACACAAAATGTGAAACATTTGTTGACAATGAGCTGGTCCAAATATAATAATAATACTTAATCTCTTGTTGCATGTTATTTACATTTATACTTTAACACTGAATGAAAAATCATATTTATTAGGGTTTTTTTACCCTTGTATGTTGGAAGTGAATTTACAAAGTCTGTACTTGTAACAACTGAAAATTGGTACCAAAAGTAAATTAATAAATAAAAATCCAATTTTAAAAATAATTGGTAACACTTTGAGGTTTCAATTGGTAACACTAGTTAACTACTTTAGATAGCTAACACACACACACACAAAAAAACAATGAAACACATCTAAAGCATTTATTAGAAGTTAATGCTCATTACAAAATTTACTAATTAGGCCTACATAAAATTGAAATCAAAAGTTATATCTGTTAAATGGATCTGAGCTAACATGAACAAACAATAAACTGTTATATTTTGATTAACTAACGTTCACCATGATCCATATAGCCTACGGTAACAAATGTTACACATTTTTAAACTTAAAACATGTTCGACCTAAAACATGTAAAGAATGGACTAAAAGCACCTTCATCTAACAATCAAAAAAAAAAATCTTTCTTCTAGCCTGGTCATCCCACACCCATTCCCGTATATAGGCCTCCCAGAGAGCAACATAGTGTCGGCCCAGATGTGGGCCGGATCTGAGCCGGCACTATGTTGCTGTCTGGGCTATTAATTCTTGTTAATGAGGGCCCTGACACTCCAGAGATCATTGAGCTGCTGGACTGGCAGGATCAGTTTGACTGCTCAAGGTATCAAGATACTGGAGCGCCCCTCACCTTGAAGATGTGATGCCTTTTTTGGATCGTCACGAAGACACCTACAGTGAGGACATAGTGCAGCTTTCTGCAGGCAACGCACTATAATTATTATTAAATATTATGAAATATTTTCTCTTCTCTAGGCATTCTTGTCGTTACATATAGTTTTGAAAGTTTTTAAGTATAGACCGATTAGTTGTTAATAAAAACCTGTCGCATCATACCTGGTTTGGAAATGTCAACACTGAGTCCTAAATTGAAGCCCAATTGTTTTGAATAAAATACCACCGAATATGTTTTTGCATGCTAATGGATAGATTGAAAACATGCAGTAGTATTTCAACTCTGCTTTTCTATCAGGCACAGAAGATTACTGCCCCCCTGAGGTCATAACTGAGGGCAGGACCATGGGAAATCTGCAACTGTGGTAACTGGGAATTCTCCAATTCACAATGGTGTGTGGACGCTTTCCAGAAAGCAATGAGAATGTGTTACCTGTTGTGTTTACTAGAGCTCCGTTCATCAAAAATATTTGAACCTACACATGCACTTCAATTATTGAAGACTAGGGGTCATTAACTACCATAAGAAAAAAAAATCCACACCTTCACACATTATATCAAAATACGTACCAGATGTGGGCCGGATCTGGGCCGACACTATGTTGCTGTCTGGGGGACCAGGCTGCTGTGATGATATACGAGACACACTGAAGGTAAATCAAATAACCTTATAATTTTTTTTTTTTTTTTTGCTCTGTACATTAAAAACTCAATTGATGCAAAAAACTCAGTTGCTGTCTGGGGGACCAGGCTGCTGTGATGATATACGAGACACACTGAAGGTAAATCAAATAACCTTATAACGTTTTTTTTTTTTTTTTGCTCTGTACATTAAAAACTCAATTGATGGAGGCTCAATGAACCCTGTTGGTGGTGTACCATTGAACCTAATCAAAAATGCCCCTAACTGAAGAATCATCATAATGTGAGTATGTAGTATTTAATTATTACTTGATTGAATCATGTTTTTGGTTAATATTTCCTTTTTTAGATCAAAATGTAGTGGAACATTATCTTCAGCAGAGCCTCATTCAAGTGGCCTTTAAGTCCAGCCATCTGCAACTCTTAAGCGGTATCAGTTCAGCAGAATACTTGGCCAGGGAGGACTAACAACCTCCAACTAACAATCATAAAAATGATCTTCTAGCCTGGTCATCCCGCATCCCATCCATTAGAGGTTGGCCTGTTAATCCTGGTAAATGGGGACCCTAAAGTTCCAGCTGCTGACTACTACATGATAGTCTTGGAGCTCCCCAGACAGCAACATAGTGTTGGCCCAGATCCGGCCCGCATCTGGAACATTTGGATTCCACACGTACCAGATGTGGACCTGGGCCGAGACTATGTTGCTGTCTGGGGCAGATCTGGGGAACTATGTTAGGCGCTTTGGAGGAACCCTCAATGAGTTTGTTGTATATATACACAACATTAAACTGACAGGTGAAGTGAATAACATTGATTATATCGTTACAACAGCACCTGTCAAAGGGTGGGTTATATTAGGCATCAAGTGAACAGCTCTTGAGTTCCATGTGTTAGAAGCAAAAAAATGGGCAAGCGAGATCTGAGGGACTTTGACGGGGTCAGATCATCTCCAAAACAGCAAGTCATGTGGGGTGTTCCTAGTATGCAGTGGTAAGTAATACAAAGACCTCTTCACACATTATGAGTATATGTATCAGGTTTTTATTA